>CM038142.1:341037265-341637265 GCA_021437245.1 Aegilops speltoides | reverse complement strand
CAGGGAACAATATTGCATCTTCTGCCATGTACTTATAGGACCAAGCCAGGGTATGCAGTGTGCTGTGGTTATCCTAACAGTGCATTTTTAATGTCGTGCTTTCTTATTTGTTTGATGTGTTGCAGATTGTCCTTTGCCTTTTCTTTTAATGTTGATTCAACCTAGATTGTTCAGCTAGTTGCACACTTTAGGTCATGCAAGGCTAAGTTTTTTTTTTCCTCTTACTGTCTATTCAACCTTAATATGTTCAGCTAGGTGTGCCCTTTTAAGCATGGTTGAAGTATCTGTTCTCCTGTTACCCTGAGTGCTTTGTAACTCATCTTGAGTACTACAATTCCTAGCGATGATAGCCATCATTGTATTGCTAACTTGGTTAGAAAGTTAGAATGGTTTGTAACTCATCTTGAGTACTACAATTCCTAGGGATGATAGCTATCATTTTATTTCTAACTTGGTTAGAAAGTTAGAATGGTTCATGATTGGATAAAAGAAAAGCAGATCTGTTTGATGCTTCCGTACTGGGCATCGCCTTTTACACATACCAGGTATTTCCATTAGTTTCAGTTATTTTAGATCACTACGGGATTTATCTCATAGAACTTGCATTTTTAGTCGAGTATAAAAAAGTGGTCATATTGCTAATTTAGAAAGGTAGAACATGCATGGGCAAGGACATTGTGAGGTATGTTCTCGCAAAAGGCAGTTGTGCAAGCCTGCAAGGGCATGAAAACCATACAGGACTGATGTTTGTGTAGTCAGTTGTGTGACATTAATGATAAACCATAAACTTGTCATCTACTCCCTCCGTCCCAAACTGTAAGATCATTTTTGACACTATGATATTGTCAAAGATGATCTTACAGTTGTGGACGGAGGGAGTAGGTGACAGTAGTGTGCCACAATCCCACAAATATGTTAGTCACCTTAGTTTGGCACCTGAATCAGTGATGCAAATAAGTGAACGCATCGCAGAGTTTAACTCCTGACTCTAGTTATGCAATCATTCATGAGTGCTACAATAGCTTGTAGCTAGAAATTGGTGTTTGTGTCGTATCTAACTAATATATTGGGTTTGAGCTTTTTGTCTCTTCAAAATAAGAGGTAGGCTGAATATATCAGAGAAACTGTTATCACTTATACAGATGTTGTCGACCTCGTTTTTGTGTTAATGGTAATTTCTGCTTTCTGTATGCTTCTCCATGCTTCTATGCTGACATTTTATTGCTTCTTCACACCAATGACAATGTTCTGTCACACTGTTGCTTTTATCTCAGATATTAGTGTATCTCTTTGCGTTTGGCTGACATTTAAGGATCATTATTTTGGTCACATTTGTTTTGGCTCTACTGATTTGTAATGTCAACATGAGAATGGGTTTAAGATAGTATCATTGCCCATTTGCTTCACTGTTCAGTTTGTGGTATCTGAATGCATTTCAGGAATAATATGACGACGTGTTTGGTTCCGCACTTTTTCGCTGTCTTCCAATTACACCCGCTCATGAGTACGTTACATTGTTTTGTTTGGGTTGGGCCGTTTTCAGTTCCAATATATAGTAAACGGTGCTTCACAAAATCCAAAATGGTATGTATCGATAGGTAGTGAATAACAACGCTAGACTTGATCCACTTCCTTTACTCAATTGAGGACTAGCACTCGTGATCTATCTTTTCCGCCGCCCTGGGCCCCCCTTCGTCGTCGTGAAGAGCTTCAACAAGGCCGCAAGCTACCTGTCATCTTCCCTTTGGTTGAATCAAACATACGCATCAGATAATAATCTAATCCCTGACCTAGTGCAATGTATTCTCTCATTGTGAACCGAATACTTTACGTGCATACTCGAGAGCTCCTTTGGAGAGCTGAGCTGCCCCCCGCCGCCGTTGGCCACTCCGGGCGCGGTGGCCACCCACCCCTCCCCTGCCTCCTTAACTCCAGCCACCGCCCCTCCGGGCTCTCGCGGCGGCCCATGTCGGACTGCTCCCCCGCTGTGAGCCCATTTTTTGTCCAAAAAGACTACCTGCCGAGTCGAATTGACGAAAAAGACCACCTTTGAAAAGAACTGACAAAAGAGACCAGCTGGGCCGTGGCGGCAGGCGCGCCAGCTGACATGTGGCAAGTGCCGCCACATGTGGAGTGGAGGCGGCATCACCTGCCGCCACCGTGCCAGGCAGCAGGTTGTGCATTACCGGATTCGTCCGCCGCGACAGAACGGAGCAGGCCCGAAGGGCCATGCCGACACGCCCTCATACGGCAACATGGGGGTCTGGGCTAAGCGGAGCAGCGTGTCTTGTCTGCGAAATACACAGGCGACAACTAGAGTAGCTAGCACACCATGCAGACATTGGTCAGGTGTCGATGAAAAGCTGCTGGTTTTGTTAAGCGTTAACAGAGGGAGGATGATTGATTTGTTAAGCGTTAACAGATAGGAGACGTGTTGAACGTAGCCTTCCTAGGAGAGAGGCGGACGCCCAGGCGACTAGGGTTTTGCTGGCCAACGCCGGTCGCCTCCCCGGCGGCGGCACTGTGCCGGCAGGTTTGTCCCAGCAGGGCGATCCTATGTTGCCGCGGCTGGTTCTCTGTCTCTACTGCAGGTTTCGTTGATGGCCTTCCACCAAGAACCTAGGAGTAGATTTATTTGCGGCTTCTTTGTCTGAGGTTGCTGAAGTACGACATGCAGATTTTAGGTTGCTGATTCGTGAGGTTTGTGATCTGCCCTAGGCCAGGTCTATTGCTGGGAAGATCGCCCGTCAACAATGAAACTAATAAGTTGAAACTGTCGGGGCCCGCTCGGAGCCCCGACTGTTCGTTCGCTTCTGGAGATCCAGAGACAACATGTGCCGAATGCGTTTTTTCTGTCTGAAACGCATCTGGATGAAGCAAAGGCAGAAACACTAATGAAGAAACTAGGCATGGATGAAAGGATTGGTGCACCATGTCCCGATGGGAGAACTGGTGGTCTGTTGTTAGTCTGGAAGGAGGAGGTGAGGATCTACTCCCGGGCTACAACACTTGATGGCATTGATGTTGATGTTCATGAGAGCAACGGGGACGTTTGGAGGTTGACTGGCATCTATGGAGAGCCGAGCTAGGAGGACAAGGAACAGACATATCGCCACATACGAGATTAGCATGGCCAGTCCAGACTACCCTCGGTTATAATTGGAGATTTCAATGAGATCTTAGTCTCATCTGATAAGGAGGGTGGAGCCCCAAGGCAACATGCACGATCGCAAGCATTCCAAGATGCATTATCTGATTCTGCGCTTGAGGACTTGGTGTAAGGGCATATTTATCCCTTAAGTGTTTTGGTGATTGATGACAATGCTTTTGCGGACTAATCGTGTGCCTTGAGTCTCTCAGATACTTCATCACTAGGCACAAGACGATTCGGTGCCCCTCGGAGACTATTGAAGTCGGCGTTGTTCTCGTTTCTCTTTGGTGGAGTTGAGTCGTGGGAGAGCCGTACTATTAAGAGGGGTCCGCGTCGGAAAGGTTTGGGTGGAATCAACACGTACACTTGTCCTCCTTTCCTGCACTTTGGAGCTGCCCTTCGTTATCTTGGTTGTCGAAAACTTGGCGACTCTTCTGCTGTACTTGCGGTAGTACCGCAGGTACAAGCGGTAGTACCGCTGGTGTCACAGTAGTACCGCCCTTCGAGCGGTAGTACCGCGGCACCCGAACCTTGTGCCGCTCGGTGCGGTAGTAGGGCGGATGTAATTTTTACATTCGCACCCACCACGGTAGTACCGCTCGGCCCGGCGGTAGTACTGCGATGGCTCCGCGGTAGTACCGCTCCCTTAGAGTCGTAGTACCGTGGTCGCCGACCTAGTACCGCGAGATGTCACGGTAGTAGGCGTGGATGTAATTTTACATCGCGCCTACCACGCAATAATACCACGCCTAGTGGCGGTAGTACCGCGTCGGGTTTTTGCACCACCCGGTTTCAGCGAGTAAACACGGATGTAATTTATTTCATCCGCGCCCTTCCTGAACCGTGACTCTCTGCCTTGCGGTAGTACCGCAAGGGGAAATGATAATACAGCGCCAGCGATAGTACTGCCCTTAGTCGAGCTAGTTCGGCTGTGTTCTTGCCATGATAGTACCGTGGTCGCCCACGGTAGTACCGCGCAGCCTCGCGGTAGTACCGCTTCCTTGGAGCGGTAGTACCGTGTGTCGCGGGCTGAACATGTGGATAACGCTTGGATTTTTCCCACGACTATATAAGGGGTGTCTTCTACCTCTAGTTGACTACCTCTTCCACCTCTAAGCTCCATTGTTGCTCCAAGCTCCATTTTCGCCCGATCTCTCTCCCTAGCCAATAAAACTTGTTGATTTGCTCGGGATTGGGTGACAAGGGCCCGATCTACACTTCCACCACAGGATATTTGATTCCCCCCTCTTATCCCTTGCGGATCTTATTACTCTTGGGTGTTGAGCACTCTAGACGGTTGAGGTCACCTCGAAGCCATACTCCATTATGGTGAAGCTTCGTGGTGTTGTTGTTGTTGGGAGCCTCCGATTGTTGTGGAGATTGCCCCAACCTTGCTTGTAAAGGTTCGGTCGCCGCCTTCAAGGGCACCAATAGTGGAATCACGGCATCTCTCATCGTGTGAGGGCGTGAGGAGAATACGGTGGCCCTAGTGGCTTCTTGGGGAGCATTGTGCCTCCACACCGCTCTAATGGAGACGTACTTCCCCTTAAAAGGAAGGAACTCCGGTAACACATCCTCGTCTCCACCGGCTCCACTCTTGGTTATTTCATGCCTTTACTTTCGCAAGCTTACTTGTTGTTACATCTCTTGCTTGCTTGCGTGCTAGTTGATATTGCATCATATAGGTTGCTCATCTAGTTGCACATCTAGACAACCTATTTTGTTGCAAAGTTTAATTTGGTAAAGAAAAGCTTAAAAATTGTTAGTTGCCTATTCACCCCCCTCTAGTCAACCATATCGATTCTTTCAATTGGCATCAGAGCTTCGTCTCTTTATTAAGGACTTTGCCGTCCGAAGAGTATGGTTGACACCAACGATGGTGCGGAGGAACACTCCGGTGTGAATCCCATCTCGTCTTCGGCCGAAGGGGGAACCTCGGTCTCTCGTGAGGAATTCAATGTGGCTTTAGACACATTGAAAACCTCCATGACGGCCGAGGTTAAAAGCATGTTTAATGAATTTCTAGAGGGACTTAAACTATCTACCGCACCAATGAAAGTGGGTGATCCTACTAACAAGGTGACGGATGCTATCTCCGACAAGGGGGAAGCTAACAATGAAAAGAGTCCTTCTACTAGTGGTAGAAATGGCACCGGCATCTTTGCCCATGTGGAACCCCCGGTTTATGGAGGGCCAATTCCCTCCACTCATTTGAATCATGCCGGTCCACCTCCTAAATATGAGAAACATGAAGATTTTGATAATTGGGTCTATCGCTTTAAGCGTCATTTGAAACATGTGAACACTAACCTTTGGAGAATCATTGAAGAAGGTTTTTATACTCATGACCCAAGCAACTTCACCCCTCGAGAAGCCGTGGACAATCAATTCAATGAGAGTGCTCTCTTCATCATCCAAGATGCAATCCTTCTCGAAGATGTCCCTCATCTTCGACCCCATGTCATGGCTAAAGAAGCATGGAAATGTGTAGAGGGTCTCTATCGTGGAAGTGCTAGCATTCAACGCTCCAACTATGAAGTGGTGCAAGATGAAGCCGATGAGTTTGCAATGAAAGAAGATGAAGAACCTCGTGAGCTCTTTCGAAGAGTGACCAAACTCGCGGTCGCACTTCGAGATCATGGAAGCAAGGACACGGATGACAATTGGATCAAGCGGAAGTTCCTCAAGGCCATGATGCCCTACAACAAGGCCATGTCCTCCGTCATTCGTCAACGACCGGACTTCCACTCCATGACCTCAAGTGAAGTGTTGGATGAGTTTGTTGCAATGAGCATCTTGGACAAGACCGCCGACAATGCGGTGCTCCGTTCTCAAAGAGCAAAGAAGCCTAACCTTGCTTTGTAGGCCAAGGTTACTATGGAAGAAGAGGAAGAAGTGGAAGATGAGGAAAGCAACCCCAAAGACACCAAGTTTGACTACCATGAGCACATGGCCCTTGCTTCAAGACAATTTTGGAGCAAGAAGAGCTCAAGACCCAACTTCAACAAGAACAACTCAAGTGGCGTCAAGGGCAAGCAACGAGTGAGAACTTGCTTCAACTGTGGCAATGTGAGCCATTTCGTTGCGGATTGTCCTTACGAGAAGCGGGAAGACAACGGTGGCAAGTTCATCCGAAAAGACAAAGCCAAGTCCTTCCCCAACAAGAACAACTTCGCCAAGAAGACTCCTACTCGTGGGTTGGTGGTTCAAGAAGAATACCAAGAGGATGACGATGATGATGAAAATGAAGAAGTAACGGCCATGGCATCCGTTGCCATTGCTACAACTCCCCGGGTGTCTCTCTTCGAATCACCCAACGAAAACATCACCGCCAGATGCCTCATGGCTAAAGCTTCAAACAAGGTAACCCCCAACATCACAACCACCATCATTACTAATCCCTCCTTGGAGGATTGCATTGATGAACATGTTGAGTCTAATGAGGAAGTAAATGAATTGGAGTCTTTTATGAGTAAGCTCAAGGGAAAGTCCAAAAGGCACTTTGTTGCTCTCTTGGAACAACTTGGTGAGGCCAATGACATGATCGAGGCTCACGAAGAAACCATCTCCAAGATGGAAGGTCATAGTCGTGACTATGCCGATGAGATATCGGATCTCTCTAATGCTCTTGAGGAAGAGCGTGTGCATCGGTTGACTCTTGAGGAGTCACACAATGATGACCATGCTAAGTTAAAGAAAGATCTTGATCATGCTCTTGTAGTGTCTTGTGTGCTAACCTCCGAGAAGGCTAAACTTGGGGTTGATCATGCTAGACTCAAAGAGGAGTTTGAGTTACTTGACAAGGCCCACAAGGTCTTGAAGGGTACCCACGCTAACCTCAAGGAGTCTCATGCTCAACTCTAAGTCAAGCTAATCAAGGAAAAGGCCACCTTTCCTCATATGGTATTAATTGATAATGCATGTGCTACTAAACCATGTTGTGAGCATGTGCATCTTGTGGAGGAGAATGCCAAGTTGAAGGACCAACTTGAGAAAGGCCTTGTGACTTGCATTCAAGGTGAGAAGAACCTCAACGACCTTTTGAGCAATCAAAAGGAAGTTGTGGCCAAAGAAGGAATTGGGTTTGCACCCAAGTCCAAGAGCAAGAAGAAGAAGAACAACAAGACCAAACGTCCTCCTCCTCTCAAACAAGCGTTTGTGAAAGAGGAGAGGTGGTCCTAAGAAGAAGAAGGAGAAAGTGAAGGGAGTTGATGTCCAAAAGGGCAAAAGCATTTCCTCAAACAAAGCCGGCGACTTTAACCCGTCATATGTGTTGTGCCGTGCTAGTGATGGACATGTTTATGCTAAATTTGTTGGTTCTTCTTATGAGTACATTGAATGGTCTATTTGGGTTCCCAAGACCCTTGTTACTTACATCAAAGGACCCATTCTTAAATGGGTACCTAAAACCAAGCATTGATCTCGTGTAGGTGTTTGCTTCCGGTGGGGGATCATGGTTGCTCGATAGTGGAGCAACAAATCATATGACCGGGAGCAAGGACTTGGTGGTGGACGTGCAAGAGATTCCATCTATGCCCACCAATGTCGAGTGGGGTGATGCATCACATTCTAAGGTATTGGGTCTCGGCAAGGTTGTCATTTCTCATGATCTAACGATCGAGAAAGTCATGCTTGTTGAGTCCCTTGCATTCAATCTACTTTCCGTTCATCAACTTGCACTCATGGGCTTTGCTACATTCTTTGATATTGATACCGTGGCCCTCTTGTGGAGCAAGACTCTTAAAGTAGCCTTTGTTGGGCATGTCGAGAACGGTCTCTATGTGATTAACTTTTGGAGCGACCCACTAAGACCGCGACATGCCTAATGGCTAAGTTGGCGTGGGATGGCTTTGGCATCGCCGTTTAGCCCGTCAATATGAGATCTTTGCAAAGTCTTCTCAAGGGGACCATGTCCGTGGACTAACAAATGTTAGTTTTGCCAAAGATCGTGCGTGCGATGCTTGTATCGAAGGAAAGCTTCATGAAAGGCTCACCCTCCCTCAACCATCATCTACTCGAAGAGACCCTTGGAGCTCCTTCACATGGATCTCTTGGGCCTCCATCTTTGATAGTCTTGGAGGAAGAAAGTATTGCTTGGTTATTGTGGATGATTATTCAAGATACACTTGGGTATACTTCTTCAAGAGGAAGAGTGAGACCCAACAAACCGTCATCAACTTTGCAAATGAAGCTCAACGTCAACATGATGCAAAGATCTTGACAATAAGAAGCGACAACGACACCGAGTTCAAGAACTACACCTTGGATGAGTTTCTTAGTGATGAGGGATCAAGCATCAATATCGGCACCTTATACCCCTCAACAAAATGGTGTTGCGGAGAGGAAGAACCGGACGTTGATGGATGCGGCAAGGACCATGATGGCGGAGTTCAAGTCTCCGTACAACTTTTGGGCCGAAGCCATCAACACCGCATGTCATGCATCCAATCGGCTCTATCTTCGCAAAGGCTTGAACAAGACTCCTTATGAGATTCTCACCGGCAACAAGCCCAACCTCAAGTACTTGCAGGTGTTCGGTTGTAAGTGTTTCATTCTCAAGAAAGGTGTTCGTTTGTCTAAATTTGAGGCTAGAGATCATGAGGGCATATTTGTTGGTTATGCTACAAACTCTCATGCTTACCGTGTTCTCAACAAGTCCACCGGACTCATTGAGGAGACGTGTAACATGGAGTTTGACGAAAATAACGGCTCCCAAGTGGAGCAAAGTGGTACTTGTGATGTAGGTGATGAAATTCCTCCCCAAGCCATAATAAGAATGGGTATTGGTCAAATCCTACCCATTGAGGAACCCCTTGTGGCCGAAGGAGAAGGACAATGCTCTACTCAAGTAGAGCCATCACCTCATCAAGACCCACACGCTTCCGAAGAACAAAGTGAAGGCCCTCAACCTCGTGAACAAGACCAAGGGCAAGATCAACCTCAAGACGGTGATGAACCTCTAGATGATGCCCAAGGTCAAGTTCTCCCCCTCGAGCAAGTTCAAGATCAAGAGCAACCTCAAGATCAAGAACAAGCTCAAGACGACGCTCAAGATGATCAAGTCAACCCTCCTCCTTCCACACCCGAGGAGGAATTAGAGCGTCGTGCCGCGAAGATTGCTTCCAAGCTCACCACCCAAGGCCATCTCATGGAAAATGTGGTTGGAAGCCTAAGAAAGGGGGTAAGCACTCGTAGACAATTAGCAAACTATTGTGAACATCACGCGTTTGTCTCTTGTGTTGAACCCCAAAAGGTCTATGAGGCGCTCGAAGACTCGGATTGGCTCAATGCCATGCATGAAGAACTCAACAACTTCGAGTACAACAAGGTGTGGAGATTGGTGCCAAGACCATCCGGGAACCACAACGTCATTGGAACCAAGTGGATCTTCAAGAACAAGCAAGATGCTCATGGGAACATCATCCGCAACAAGGCGAGATTGGTAGCACAAGGTTACTCCCAAGTCGAGGGTATTGACTACGGTGAAACCTTTACTCCCGTTGCTCATCTTGAATCCATTCGTTTGTTGATTGCTTATGCTTCCCATCACAACTTTAAGTTGCAACAAATGGATGTGAAAAGTGCTTTTCTTAACGGTCCTATTAATGAGTTGGTCTATGTCAAGCAACCCCCCGGGTTCGAGGATCCCTACTTTCCGGATCATGTGTACCAACTCGATAAGGCACTCTATGGCCTTAAACAAGCCCCACGTGCGTGGTATGACCACCTTACCGAGTTGTTACAAGATCGTGGATTTGAGGTGGGGCTAATCGACCCCACTCTTTTTACTAAGAAGGTTAACGGGGAGTTGTTTGTATGCCAACTATATGTTGATGATATTATCTTTGGTTCTCCTAACAAAGCTTTCAATGAAGAATTTGCCGCTCTCATGACCTCCAAGTTTAAGATGTCTTCGATGGGAGAGTTGAAGTTCTTCCTTGGTTTCGACATCAAACAAAGAAGAGAAGGAACCTTCATCAACCAAGCCAAATACACTCAAGACATGCTTAAAAGATTCAAGCTAAGTGATGTCAAGCCGGCTACTACACCAATGCCTACCAAGTGCCAACTTGACATCGATCCCAATGGTAAAGTGGTGGATCAAAAGGTATATCGCTCCATGATTGGCTCCTTGCTTTACCTTTGTGCATCTAGACCGGATATCATGTTGAGTGTGGGGATGTGTGCACGTTTTCAAGCCGCACCAAAGGAAAGTCACTTTGTGGCGGTCAAGCAAATCTTCGATATTTGGCTCATACCCCAAACTTTGGCTTATGGTACCCAAGAGGAGCAAACTTCAAGCTTGAAGGTTTCACAGATTCGATTGGGCGGAGACAAAGTGGATAGGAAGTCCACTTCGGAGGTGCCAATTTCTTGGTTGCTCTTTGGTAAGTTGGTCTTCCAAGAAGCAAAGTTGTGTGTCTCTCTCGTCCACGAAGCGGAGTATGTGGCGGCCGGTAGTTGTTGTGCTCAACTCCTATGGATGAGGCAAACTTTAAAGGAGTACGGTGTCATTTGTGACAAAGTGCCTCTTTGGTGTGACAATGAAAGTGCCATCGAGATTTCTCTCAACCTGGTGCAACACTTCAAGACGAAGCACATTGAGATTCGATATCACTTCATCCGGGATCACATTAGGCGAGGGGAGATTGAGATCAAGTACGTCAACACTCATGATAACCTTGCAGATATTTTCACGAAGCCATTGGATGAAGCAAGATTTCTCGAGTTAAGGCATGAGCTAAATATCATTGATTTGAGCAATGTGACTTGAAACCGTGCACCCCCCACCACACTCAACTTGTTGTCTAGTTTAGGTGTAGGCATGGACATAGGGGGGAGTGTTGTTCTCTCAATGAACTCTCCCTCCCCCCATTATGCATAAATAGATCACCTCTTTCACATTCGCCATTTTTTATGGTACTTGTGCTTCAAAGACGAGTTTTGGTCATGGGCCCAAGGATAATTCTTCGCGGTGCCATACCATCCAACTCAAACATAGGTGGCTTCGGCCACCGCCCTCTCTCCTCGAGAGGCTTTGTCGCTTGGGGATTTCCTGCTGTACCTCTGGTTAGTGCGTGTTCTTGTGGTTTCGTGTTTGTGACAAGTTTCCGTGCAAAGGCGTTTTTCTCTCTTGTTTGAAACCTGCGGTATCTTGAGCTCACGGTACTACCGCGGCCGGCTACGGTACTACCACAGCCTGCCACGGTACTACCACAGATGGGAGCACGGTACTACCGTCCCCACGCGGCAGTAATTTTTTACTGCCGCCTGGTTGAGCGGTACTACCGCCTCGGCCTGATACTTCGCCCGGCGGTACTACGCGATGATCCATGATACTACCGCGCGGTTCGAGCGTGGGGATAAGGGCGGGCGGGGGGAGTTCTAACTCCCCATACCCATTCGTGTCCTCTCTCTCCACGTCGTCTCTTCCTCTCCCGTGCTCAAGAACAGAGCCGGCGTTCGTCGCCGGATCTCCTCCACCGGCTGCCCTCCCGTGATTCCGTCCGGTGGGATCGTTCCCCACCACGTGCTCTTGCTTTGTCCAAGGTTTTTCCCCAACTCCCTCTCCTTTTGATTGTGTTTGGTGTTTTTAGGTTTTGGGGGAAACTTGTATGTTCTTGAGATTCCTAGACTAAATCTCTGCAAGAGTAGGATGAAGGAGTGTGGTATTGCATAGGAGTTACACTTGTATTGTTGTCTTGCGCTAGATCTGATCACCGTAGCACCGCCATGGTTTCGCAATTCTTTTCAGATTCAAATCACATGTTAGATCGGCCTTGCAGTACTACCGCGTGTGGCGCGGTACTACCGCTCGCACGGTACTACCGCCCCTCGGGAGCGGTACTACCACGCCCCGTGCGGTACTAAGAGCTTACTACCGCTCCAGCCACGGTACTACCGCGACCTCGCACGGTACTACCGCGTCTGGAGCTGTACTAATTTTTTTTAGTACCGCAGACAGTGGCAGTTCTACCGTGGCTCACATCTATCGCATGCCAACTTTCTCGTATGCCTCCTATGAGTTTCCTGTGCTTTTTCATGGCCTTTGCATTGATCTTCTTCGCCTTTTGTTTTGGTGCTTTGCGTATGTGTCTCAGGTGGTGGCTCTCGCTGGTCCAATCCCATTCGTGACACTGGCTCCAAGCGTCTGCGCAACCCAGGAGAAGTTTCAGAGGGATCATCTGCGTCCAAGCGCAATGTCAAGACCACAGCTAGCAAGCACAAGGAGCCCGCCAAGGGTATGGATGAGATCGCCCCTACTGAGTATGTTCGTCTGAGGCAGCTTCACCCTTATGTGCACCCGCGCTCCAGTGTCAGAGGTTGTGAGCTGTTCTGGAACAAGACCCAAACCCAAATCTATTTGGATGTCATCAAGAACAAGCAGAATACCTATGTGGAGGTGAAGTGGGTTGATATGCACCACATGAGGAAGGACAAGTTCCGTGACTACTTTGGAGAGGCTCTAGACTTGGTGGAGCAGTTTGGGATTGAGCATGTGATCTCTTTCCACCTAGACTATGACCCTGAGATCATATGTCAGTTCTTTGCCTCAGTGTACTTTCACTCCAATGAAGAAAGAAGGATGACCTGGATGACCAATGGCCGCCAACCGCGCTACGGAAGGAGTTCATGGATTTGCTTCAGGTTCCTGATGAAGGACTTAACACTCCAGTCGGTGTTCGTCCCCATGGCAATGCTGATTCTGCCAACAAGGACAAGCTCACCCCGTTCCTGGTTGAGAAGGCGCTCGCCAATGGCAAGATAACTCTGGTACTCAACCCCTTTTTGGATATCATGTACCGCATCTTCCGCAACTCCTTGTTTCCACGCATTGGTGACAAAGACAAGGTTCATGCCTATATGGTGGATATGATGCTCATCTGTTAGGAGGCTCGTTTGACTCAGTCTCAGCCACTTGATGTCTCACACATCATGTGGTGTGAGCTTCGGTTTGCAGTGTTCAACCGCAAGGTGCCTATCTATGGGCCCTATCTGTTCCGGCTGATTTTGAAGACTTGGGAGAAGATGTACCCTGAGGAGGAGTTCCTTGCTCCTGACTGGATTCGCCATGAGCCCATTTGTCTTCGTATCAAGTCTAACTGGGCCAACACCGCTACTCGTGCCGAGGCGACTGCTGCTAGGGCTGCTGTTGATGAGGAGGATGCTGGCGCAGAGGATGTTGCTGAGGGCCGTCTGCTAGGCCTTCCCAGTGCCCCTATGCCATCATGGGCCCGAAGTGAAGGACAAGATGAAGACACTGCTCGCATGCAAGCCAAGGGGCGTCTGAGGCTCACGTGGAGTCAAGGAGAGTCGTCGCCCGGCACAACAAGGTCTTGCAGCTCTATGGTGAGGACGTGTCTGGCGGGTCTGAGGAGCGCATCACTCCTGAAGCCGAGTGGATGGAGAAGCAAGGTTACAAGTGGACAGAATGTGAGGAGGATGTTGAGGAGACCACCCCAGCTGCCGAGGAGACCAACGGAGAGGGCTGGGACGAGTTCTCTGCTTGAGCCACCTCGTGTGTGTAGGTGTCCTCTCTGCCTTTTTGGCGTCTCGATGCCAAAGGGGAGAGAGTGTAGGGATTTGCGAGTTTGCGAGTCGTGTGTGGCGTGTGTTTGCTGCTTTCTTGGTTGATTTATTTGCTGCTTTCTCGTTCGTACTTTGGTTACTTTACCTCGTATGGTGTAAGACATATGCTCTCTATCTATCCTAGCTAGCTTGTGCTATATTATGCTACCTTCATGCTATGCTATCCTATGCTTATTATCATGCCTTCGTCTCTAAAATATAGGGGGAGTGTTGATCCTAGTCTGTGTGCTATGCAGTTCCAAAGCATTCATCTAAAAGTGCACACATCTAGGGGGAGCCCGTCTATATTTTAGAGAGGTGGGGTTTGCCCCGGCTCTCAATTATCTTATCTTTGTGCAAATCCCGTGTTGTCATCAATCCACCAAAAAGGGGGAGATTGTAAGGGCATATTTATCCCTTAAGTGTTTTGGTGATTGATGACAATGCTTTTGCGGACTAATCGTGTGCCTTGAGTCTCTCAGATACTTCATCACTAGGCACAAGACGATTCGGTGCCCCTCGGAGACTATTGAAGTCGGCGTTGTTCTACATTTCTCTTTGGTGGAGTTGAGTCGTAGGAGAGCCGTACTATTAAGAGGGGGTCCGCGTCGGAAAGGTTTGGTTGGAATCAACACGTACACTTGTCCCTCCTTTCCCTGCACTTTGGAGATGCCCTTCGTTATCTTGGTTGTGCGAAAACTTGGCGACTACTGCTGTACTTGCGGTAGTACCGCAGGTACAAGCGGTAGTACCGCTGGGTGTCATGGTAGTACCGCCCCTCCGGAGCGGTAGTACCGCGGCACCCAGGCCTTGTGCCGCTCCGGTGCGGTAGTAGGGGCGGATGTAATTTTTTACATCCGCGCCCACCACGGTAGTACCGCTCGGCCCGAGCGGTAGTACCACGGTGGCTCATGGTAGTACCGCTCCCTTGGAGTCGTAGTACCGTGGTCCTTCGACCTAGTACCGCAGTGTCACGGTAGTAAGCGCGGATGTAATTTTTACATCGCGCCTACCACGGTAATACAGCGCCTAGTGGCGGTAGTACCGCGTCGGGTTTTGCACCACCCGGTTTCAGCGAGTAAACACGGATGTAATTTATTTCATCCGCACCCTTCGAGCCGTGACTCTCTGCCTTGCGGTAGTACCGCAAGGGGAGCGATAATACCGCACCAGCGGTAATCTGCCCTATAGTCGAGCTAGTTTCGGCTGTGTTGCTTTGCCGCGATAGTACCGTGGTCGCCCACGCAGTAGTACCAGCGCAGCCTCGCGGTAATACCGCTTCCTTGGAGCGGTAGTACCGCGCGTCATGAGCTGAACATGTGGATAACGGTTGGATTTTTCCCACGACTATATAAGGGGTGTATTCTACCTCTAGTTGACTACCTCTTCCACCTCTAAGCTCCATTGTTGCTCCAAGCTCCATTTTCGCCCGATCTCTCTCCCTAGCCAATCAAACTTGTTGATTTGCTCGGGATTGGGTGACAAGGGCCCGATCTACACTTCCACCACAGGATATTTGATTCCCCCCTCTTATCCCTTGCGGATCTTGTTACTCTTGGGTGTTGAGCACCCTAGGCAGTTGAGTCACCTCGAAGCCATACTCCATTGTGGTGAAGCTTCGTGGTGTTGTTGTTGTTGGGAGCCTCCGATTATTGTGGAGATTGCCCCAACCTTGCTTGTAAAGGTTGATCGCCGCCTTCAAGGGCACCAATAGTGGAATCACGACATCTCGCATCGTGTGAGGCGTGAGGAGAATCTGGTGGCCCTAGTGGCTTCTTGGGGAGCATTGTGCCTCCACACCGCTCTAACGGAGACGTACTTCCCCTTAAAAGGAAGGAACTCCGGTAACACATCCTCGTCTCCACCGGCTCCACTCTTGGTTATTTCGTGCCTTTACTTTCGCAAGCTTACTTGTTGTTACATCTCTTGCTTGCTTGCGTGCTAGTTGATATTGCATCATATAGGTTGCTCACCTAGTTGCACATCTAGACAACCTATTTTGTTGCAAAGTTTAATTTGGTAAAGAAAAGCTTAAAAATTGTTAGTTGCCTATTCACCCCCCCTCTAGTCAACCATATCGATCCTTTCACTTGGGGGTATGTTGGTGACAAGTTTACCTGGTATCGTGGCGGTCTAAAGGAGAGGTTGGATCACGCGGTCTCAAATGCAGACTGGATGAGCATGCATCCTCATGCTGGTTTATGGAATCTAGAGATGGGAAAAAACTGATCATCAGCCCATTCTCTTGGACACTGAGTACTTAAAGGGATTAAAAGAGAGAAAACCTAAGTATAGCAGAAGGTTTGAAGCAAGATGGCTTGAGGAAGAAACAGTGGAGGAAATAGTTAAAACAGCTTGGCAGAAAGCTATACATAGAGGGTTGAGCCCTACTGTTAAAGAGAAAGTGGATGAGGTACATCGCGATCTCCGCGATTGGGACCGACGGGTCCTGAAGGGGCTGAGGCTCAGGTTGAAGAAGGCACATGAGGAACTGGAAACTCTGATGCGAGCTCCGTTTTCAGATGAGGGTCAAGAAAAGAGGAAAGATCTCTGAGTTCTGATTGAAAATCTGCTTGACCAAGAAGAAATTTCTGGGCGCATTGAGGCAGGGTGCGATGGATGCGTAGGGGAGATCGTAACACACAATATTTCAACAAGTTTGCTTCAGGTAGAAAGAGAATAAATCTGATAAAGAAATTGAGAGATAATAACAATGAATGGGTGGAGGGGAAGGATAACCTCAACCACCTAATTTCTGAGTACTTTTGTAACTTGTTTACATCGGATGTTGTTGAGTGTGACCAAGCTCTTCTGCAGACAGTAAAACCTCGCATGACAACAAATATGAACACGTTTCTCATGGCTCCATACTCTTGGGAGGACGTCTAGAAAGCTCTATTCTAGATCGGTGATTTGAAGGCGCTGGGGCCGGATGGGCTCCATGCAGTGTTCTTTAAGAGGTTTTGGCATATCCTTGGGGAGGACTTAACAAATGAGGTTTTGTCAGCGATTAATAATAGGAAAATACCGGATGGATGGAATCAAACAAATGTTGTTGTAATACCAAAAGCAGAAAGTCCAGAGGTAATTACTCAGTATAGGCCTATTAGCTTATGCAATGTGATCTATAAAATAATATCCAAAATGCTAGTAGGCTCAAGGAAATTCTACCAGAGGTTATCTCGCCAACACAGAGTGCATTTGTTCTAGGGAGATCAATAACAGATAATGTGTTGGTAGCCTATGAATGTTTCCATGCGATAAAGAAGAAGAATCACGACTCAAATGGGTACGGTGTAGTGAAGTTGAATATGGTCAAAGCATATGATCGTGTGGAGTGGAGCTTTTTGGAGAAGATGATGTTAAAACTTGGTTTTCATCCACTTTGGGTGGAGCTAATTATAGAATGTGTGTCATCAGTAAGCTATAGAGTTCGTTTTAATGGCACTAAAACAGATGAATTCTCACCTATGAGGGGGCTCAGACAGGGGGGCCCCTTGTCCCCATATCTCTTTTTGTTATGTTCAGAAGGTTTATCCAGCTATTTGGCTCATGAGGAAGAAATTGGAGGTTTGTATGGGGTCTGTGTTTGCAGAAACGCCCCATCAATTTCCCATCTTCTTTTTGCAGACGACTCCTTGATCCTCATGAGATCAAATATTCAGAATGCAAATGCCCTGAAAAGAGTGTTGGACGCTTACTGTGCTAGCTCGGGATAGCTTGTAAGTACTCCAAAATCAAGCATATTTTTTAGTCCGAATACAAATGTCAATATCAGGGAAGATGTGTGTAGGACACTTGATATTTTAACAGAGGCATTGTCAGACAAATATCTTGGTCTTCCAACTATTGTCGGTGTCTACATGAGTGACTGTTTTTGGCACATAGTTGACAGAATTTGCCAAAGATTAAAAGGCTGGAGGAGAAGGTACTATCAGTACAAGGAAAAGAAATCTTGATAAAAGCAGTAGCTCAAGCAATCCCCTCATATGTCATATCTGTCTTTAAATTTCCTAAGGGGATCTGCAAACTGATATCTGATGTGATTGCAGGGTTGTGGTGGGGAGATAGTGAAGAGAAAAAGAAAATGCATTGGTTTGCATGGTGGAAGATGTGAATCCCGAAGAAGAATGGAGGATTGGGGTTTAGAGACCTTCACAGTGTTAATCTTTCTTTATTAGCAAAACAGTGTTGGCAACTTCTCCAGAATCCAGACTCATTGTGTGCAAGAGTTCTTAGTGCAAAGTACTATCCAGATGGAAAAATTCTTAATGTGGGTCCAAAGAAAGGATCATCCTTCACGTGGCAGAGTATTGTTTCGGGAATTCAAACTTTTAAAAGGGGACATATCTGGAGAGTGGGAACTGGCTCGCATATTGACATCTGGGATGATCCATGGATCCCAACAAGTGAAAACCGAAAGGTTATTACACCACGAGGACAAGCTATGGTAGATAAAGTTGAGGACATGATTGACCCGATCTATGGTCAGTGGGATGGGGAGATATTACAATTTGTTCTATCACCAGTAGATGTCTAAAAAATCTTGCAAATACCCCTTCGGGTTGAGGTGATGGACGTTTTTGTTGCTTGGCAGTACACTCGGTCGGGCACGTTCTCTGTTAGGTCGGCATACCATGTAGAGTTTAATCATCAATTTGGGCACAATTGGAACCAACATGGTGGATCGGGTGGTTTTTAGGATTGTGACTCATGGAGGAAAGTATGGGAACTCAGCTTGCCAGGGAAGACTAAACACTTTGTGTGGAAAGTGCTACGTGGGGTTCTGTTGTGCCTAGGAACACTAGCAGGGAGGCATATCCCAGCAAACCCTCAATGCCCTAGCTGCAAAATTGGATACGAAGACTCGCAACATTGTTTGTTTACATGCAAGCGAGCTTTGGATGTTTGGTCGAATCTAGGGCTGAGAGAAGACATACAACGGGCATTCATGGAGGATCGGCCGGGAGCGATAACCATGGATATTCTCATGAGACGCCATGAACAGGTTGGGGAGATTCCCATGGCAGAATTAGTGGCAGTGGCGAGTTGGTATATTTGGTGGCAACGACGACAGTTTGTGAAGGGGGAGATTATTAGGCCACCAGAGTGCATTGCAATGTCTATCAGAGTACTAGCAACAAACTTTGTGCGAGTAGCCAGCCCTAACCGACCGCATCAGCACCAAGATCACATGTGGAAGAAACCAGAGAGAGGGAGGGTAAAGATTAACATTGATGCATCTTTCTGTGTGGAAAATATGAAGGGAGCTACTGGAGCAGTTTGCAGAGATGACACGGGTGAATTCATAGGTGCAGCATCATGGTTCGTATCGCATGTGCAAAGTGCGGAAACAGCTGAAATCGTAGCGATCAGGAACGGGCTGTACCTTGCAGCTAAACTTGGGTGTAACTTGGTGATAATTGAGTCCGACAGTATGAATGCTATTGAAGCCTATAACCAGGATGATTACCTGGGTCCGGATGCAGCAGTTGTAGCAGAAGGTAAAACAATTGGAGAAGATCTAGCAAAATTTGATGTGGCTCACTCCTTCCGGGAGGCTAATGGTGTTGCTGATAGTATTGCAAAGCATTCACTTTGTAGTAGTTCAACTGAGTATTGGGAAGGCCCCATACCTGACTTTATGTCTCATTTCATTGTACACAATCTTGCTATTATATGAGAAATAAAGGTATTACCCGTAAAAAACAGATAGGAGACGTGCAGATGTGAGGCATGATCAAAAAGGAAGGAAGAAAGTTAACCAGGAAGACTAGCCATATGCGTGCATGCATCACATGCAGGGGCCCATGTCGTGTGCATGAACGATAGGTAACGTGTAGCATGCCGCCTGAGGGCATGGCGGCATGGCCCACAGGGCCTGCTCCTTTCCGTCATGGCTTGGGCGCGGCCGACGAATCCGGTAATGTGTAGCCAGCCGTCGGGCACCGTGGCGGCAGGCGCTGTCGCCTCCGGCCATGGCGGCATGTGCCACGTGTCGGCTGGCGCGCCTGCCGCCAGGGCCCAGCTGGTCTTTTCTGTCAATTTTTTTAGATGCAGTCTTTTTCATCAATTCGATTCGTCTAATGGTCCTTTTGAACAAAAAATCCTGCGAGCCTTCAATGGAGCACCCCAGACAGGGGGGAGACACTTGCTGAGCCTAGCGGTCCATCGGAGGTGCGGACGACCCCTTCAGCCCTGTCGCCCCGGATTCTCAGGAGCCCGCCTCGCTCCCCGCGTGGATCCGGTGACACCGATGATGCCGCGGCCTTCGGACTGCTCCCCCTCCCTGCGAGCAACCCCGCCTCAAATCCATCATGCTATGTGACCCTCCTCCCCCGCCCCTTGCCAAATTCGGCCACCTATGACATTGATGATGGTTGGACGCTCTATCAATCCCGCAAGAACAGGAGGGTCGGCGTAGATCTGGCGGTTTCTAGTCAGGACCAGCAGGTCAAGCACCCACATCTTTGACCCGGCCACCGCTCCTCGCCAGGGAGAGACACCTTTTAAGCAGATTCAAAGGCATCTGTCTCCGATGGCTTAGCACCTGCCACAGTAGAATCGACTGCAGAGACCCACTCCGATGCATTATCTGCAAACGCCAAGGCCATTACAGCCGTGAGTGCCCGCAAAATCCTCGCAACAAGGGCAAGGGAAGGAATGGTGAGCTACAATGTGCCGCTCGCTGGCCCATCTATGAGCACCTGACCTTCCCGACGCCCTCGCATCAATGGTCGGCGCTGTCGGTCGCCGTCTTCCCGGCCATGGAGCATGCGGACCTCATCGACCACTCCCAACGCCCACACAACAGCCACAAGGTCATCACCTCCTCAATGGTGCTGGAGCTCCAGGTGTTCCTGCTTCACCAACATGCCTTGGTGGTCACGGCGGTCGGTACCACTGCGCAAGCGGCCAGTCCACTCTCCATTGCCCGTGCGCGTGGAGAAGGAGCTCAAGATCCCTTCGCACCTGCTGCGTGTCACCAACCACGACCCCGAGGACTTGTTCGTCTTCTTCACCATGCCTGCTCACAAGGACCTTGTAGTGCGGCGCGGCTTGTTGTCTATGGATGGCATGCCGTTCCTGCTTGAGCCATGGCGGGAGGACGCCCATGTCGCCTCAGGGGATGCTGCACATCCGCGCGGTCATCGAGAAGCTGCCGATGACCCTCTGGACGCTGGAAGGAGCGATGGAGGCCATTGGCGACAAGGTGATCATGAACCGCCTGGACAGCCGCACACATGAGCGCATCGACACCAAGCTCTTCGCATGTTTGGGTCTGGTGCCGGGGCACTGCTGACATCCCAACCAGGCGCACCATCTGGAAGCACGCCAGGAGGGCGGGCCGCGTCGACGAGATACTGGGCTACTCCCCTCCGAGCCGCACGGTGGCGCCTCCCCCCGAACTGCTGCAATACGACCTCTTGCTACACCTCGAACAGGACGCCACACTCGTTGTGGTCATCTCGCTCGCCGCAGAGCGGCATCCCCTCGGACGACGACGAGCCTGACGAACGCCCATACCCCGTGTCGAGCCAGGTGTGTGGACGCCGCAGGTGGAGGACGGCAGGTGTGCGCCTAAGCCAGCGCTGACCATGTGCCCGCAGCCCTGTGTGGCGGCCACAGGCTGTCGGGGAATGCCGCCTGGCAGGGGTGGACGCGACAACGACGGCGACGAACCATGATACAAGCGACGATCATGGAAGGACATGCTCCTTGGCGTGGTGCATGCCAGGGACCCCCTCCTGCGCCCGCCCCTCCACCTAGGGACCAACAGTGCAGCCACACCCCTGTCTCTTGCCATTGCCAGGGTGCACCACGGGGCAATTATCCATGCAACGACAAGCAGCTCCCACATGCCCATGCAAAGAACAAGGAGCCGATGCAGTGCAACGCACCTGCTCGCCCCCCCCCCCAATACCAAGAGCAAAGAGCCAGTTAGGCAGAAGCCAGATCGGGCCGGGGAGGGGCCATCCAACAGCGCCTCCCTGTCCGCCCCGCCGCACAAGCTCGTCCAGACCGACCGGCAGCCTCCGGCACCGGTCCCTGTAGCGGACCCGATGGCAGAGTTCTTTGAGAGTGCAAAGAAGACCCTGACGCCACCACCCTGCGCTGACGCTCGAGCCTCAAAGAATGACAAGATCATAGCAGCCAAGCTGGATAAGCCGCTCACCTTCAGTACTGAGGACGGTGACGACAATGCTGAAACCCTGGACTTGGGGCCTGCCCTCTCTCTTGCATGCCACACCCCCCAGGGACATGGCTACCTTGGATACGAACAAAAATATTGCAAAGATGCATATTTGTGAGGTGATTCCTAATGCAAACTATGCAATAGTTTATTTCTGTCATCCAGGACAAAAATACTTCACAGACTTTTGTGCCATGTCTAATTGCAGGTGTATGGGACATTTGTACAATCCAATTGGGTGATTTTTTTGTTGGAAAGTAGATTCCGTGCACTTTCCAACCCAATTGGATTCACCTTCAAATTCGCCGAGAGCGTTGAGTTATCGACGAAACAATCTAACGTTGTAGCAGAATTCGAGTCAAACTACAAGTCCAAAGGTGTTGCATCACCTCCACTTGGGCCCATGAGTCTTGTATGACCTAGGGTTAGTTTTAGGCTGCCTTGGGACATCCTCCCACCTCCTTGGCCGCCACCCCTTGCTCCTATATAAGTAGATCCATCTAGTAGCTTTTTCCTTGGGATTTGTTTAGTTAAAAGTTAGCCAACGCAACTTTGTGTACTTCGTTTGTGTCAAACGACCAGACCAAGACCGCTTTCGGATCCCCACCATTATTAATACTTCATCCATATTCGCAATATTCGGATTGGTTTATCATATTCTTGCTTGTTCTTCGATTGCTTGCAGGAATAAACCTTCATGGTCAGGTTGATTGTGCTCCGGTGTGGCCAATAACCTCTCGGAGTTGGTTTAGCAATTGCTAAGGCTCAATGTCGTGCACATTTGTAGTCGGATCGTCAAAGTCATCTCCACCAAATCGATAGTTATCATATCATCAAAAGATCGGGACACCCCTCCGCCTCTATCAAGTGGTATCAGAGCTCACATTGCTCGGTGAGAATTTCCAGTTATCTGTAAATTAGTTTTATTTTCTTACCTATTGTCCAAGAAAAAGCCACAAAAAATAGGGTTAGTTCATCATATCCGAACCAATATGAGCCTTTGCATAATCTTTTTTAGTGTTTTGCTTTGTTGAATTTGCGGTTAGATCGTCGTGTCGAGTTGCTGGTCTTAGTATCTAGTTCCTTTGGAGTCTCGAGTTCTATTCATAGTTTGTCACTCCGCCGCCGCACCATCTTCATTGCTGCTGCCATATACCACCACCGCATCGTTATCCCTTCTGCTGTCCACCACCCTGATACTCTCCAATGTATCTATAATTTTTGATTGTTCCATGCTGTTATATTAAAATTCTTGGATGTTTTACTATCATTTTATAATCATTTTATATAATTTTTTGGTACTAACCTATTGACATAGTGCCCAGTGCCAGTTGTTTTCTGCTTGATTTTACATCGCAGGAAATCGATACCAAACGAAGTCCAAACGCAGCAAAACTTTTTGTGGATTTTTTCTGGACCAGAAGACACAAGATGGGCCGAAGAAGTACCTGAGGGGTGCCCCGAGGGGAGCACGCCTGGGGTCCAAGGCGCGCCCAGGTGGGTTATGCTCACCTCGGTGGCCTCCCACACCGCCTCTTTGCTCTATAAATACCCCAAACTCGACGAAAATCAATTCCAGCCGCCGCAAGTTCCAGAAACACCAGATCCAATCTAGACACCATCAGAGAGGGTTCATCATATCCATTGGTGCCTCTCTGATGATGCATGAGTAGTTCTTTGTAGACCTACGGGTCCGTAGTTAGTAGCTAGATGGCTTCCTCTCTCTCTCTCTCTCTCTCTCTCTTGATTCTCAATACAATGGTCTCTTGGAGATCCATATGATGTAAGTCTTTTTGCGGTGTGTTTGTTGGGATCCGATGAACTTTGAGTTTATGATCAGATCCATGTTTTTATCCATGAAAGTTATTTGAGTCTTCTTTGTTCTCTTATATGCATGATTGATTATAGCCTCGTATTTCTTCTCTGATATTTGGGTTTTGTTTGGCCAACTCGATCTATTTATCTTGCAATGGGAAGATGTGCTTTGAGATGGGTTCAATCTTATGGTGCTTGATCCCAGTGACAGAAGGGAAAACGACACGTATGTATCATTGCTATTAAGGATAACAAGATGGGGTCTATTTCTACATAAATAGATCTTGTCCACATCATGTCATGGTTCTTATTGCATTACTCTGTTTTTCCATGAACTTAATACACTAGATGCATGCTGGATAGCGGTCGATGTGTGGAGTAATAGTAGTATATGTAGGCAGGGGTCGTTCAACTAATCTTGGACGTGATGCCTATATAATGATCATTGCCTAGATATCGTCATGAGTATTTGAAGTTCTGTCAATTGCCCAACAGTAATTGTTTTCCCACCATTTGCTATTTTTCTCAAGAGAAGCCACTAGTGAAACCTACGGCCCCGGGTCCCTTCTTCAATATATTTGTCTTCATGATCAATTTTCATTTACTTTTATTTTCAGATCTATTAAACCAAAAAATACAAAAATACTTTGCTGCACTCTATTTTATATACGATCTATTTATCCAATGTATTACAACTTTCTCCCGTCTCCGTGCCAATTTTTGGCACTGTTACCCGAAAGGGATTGACAACCCCTTTAACACGTCGGGTTGCGAGTATTTGCTATTTGTGTGCAAGAGCTGTTTACATTGTGTTGCGTGGTTATCCTACTGGTTCGATAACCTTGGTCTCATCACTGAGGGAAATACATACCATTGTTGTGCTGCATCATCACTTCCTCTTTGGGGAAATACTAACGTAGTTCTAGCAGACATCACACCCCATCCATCAATCTCCACCACGTGCTATCCATCATTCATTGTTATAATCGTAGTTCTGTTCGTTCACATCTTCGTTTGATCCAATCTTCATCTTATCTTGTTTTTGTTTTGGAAAGAGAGAGGAAAAAAGAGAGAGAAAAAATAAAAAAAAGTCAGAAAAAAGCGAGAGAGAGAAAAATCGGATCTATCTAGAATCAATCTCGTACCTGAATTTGGATTGGAATCTGTTTTGCGCAGTGTTCAATAAAACAGATTCCAATCCAAATTCGGGTACTCAAATATTCCAATCCAATTTCATACGAAATCTGTTTTAGCTCCACAAGTACTCAAATTAAAGCTAGCAACGAGCCGCATCCGAATAGTTGCAAAACCTATTTAAATATTTGGCATCTCAAAATCGGCTTCTAAATAGGTCCTTTTGCCCTCCGAAGTTCATGCATATAGCTTGTCCCAGTTTTCAAGCCAGTTTTAGAATTTTTTGACTCCACATATCAAATCAGAATTGAGTGATTCTTTTTGCATTGGAAAGCTTGAGTTAGTAGCGTTCTTTCAAAAAATTATCAGAAAATTGGCTCAAACTTTTGAAGTGGAAAGTTGGAGAGAGAGAGAATTGTTGTACATCCTGCTTGGGAGTTGTTTCTCATCATTATCTTTACTGCTGTTGTGATCTTCACTTATATCTTGATGTTCGGAGCTACTTCATATCCTTTATTGATGCTAGCTGTGCTACATCGTGACCCTATTAGTGTTCTAGGCTCGCGTCTCTAGTCCGGTCTAGCCTACGACCAGCACAGTACCATCATTGAGCGTTCATTCAACATTGGATCTCTGAATTGATTATTGCTAATCTTTCGCTACCAAATATTTAAGCCTTCCAAGCTCCATGTATTTCTACACCGTGTATACGTACATTCTATGCAATCTCTTTACTAGATCTTCGGAGTTATTTGACATCGCTGGTTGCCTGTCACCACATGCGACATTGTAAGAACTTGTAAGATATTGATATTTGCTTTACTGTGAGTGCTTTACCACCACATCCTAGTAGTCCATATGAACAATATTCTTGAATTTTGTTTCTTGTTTCTACTAATCATGGCAGGTTTCGGAGTTGTTAGTTCTTGGGCTTCATCGATCATGGGAGATTTGCCACCACCTAAGAAAATACAACAACCGTCACAAGAGGAGCAACAACATTAGAATGCATATAATCATGTTAATGTTTCCATTCCACCATTTACTGGTCGTTTTAGGCCTGATTTATATATTGAATGGGAGTACGAAATAAATGCTATATTTGCTTCTCATAATTTTGATGAGCGTAGAAAAGTTAAAGCTACAGTTAGCACGTTCAGTAGCTTTGCTTTAGTTTGGTGGAGCGAACATTGTCGGTTATACCCTGATTATATACCTACTACTTGGGATGATTTAAAAACTTGTCATGAGAGGTAGATTCGTCGATGTTTATTACATTCGTGGCATGATTAAAAAATTAGAACATTTAAAACAAGGTTGTGACACCATAACCAAATATTATGATGGTTTACAAACTACCTTGTTGCATTCCTTTTTAGAAGAAAGTGAAGAAAATTTAATTGATAGATTTTGGGGAGGATTAAACCGTGATATTCAGGAGATGCTAATTCATGAGGAGTGTTATCCTATGGACCGTTTGTTTCGTCTTGCTTGCAAAACCGAACAGGAAATAAAATGACATGTTTCCCATAAGGAGAACAAGCACATGATGCACATTCCAAGAGTTGATACGGTTGTTCCTTTAACTACTAGTTGTACTATGACAACCACATCCGTTGTTGTGAGGACTACATCACCTCCACCATGTGACACATCACCCCCGAGAGTGACTACATCATCTGAGTTGATCATAAGAGGTAATGACAAAGGTACTGATCTTCCACCTCTACATGAGAATGATGAATGCCTTGTCAATTTAAATGCACCATCTGATGAGCTACCCACTACTTGATCACACCACCTATTTTAGAGGAATATGTTGATAATTTGACTTTGCCATGTGATCAAACAACTAAAATATCAACAATTTTGAGTGCACCCATTGAATTAACTGTTGATGCAAAAGAACCAATGTTCAATCATTTTGATATGACCTCTAATCTTGGTGATGGTTCTATGTTCAATGATATATTGCATGTTTGCTTATTTAAGCATGTTGCAGCATGTAAATTTGATGCAAGTAATTAAGGTTTATTCACCTATGTTGGGATGGTTTAATGATGAACATTGTCAACCTTTTGAAATGAATAAGAGCTTCAGTTATATGTGCAAACTGATTTGCAATATTTTCATTCCTTCTACTTCTTGTGATAATATTTTGGCTTTAGATTTTATGAACTGAGAAAGTTACTCATGTATACATGTGTCATATGTGCAAACACCAAGGGAAGTAAAAAAGGATGACATATACATATCAACGTGTACACCTTGTCTCTTTTGTTAGCCACATTCTAGATTAAGCAACGCCGGGGACGACTTTGTTTTCAAGAAGGGGAGGATGGTGAGGACATGACTACCTTGGATATGACCAAAAATATTGCAAAGACGCATATTTGTGAGGTGATTCTAATGCAAACTATGTAAATGCAATAATTTATTTACGTCATCCAGGAGAAAAATACTTCACAGACTTTTGTGCCATGTCTAATTGCAGGTGTATGGAACATTTGTACAATCCACATATGAAGATAAGGGGAAAATAGAAGTTTAGGTGTTGTTCAAAAAGTACTCTCACATCACTTTTGGGCCAAGAGAAGATAGAATCCAAATCTCTCATGTTTTGGATTCATATTCGGACTGCACAGACATACCTGACTCAAAACGCCAACTACTCTTTCATACAGACTCCGAATTGGGTGATTATTTTTTGCTGGAAAGTAGATTTCATGCACTTTCCAACCCAATTGGATTCACCTTCAAATCCATCCGGAGCGTTAGTTATAGACAAAGAAATCTAACATTGTAGCAGAATCCAAGGCAAACTACAAGTCCAAAGGTGTTGCATCACCTCCACTATGGTCCATGAGCCTTGTACGACCTAGGGTTAGTTTTAGGCTGCCTTGGGATGTCCTTCTGATACGTCTCCAACGTATCTATAATTTATGAAGCATTCATGCTATTTTATTATCTGTTTTGAATGATTACAGACTTTATTATACACTTTTATATTACTCTTGGGACTAACCTACTAACCGGTGGCCTGGCCCATATTGTTGTTTTCTTGCCTATTTCAGTATTTCGAAGAAAAGGAATATCAGACGGAGTCCAAATGGAATGAAACCTTCGGGAGCGTGATTTTTGGAACGAACATGATCCAGGAGACTTGGAGTTGAAGGCAAGGAAGCTTCGAGGTGGCCACGAGGGTGGGGGGCACGCCCACCACCCTGGACGCATCCCCCTGTCTCATGGGCCCCTCGAGGCTCTCCCGACCGACTTCTTTCACCTATATAAGTCCACATACCCTAAAACCTTCGAAGAAGAATATAGATCGGGAGTTCCGCCGCCGCAAGCCTCTGTAGCCACCAAAAACCTCTCGGGAGCCCATTCCGGCACCCTGCCGGAGGGGGAATCCCTCACCGGTGGCCATCTTCATCATCCCGACGCTATCCATGACGAGAAGGGAGTAGTTCACCCTCGGGGATGAGGGTATGTACCAGTAGCTATGTGTTTGATCTCTCTCTCTCTCTCTCTCTCGTGTTCTCTCTATGGCATCATCTTTATGTATCGTGAGCTTTGCTATTATAGTTAGATCTTATGATGTTTCTCCCCCTCTACTCTCTTGTAATGAATTGGTTTTCCTCTTGAAGTTATCTTGTCGGATTGAGTCTTTAAGGATTTGAGAACACTTGATGTATGTCTTGCCGTGCTTATCTATGGTGACAATGGGATATCACGTGATCCACTTGATGTATGTTTTGGTGATCAACTTGCGGGTTCCGCCCATGAACCTATGCATAGGGGTTGGCACACGTTTTCATCTTGACTCTCCGGTAGAAACTTTGGGGCACTCTTTGAAGTACTTTGTGTTGGTTGAATAGATGAATCTGAGATTGTGTGATGCATATCGTATAATCATGCCCACGGATACTTGAGGTGATAATGGAGTATCTAGGTGACATTAGGGTTTTGGTTGATTTGTGTCTTAAGGTGTTATTCTAGTATGAACTCTATGATAGATTGAACGGAAAGAATAGCTTCATGTTATTTTACTACGGACTCTTGAATAGATAGAATAGAAAGGATAACTTTGAGGTGGTTTCATACCCTACCATAATCTCTTCGTTTGTTCTCCGCTATTAGTGGCTTTGGAGTGACTCTTTGTTGCATGTTGAGGGATTGTTATATGATCTATTTATGTTATTATTGTTGAGAGAACTTGCACTGGTGAAAGTATGAACCTTAGGCCTTGTTTCCTACCATTGCAATACCGTTTACGCTCACTTTTATCGCTTGCTACCTTGCTGTTTTTATAATTTCAGATTACAAATACCTATATCTACCATCCATATTGCACTTGTATCACCATCTCTTCTCTGAACTAGTGCACCTATACAATTTACCATTGTATTGGGTGTGTTGGGGACACAAGAGACTCTTTGTTATTTGGTTGCAGGGTTGTTTGAGAGAGACCATCTTCATCCTATGCCTCCCACGGATTGATAAACCTTAGGTCATCCACTTGAGGGAAATTTGCTACTGTCCTACAAACCTCTGCACTTGGAGGCCCAACAACGTCTACAAGAAGAAGGTTGTGTAGTAGACATCAAGCTCTTTTCAGGCGCCGTTGCCGGGGAGGCTAGGTAAGCGGCACTCACACCCCATCAATCAAGCTCTTTTCTGGTGCCGTTTCCGGGGAGGTGAGTGCTTGAAGGTATATCTTTAGACTTGCAATCGAATCTTTTTGTTTCTTGTTTTATCACTAGTTTAGTTTATAAAAGAAAACTACAAAAAAGTTGGAATTGAGTTTGTCTCATACGCTTCATCTTTTTAGTATCTTTTGTGAGAATGATGGAAAGGAAAATTGTGCTCAATGGCTAGAAGCGGAATGCATTAAAATGCTTGGTACTAAATCTTTGAATGATGAGCAGGATTGCAATGTTGTTAGTATGAATTCTTTGAATACCCATGATGCTAATGATATTCAAAGCCACAAGCTTGGGAAAGCTATGTTTGATGAAGATGATATTTTTTGTCCCCCAACCTTGGATGCCAATATTTATTATGATGAAAGCATGCCTCCTATTTATGATGGTTATATTTATGAAAGTGGGTTTGGAAGAGTGTCAACTTTATTTAGTGATGATTCCACTATTTCGGAAGAGGTTCCAATTGATTATGAGAACAAAGTTGCTATCTATGATGATTATTGTGATGACTTGTAAGCTATTAAGAATAATGATAACCATGAAACTTGTCATCATGATTTTAGTTTTCAATTGGATTATGCCTCACATGGTAATTATTTTGTTGAGTTTGCTCCCACTACTATTCATGAGAAGAAATTTGCTTATGTGGAGAGTAGTAAATTTCCTATGCTTGTAGATCATGAAAAGAATGCTTTATGTGCTGGTTATATTGTTGAATTCATTCATGATGCTACTGAAAATTATTATGAGGGAGGAACATATGCTTGTAGGAATTGCAATAATGTCAAGTTTCCTCTCTATGTGCTTAAAGTTTTAAAGTTATGTTTCTTTTGCCTTCCTATGCTAGTTGATTATTGTTCCCATAAGTTGTTTGCTCACAAAATCTCCATGCATAGGAAGTGGGTTAGACTTAAATGTGCTAGTCATGTGCTTCATGATGCTCCCATTATGTTTCAATTCTTATCCTTTATGTGAGCATCATTGTCACCATCATGCCTAGCTAAAAAGGCATTAAAGAAAAGCGCTTGTTGGGAGTCAACCCAATATTTACCTTTACTGTTTTTGTGTGTTCAAATGATTATGCTACTGTAGTAATCATGTTTTATAGCTTTTGTTTCAATAAAGTGCCAAGTAAGACCTTTAGGATAGCTTACGGTGATAGTTGTGTTGATCCTGCTGAGAATCGGAAACTTCTGCACTCAGTAAATTAGTTTTGATAATTCACAGAAACGTGATTATTATATGATTCTTTTTGACCTGGATTGGTACATAAATTTCTTAGGACGTCCTAATTTTGTAGGATTTTTGGAGTTCTATAAGTATACGTTTGATACAGATTACTACAGACTGTTCTGTTTTTGACAGATTCTGTTTTCTATGTGTTGTTTGCTTATTTTGATGAATCTATGAGTAGTATCGGAGGGTATGAACCATAGAGATGTTGTAATACAGTAGATATTACACCAATGTGAATCTAGAATGAGTTCATTACAGCACCTAAGTGGTGGTTTTATTTTCTTATACTAATGGAGCTTACGAGTTTTCTGTTGAGTTTTGTGTTGTGAAGTTTTCAAGTTTTGGGTAAAGGTTCGATGGATTATGGAATAAGGAGTGGCAAAAGCATAAGCTTGGGGATGCCCAAGGCACCCCAAGATAATATTTAAGGACAACCAAGAGCCTAAGCTTGGGGATGCCCCGGAAGGCGTCCCCTCTTTCGTCTTCGTTCATCGGTAACTTTACTTGGAGCTATATTTTTATTCACCACATGATATGTGTTTTGCTTGAAGCGTCATTTTTTTGTTAGTATTTGCTTTATGGTATTTGGAATAATGTTTTGCATCTTTATTTTCAATAAAAATGTCAAGGATAGCCTTTACGATGCTTATTTTGCTAGTATACATGTTGCTGTTTGAAAACAGAAAGTTTACCGCTATTGCAAAAATTCCCTAGAAAAGTCAGAGAATGGTATAACGTTGAAACTTTTTGCATATTGAGATATGATAAATATTCTACAGCATAGTATTTTTCTCATAATTTTTGGAGTTAGGGAAGTATTGATACTCTTCCATTCTTTACAGACTGTACTGTTTTGACAGATTGCTGTTATGTTTGCATTGTTTGCATATGTTTGCTTGTTTAATGATTCTATTTGAGGATAGGAGTATTAAATATGCAGAGACATTTACAATGCAATGTTGAATAATAATTTTAGTGATTTGTTACAGTAGAAAATGATAAGGTTTTGCATTGTTTTATACTAACTTATCTCACGAGTTCTTGTTGAGTTTGGTGTGGATGAAGCTTTTGATAAAAAGAGAAACCATGATATGAGAGGAATTAAGGAGACACAAAAGTTCAAGCTTGGGGATGCCAAAGGCACCCCAAGATAATATTTCCAGAAGTATCAAGCATCTAAGCTTGGGGATGCCCCGGTAGGCATCCCACCTTTCTTCTTCAACAACTATCGGTTAGTATCGGTTGAACCTAAGTTTTTGCTTCTTCACATGAGTTGTGCTATCCTTGCAATGTCATTTTATTTTGCTTTGCTTGCTATTTGAATGAAATACCAAGATCTGAAATTCTTAAATGAGAGAGAGAGTCTTCACATAGTTACACAATTATTTAGCTACTCATTGATCTTCACTTATATCTTTTTGGTGTAGTTTGTCATTTACTCGTGTGCTTAACTTATATCCTATGAGTAAATGGTTAAATGAGTTGAATGTCATAAATCTGAAATTATATATGTTTCATTTGCTTATCCCATGGGGAGTAATGACTTCACATCTAAGAAGCAGAGGTTGTAAATTTATTGAAGGTTAGCAAGCATTGTATTAGTCATTTGAACAATTCATGAAAGAATATTGAAGGAAGAGAGATTTCACATATAAATATACTATCTTAGACATCTTTTATAATTATGAGCACTCATTAAGTATGACATGCTAAAGAGTTGATGTTGGACAAGGAAGACAACGTAATGGGTTATGTTTTCTCACATCTCAGTTAAAGTATATTGTCATGGATCATTCAAAATGTTGGGCTTGCCTTTCCCCCTCATGCTAGCCAAATTCCTTGCACCAAGTAGAGGTACTACTTGTGCTTCCAAATATCCTTAAACCCAGTTTTGCCATGAGAGTCCACCATACCTACCTATTGAAGGAAATATACCCTAGAGGCAATAATAAAGTTATTATTTATTTCCTCATATCATGATAAATGTTTATTATTCATGCTAGAATTGTATTAACCGGAAACATAATACATGTGTGAATACATAGACAAACTTAACGTCACTAGTATGCCTCTACTTGACTAGCTCATTAATCAAAGATGGTTGTGTTTCCTGACCATAGACATGTGTTGTCATTTGATTAACGGGATCACATCATTAGAAGAATGATGTGATTGACTTGACCCATTCCGTTAGCTTAGCATTTGATCATTTAGTATGTTGCTATTGCTTTCTTCATGACTTATACAAAGTTCCTACAACTATGAGATTATGCAACTCCCATTTACCAGAGGAACACTTTGTGTGCTACCAAACATCACAACGTAACTGGGTGATTATAAAGGAGCTCTAAAGGTGTCTCCAATGGTACATGTTGAGTTGGCGTATTTCGAGATTAGGTTTTGTCACTCCGATTGTCGGAGAGGTATCTCTGGGCCCTCTCGGTAATGCACATCACTACAAGCCTTGCAAGCAATGTAGCTAATGAGTTAGTTACGGAATGATGCATTACGTAACGAGTAAAGAGACTTGCCGGTAACGAGATTGAACTAGGTATTGGATATCGACGATCGAATCTCGGGCAAGTAACATACCGATGACAAAGGGAACAACGTATGTTGTTATGCGGTTTGACTGATAAAGATCTTCGTAGAATATGTAGGAGCCAATATGAACATCCAGGTTCCGTTATTGGTTATTGACCGGGAACAGTTCTAGGTCATGTCTACATAGTTCTCGAACCCATAGGGTCCGCACGCTTAATGTTACGATGACAGTTTTATTATGAGTTTATAAGTTTTGATGTACCGAAGGTTGTTCGGAGTCCTGGATGTGATCACGGACATGACGAGGAGTCTCGAAATGATCGAGACATAAAGATTGATATATTGGAAGCCTATATTTGGATATCGGAATCGTTCCGGGTGAAATCGGGATTTTACCGGAGTACCGGGGGTTACCGGACCCCCCCCCCCGGGGCTTAATGGGCCTACATGGTCCCAAGTGGAGAGGAAGAGAGGAGGCAAGGGGCTGGCCACGCCCCCTCCCCCCTAGTCCGAATAGGACAAGGAGAGGGGGGCGGTGCCCCCCTTTCCTTCCCCTCTTCCTCCTCCTTCCCCCTTCTCCTTCTCCAACTAGGAAAGAAGGGAGTCCTACTCCCGGTGGGAATAGGACTCCCCCTTGGCGCGCCCTCCTTGGCCGGCCACCCCCTCCCCCTTGGCTCCTTTATATACGGGCAAGGGGGCACCCCATGACACACAAGTTGATCTTCATGATCGTTCCTTAGCCGTGTGCGGTGTCCCCCTCCACCATATTCCACCTCGGTCATATCGTTGCGGTGCTTTGGCGAAGCCCTGCGTCGGTAGAACATCATCATTGTCACCACGCCGTCGTGCTGACGGAACTCATCGCCGACACCCTGCTGGATCGAAGTCCGGGATCATCATCGAGCTGAACATGTGCTGAACTCGGAGGTGCCGTACGTTCGGTACTTGGATCGGTCGGATCATGAAGACGTAGGACTACATCAACCGCATTGTTATAACACTTCTGCTTTCGGTCTACGAGGGTACGTGGACAACACTCTCCCCTCTCGTTGCTATGCATCACCATGATCCTTGCGTGTGCGTAGGAATTTTTTTGAAATTACTACGTTCCCCAAAAGTGGCATCCGAGCCTGGTTTTATGCGTAGATGTCATATGCACAAGTAGAACACAAGTGAGTTGTGGGCGATACAAGTCATACTGCTTACCAACATGTCATACTTTGGTTCAGCGGTATTGTGAGATGAAGCGGCCCGGACCGACATTACGCGTATGCTTACGCGAGATTGGTTTCACCGTTACGAGCACTCGTGCTTAAAGGTGACTGGGGGGTGTCTGCCTCTTTCACTTTAGTTGAACCGAGTGTGGCTACGCCCGGTCCTTGCGAAGGTTAAAACAACACTAACTTGATGAACTATCATTGTGGTTTTGATGCGTAGGTAAGAACGGTTCTTGCTCAGCCCGTAGCAGCCACGTAAAATTTGCAACAACAAAGCAGAGGACATCTAACTTGTTTTTGCAGGGCATGTTGTGATGTGATATGGTCAAGACGTGATGCTATATTTTATTGTATGAGATGATCATGTTTTGTAACCGAAGTTATCGGCAACTGGCAGGAGCCATATGGTTGTCGCTTTATTGTATGAAATGCAAACGCCTGTAATTGCTTTACTTTATCACTAAGCAGTAGCGATAGTCGTAGAAGCAATAGATGGCGTAAACGACAATGATGCTACGATGGAGATCAAGGTGTTGCACTAGTGACGATGGTGATCATGATGGTGCTTCAGAGATGGAGATCACAAGCACAAGATGATGATGGCCATATCATATCACTTATATTGATTGCATGTGATATTTATCCTTTATACATCTTATCTTGCTTTGATTGACGGTAGCATTTTAAGATGATCTCTCACTAAATTATCAAGAGGTGTTCTCCCTGAGTATGCACCGTTGCGAAAGTTCTTCGTGCTGAGACACCACGTGATGATCGGGTGTGATAGGCTCTACGTTCAAATACAACGGGTGCAAAATAGTTGCACACGCGGAATACTCAGGTTAAACTTGACGAGCCTAGCATATATAGATATGGCCTCGGAACACGGAGACCGAAAGGTCGAACGTGAATCATATAGTAGATATGATCAACATAGTAATGTTCACCATTGAAACTACTCCATCTCACGTGATGATTGGACATGGTTTAGTTGATTTGGGTCACGTGATCACTTAGATGACTAGAGAGATGTCTGTCTAAGTGTGAGTTCTTAAGTAATATGATTAATTGAACTTAAATTTATCATGAACTTAGTACCTGATAGTATTTTGCTTGTGTATGTTTGTTGTAGATAGATGGCTCGTCTTGGTTGTTCCATTGAATTTTAATGCGTTCCTTGAGAAGCTAAGTTGAAATATGATGGTAGCAATTACACGGATCGGGTCCGTAACTCGAGGATTATCCTCATTATGCATAGAAGAATTACGTCCGGAAGCACCGCTGGGTGTCGAACCCTCTGCGCAGATGCTGGCGCAATGTTAAGAACGCTGGCGAGCAAAGCTGATGACTACTCGATATTTCAGTGTGCCATGCTTTACGGCTTGGAACCGGTCTTCAACGACGTTTTGAGCGTCATGGAGCATATGAGATGTTCCAGAGTTGAAGTTAATATTTCAAGCAAATGCCGGATTGAGAGATATGAAGTCTCCAATAAGTTCTATAGCTGTAAGATGGAGGAGAATAGTTACGTCGGTGAACACATACTCAAAATGTCCGGGTATAATAATCACTTGATTCTCTTGGGAGTTAATCTTCCGATGATAGTGTCATTGATGAATTCTACAATCACGCCACCAAGCTACAAGAGCTTCATGATGAACTATAATATGCAAGGGATGGACAAGACTATTCCCGAGCTCTTCGCAATGCTAAAGGCTGCGGAGGTAGAAATCAGAAGGAGCATCAAGTGTTGATGGTCAATAAGACCACCAGTTTCAAGAAAAGGGCAAAGGGAAGAAGAAGGAACTTCAAGAAGAACAGCAAACATGTTGCTGCTCAAGAGAAGAAACCCAAGTCTGGACCTAAGCACGAGGCCGAGTGCTTCTCTGCAAACAGATTTGGACATTTGAAGCGGAACTGCCCCAAGTATTTGGCGGATAAGAAGGATGGCAAAGTGAACAAAGGTATATGTGATATACATGTTATTGATGTGTACCTTACTAATGCTCGCAGTAGCACCTGGGTATTTGATACTGGTTCTGTTGCTAATATTTGCAACTCAAAACAGGGACTATAGATTAAGCGAAGATTGGCTAAGGACGAGGTGACGATGCGCATGGGAAATGGTTCCAAAGTCGATGTGATCGTGGTCGACACGCTACCTCTACATCTACCATGGGGATTAGTTTTAGACCTAAATAATTGTTATTTGGTGCTAGCGTTGAGCATGAACATTATATCTGGATCTTGTTTGATGCGAGACGGTTATTCATTTAATCAGAGAATAATGGTTGTTCTATTTATATGAGTAATATCTTTTATGGTCATGCACCCTTGAAGAGTGGTCTATTTTTATTGAATCTCGATAGTAGTGATACACATATTCATAATGTTGAAGCCAAAAGATGCAGAGTTGATAATGATAGTGCAACTTATTTGTGGCATTGTCATTTAGGTCATATCGGTGTAAAGCGCATGAAGAAACTCCATACTGATGGACTTCTGGAATCACTTGATTATGAATCACTTGGTACTTGCGAACAGTGGCTCATGGGCAAGATGACTAAAATGCCGTTTTCCGGAACTATGGAGCGAGCAACTGATTTATTGGAAATCATACATACTTATGTATGTGGTCCAATGAATATTGAAGCTCGCGGCGGGTATCGTTATTTTCTCACCTTCACAGATGATTTGAGCAGATATGGGTATATCTACTTGATGAAATACCAGCCTGAAACATTTGAAAAGTTCAAAGAATTTCAGAGTGAAGTGGAAAATCATCGTAACAAGAAAATTAAATTTCTATGATCTGATTGTGGAGGAGAATATTTGAGTTACGAGTTTGGTCTACATTTGAAACAATGCGGAATAGTTTCGCAACTCATGCCACCCGGAACACCACAACGAAATGGTGTGTCCGAACGTCGTGATCGTACATTATTAGATATGGTGCGATCTATGATGTCTCTTACTGATTTACCGCTATTGCTTTGGGGTTATGCTTTAGAGACGGCCGCATTCACGTTAAGTAGGGCACCATCAAAATCCGTTGAGACGATGCTTTATGAACTGTGGTTTGGCAACAAACCAAAGTTGTCGTTTCTTAAAGTTTGGGGCTGCGATGCTTATGTGAAGAAACTTCAACCAGATAAGCTCGAACCTAAATCGGAGAAATGTGTCTTCATAGGATACCCAAAAGAGACTATTGGGTACACCTTCTATCACAGATCTGAAGGCAAGATTTTCGTTGCTAAATTTGGATCCTTTCTAGAGAAGGAGTTTCTCTTGAAAGAAGTGAGTGGGAGGAAAGTAGAACTTGATGAGGTAACTGTACCTACTCCCTTGTTGGAAAGTAGTTCATCACAAGAACCGGTTCCTGTGACAACTACACCAATCAGTGAGGAAGCTGATGATATTGATCATGAAACTCTAGATCAAGTTACTACTGAACCTCGTAGGTCTACCAGAGTAAGATCCCCACCAGAGTGGTATGGTAATCCTATTCTGGAAGTCATGTTACTTGACCGTGGTGAACCTACGAACTATGAGGAAGCGATGATGAGCCCAGGTTCCGCGAAATGGCTTGAGGCCATGAAATCTGAGATGGGATCCATGTATGAGAACAAAGTATGGACTTTGGTTGACTTGCCCGATGATCGGCAAGCCATCGAGAATAAATGGATTTTCAAGAAGACTGACGCTGATGGTAATGTTACTGTCTACAAAGCTCGACTTGGTGCGAAAGGTTTTTGACAAGTTCAAGGAGTTGACTACGATGAGACTTTCTCACCCATAGCGATGTTTAAGTCTGTCCGAATCATGTTAGCAATTGCCGCATTTTATGATTATGAAATTTGGCAAATGGATGCCAAAACTGCATTCCTGAATGGATTTCTGGAAGAAGAGTTGTATATGATGCAACCGGAAGGTTTTATCGATCCAAAAGGTGCTAACAAAGTATGCAAGCTCCAACGTTCAATTTATGGACTGGTGCAAGCATCTCGGAGTTGGAATAAACGCTTTGATAGTGTGATCAAAGCATATGGTTTTATACAGACTTTTGGAGAAGCCTGTATTTACAAGATAATGAGTGGGAGCTCTATAGCATTTCTAATATTATATGTAGATGACATATTGTTAATTGGAAATGATATAGAATTTCTGGATAGCATAAAGGGATACTTCAATAAAAGTTTTTCAATGAAAGACCTCGGTGAAGCTGCTTACATATTGGGCATCAAGATCTATAGAGATAGATCAAGACGCTTAATTGGACTTTCACAAAGCACATACCTTGATAAAGTTTTGAAAAAGTTCAAAATGGATCAGGCAAAGAAAGGGTTCTTGCTTGTATTACAAGGTGTGAAGTTGAGTCAGACTCAATGCCCGACCACAACAGAAGATAGAGAGAAAATGAAAGATGTTCCCTATGCTTCAGCCATAGGCTCTATCATGTACTAGTAAACTGCACGTGCTTTGCACGTAGTAACCAGTTAAGATGGAACTAAAAGATAGCAGAGGGTCCAATTTACATAAAAGAAAGTAACCATTCCAATTTTTAGACCCCTTGTTTCTCATCCATATATAGGTTTGGAAAATGTATCCCACTGTACAACATAAGCAAAAGCTCAACTACAATTTGCAACAACACAAGTGCTCACAGCTACAAGTCGAACATAAATAACTTATAACCAAATAGGTCATGGCAGAATCGCCCACCATACAATTATTGCTATTTGCGAGCTGAGTTTGTTTTCAGGATTGATCTCACGTATTGTTTATAGATAGCTATGTCATATACAACAGTCCATATAGATACATACACTTCTTTTACTAACATTTTTCAAATCCACAACTAAAGAGGGTAGCTCATGCCAAAATGAAGTTGGCATCTAATAGTAATGTTGCCTGAAGCATGGATGCTTAGAGCTCAGCAGAATCCTTCACTTCAAGTTCATGATCCATAAAGGCATAAGATTCCAATTGACCCTGCCAACATGAGAGTTTATCAAGTTAAGTTTGAGATAAAAAAATGTGCGAAGAGGCATTCAATGACAAGATAAAAACAACACCTTCTATATGGTATAAAACCAATCTGCAATGTCGAACATGCTTCTGTGCAATCTAAGGCTGGCATAATCAAAAAACGTAAATGTCCAAATTTCAGCTTAGTAAATCAAATTCATGGTTTGCACATAAAAAATGATTCGGTGTATTATACATGAAACAAGGATCCTGATCTAGTCGATGATCTTCTAGACACAAACTTAGAACTACAGCAAACAAAAAAGTTGACAATAGTAGCACAATACTCCATTCGTGCTCTCTTTGAACAGAAAACATTATGTATTCATATATCTGTAGAACAGATTAGAATATAAGGCCTATGTTATTCATGATTCTAATATATGCGTATATTTATAAAAAAAATCTCAACAATTATCAACGTACCAATATTATGAGACAAAGTAAAGCATGCTCATATATATGAAACAAAGACAGTTATGCATTATGTACATTTATCGTGCCAAAACCTCCTTATAGACAATATTTTTGGTACTTTTTCCTGATGGGTCGACATCCCTGTTTGGCTTGGCAAGTATTCTTGTTGTTTGCCTTGATATTCCTCGGGACAATGCAACATACAGTTGACCGTGAGAGAACACGGGTTCTGGAAGGTAGATACCAACATGCGGAATTGTTTGACCCTGAGCTTTATTGATTGTCATTGCAAAGCTAAGACGAATTGGAAATTGCTTTCTCCTGAACTTGAAGGGAAGCACATCATCTTCAGAAGGATACAAAGGAATTCTTGGAAGGAATACTCGCTTTCCAGCATGTTGTCCTCCAATAATTTTAGCATCGATAGCATTATCTTGAAATGCCTTAATAATAAGCCTTGTGCCATTACATAATCCATTATGAGGATCTAAATTTCGAAGCAAGATTACAGGGCAATTTATTTTCAACCTGAGAACATGTGGAGGTAGGCCATTAGGTGTCAGAGAATTCAGGAATTCAGGTGGGTAGTGATTGTGAGTATCATCCACTGCTGAATCAAAACTATAGTAGACCTTTTCTTCTCCAGGAAATCGGTCTATAAGCTTCACATTTAATTCATACACGTATTCATTTTTGGTGGAAAGAATGGCACGAGAACTTATATAAGACGGTAATCTTCCATTCTTGTCAAGTGAAGGAAATACTTCGTTTAGCAACTTACTAATCGAGGTCTCTGGATGTGTGTAACCTATAACCATCTCTTTAGGTAAATGCACATAGTCTTCACCAATTGATTCTTCAACGCCATTGCCAACTCTCAAGAGAAAATCAGAGAACCATGGATTTGTTTGTGCTCTCATATTGCGCCAGAGTTTTATTTGTCTTATATCCTCCCACAGATAAGATTTCCTAAGAGTGGCATTAACAATTTGGGCTCTAGTGCCACGCCTAACTACTGGAAGGACTTGTCAGAAATATCCTCCGAACACAATTACTTTACCTCCAAATTGTGATCTACAACCAGTAATATCTTGTAGGGATCGATCAAGTGCCTCAACTGCTTTCCGTTTTGTCATGGCAACTTCATCCCAAATTATCAAAGATGCTCTTCGAAGTAATTCAGCTGTCCCACTCTGCTTACTGAAGTTGCACACAGTATCTTCTTGAACATTTATCGGTATTTTAAATCTGGAATGGGCCGTCCGACCACTAGGCATGATAGAAGCTGCAATGCCAGATGTTGCTGTTGCAATGGCTATCAAACCCATTGATCTTACTTTTGCCAATAAAGCTTTATAAAGGTACGTCTTTCCTGTACCTCCTGGACCATCGATGAAGAAGACCTTACCCTTCTGGTTCAAGACGTGGTCCATTATTTCATCAAAAGCAAGTTGTTGTTCATTGTTTATAGTTGCCTGCAGCTCCAGGTCTTCTTTAGCAACTTCAGTAGACATTTCCTCAGTCAATTCTCTCGCCTCTAAGCTGTCCATATCATCAGCATCCAATAGATCTGGAAGATCAAAGGTCTTGATGTCCTTTCCCATGGAATATAACAAATCTCGAATATCTCCAAGCACGAGTTTCTCGATTGCTTCATCACTTATGTTCTCCTTATGAAAATCGTCAGACATTGCTTCAAAGTGATTGTTCCATAATGCACGAACATTTGTAACTTCGCAAAATGCCAAAATTGTAGCAAAAAGCCTTCTAAGTGCATAGGGCATTTGAAATGTGGCAGCTTCGGCGAGACAGTCAGAAATACTATCATCCGCTTCTATGAGACCCCTTCTCTTTGCAGCTTCTCTAAATGTGGAGAAAACAACACCATCAACAGTACGTAAATCATCAAAAGATGTAGCCCCCCTCACATGGTTTAGCAATATTCTCAAGTAATAGCGTTCACCTTCTGCAGGGTGAGCAGCCACAAGTCGACCTATTTGAATTCTCTTGGTACGTCGTCTCCATGTCTTGCGGTTCCTCTGCCATGTATAAAATTCAGGGAATTCCTTATATAGGAAATTTCTAGCATAAGGATCAATAGAGTTCATTCTAAAATACTCAGTAAGCATTGTCCTGGAAGATGATTCTATACTAATCACATTGTCCAAATTGTCACAGTCTTTATAACGGACCAAATGCATATTTGGAAAATGGACTTGTATCTATAGAACAGGAGGAGACATCTCACTCAGATCGAAAGTGTAAATTCTCCATATTGCTTCTGGAGGTGATATAAAGCGGGCATCTCTATACTCACGAATTTCATCAATAACTCGACCTTCTGCGGCTTCTACAATAAAAGAGGCACGGTCATGACCCTTGCAGATGTACTTAAATAAATACTTAACAGCCTTGATGCTGGAGCAAACTTCGATGTTTATATGGCAATTATATCTCATAAGTAGGTATGGATTATATGGCACAACCCATCTATTATCCGAAACAGATCCCCTAATGCGCACTTTACGACCATCATCCCTGCGTCTATAAATTGGATATGAGTCTTTCCCTTGCAATGTAGCATCTGAGAATGCTCGGGGATAATGGTATTTACATTCTCCATTTTGCATGCAGGAATTTTTACTATTGAGGACGCCACAGGGCCCATGCATCATGTGTTTAATAACTAAATCATGTAACACTGGGTACTTGTTTTTGTCAGTAATTTCAGCTGATATAATTTGATCATACTGATCTGGGTTATTTATCTTATAATCCGACTTTAGGATTATTAAGAAATGTGCATGGGGTAGCCCCCTCTTTTGAAATTCAATAACATGCACGTGAGCAGCAACTTCACCAAAAAATTTCTTTTTAAATATAAGATTCTTAAGATCCTCCAATTTTGCCTTGAATACTCGTGCTACCAAATCTGGCCGGTCTTGTGCTAATTGTCCTGGTGCGAGTTCTTTTGTTATCTCCTCCCAACTTGGATTGCATGTCATTGTAAGAAATAGATCTGGTTTTCCAAACCGTTGGACCAAAGCCATGGCATTTAGATATCGTCGTCGCATGTCCCGTGGGCCTCCTATGAAAGAGGGTGGGAGCACTATACGCTTCCCAATCATGCACGCACGTGTCTCACCCGCAACAACACTATCAACCAGCCCTTGATATAAATCTGCTCGTATAAGATTTTGGTTTGCTGGTTTTAGGTAGAATGACAATCTTATTGACTCAATCTTAATGTACATATCAACAATGTACTGTTGAGTTAGTCATTTGCCAAAAAGCAAAACATTAAATTCTTTGGGCTGCACTTGCAGTTTGAAACAATAGTATTCCCTTGGTGAAACAAATGAACCAGAGTTATACTCCATCCCTATAATGGAAAACATTTTAATTTAGATAAATATTTTAAAAAAATATAATATAAGTGACAGTTGATTATGCGACAGAATTTACCTTCTTTGTTATAGTCATCTTCTTGATTGATCTTATTAACAACGACATTTGATCTCACTTTTGGTATTTTCAAGTTCCACCCAACTTCCCCATTTGGGAAAAATAGTGGATATGAAAGTGGGTCATAACAGCCATGGTACGCTTTTATGTACCGTGGATCATTTGATTTACCATATACCATTATACTCCTATAGAAGTGACCCTGAGGATTATTTCCTTCTACCCAGATTGCTGCTACTTGTGATGTAATTGGTGCATTATATACTCGTTGATCTAAAGAAATGTCCGTGTTGATCTCAATTCGATACTCATCAAGGTTTGACACTGAACCAAGGCTTCGAAATGTCTGGGCATAAGGATTGGATGAAAGTATGCTCACCAATTTTCCAATGAGAACTCTATCAAGATTAGGAGAATAACGAAATCTGTGTTGCAAATCTGATTCAGTGTCATAAAAGTATAGTTGTAAATGCTTAGGGCCATCTTCTACTGGAACCAATTGATCAATTCGATGATAAATTTGACCTTGTGCACGGAAAGTGTAAACACCAGACTTTTATTGCAATATCTCTGGTCCAAGATAACACCAAGAGAGGTAAAAGAAAAGTGAGAATTGAAGTACGGATATTGTCACGAAAGTACTTAGCGTCGGGATCTTGACTTGTGTATAGTCGGCATTTCATCATGAACATATGGAGTTACTATCTTGACCTTGCCACCCATGCAACAAAATGTTGGATTCTCATCTTTGGAACCGTTTTGCATTGCAATTTGTGCGATTAGGCAATTGGCTCCAAAACATGATGGCCACTTGGTACATTCTGATATATACAATCAAAAGGATCCTCTTGCATTTCACAATTTGCATGGTTTGGGTCTCGATATGATAATACGCAATCCATTCCTGTCCATTTTTTTAATAGTGAGAAAACTGTGTCGCAATGGTAGTAATAATTACTTATACTAAGAACACACATTAATGCTTACCATGTCCAGCGAATATGTAACCCTCATCATCTTCATCATCATCTTCATTCATATATTCAGATTGCCCAGTTTCATCTATACATCAATTTGTCAATTAGTACAATAATATTTTAGGAGAAGTGAAGTTGATGATTGATCGATGCATTAGAAATAGCTATGGTACACCGTGACACTTGTATTACCTTCTAGGGGAGGAAAAGAACCATCTGGAACATAGATGGTGCTGTCATGGTCTTCCTGCTCATTGGCTACACCATCTTCATGTGTTCCCTTTCCAGTATTACTACAACCTGCCCCATTAGACATTCTCCTTCTCTTATGTTCACTGCCCTTGTCCGGGAATCTTGATACGCTTATGTTGACCAAGACACATCAATTGATTACATGATGTAGATATGTCGGATGGATGATCGTGGTCTAACTTTTAGCAACCAGACTGATTATGCCAAATCGAAGGATATTGTAAGATGCAGAAAGTTTAAGCTCATCAAATTATTGGTATGAGTTCCGCCAAAAAAAACATAATTATACAGTAATATGTATTAATAAATAATAGTAGAGCAGGAAGTGGATGTTAATATTATACTCATCAGAAATGCCTATCACAATTTGAATGATAAGCATGTTTTTTTATTATATACATATACATGCCCGTTTTGGAGATAAACATAACATGATTAAGTGACAATTCATGTAATAATTAGGACATGAAGAAATTTATGTTAATACTAAAAAAATAAGACAGAATATTATTGCATTAATATGTACCTTCTGCAATTGAACGGGTGAGAATAGTTGTGTGCATGCTTCCATTGGTACAAGTACAAGTTTGACTCCCAGATTGTTCATTATCACTAACTGCAGCAAGATTTTTCCTTCTCTGTTTGTACTCACGGTTTCTTTCCAGGTAGGCAGCGCGCTGTTCTGGAGTCATCTCCAAGTATCTTTCCCGATCACGATAACGCTTACGCTCGGAAGCATTTGTTGGCAGGCTTACATGTTCAGTTGAAGGAGTATTTGGCTGTATGGATATGCCAGATAGATTGATTGATCGTTTTGTCCCAGCAATTGGATGATCCACTGAACCAAGAATTTTTTGTGCTGAAATAAATAGAACATTTCATAAAAAAGATGAACACTCTTTTAATAGAAAAGGCATAGGTTTTATTTATTTATATAACAACATCTAAGAAGTTGTAATCTTGTTTCAATATTTTGGTGACCAGAAATATTAAGGACGTACCTTGTTTCCCTTTCGATAAACTATGTGAGTCAACCACATTTGTAATATCTTGAAAAGGGGCCCGTACTGGCATTCCAATGGATCCTGCTTTATGGTTACTTGAACTTCCATTCACTTGCTTCCTAGGTAATTGTCCACACTTGACTCTGCCAAGGCGCTGAGCAACATAGTAGACAACATTAGCATAAGCATAGGTAGAGCATGCAGCAGTATATGCACGCGAAGCTTAAGTCACATACAAATTCTTGTAGCAAACCATTTTTTGACATATTAATTGATATTCATAAATAATCCAACAATAGACAGTATTGATGTTTTGTCAGTACAGATTTTGACATGGTACAGTTTAACATATAGCAGTGTTCTCTATAAAAGATCATTTCAAATGTAACATACAGCAGTGAAGATGGGTTTTTAAATGGCTGTAACACTTCTATGAAAGTATGAGAAATGAAACAGAAAAAGAAACTTTGTGGACATAAACACAAACACATGGTGGTCAGAGTATGCTGTGATATAAGTTCTTCATTTCTATACTGAAATAAAAAATCTGGGTTCAGATTTATGGCATCTGATACACATATATTAGAATATATAAAGATCATTAAAGAAATTAGCATCACTGCTATAATTTCTCAAATTGTATCTTACCTCTTCAACATCCAAGCTGTTAGTGCGTGAGGTTGAGGATGCTTTGTTCACGGCCGTCGGGCTGCACTGGTACGTCATCCGGCTGCTAGCACTTGCAACAGCAATGGCCTCCGGGGCAGATTGGCCTGATCTTGCTCTGGCCGGAGATGCCGAAGCGATGGCGGCGACCACATGGAACGATAGCAAGGGGTGGTGGCGCATGAAGGAAAAGCTTCAAGGCGGCCCGAGTTTGAGCGATTAGGGGTTGAAAGGGAGGAGGGCTTGCAGCGGCCGGGCGTGAGGGCGATCTGTCTCTAGAGGAGATGCCGGGAAGGAAGCGGTGGCGCGAGTATAGGGCGACGGCGAGGGGACGGTGAAACCACGAAACAGAGTCTGCTTCGATGAGGGAGAGATGGCGCGGGATTTTTTGTTGGTATTTTATTTAGGTGGGGACGCTCTAGGCGCTTCCAGAATAACAAAGTGCACGCATCCAAAGCGCCCAAAATCAAAGCGCGCGCGGGGGCTGGCTGCGAATCCCGGAGATCTCAGCCCTTGGATTTGGTTTGGTAAAGATCTGACGGCGGATCTTGAATAGAGCGAGCTGAATCAATGGTTCATGTTTGGCTTGAGATGCTAGGAGGAGAGAGAGGGGACCAAATTCAAAATTGGTACACTATAGAGTAGTATAGATGCAATGCTGTGTACCAGACCTAACGTATGCTTAGCAATAAGCTTGGCAGGTAGGTACCAAAGTAATCCAGGAGTGGATCACTGGATAGCGGTCAAGAATATCCTGAAATACCTGAAAAGGACTAAGGATATGTTTCTCATTTATGGAGGTGACAAAGAGTTAGTCATAAATGGTTACGTCGATGCAAGCTTTGACACTGATCCGGACGATTCTAAATCGCAAACCGGATACGTGTTTTTATTAAACGGTGGAGCTGTAAGTTGGTGCAGTTCTAAACAAAGCGTCATGGCGGGATCTACATGCGAAGCGGAGTACATAGCTGCTTCGGAAGCAGCAAATGAAGGAGTCTGGATGAAGGAGTTCATTTCTGATCTAGGTGTCATACCTAGTGCATCGGGACCAATGAGGATCTTCTGTGACAATACTGGTGCAATTGCCTTGGCAAAGGAATCCAGATTTCACAAGAGGACCAAGCACATCAAGAGACGCTTCAATTCCATCCGGGACCAAGTCCAGGTGGGAGACTTAGTGATTTGCAAGATACACACGGATCTGAATGTTGCAGACCCGTTGACTAAGCCTCTTCCACGAGCAAAACATGATCAACACCAAGACTCCATGGGTGTTAGAATCATTACTGTGTAATCTAGATTATTGACTCTAGTGCAAGTGGGAGACTGAAGAAAATATGCCCTAGAGGCAATAATAAAGTTATTATTTATTTCCTCATATCATGATAAATGTTTATTATTCTTGCTAGAATTGTATTAACCGAAAACATAATACATGTGTGAATACATAGACAAACTTAACGTCACTAGTATGCCTCTACTTGACTAGCTCATTAAGCAAAGATGGTTGTGTTTCCTGACCATAGACATGTGTTGTCATTTGATTAACGTGATCACATCATTAGAAGAATGATGTGATTGACTTGACCCATTCCGTTAGCTTAGCATTTGATCGTTTAGTATGTTGCTATTGCTTTCTTCATGACTTATACAAAGTTCCTACAACTATGAGATTATGCAACTCCCGTTTACCAGAGGAACACTTTGTGTGCTACCAAACGTCACAACGTAACTGGGTGATTATATAGGAGCTCTACAGGTGTCTCCAATGGTACATGTTGAGTTGGCGTATTTCGAGATTAGGTTTTGTCACTCCGATTGTCAGAGAGGTATCTCTGGGCCCTCTCTGTAATGCACATTACTATAAGCCTTGCAAGCAATGTAGCTAATGAGTTAGTTATGGAATGATGCATTACGTAACGAGTAAAGAGAATTGCCGGTAACGAGATTGAACTAGGTATTGGATATCGACGATCGAATCTCGGGCAAGTAACATACCGATGACAAAGGGAACAACGTATGTTGTTATGCAGTTTGACCGATAAAGATCCTCGTAGAATATGTAGGAGCCAATATGAACATCCAGGTTCCGCTATTGGTTATTGACCGGAAACAGTTCTAGGTCATGTCTACATAGTTCTCGAACCCGTAGGGTCCACACGCTTAATGTTACGATGACAGTTTTATTATGAGTTTATAAGTTTTGATGTACCTAAGGTTGTTTGGAGTCCCGGATGTGATCACGGACATGACGAGGAGTCTCGAAATGATCGAGAAATAAAGATTGTTATATTGGAAGCCTATATTTGGATATCGGAATCGTTCCGGGTGAAATCGAGATTTTACCGGAGTACCGGGAGTTACCGGAACCCCCCTGGGGCTTAATGGGCCTACATGGGCCCTAGTGGAGAGGAAGAGAGGAGGCAAGGGGCTGGCCGCACCCCCTCCCCCTAGTCCGAATAGGACAAGGAGAGGGGGGCGGCGCCCCCCTTTTCCTTCCCCTCTTCCTCCTCCTTCCCCCCTTCTCCTTCTCCAACTAGGAAGAAGGAGTCCTACTCCGGTGGGAGTAGGACTCCCCTTGGCGCCCCTCCTTGGCGGCCACCCCTCCCCTTGGCTCCTTTATATCACGGGGCAAGGGGCACTATGACGCACAAGTTGATCTTCGTGATCGTTCCTTAGCCGTGTGCGGTGCCCCCCTCCACCATTTTTTACCTCGGTCATATCATTGTGGTGCTTAGGCGAAGCCCTGCGTCGGTAGAACATCATCATCGTCCCACGCCGTCGTCTTGTGGAACTCATCCCGACACCTGCTTTGGATCGGTCCGGGATCGTCATCGAGCTGAACGTGTGCTGAACTCGGAGGTGCCATACGTTTGGTACTTGGATCGGTCGGATCATGAAGACGTATGACTACATCAACCGCGTTGTTATAACGCTTCCGCTTTCGGTCTATGAGGGTACGTGGACAACACTCTCCCCTCTCGTTGTTATGCATCACCATGATCCTTGCGTGTGCGTAGGAAATTTTTTGAAATTACTACGTTCCCCAACACCTATGGATCGAGTAAGATCCTTCAAGTAAGTTGTCATCGGTGCAAGCAATAAAAATTTCTCTCTAAATATGTATGATCTATTAGTGTGAAGAAAATAAGATTTATACGATCTTGTTATGGAAGCAATAAAAGCGACGGACTGCATAATAAAGGTCCATATACAAGTGGCAATATAAAGTGACGTTCTTTTGCATTAAGATTTTGTGCATCCAACCATAAAAGCGCATGACAACCTCTGCTTCCCTCTGCGAAGGGCCTATCTTTTACTTTATGCAAGAGTCAAGGTGATCTTCACCTTTCCCTTTTTCATTTTATACTTTGGCAAGCACCTCGTGTTGGAAAGATCCTAATATATATATCCAATTGGATGTAAGTTAGCATGAACTATTATTGTTGACATCACCCAAAGGTGAATACGTTGGGAGGCAACATTATAAGCTCCTATGTTTCTCAGTGTCCGATTAAAACTCCATAACCATAAGTATTGCGTGAGTGTTAGCAATTGTAGAAGACTATATGATAGTTGAGTATGTGGAGTTTGCTAAATCAAAGCTCTGACATAGACCCTTCCTGAAAATAAGATGAATTGTAATTGTTTGAAGACTGAGAATGAAGTTTGCTAGTTTTAAAGAAAGTTTATGTTCTATGCTTTAACATGTGAATTGCTTGTTACATGTTCGTGAGAAGTTCTATGAGATGAACTACTGTTATGACATATAATCATGCTAGAAAAGGTGATTGAAATTTTCATTGATCAAACTTGTGCACCTGCTAGCATTCGCACTTCATAAATTCTTTCTTTTATCATTTACCTCCAATGTATTGGGGATGCTGATACGTCTCCAATGTATCTATAATTTATGAAGCATTCATGCTATTTTATTATCTGTTTTGAATGATTACGGGCTTTATTGTACACTTTTATATTACTTTTGGGACTAACCTACTAACCGAAGGCCCAGCCCATATTGTTGTTTTCTTGCCTATTTCAGTATTTCGAAGAAAAGGAATATCAAACGGAGTCCAATCGGAATGAAACCTTCGGGAGCGTGATTTTTGGAACGAACATGATCCAGGAGACTTGGAGTTGAAGGCAAGGAAGCTTCAAGGTGGCCACATGGGTGGGGGCGCGCCCACCCCCTGGGCGCGCCCCCTTTCTCATGGGCCCCTCGAGCCTCCCCCGACCGACTTCTTTCACCTATATAAGTCCACATACCCTAAAACCTTTGAAGAAGAAGATAGATCGGGAGTTCCGTTGCCGCAAGCCTCTGTAGCCACCAAAAACCTCTCGGGAGCCCGTTCTGGCACCCTGCCGGAGGGGGAATCCCTCACCGGTGGCCATCTTCATCATCCTGGCACTATCCATGACGAGAAGGGAGTAGTTCACCCTCGGGGCTGAGGGTATGTACCAGTAGCTATGTGTTTGATCACTCTCTCTCGTGTTCTCTCTATGGCACGATCTTGATGTATCGCGAGCTTTGCTATTATAGTTGGATCTTATGATGTTTCTCCCCCTCTACTCTCTTGTAATGAATTGAGTTTTCCTCTTGAAGTTATCTTGTCGAGTTGAGTCTTTAAGGATTTGAGAGCACTTAATGTATGTCTTGCCGTGCTTATCTGTGGTGACAATGGGATATCACGTGATCCACTTGATGTATGTTTTGGTGATCAACTTGCGGGTTCTGCCCATGAACCTATGCATAGGGGTTGGCACACGTTTTCATCTTGACTCTCCGGTAGAAACTTTGGGGCACTCTTTGAAGTACTTTGTGTTGGTTGAATAGATGAATCTGAGATTGTGTGATGCATATCGTATAATCATGCCCATGGATACTTGAGGTGACAATGGAGTATCTAGGTGACATTAGGGTTTTGGTTGATTTGTGTCTTAAGGTGTTATTCTAGTATGAACTCTATGATAGATTGAACGGAAAGAATAGCTTCATGTTATTTTACTATGAACTCTTGAATAGATAGAACAGAAAGGATAACTTTGAGGTGGTTTCGTACCCTACCATAATCTCTTCGTTTGTTCTGCGCTATTAGTGGCTTTGGAGTGACTCTTTGTTGCATGTTGAGGGATTGTTATATGATCTGTTTATATTATTATTGTTGAGAGAACTTGCACTAGTGAACGTATGAACCTTAGGCCTTGTTTCCTACCATTGCAATACCGTTTACGCTCACTATTATCGCTTGCTACCTTGCTGTTTTTATAGTTTCAGATTACAAATACCTATATCTACCATCCATATTGCTCTTGTATCACCATCTCTTCGCTGAACTAGTGCACCTATACAATTTACCATTCTATTGGGTGTGTTGGGGACACAAGAGACTCTTTGTTATTTGGTTGCAGGGTTGTTTGAGAGAGACCATCTTCATCCTACGCCTCCCACGGATTGATAAACCTTAGGTCATCCACTTGAGGGAAATTTGCTACTGTCCTACAAACGTCTGCACTTGGAGGCCAAAAACGTCTACAAGAAGAAGGTTGTGTAGTAGACATCACCTCCCACCTCCTTGGCCTCCACCCCTTGCTCCTATATAAGTACATCCATCTAGTAGCTCTTCCTTGGGATTTGTTTAGTTAAAAGTTAGCCAACGCAACTTCCTGTACTTTGTTCGTGTCCAACGACCAGACCAAGACCGCTTTCGGATCCCCACCATTATCAATACTTCATCCATATTCACAATATTCAGATTGCTTTATCTTATTATTGCTTGTTCTTTGATTGCTTGCAGGAATATACCTTCGTGGTCAGGATGATTGTGCTCCAGCGTGGTCAATAACCTCTCGGAGTTGGTTTAACGATTGCTAAGGCGCAACATCATGCACGTTTGTAGTCGGATCGTCAGAGTCATCTCCACCAAATCGATAGTTATCATCTCATCAAAAGATCAGGACACCCCTCCGCCTCTATCAGTTGCGCTTTCGCTAGGCTGAACACCAAAATGACATGGGTGGCTAGGGACCTGAAGATTTGGAGCAAATAGTTGTTCAGTGACGCACGCCTGCAGCTACACCTTGCTACAGAAATTGTCCTGAGATTAGACATAGCCCAAGAAAGCAGGACCCTCTCCGACGACGAGTTCCACTTATGAAAGGATCTCAAGCTGCGGATTTTAGGCCTTGTTGCGGTAGAGCGAGCTCAGAAAAGGCAGGCGCCCGGCAACACCTGGCTGCGGGCTGGCGATTCACCAACTGCATTCTTCCAGGCAAAGAACAATTCTAGAGCTTGAAAATTTTTCATACATACTCTGCATGGGCCAGCGGATGTAGTCACTACAAAGGAAGACAGAGAGAAGCTGATCCATGATCATTTCCACTCCCTGTTGGGAACGACAGAGCACCGGGGCACCACCATCAATTAGACCTCACTTCAACTGCTACAAATTCAAGGCGGAGGCTTGGACAACCCCTTCACAAAAGAAGAACTTTGGCTTGCGATTTCCCCGTCCGAGCGATCGCCGGGACTAGATGGCTTCTTGGGCATTTTCTTCAGATCCTGCTGGGCACTCATCAAAGGCGACACCATGGCGGACTTCTCCCAATTCTATAGTCTTGCTGGTAGAAACTTCGTGATGCTCAACACGGCTTTAGTTGCTTTACTCCCAAAGAAAGATGGGGCCTCCTCCGTCAGTGACTATAGGCCAACTAGTCTAATCCACTCCATCGCCAAACTAATCTCCAAGGTCCTCTCGATGAGGCTGGCCACGGTCATTCACACACTGATATCCCCAACATAGTCAGCCTTCCTACAAACCAAGTGTATTCAGGATAGTTTTCTGTACATCCAAAATTGTGTCAAAGCACTTCACAGAAAGAAGACTCCGGCTCTACTACTCAAACTAGACATCGCCAAGGCCTTTGACAATGTATCCTGGGAATACATCCTGGAGCTTTTGCAGAGGCTAGGTTTTAGTGCACGGTGGAGAGACTGGATCGCCCTCCTACTCTCCACCTCATCGTCTTCTTTCCTCCTAAACAGCTTGCCGGGCCAGAGATTACGCATCGTCGAGGACTCCGGCAGGGCGACCCACTATCGCCTTTCCTGTTCATCTTGGCAATTGATCCGCTACATCACCTCTTAGAGGTAGCCATGCATCGACAAATTATTGCTCCACTACCTGGCCGTGAGCTCAAACTTAGAATCACCCTGTACGCCGATGATGTTGTCATATTTGCAAGACCAATACAATATGAGATCGACGCACTCCTAGACATCCTCCGCGGCTTTGGTGAATCCACATGCCTCCATATAAACCCCTCAAAATCTTCGGCTCTACCCATTAGATGTGACAACGTCGACCTCACGGCCATGCTACAGAATTTTGGTGGTCCAATAGGCACTTTCCTAGCCACTTATCTAGGCCTGCCGATCCCATTGCTAGATTAAGATTAGTGCATCTGCAATTCATCATAGATACACTCAAAGCTAGGCTGGCAGGCTAGAAGGGCGGACTACTAACAATAGCCAGCAAGACAATTCTTGTTAGATGTGTACTCAGCGCCATGCCAACATTCACACTCACCGTCCCGCGGGTACCCAAGAAGCTGCTGAGAGACATCGACAAGTGCAGGAGGAAGTTCATGTGGAAACAAGAGGAGGAGATCACCGGAGCCAGCTGCAAAGTCAACTGGCCGACGGTGTACTTGCCCACCACGCATGGAGGCCTGGGCATCCTTGACCTGGAGCGTTTCAGTCGCGCCTTGATACGTCCATTTTGCATCATGTTTTCCTACTATTATTTATGTTGTTTTACTGTATAATAATGCTTTTTGGAGTAATTCTAATGCCTTTTCTCTCATTATATGCAAGGTATGCACAAAGGGGGAGAATTCTGGCAGCTGGAAATCTGGACCTGAAAAAGCTACGTCAAGCTACCTATTCTGCATAACTCCAAATGAGCTGAAACTTCCCGAGGATTTTTTATGGAATATTTAATGAATATTGGAGCAAATAAGTACCAAAGGGGGACCACCAGGTGGGCACAACCCACCTGGGTGCGCCAGGAGGCCCAGGCGCGCCCTGGTGGGTGCTGCCCTCCTCGGCCCACCTCCGGTGCCCCTCTTCTGGTATATAAGTCACTTTGACCTAGAAAAAAATAAGGGGAGGACTTTCGGGACGAAGCGCCGCCTCCTCGAGGCGGAACTTGGGCAGGAGCACTTTTGCCCTCCGGTGGAGCAATTTCGCCGGGGGAACTTCCCTCCCGGAGGGGGAAATCATTGTCATCATCATCACCAACAACTCTTCCATCTTGGGAAGGGCTATCTTCATCAACATCTTCAATAGCACCAACTCCTCTCAAACCCTAGTTCATCTCTTGTCTTCAATCTTTGTACCGGAACTATAGATTGGTGCTTGTGGGTGACTAGTAGTGTTCATTACATCTTGTAGTTGATTACTATATGGTTTGTTTGGTGGAAGATTATATGTTCAAATCCATTATGCTATTTAATACCCCTCTGATCTTGAGCATGATTATCATTTGTGACTAGTTACTTTCATTCTTGAGGTCACGGGAGAAATCATGTTGCAAGTAATCATGTGATATTGATATGTGTTTGATATTTTGATGATATATATGTTGTCATTCCCTTAGTGGTGTCATGTGAACATCGACTACATGACACTTCATCATAGTTGTGCCTAAGGGAATGCATTGTGGAGTAGTTATTAGATGGTGGGTAGCAAGAGTGACAGAAGCTTAAACCCCAGTTTATGCGCTATTCCATAAGGGACCGATTGGATCCAAAAGTTTAATGATATAGTTAGAATTTATTCTTAATACTTTTCTCGTAGTTGCGGATACTTGCGAGAGGGCTAATCATAAGTAGGATGTTTGTTCAAGTAAGAACAACACCTAAGCACCGGTCCACCCACATATCAAATTATCAAAGTAGCGAACACGAATTAAGCCAACATGATGAAAGTGACTAGATGGAATTCCCGTGTACCCTCAAGAACACTTTGCTTAACATAAGAGACCGTTTTGGCCTGTCCTTTGCCTCAAAAGGATTGGGCTACCTTGCTGCACTTTTGTTACTACTATCGTTACTTTCTCGTTACAAATTATCTTGCTATCAAACTACTCCACTACTTACAATTTCAGCACTTGCAGACATTACCTTGCTGAAAACCACTTGTCATTTCCTTCTGCTCTTCGTTGGGTTCGACACTCTTACTTATCAAAAAGGCTACAATTTACCCCATATACTTGTGGGTCATCAAGGCTATTTTCTGGCGCCGTTACCGGGGAGTGAAGCGCTCTTTGTAAGTGGAAATTGGTATGGAAACATTATTACTATGTGCTGAAATTTATTGTCACTTGTTACTATGGAAAACAATCCTTTGAGGGGTTTGTTCGGGGTATCTTCACCTCGACCGGAACCACAATTTGTTGCCCCTCAACCTACTGCACCTACTGAAAATATTGAATGTGCAATTCATTCGGGTATGGTAGAACAACTGCTAGCTAATCCTTATGCAGGAGATGGAACCGAACATCCTGATATGCACTTGATATATGTGGATGAAATTTGTGGATTGTTTAAGCTTGCAGGTTTGCTCGGAGATGAAGCTAACAAGAAGGTTTTCCCTTTATCTTTGAAGGGAAAAGCATTGACATGGTATAGGCTATGTGATGATATTGGATCGTGGAACTGGAATCGGTTGAAATTGGAATTTCATCAAAAAAAATTATCCTATGCATCTAGTTCATCATGATCGGAATTATATATATAATTTTTGTCCTCGTGAAGGATAAAGTACAGCTCTAGCTTGGGGGAGGATTAAGTCAATGTTATATTGATGCCCCAATCATGATCTCTCAATAGAAATTATTATTCAGAACTTTTATGCCCGGCTTTCTCGTAATGATCAATCCATGCTCGATACTTCTTGTACTGGTTCTTTTATGAATAAGACTATTGAATTCCGGTGGGATCCTTTAGAAAGAATTAAATGCAACTCTAAAGATTGGGAACTCGACGAAGGTAAAGAGTCAAGTATTGAACCAAAGTTTGATTGTGTTAAATCTTTTATGAATACCGATGCTTTTCAAAAGTTTAGCACTAAATATGGACTTGACTCTAAGATAGTAGCTTCCTTTTTTGAATCTTTTGCTACTCATGTTGATCTCCCTAAGGATAAGTGGTTTAAATATCACCCACCTATTAAAGAGGAAGTTAAAGAACCGGTAAAAGCTAAAGAAGAAACTATCATTTACAATGTTGATCCAGTTGTTCCCACTGCTTATATCGAAAAACCACCTTTCCCTGTTAGGATGAAGGAACATGCTAAAGCTTCAACTGTGGTTAACAAAAGTTATGTTGGAACATCCTAAAAGGATCAATATAGTTGACTAGAGAGGGGGTGGGGGTGAATAGGAAACTAACAATTTTTAGCTTTTCTTTACCAAATTAAACTTTGCATCAAAGTAGGTTGTCTAGATATGCAACTAGGTGAACAACCTATATATGATGGAACAACAATAAACACACAAGCAAGCAAATGATATAACTCAATATACCTTGCACAAGTAAAGGTAAGGGATAACCAAGAGTGGAACCGATGGAGACGAGGATGTGTTACCGAAGTTCCTTCCCTTTGAGGGGAAGTACGTCTCCGTTGGAGCGGTGTGGAGGCACAGTGCTCCCCAAGAAGCCACTAGGGCCACCGTATTCTCCTCACACCCTCACACAATGCGAGATGCCGTGAATCCACTATTGGTGCCCTTGGAGGCGGCAACCGAACCTTTACAAACAAGGTTGGGGCAATCTCCACAACTTAATTGGAGGCTTCCAAGGAAACCACGAGGCTTCACCACAATGGACTATGGCTCCACGGTGACCTCAACCGTCTAGGGTGCTCAAACACCCAAGAGTAACAAGATCCACAAGGGATTAGTGGGGGGGGGGAATCAAATTTCTCTTGGTAGAAGTGTAGATCGAGGCCTTCTCAACCAATCCCTAGAGAATCAACAAGTTTGATTGGCTAGGGAGAGAGATCGGGCGAAAATGGAGCTTGGAGCAATAACGGAGCTTGGGGGAAGAGGTTAGTCAACTTTGGAGAAGAAGACCTCCTTTTATAAAGGGGGGAAACAATCTAACCGTTACCCCCCAACCAGCCCCGCAAAGGGCGGTACTACCGCTGAGGGCAGCGGTACTACCACTGGGCTCAGCGGTACTACCGCTCCCCCTCGCGATACTGCCGCGCCGATTGAGAAGGCAGGGGCGAAGCAGGATCTGGACCCAGTGTCGTGGAATTATCACGACAGATGTCCTTAGTGTCAGGACTTAGTCGCGAGGCCAACGCATCTATGCGGTAGCTTGAGAGGGGTTGATCGGGACGAGAGACGCAACACATAAGACAAGGATTTAGACAGCTTCGGGCCCCAGGAAACATCATCCTGTAATAGCCCTACATGTTGTTTGTGGCTAGGTCTCATTATGCTCATGAGGGAGACATTGTATCTCTGGCTCTCTTCTAGTTGGGTCTAGCCATAGAGATTGTTTCTTGCCCCCCTCTTGGGGTGCCCTGCCCCTCCTTGTATAAGTTGGAGGGGCGGGTTACATGTGGAGTTCTATTAGGATTAGGACTAGTCTATTAGAAGTGGAGTCCTAGTCTTGCTTCCCTCGTGAGGGAATATCCCTTACGCTTTCCTTTTAAGCCGGCCCATCATAACATAGGCCAGCCTTCTGGGCTTGGGGCCTAGTCTTCTATCTGACCCGCCGTCGGAACCATTAATGTGTCACCAGGCTCGTGAGTCGTCAGACCAGTAATCCGCCAGACTCGTGAGTCACCAATCCTCCGGCGGGTTTATTAATGAAACGCCAAGCCCGACCGGGTTATACTTCCGGCCAGGTCATACCGCGAGGTATATCCCCGACATTAGCCCCTAGTTCAATTTGGATTTATCCATGTTAAACTGATCCTATAAGATAAACACAAGAACAAACTTGATAGGTTGTGCTTCGGGTTAAATATTTTCCTGAACCGGCACATGATCATCCTTAAGTCCTTGTCATTCCCTCCTGGCTATGTATTCATGATCTCGTAGCAAATCTCCTTTAACAAACATGTTCAAAACTTTGCCAATGCAAAAAATCCAGGCACTTCTTCTGAAAAATCCGGGTTAATAGGCCAGCTTCATAATCAATTTGCTGACATTGGCTCTTGGAGAGAGATATTATAAGAAATAATCCATTTGAGTCGGCCTTCAATGCTCTGACTTGACAAAAATATTGGTCTTGAAATATTCAACTGATATTGAGACGATTTAAAGATGTAGATCTCGCTGATTTATGATTGCCAAAATTACCGGGTTATAGACAAATGATGCCGGGTCATGTAATTGTTGCTGATGCCAGGTCATAAACTTTGCAGATTTCTCCAATAATAATATAATACCTATTTTTCTCGAAACTGAGAATTTGAAGTTATCCCTCTGTATATCACCTGTAGCCCCCAAGTGCCGGGTTGTCATGCTTGCAGCAACCTGGGACTTGTAATTGCCTTATGCTCATAAAAACTTCAACCAGTGTAGCCCCCAAGGGCCGGGTCATTATGCAATAATGAGCAGGGACTTTTGTATATAGTTCATTGATAATAACATCTTATGATGTAATATCCACCATGGGGCTTGAACCCACGTCCACAAGGTTAAGAGCTTTGTACTCTACCAACTGAGTAGTGGACATTTTCAATATAATAGATTAATGCTTGTGTACCTTGAGGTTTTGGCAGGAGCAATTGGTAACCCCCAAGGGCCGGCTCATTATAATGTGATGAATCGGATCTTCAATAAAGTGAGCCAAACAAATGACTTTGCATTAGTCCCCAAGTGCCATGGTGCATGCTGGCAGTGACATGGGACTTGCATATTTGATGTAATCTCAACTTGAATAATGTAGCCCCCAAGTGCCGTGTCGTAAGCCTGCAGCGACTCGGGACTATTCCTTCCATTGTAGAATTGATCATATCCATTGATAAAATAATGGCCATTGCACTAAAGCGACTTTGAAAACCTCAATCATGACACTTATCGGTTGACAAGTAAATCCGGAGTTCAAATACTCGGCGCTCTTGGACGATGGCGACTTAATGCGCATTCATTGTAAGCCGGAATTTTTATAACTCGGTGGCTTATAGCCTTTGAAAAAATCCAGAACGGATAATCATTTTGAAGCATCAATTTTAATGCTGATCTTGGACTTAAGCATTCATATAAGTCATAGTTCTACAAATCCTGCACAGAGTTTAAACAACATATGCCCTGGCGACTTAACGTCAAAGCCAGGGCGGGTAACAACCCAAACATAATATAGTCTTTATGCAATTATGAAAAAAACTAGGATTAAGGCCATTCAAGCCTGAACATACTAGCAACTTAACATCAAAAGTCAGGGCGGGTTATCCAACCTCGCATATTTATATAATCAGGAAAACATACCTGTAGAAATTGGCTCATACTGCCGGCTTACATCGTTGTATCCAATAAGGGCAATAATCCAATGATTGATACACACATGATTCCAATGGCGCAATCCAAAATATACCGGCGACTTAAAGTCCATAGTCTGGGCCAGTTTAAACATAATCATGTATAAAAAATATCATACCTGTGATATTGAATCGCACTGCCGGCTTATGATACCTGTGCAGTAAGGGTGATAACCCAACCTTGTAGAAGCCAAGACTTCCAAATGTTTGATGTAACATCCCAAATTTTCAATTTGGAATGTTATACATTAGATCATCATTGCATATCATATTTTATGGCATTTTGTCTTGATCCTAGAAATTCTGCGCAACTCAAGGACCCACGGAGAGAGTTGGGGATTTCGTTATTTTCATATTTGAGTTTTCTCAAATTTTTGAAAATAGGATCATTTGATTTTAATTATTTTTTCTTCGTATATTTCTTTTATAAAAATAAAAGAGAGGGAATAAAATGACTTTCCCAAAATAAAGAAATATTGGAGATTTAATATTAAAATCAAATAAGATTTTTATTCAGAGTTTTATCGCTATTTTATTTGAATTAGGAAAAATATGCATTTTTCAAAATTGCATTATAGGCCCAAATAAATGTTCACTTCGTCCGCTATATTTTTAGAGGACGGAAAAAATTTATTTCGGGATTTTTGGAGTCCGTTTAGTATTTCTTTTATTTGTTTTTCTGCGTGGAATTATTTAAGAAAACGAACCGACCTAACCGGGTCGTGTCCGCCCCGTACTCCGACCCGTCCGACCCTTTTAAGCCGCGGAGGCCCGAGCCGCCAGCCCCCTCACCCGAAACCCTAGCTGCCGCCCTGCCTCGATTCACGCGTCAGCCTTGCCACTCTGCCACCGCGTGAGTTCATCGCCGCCGAGCCCCTTGCCGCCACCGCCGCCCGTCCCGCCGCCGAGAGCCGCCGCGAGCCACCGCCACCGCCCGCCTGCCGAGCCCGCCGCCCCACCTCGTCGGACCTCGCCGGAGGTAGCCGCCCGCCGCTGCCGGTTTTTCTTCGGAAAACCGCACGGTTTTTTAGAACCCCGGTTTATTTTTTTAATAGGTCGGTTTTTACTTTTATCGGTTTAGTTATTTAGCGAACGCCCGTTAGTTCGTTCGGTTTAACGAATGATTTTCACCGTTTAGCCGCAGACAGCGAACATTCGTTCGTTAGCCTGTTTGTCTGTTTTTCTTTTCCAGGGATTTTCCGCGATTATTTCCGATCGCGATTTCTGCCCTGATTTTTGTTTTAGTTTATCTTGTCGCTCGTTTATCGGAATCAGGCGATTCAAGCGCCTAGAGTTTCGTCTCGAAACCCTCTTTCTGTTTAACCAACTTAGACAAGTTTTTGCTACTGTAAAATTTGACTTAAGTCCAGATTAGTAAATGAAGCTTGTTTCTTTCGCAGTTTGAGTTTCGTTGTTTCGTTTGATTTGATTCTTTTTGCAAACCGGAGTTCTTAAGTTGAGCTTTCTGGTTAGATCTTTTATTTGAGTTTTACCCGTGCTTGTAGTTGTGTGCTTATTGTATGCTTGTTTGTTTGCGATAGAGTATCCAGAGTGCGAAGCGTGCTACCACGAGTCTCTAGGTTTTACGGATCATCAGCAAGGCAAGTAACACTTTGATCATACCTCTTTACTACCCAGTTTTATTGCATTAGATCAATCCTCAAACAATTGCATGGTTAGGATCTAATTAATATGTGGGTTTTAGGAAGTAGATGAGGTAGTACCTATTGTCCTGTTTATTATCAAACCTTTGGGAGTTACTTCTACGTTTGCTTATATTGCTATGCTATGCTTGTAGACGTGGATTGGGTGAGTGTATCCATGACAGATGTGAGTATTGATGTTTAATGGTTAACTTAAGGTGGCAACCTTAATACACATCTCGGTGGATTGAGGCACCTGGGGAACCCAGTGTTGCTTGTATTTTTTGGAAATCCTGGGGTACCGTGTGATTCTCCTATGGACTGCCACCCAGGCTCAAAGTGATCATAAGATTATTCATGCTAGAAACTTCCATGTGCAGCCGCAAGCTACTATAGGCTCTAGCATAGTTAAGTATGTTGCGTGACCTCTTTCAGTGGTAGACTAGTAGATGTAGGGGATGTAGGTTGGTACTGTCTACCTAGAGTAAAGAGTTAATGCTTCTGAAAGACTGTGTCTCGGTCATCCGTTTCTCAAACACCTTGTAGTGCGAGAAATCCAACGGAGGAGATCGAGTCTTGCGGGGAAAAGTGCGCAAACCTCTGCAGAGTGTACAAACTAATCATGGTTAGCCGTGTCCCCGATTATGGAAGTTTTGAGTATCAAGTTTCTTGGATTATCATGTGGATCTCATCATGTTAGTTAATTTAATTTGACTAGGTTAATGATGAAGCTTAATTGGGATTGAGTTGGAGGAACCTTCTCAATGTTTAACAACCACCATGATAGTTAAATAAAATTTATTCCTTTGTTGTAGGGAAAATTGGCTTTATGCAAAATTGTAACCATAGAGCTTTCCACCGGCCATACATGCATGTAGTGATAGCATTATTCTGTTCATTACTCTCTATGTGTTACATTGCCAGCATATTCCATGTGCTGACCCGTTTTTGGGCTGCAACGTTCATGTTGCAGACTTTTCAGACAACGAGTAAGGTGCCTTAGGTCGTGATCTTTCACTCAGTGATGCCGTTGGAGTTGATGGACTCGCTTTATCTTCCAAGCCTTCCGGTGTTATCGTATTTAGATGGCCATAGGCCATACTTATTGTAATAAGTTCTCTTTTGAGACATTCGATGTAATAAGTGTGTGATTGCTACTCTGTTATAAATCCTTCAAGTACTGTGCGTGTTAGCATTACCGATCCAGGGATGACACTGATGCACAGAGATCAGACTGTTTGAGGTCTGGTCGCTACATTTGATGATTGTCATATGCTGGCGACTTATCGTCCAAAGCCAAGCCGGGTTAAATAGAAACCACATATATATGCCTCAGATCTGAACAAAAAAGTCTCAAGACAAAACCAAAGACTGCTTTCAATAACTTAAACCAAATAAAAAGAAAAAATTGAGGCTTCTGACTCGAATACGATCAGTAAACCGTTCCAAAGGGGTTAAGCTAGGATTTGAATACGATCATGTAGCCCCAGTGGCTTTGGCGTTGCGCCAATCAAGAGGGTACCGACAGCTATGTTCTCTTTGGTTCGAATACGACCTATGTTTGAATAGGAAGCCCCCAAATGACCTTGAGTGTTTTTTAACGACTCTGATTAGAATACGATCAAAGTCGGACCCAAAAGGGGTTAAGCTATGATTCGAATACGATCAAGAAGCCCCCTAGTGAGTTTGGCATTGTGTCGATCAAGAGGGTACCGACAGCTATGTTCTCTTTCGTTCGAATACGACCTATGTTTGAACAGGATGCCCCCTAGTGATCATTGAAGCAGGGTACCTATGTTTGAGTTGTGCTTTGCAACAGACTCTCTTTGGTCCCTTTAATTTACTCCGAGAACTCGAACTTGCGAGAGATTAATTCTTTTTGAACCGGAACTTTAAACCAGATTTGAGAGCTTCAGAGCTTTGTGGGAGATAAGTTTCCCTTGAACCGGAATCCTTCTTTTTAAACCGGAGATTCTCTGATGGCCTTCAAATTTTCCCCAATAGGAGAGTAGCCTCTGAGACCGGGTTATCTTCCCTCCATTGGCCCGGAGTTCTTGAATCTTCTTTAAACTGGCAATCATTTACTGAGCCGTGTCATCCTAGCCCCCAAGTCTCAAGGCAGCTCGAGGAGTCGTCTTCAGATTCTCCATAGTTGACCACAGCAGAAGGTGTATATCATTGGCATTGATAGTGCAATATGAATCCACAGAATGTTGAGGTGATTGCGGCGGGTTATAAATGATCCCGTATGATCCGTGTTAGCAACTCGACCAATGGTTCCTTCCAAGCTGTTTGAAGTTAACCAAACTGTAGTGGCGGCAACTTGTGCGCCTGTCCATTGAGCCATCCAGTGCAGATGATGGCTGATAATACATGATAATTTGCCTCCAATTTTTTAGAAGAAAACCGGGCTACCCGAGCAATGACTTGCTCATACTCAATAATCAGCTCATGCAGATAGGTGTGACCTGGTATGTTGATATAAACCAGGCCGCGAGAACGGACGGTAAAGACGACCGCAGCATCAGAGGCGGCACAGACAGATGAGTCGGCTGCGGCGTTGTAAGCTGGCGCGGGCGGCAGAGTTGGCCGCGGGGGCGGACGGGTGAGTTGTCTGTGGTGTTGTAAACTGACGCAGACGGGTGAGCCGGCCGTGGTGTTTGTTGTTGTAGACTGAGCCACAGAGGCAACGGTTTGCACACACATTTGTTGAACAATGCGGTATGGTTGGATGCTGGCGCTTGATAATATTGGCGCGAGCTTTATATCCATGACATAATGATCATTCTTGCCGTGAATAATTGTCCTGCATAGAAAACATCGCAAGCCAGAGCAATTGTTCTTGGATAAATTAATATATACTTAAAAATAAATAGAAAAAATAGCACCTGGTATTTTTATCGGATGAACTCGGATGCTGATAGTGGATAAACGACATGGCGACTCAATATAGCTCCGATAGCTCTCACGATGCGCGTCGTGATGTCTCGACCATTTGTTGGAGGTGACCCAAAAAATTCCAGCAAATAACTCTCAACTTTGAATAAATCTGATTACATCCATACGCAGCTTCACATAATCACGTGATCGAGTACCAGTTGAACTAGTACGTGATGATTCCTTGGACTCAGTTCAAGTCCACACGTCACAAAGCAACTATTATTGAATTCCTTGGGACTTGGAACCTTCTGACTTGACATGGAGCAGCAATGGCAACTTTGTTTGATAGATGTGTCTCGGTGACTGGGAAGTGGCAGCAATAGCCGTAAACTCAAATCGCCTCGGCTCCTGCATGTAAATGGACCCGGCCTTGAACTATTGCTCAAAGGAGATTTGCGGCCCCTGCTTAAAACCAACGCGTCAACCTGATTACTTGGTGACATCGAATCAGATTCTTGTCCGGTCTCATCTGTGGCGAACAAAGCGATCCGTGCTCGGATTCAACGGGTCGCCGTGCAACGCGTGAGGCATACACACAAACCCTAACGACTCTACGGATCTTGTATCTGCTGGCTCCAAGAATTTAACCATAATTCTGATCTCCCAACAATAAATTTGCCCACTCTGTCCATGGTTGTCCGGCTTAATCGTGAACCTCACGATCCCTGAGAAAGATCCCTCCAAGAACTCAACACCGCCGTGCGCAAGACCCACGGTGGGCGCTAACTGTCGTGGAATTATCACGGCAGATGTCCTTACTGTCAGGACTTAGTCGCGAGGCCAACACGTCTATGTGGTAGCTTGAGAGGGGTTGATCGGGACGAGAGACACAACACACAAGACAAGGATTTAGACAGCTTCGGGCCCCGGGAAACATCGTCCAGTAATAGCCCTACATGCTGTTTGTGGCTAGGTCTCATTATGCTCATGAGGGAGACATCGTATCTCCGGCTCTCTTCTAGTTGGGTCTAGCCCTAGAGATTGTTTCTTGCCCCCCTCTTGGAGCGCCCTGCCCCTCCTTATATAAGTTGGAGGGGCGGGTTACATGTGGAGTCCTGTTAGGATTAGGATTAGTCTATTACAAGTGGAGTACTAGTCTTGCTTCCTTTGTAAGGGAATATCCCTTACGCTTTCCTCTTAAGCCGGCCGATCATAACATAAGCTGGCCTTCTGGGCCTGGGGCCTAGTCTTCTATCTGACCCGCCGTCGGAACCATTAATGTGTCGCCAGGCTCGTGAGTCGTCAGACGAGTAATCCGCCAGACACGTGTGTCACCAATCCTCCGGCGAGTTTATCAATGAAACGCCAAGTCCGACTGGGTTATACTTTCGGCCGGGTCATACCGCGGGGTATATCCCCGACACCCAGGGCGGTACTAGCCGCGGTGGTAGGGCAGTACTACCGCTGCTACTGCCGCTGCCAGTGCCGCACAACCCGACACAAGAGGCGACACCCTCGAGTCGAGGCGGTAGGAGACCAAGATCTTGCGGGTACTACGATCGAGAGCCCCAGTTGTACTACATCACTGAAGCGGTATCGCTGCTGTGGCTCTTGAGCGGTACTATCATTGGGTACTGTGATACTACTGGGGGGGCCAAAAAGCTCAGGAAGCAATGAGAAACTCCATCGAAGCGGGAAGGCTCTAAGGGTGCAAAGAGGATGTGTGCGTGTTGATTCCACCCTAGCCTCACCAATGCGGACCCCCTCTTGATAGTACGGTGACTCCTATGAAACAAGTCCACCAAAACTAAAAGGAAAGATCTACACCGTCTTTGCTTAGGACTCCGAGGGGAAGGAATCGTCTCGTGCCAAAGGATGAATCTCTGAAATGCTCAATGCACACGATTAGTCCGCAAAAGCGTTGTCATCAATCACCAAAAATACCTAGAGAGAGATATGCCTTAACAATCTCCCTCTTTTTGGTGGATTGATGACAACTCGGGATTTGCACAAAGGTAGGACATGAAAGTAAAACGAATCCTAGAACTACAAAATATAGACGAGCTCCCCTGAATTTGTGCACCTAATTAGAGGTCCCTTTGGAATGCAAGGCACACACATTAGGATCAACACTCCCCCTATATTTTATAGTCCGACAGCAATAGCAACAAGTAAAGATACATATAGCTTGGATGCAGAAGGGTAAGTGTGAGCAGGGAATATAACATGATAAGCATGCAACTCACATATTACCAAAGTACTTGATAAACATAGATAATAAGGGATAAGGTAGCATATGTCTCACAGCATAAGAACGGGAACCAGGTCTCACAGGCACAAACCAAACCAAACCAAAGCAAGGAAAAGACAAGAGTTTGCAAGAAGGACAAAGAGAACAAGCCACACAAACACACGCTCGCAACTCGACAACGACAAATCCCTAGACTCTCTCCCCCTTTGGCATCGAGACACCAAAAAGGCAAAGAGTGCTACTACAGCTCTAGGTGATAGCAAACTGAGGATCTCTAGCATCACATCCCAACAGGATCATCTGCACCGCCGTCTTCGGTAGGAAACTGCTTAGTGTCTGAATCGGTCCATGGGCAATGCTGCTGAACCCACTCCTCCTCATTTGATCTTTCCCTCAGATCCGCTGGCAACTGTTCCACCCAACTGACGCATGAGCTTCTTGTGACGGCTCTGGGCCTTCTTCTCAGAAACATGAGCCATATACTGTCCATGAGACTCCATGCAGAAGAGTTTCTTCATCTTGCGCTTAATCTTCTTTGCCCAAGAGGGCTCCACTCCAGAGGGCTCATAATCCTCATCATCATCAGCCTCACCCTTGGTCTCCATGTCAGCAACTTCAGATGGAACCCTAGACTTAGGAGCCGGGGTGCCCCAGTTCTCCTTCTTCCTCAGACACTTGATCTCATGAGAGACTAACTCTCCAGTTTCCAACACAACCTTAGGATAGACACGCGCCCAAGCCTTCTCAATTAGCAACATGATAAATGGACCATAGATAGGGCACTTGTGCTCAAAGATGGCTGAGACAAGTTCAGACCACATGACATGGGAGATATCCAAGGACTCTCCAGTGTTTTCTTCCTTCTCATGCTGGCAGAAGAGAAGCATGTCCACGAGAAATGAGTGAACCATATCTAAGTTCCCAATATGAGGGAAGTGAGTCTCTTGGAAGATGCGATGAAGGATGTCCAGAAAGGCAGGTGATAACCCACAAGTGTAGGGGATCGCAACAGCTTTCGAGGGTAAAGTATAACCCAAATTTATTGATTCGACACAAGGGGAGCCAAAGAATATTCTTGAGTAGTAGCAGTTGAGTTGTCAATTCAACCACACCTGGATAACTTAGTATCTGCAGCAAAGTATTTAGTAGCAAAAGTGGTATGCTAATAAAGGTAAGGGTAGCAAAAGTAAAGATAAATGTTTTGGGTTTTGTAGTAGTTATAACAAAGAGCAACGAAAAGTAAATAAGCGAAGAACAATATATGAAAAGCTCGTAGGCAATGGATCGATGATGGATAATTATGCGGATGCGATTCCTCATGCAATAGTTATAACATAGGGTGATATAGAACTAGCTCCAATTCATCAATGTAATGTAGGCATGTATTCCGTAAATAGTCATACGTGCTTATGGAAAAGAACTTGCATGACATCTTTTGTCCTACCCTCCCTTGGAAGCGGGGTCCTAGCGGAAACTAAGGGATATTAAGGCCTCCTTTTAATAGAGAACCGGAACAAGGCATTAGCACATAGTGAATACATGAACTCCTCAAACTACGGTCATCACCGTGAAGTATCCCAATTATTGTCACTTTGGGGTTGTCGGATCATAACACATAATAGGCGACTATAGACTTGCAAGATAGGATCAAGAACACACATATATTCATGAAAACATAATAGATTCAGATCTGAAATCATGGAACTCGGGCCCTAGTGACAAGCATTAAGCATAGCAAAGTCATAACAACATCAATCTCAGAACATGGTGGATACTAGGGATCAAACCCTAACAAAACTAACTTGATTACATGGTAAATCTCATCCAACCCATCACCGTCCAGCAAGCCTACGATGGAATTACTCATGCACGGCGGTGAGCATCATGAAATTGGTGATGGAGGATGGTTGATGATGACGACGGCGATGAATCCCCTCTCCGGAGCCCCGAACGGACTCCAGATCAGCCCTCCCGAGAGAGATTAGGGCTTGGCGGCGGCTCCGTGTCGTAAAATGCGATGAAACTTTCTCCTTGATTTTTTTTCTCCCCGAACGTGAATATATGGAGTTGGAGTTGAGGTCGGCGGAGGTCCAGGGGGCCCACGAGATAGGAGGCCGCGCCCCAGGGGGAGCGCCCCCTGTCTCGTGGACAGCCTGTGGGCCCCCTGGTATTGATTCTTTCGCCAAAAAATCTTATTAATTCCAAAAAGTGCCTCCGTGGATTTCCAGGACATTCTGAGAACTTTTCTTTTCTACACATAAAACAACATCATGGCAGTTCTGCTGAAAACAATGTCAGTCTGGGTTAGTTTCATTCAAATCATGCAAGTTAGAGTCCAAAACAAGGGTAAAAGTGTTTGGAAAAGTAGATACGTTGGAGACATATCTGTTGGGGAACGTTGCATAAAATAAAAAATTTCCTACGTTCACCAAGATCAATCTATGAGTTCATCCAGCAACGAGAGAGATGAGTGCATCTACATACCCTTGTAGATCGCGAGCGGAAGCATTCAAGAGAACGGGGTTGAGGGAGTCGTTCACGTCATGATCCAAATCACCGGAGATCCTAGCGCCAAATGGACGGCACCTTCGCGTTCAACACACGTACGGTCAGCGTGACGTCTCCTCCTTCTTGATCCAGCAAGGGGGAAGGAGAGGTTGATGAAGATCCAGCAGCACGACGGCGTGGTGGTGGATGCAGCAGGGATCCGGCAGGGCTTCGCCAAGCGTCTGCGGGAGGAGGAGGTGTAGCAAGGGGAAGGAGGCGCCAAGATGCAGTGCGGCTTCCTCCCTCCCCTCTTTATATAGGGTCCCAGGCGCCGGCCCTAGGAGATGGGATCTCCTAAGGGGCGGCCAAGAGGGAACTGCCCCCAAGGCAAGTGGGCGCCCCTCCCTAGGGTTCCCAACCCTAGGCGCTGGGGGGACCAGCCACCAGGGGCTGGTCCCCTCCCCGCTTCAGCCCACGTGGCCCTCCGGGATAGGTGGCCCCACCCGATGGACCCTCGGGACCCTTCCGGTGGTCCCGGTAAAATACCGGTGACCCCCAAAATTCTCCCGATGGCCGAAACAGCACTTCCTATATATAATTCTTCACCTCCGGACCATTCCGGAACTCCTCGTGACATTCGAGATCTCATCCGGGACTCTGAACAACTTTCGGTTTCCTGCATACTAATATCTCTACAACCCTAGCGTCACCGAACCTTAAGTGTGTAGACCCTACGGGTTCGGGAGATATGCAGACATGACCGAGACGCCTCTCCGATCAATAACCAACTACGGGATCTGGATACCCATGTTGGCTCCCACATACTCCTCGATGATCTCATCGGATGAACCACGATGTCGAGGATTCAATGAACCCCGTATTCAATTCCCTTTGTCAATCGGTACATTACTTGCCCGAGACTCGATCGTCGGTATCCCAATACCTTGTTTAGTCTCCTTACCGGCAAGTCACTTTACTCGTACCGTAATGCATGATCCCGTGACTAGACACTTGGTCACATTGAGCTCATTATGACGATGCATTACCGAGTGGTCCCAAAGATACCTCTCCGTCATACGGAGTGACAAATCCCAGTCTCGATTCGTGCCAACCCAACAGACACTCTCGGAGATACCCGTAGTGCACCTTTATAGCCACCCAGTTACGTTGTGACGTTTGGTACACCCAAAGCACTCCTACAGTATCCGGGAGTTGCACAATCTCATGGTCTAAGGAAATGATACTTGACATTTGGAAAAGCTTAGCTAAACGAACTACACGATCTTTGAGCTATGCTTAGAATTGGGTCTTGTCCATCACATCAATCTCCTAATGATGTGATCCCGTTATCAACGACATCCAATGCCCATAGTCAGGAAACCATGACCATCTGTTGATCAACGAGCTAGTCTACTAGAGGCTCACTAGGGACTTGTTGTGGTCTATGTATTCACACGTGTATTATGATTTCCGGATAACACAGTTATAGCATGAATAATAGACAATTATCATGAACACAAAAATATAATAATAACCATTTATTATTGCCTCTAGGGCATATTTCCAACAGTCTCCCACTTGCACTAGAGTCAATATTCTAGTTACATTGTGATGAATCGAACACCCATTGCATTCTGGTGTTGATCATGTTTTGCCCTAGGGAGAGGTTTAGTCAACGGATCTGCTACATTCAGGTCTGTGTGTACTTTACAAATATCTATGTCTCCATCTTGAACATTTTCACGTATGGAGTTGAGCGGCGCTTGATGTGGCTGGTCTTCTTGTGAAACACAGGCTCCTTGGCAAGTGCAATAGCTCCAAAGTTGTCACGGAAGAGTGTGATTAGCCCCGACGCATTGGGTATGACTCCTAGGTCGGTGATGAACTCCTTCACCCAGATAGCTTCATGCGCTGCCTCCGAGGCTGCCATGTACTCCGCTTCACATGTAGATCCCGCCACGATGCTCGCTTGCAATCGCACCACTTCATCGCCCCACCATTCAAAATATACACGTATCCGGTTTGTGACTTAGAGTCATCCAGATTTGTGTCGAAGCTAGCATCGGCGTAACCCTTCTGACGAGCTCTTCGTCACCTCCATATCTGAGAAACATGTCCTTAGTCCTTTTCGTACTTAAGGATGTTCTTGACCGTTGTCGATGTTCCTTGCGGGATTACTTTGGTACCTTCCTACCAAACTTACGGCAAGGTTTATATCAGTCCAGTACAGGTCATGGCATACATGATAGACCCTATGGCTGAGGCATAGGGATGACACTCATCTCCTCTTTATCTTCTGCGGTTGGTCGGGCATTGAGCCGAGCTCAATTTCACACCTTGCAACACGTGCAAGAACCCTTCTTGGACTGATCCATATTGAACTTCTTCAATATCTTATCAAGGTATGTGCTTTGTGAAAGACCTATGAGGCGTCTAGATCTATCTCTATAGATTTTGATGCCTAATATGTAAGCAGCTTCTCCAAGGTCCTTCATTGAAAAACACTTATTCAAGTAGGCCTTTATGTCTGTCCAAAAGTTCTATATCATTTCCCATCAAAAGTATGTCATCCACATATAATATGAGAAATGCTCTGAGCTCCCACTCACTTTCTTGTAAACGCAGGCTTCTCCATAAGTCTGCATAAACTAAACGCTTTAATCATCTCATTAAAGCGAATATTCCAACTCGAGATGCTTGCACTAGCCCATAGATGGAGCGCTGGAGCTTGCATACCTTGTTAGCATTCTTAGGGTTAAACAAAACCTTCCGATCGCATCATATACGCTTCTTCCTTAAGGTGACCGTTAAGGAATGCCGTTTTGACGTCCATTTGCCATATCTCATAATCATAGTATGCGGCAATTGCTAACATGATTCGGACGGACTTCAGCTTCGCTACGGGAGAGAACGTCTCATCGTAGTCAATCCCTTGAACTTGTCGATAACCCTTAGCGACAAGTCGAGCTTAATATATGGTAACATTACCATCCGCGTCCGTCTTCTTCTTAAAGATCCATTTGTTTACTATCGCTCGCCGATCATCGGGCAAGTCTGTCAAAGTCCACACTTTGTTTTCATACATGGATCCTATCTCGGATTGCATGGCTTCAAGCCATTTGTTGGAATCCTGGCCCGCCATCGCTTCTTCATAGTTCAAAGGTTCACCGTTGTCCAACAACATGATTTCCAAGACAGGATTGCCGCACCACTCTGGTGCGGAACGTGTCCTTGTGGACCTTCGAAGTTCAGTAGGAGCTTGATCCGAAGTATCTTGATCATCATCATTAACTTCCTCTCTTGTCGGTGCTGGCACCACAACAACATTTTCCTGAGTTGCGCTACTCACCGTTTCAAGAGGTAGTACTTCATCAAGCTCTACCTTCCTCCCACTTAATTCTTTCGAGAGAAACTCTTTCTCCAGAAAGCACCCGTTCTTGGCAACAAAGATCTTGCCTTCGGATCTTAAGTAGAAAGTATACCCTATGGTTTCCTTAGGGTATCCTATGAATACACATTTTTCCGACTTGGGTTCGAGCTTCTCAGGTTGAAGTTTCTTGACATAAGCATCGCATCCCCAAACTTTTAGAAATGACAGCTTAGGTTTCTTCCCAAACCATAATTCATACGGTGTCGTCTCAACGGATTTAGACGGTGCCCTATTTGAAGTGAATGTAGCTGTCTCTAGGCGTATCCCCAAAATGATAGCGATAAATCGAGAAGTGACATCATAGATCACACCATATCCAATAGAGTGCGATTCTGACGTTCGGACACACCATTTACCGAGGTGTTCGGTAGGCGTGAGTTGTGAAACGATTCCACATTTTCTTAAGTGCGTACCAAATTCATGACTTAAATATTCTCCCGCACGATCTGATCGTAGGAACTTTATCTTTCGGTCACGTTAATTCTCTACCTCATTATGAAATTCCTTGAACTTTTCAAAGGTCTCAGACTTGTGTTTCATCAAGTAGACATACCCATATCTACTCAAGTCATTAGTGAGAGTGAGAACATAACGATATCCTCCGCGAGCCTCAACGCTCATTGGACCGCACACATCAGTATGTATGATTTCCAATAAGTTGGTTGCTCGCTCCATAGTTCCGGAGAACGGAGTCTTGGTCATCTTGCCCATGAGGCATGGCTCACATGTGTCAAACGATTCATAATCTAGAGACTCTAAAAGTCCATCAGCATGGAGCTTCTTCATGCGCTTGACACCAATGTGACCAAGGCGGCAGTGCCACAAGTATGTGGGACTATCGTTATCAACTTTACATCTTTTGGTATTCACACTATGAATATGTGTAACATTACGCTCGAGATTCATTAAGAATAAACCATTCACCAGCGGGGCATGACCATAAAACATATCACTCATATAAATAGAACAACCATTATTCTCAGATTTAAATGAGTAGCCATCTCGAATTAAACGAGATCCTGATACAATGTTCATGCTCAAAGCTGGTACTAAATAACAATTATTGAGGTTCAAAACTAATTCCGTAGGTAAATGTAGAGGTAGCGTGCCGACGGTGATCACATCGACCTTGGAACCATTCCCGACGCGCATCGTAACCTCGTCGCCATTCGATCTCCGCTTATTCCGCAGCTCCTGCTTTGAGTTACAAATATGAGCAACCGCACGGTATCAAATACCGGGAGCTACTACGAGCAATGGTAAGGTACACATCAATTACATGTATATCACATATACCTTTGGTTTTGCGGCCTTCTTGTCCGCTAAGTACTTGGGGCAGTTCCGCTTCGAAGGACCACTTCCTTGCAATAAAAGCACTTTCGATCTCAAGCTTGGGTCCATTGCTTGACTTCTTCACAGCAAGCTGGCTTACGGTAGCGGCAACCTCCTTGCTGTCCTTCTTGAAGTTCTTCTTTTCTTTACCTTTCTTGAACTTAGTGGTTTTATTCACCATCAACACTTGATGTTCCTTTTTGATCTCTACCTCTGCTGATTTTAGCATTGAATATACCTCAGGGATGGTCCTTTCCATCCCCTGCATATTGAAGTTCATCACAAAGCTCTTGTAGCTTGGTGGGAGCGACTGGAGGATTCTGTCAATGACCGCGTCATCCGGGAGATTAACTCCCAGCTGAGTCAAGCGGTTGTGCAACCCAGACATCTTGAGTATGTGCTCACTAGCCGAACTATTTTCCTCCATCTTACAGCTGAAGAATTTGTCAGAGACTTCATATTTCTCGACCCGGGCATGAGCTTGGAAAACCATTTTCAGCTCCTCGAACATCTCATATGCTCCGTGTTGCTCAAAACGCTTTTGGAGCCCCGGTTCTAAGCTGTAAAGCATGCCACACTGAACGAGAGAGTAATAATCAGCACGAGACTGCCAAGCGTTCATAACGTCTTGGTTCTTTGGGATTGGTGCTTCACCTAGCGGCGCTTCTAGGACATAATCTTTCTTGGCAGCTATGAGGATGATCCTCAGGTTCCGGACCCAGTCCGTATAGTTGCTGCCATCGTCTTTCAGTTTGGTTTTCTCTAGGAATGCGTTGAAGTTCAGGTGGACATGAGCGTTGGCCATTTGATCTACAAGACATATTGTAAAGATTTAAGACTAAGTTCATGATAATTAAGTTCATCTTAATCAAATTATTTAATGAACTCCCACTTAGACAGACATCCCTCTAGTCATCTAAGTGAAACATGATCCGAGTCAACTAGGCCGTGTCCGATCATCACGTGAGACAGACTAGTTAACATCGGTGAACATCTTCATGTTGATCGTATCTTCTATACGACTCATGCTTGACCTTTCGGTCTTCCGTGTTCCGAGGCCATTGTTGACACCAGATTTTGGCATGGTCAAAAACGTAATTAAGAAGGTCTCAAATGAAAAAATGATCAAAGCGAGAAAGTTCCATATCGTCAAAAGGAGAAATTTTGATATTTGGGCCATAGCCATCCGATCTCATCTCTAAGGCCGAAGTTGTATTCGAAGTATTGATTTTGTGTTCAGAACAGTATTCTACTGATTACGCCCCCAAGATGGCCTCTGATAGAAAAAGTTAATACTGCGAAGTTCTTCGTCTCGTCGAAACGGACGATTTTGATATAAAAATCGTCCCCATCCGAGTTCGTATGCAAAAGTTATAGCCAAAACTGTGTGCTGCAGCACTGTATGGCCGGATCCGGACCGGGGTCCAGATCATCCGGCCGAGGGCCGAAAAATTGACCAAAACAACAGAAGCTAAAAGTTGAAGCCGGATGATCTGGATCACCTCCCGGATGATCCGGGTAAAGGCCGGATAATCCGTGCAATCGGCCGGATGTCCGGACACGTTTTTCTGCTGCAGACTTTAGAAAACGTCCCGAAACACCCTCAAAATGGCCTCGGATGAAAAAGTGTTCAACATGAAAGTTGTGCGTCTCGTCGAGACGGTTGATTTGGATATAAAAACCGTCCAAATCCGTGGTCGTATGAGGATTCTAGAGCCAAAACAGTGAGCTGCTGTCAAAAAACTGGGCTATGCCGGATCATCCGGGCCATGAGCCGGACATCCGGGCCGGGGGTCGTGAATAGTCCGTGTTTTATTAGGTTTTGATGATTTGGACGGCTAGGCAAGTCATTTTCTTATACAGGAAGCCTACCCGCCTCTTATATAGACAAGAGGTGACGGTCGATTGAACAACACACAATCGATCAAATCTATCTACACTTTTACCTTTACTTTTCCTTCTCCCTTGTTCTTCTTCTTCCTCGTTCTTCGTTCGTTCTTCTTCATTGCAGGGCGGCGAACCTCGAGGCCCTAGGGTCGGTCAGGTCGACCTAGGGAAGCCCATAGCCACCTTGGCATACTGACGGGTCCCTCCCGGCGTGTGGGGTTCGGTCTAAAAGCGCCCGCCGGATTGTCTTGCGTACCGCGCTTCCGGCGGGTCTCCTTTGACGTGAGCTGCGGTGCATCACCCTCGGCGTTGGAGGTACACGGTGACGTGTTCGTGTGCGAAGACACTTTTTGACGATTCCGCTGGGGACGAAGCTTTGAACGGTCTCCGGCCCGTTCTTGCTATGAAGAGATCGTCATCTAGGGTTTGCAATCTACAAAGGTAACATGAATACCCAATTCACTTATCTAGATGCAAATAATGCATATGTTGTTGCTAGATCATCTAATGAGCATATTGTATCGGCTAGCCCTAGTTTTATCAATCATGCATCTAATTATGTGCAACAGCCGATTCAGAATAATCTTCATGCTTCAACTTCATATAATTTTAGCAACATGCAACATATGTATCCCAACTCCCATGCATCGGCAACCCCACAAATCTATATGCCGATGAACAACATGATGAGTTCGGTTAATCATGTTGAGACACCCCATGTAGGAACTTCCAATAGTATGCAACAAAGTGTTTCAACTTTTTATTCATCGGCAAATAACTTGCAGTATGTTAATCCAAACGTGCCGGTGGATAGGGGAATTGGCCATACTACTACTAGTTATTCGGCCAATTACCCTCAAACATCATATGCTACACCTCATGCTACGAATTTTTCGGCACCATACGCAATTGTAGATATTCGTGATTCGGCTCCGCACCTTCATGCTCATGGCCGAATAAGTGAGAATTCTACCAGAGCGCATGTGTCTTTACCTAGTAACGTAGCATATCATGTTGCCCCTGCACAATTACAGAATTTTGGCAACACACCATTGCCGAAAGCGTCTCAAAGTATTGGGGGGCAATTCGATGAAGATTGGGCTGAAATTGGTCGAAAAAAGCTTAAAGATAGACTAGCTGCAATGTTTGCTGAATTTAGACAAGAACAAGCAGCCTTGCGAATCAAAGAAAGAAAGAGTGGTGATTCAGATAACAAAGTTAATTTGGTTATTAAAAAAGCCGAATCAAATAGTATGTGTACCGAATCTATCAAAGAAAAATAGGATGCCAAGGCATTGGAGAGTCATTCAAAAGTGGAACAAAGTATTATTCAAGTGATACAACCATCATGCTCTCCCAACGTAATTGAAGAGGTATGTCTAGCAAGTGACTTGCCTATCTTCCGATTTGGTCACAACTTTATTGTCGATGCTTCTATAAGAAAAAAATTTCATAAGTAATTTTGAAAGACCAATGAAGAAGGGTAATTTACTTGTTAGCAACAAAATTGCTATAGACTATATCGGTCAACCCATTGCACCATTTATAAAGACCGATAATGACTTATTGTTGTGGCCAAAGCTTTGCCCGTTGCTTTATCTAAAGTTCATATCTAGTTGGGTAGCTTTGCTTATTTCTTACTTGGCTTGCACTTTGTCTCAATTGAGACATGTGTGTTCTAAATATTTTCGTAACAGAAGTTTAAAGCCAAGGTTAATTTCTTTTGAGAAATCCGATGCTAATATAATATCTTATCCAAAGACACTGGAGATAGAGTGGAAAACACAATGTATATCCGAATGGGAAGATTCCAAATCTGAACCATTCGTTTGCTTATCTTCAAAGCCGTTCACACAGCAAGATCGACTAGAAAGCAAGAAGTTTACCTTCAATTCAAGCATGTGTGGCCAAATATTTGATTTATTGCTGAAAAATAATTACATAAGAATTCTTGATCACCATGTCAAGCCATCAATTCAAGGACGAATGTATTGTAGGTTGCATCATTCGTTCAAACATAATTTTGAGGATTGCAATATGTTTCGTCAAATAGTTAAATCAGCCATTGATAAAGGACGATTGAAATTTGTTGAGACACCAAGAGATGATCGATCTATTTCGATTGGTCTCGATGGCGAAAGTTTTTGCATCGGCTGCTTCAAGCCGATCCATTTAAAGAGGAGGTAAAACTGCGGTGATGGGGTCAAGCTTTCAAGTAAAAAGTTGTTGAAGAGCATAATGAACATAATTTTGAGGCGAAAATTCCATCGAAGCTACAATGGAGACGCCAAGGACCGGGGCAACAAGCAAATCCAATGATTGGTGCAAGCACAACCAAAGAAACAAAGGCGAAATAAGCGCAAGTGTAAGAGATCAAAATCACCTTTGCTGAACTATTGGATAAATATCAAAAGAAGAGTGAAGAGAAGAATACTTATCGGCCAAATCATGCAAAGAAACCAAGATCACCCCCAAGGCACAAATATGAGGATCGGTATTGGCAAAGTGCGAATTTTAATGCAACATATTCATATCCTTATTTTGGGCCGCCAATGCCAATGCCGTGGATGCCTTCCTATGCTCATATAGATCCATATCCATCATGGGACAGGTATGATCTGAGGCACACTCTCCATCTTATTTTAGACCATCTAACCAATATTATGCAGCTCCGAGAAGATCAGCATTTGAACAATCACATGCTAAAGACCGTTTCGATCATAAGGAATCGGTCCAGTGCTCAAGAAATAGAAAGGAGGTGGTCAAGCAAGTTTACCGCGTTAAAAGAGATGGTCGAAGAGTGCTACTTCAGATTTGATCTCAAAAGAAAAGAGCCAACTAAAATGTTGACATTGGCTACTAAAGGCAATGAGATGAAGCAATCAATTGTTGAGAGTCAATCAAGTGCCAAATCTGAAGGGAGGAAGTTGAGAGTGCCCAAGATAAAACAAGAATTGCCATTACTTCAAAGAAAATCGTGGCAGGGTGCCCACTCGCCTTACCGTGATAACAAAAGAAGAAAGTACAAAAGCTTAGTGCACAAGAACTTGAAAAGATGAACATGGCATGGGTTCCCAAAGGAAGTACTAAAACAAGAATAATATGCAAGATTTCGTTGCAATAAGTGCGACAAAGGTGAAGAAAGAGAAGAGTGCAAGCTTGAACAACCAAGTCGAGGTTTGCACATCGTAATCTTTGGTTCAAACAACATCCATATTCTTCAACTATGTCATTAATGCATATGTCATGGAATTCATCCTCAGGTATGACTGGTTACCCTCCGTGGACTTATTTTGACCCATGGATGCAATATAATTTCTTACATCATGAAAGGGTATTACCAAATCATTATATGTTCGATTAGCTTCATTTTTGTTGCTAATCTAAATGGCCGATATATACTTATCGTCCAAAGCACGTACAAAACGGTCGAGGGAGTGTTGACATCGTGCTTAGAATAAACTTCATGCAAGTTATTTTTCGGCACACAAGTTTTACCGAAAAACTGGGGGGCATGTGTTGACACCAGATTTTGGCATGGTCAAAAACGTAATTAAGAAGGTCTCAAATGGAAAAATGATCAAAGCGAGAAAGTTCCATATCGTCAAAAGGAGAAATTTTGATATTTGGGCCATAGCCATCCGATCTCATCTCTAAGGCGAAGTTGTATTCAAGTATTGATTTTGTGTTCGAACAGTATTCGCTGATTCGCCCCAAGATGGCCTCTGATGGAAAAAGTTACAACTGCAAAGTTCTTCGTCTCGTCGAAGCAGACGATTTTGATATAAAATCGTCCCCATCCGAGAGTTCGTATGCAAAAGCTATAGCCAAAACTGTGTGCTGCTGCTGATCTTTGTATGGCGGATCATCCGACCGGGTCGAGATCATCCGGCGAGGGCGAAAAATTGACCAAAACAACAGAAGCTAAAAGTTGAAGCCGGATGATCTGGATCAACTCCCGGATGATCCGGGTAAAGGCCGTATAATCCGTGCAATCGTCCGGATGTCCGGACATGTTTTTCTGCTGTAGACTTTAGAAAACGTCCCGAAACACCCTCAAAATGGCCTCGGATGAAAAAGTGTTCAACATGAAGTTGTGCGTCTCGTCGAGGCGGTTGATTTGGATATAAAAAACGTCCAAATCCGTGGTCGTATGAGGATTCTAGAGCCAAAACAGTGAGCTGCTGTCAAAAAACTGGGCTAGGCTGGATCATCCGGGCCTTGAGCCGGACATCCGGGCCGGGGGTCGTGAATAGTCCGTGTTTTATTAGGTTTTGATGATTTGGACGGCTAGGCAAATCCTTTTCTTGTACGGGAAGTCCACCCGCCTCTTATATAGACAAGAGGTGACGGCCGATTGAACAACACACAATCGATCAAATTTATCTACACTTTTACCTTTACTTTTCCTTCTCCCTTGTTCTTCTTCTTCCTCGTTCTTCGTTCGTTCTTCTTTATTGCAGGGCGGCAAACCTCGAGGCCCTAGGGTCGGTCAGGTCGACCTACGGAAGCCCATAGCCACCGCGCGCCCTGACGGGGTCCCTCCCGGGCGTGTGGGGTTTCGGGTCTACAAAAGCGCCCGCCGGATTGTCTTGCGTACCGCGCTTCCGGCGGGTCTCCTTTGACGTGAGCTGTGGTGCATCACCCTCGGCGTTGGAGGTACACGGTGATGTGTTCGTGTGCGAACAGCCATGTCTGTACATGCTAGGCTCGTCAAGTCAACCTAAGTGTATTGCGTGTGTAAATCTGGCTTACACCCGTTGTATTCGGACGTTAGGATCTATCACACCCGATCATCACGTGGTGCTTCGAAACAACGAACCTTCGCAACGGTGCACAGTTAGGGGGAACACTTTTCTTGAAATTATTATGGGGAATCATCTTACTTACTACCGTCATTCTAAGTAAACAAGATGAAAAACATGATAAACATAATAGTGACATGATATGGCCAATATCATATAGCTCCTTTGATCTCCATCTTCGGGGCTCCATGATCATCTTCGTCACTGGCATGACACCATGATCTCCATCATCGTGTATTCATGAAGTTGTCACGCCAACGACTACTTCTACTTCTATGGCTAACGCGTTTAGCAATAAAGTAAAGTAATTTACATGGCGTTCTTCAATGACACGCAGGTCATACAAAAAATAAAGACAACTCCTATGGCTCCTGCCGGTTGTCATACTCATCGACATGCAAGTTGTGATTCCTATTACAAGAACATGATCTCATACATCACATATATATCATTCATCATTCATCACAACTTTGGCCATATCACATCACAAGACACTTGCTGCAAAAACAAGTTAGACGTCCTCTAATTGTTGTTGCAAGTTTTTACGTGGCTTCTATAGGTGATCTAGCAAGAACATTTTCTTACCTACGTTAAAGCCACAGCGTGATTTGCCTCTGCCTCCTCCACAGTAAACCCGAACTCGCCCGCGGCTGCGGCCGCCGCCGCCTCTTCCGCCCTGGTGGCAATGCGCCGCATCTTGTCGTCGGTGGTGTCGCGGGTGAGGCTCCTCTGCTCGTCGGCGCGGATCGCCACCTCCACCAAGTCATCGAAGAATTGCTGCACGATGTCGTCAGCGGGCTCCTGCCAGGATGGGATAATCCCATGCGAGTCGCACTCCGGCATCATTGCGCGGATGCGATCGAGCTGGGAGTTGTTGCACAATGGGACGACGCCCTGCGGCAGCCTGAACCACTCGGGATGGTTGGGGTCGTGCTTGAACAGTTCCTTGAGCGTCCCATCCAACTCGAAAACAGTGAAATTGGAATTGAGGCTCGGGCGCAGCCTCATGATATCCGCCGGACCCCCGAACAGCCAGGCGGGTCTCCCCCTCTCCTGCAGAGGGGCGATGTAGCGGCGAAGAAAGTCCGCGCCAACAGCCCCTACAGTGCGCCCGGCAAGCCTAAGCCGCAAGATCCGGGTGGTGGCGATCTTCAGTCTGGCATCGTCCGCCGCCAGGGCACTCCAATGGCCGCCTCGCACTACTCGGGTTTGGCGCAAGTTGATGAATGGCTGCGGGTTCTCATCAACAATCCAACACCAATCCGCTCTCCACTCCTCCCATTTGCTACGGAGCTCCCCCTCCAGATAGACCTCCTTCATGCCGACTCTCGAGATCCAGGCGATCCCGCCAGCTAAGGGCTCTCCTTTCTCGGCCCGGGGCATTAAGTAGTGGCGAAAAAGGGCAACGTTTGGGTGGATTCCGACGAAGTTCTCGCAGAGATGTGCGAAAACCACCATGGTCAGAACGGCGTTGGGGGTGAAGTCAAGGAGATGAAACCCGTAGGTATTCATGATATCACAGAAGAAATCGTAAAAGGGCGGGCAGAGCCCGCAATAGAAGAACAGTGGGAAGAAAGGGTATCCATTTGGACATCGTTTCGAAGTAGAAGCTTCGGCGGAGAGTACCTGCGTGCGCGGATGCGCCCGCGTCTCCGTCGACCAGAAGAGGTAGAACCATTCCCTCAACTCCTTCGCGGAGAGCTCAGGGGGGAAGAGTGCCCGCTCCTTCCGCAGCGCCTCAAGCTGCAGCGCCTCGGCCGACTTCGCACCTTTCCCGGTCTTCGGAGCCATGGCGGAGGCGGCGAGGGAGAGCGAGGGCGTTGGCGGCGACAGCGGCGACAGGGGGTGGAGCGCTGCTCTCTTTCGGCTTGGAGAAGCGGAGGGGAGTGGCGGAGATCTCTAAGGAAGCAACTGCAGGTGGCGAAGGTGGGGGAACGACCCCTGTTTCCCCTGCTTATAAAGAGGAGGAGGCGAATGTTACACCTTTTTCGATTAAAGAATCACCCACGATCTCTCCCACGACGCCGCGTTTGACGCGTGCCGTTCTGAGGAGGCGCGTGAATCTGAGTTAGATTTGGTATGGACCTAGGCCGCGTGTGCCCGTGCCCTGTTTTGGGCCTGGCCCAACAGCGCTCGGCACCGTGTGTGGCCCAGGCCCGGGGGCTCCTGTCGGTGTACTAAAGTAGGGGTACCTTAGTATCCCGAACTTGTGCACGGCACTTTCATGGCGCCAGCGGCAAGGCTTGCCGGATGTCCGCCAAGATCCTCCGTACTTCCTATTGATGCCATTCAAGAACAAAGTGTTTTAACTGAGAAGACAAGACCCCGGCAAGAGGAGCTTGCCGGGAAGGACAAGGCCCCGGCAAGAGGAGCTTGCCGGGAAGGCCAACCCAGGCACTTCAAGGAACTAGCCGCGACGCGCCGCGCGTCCCGGCAAGACCCGGCAAGCGACAAGCTTTCGGGTGCGACAAGACAACGACATGGCAAAGGCGCTTGCAGCGCGGCCACCACTCTGTGCCCACGCTCCAGCGCACCCGTCGACGTGTCACCCTGAGACCATTCCAGACGCACGTGGCGGGAACCTGTGCAGCCAAGCGGTGCGAGGTGGCAAGTGGAGATGACGAGAAGGCCATCGTGGCTAGCGGTGGCGCCCCTAACGGTCGCTTTTCTGCACTGTTTAGGCGACGTGGACGGGCATTGAATGCTCTTGTCCCCTGCCGTCAGAGTTAGGTAGGGTGCACTGTAGATGGCAGATGTACCAACCACCCTTTTTACATTTGTACCCTTGCATGCGTTGCCACCTGTCGGTGACCCCTTTAGCCTATAAAAGGAGGCCCATGCGCAACGTAGAAGGGGTTCGACTCATTCGAAACTAGAACACTCTCACGCTCTCGAGCAAGAGCATAATACAACCACAAAGCAGCAGTAGGAGTATTATCTCTCCGGAGAGCTCCGAAGCTGGGTAAAAATCGCTCGCGTGCTCCGCCTCGATCCGCTCTTCGTGCGCCCTCCGCTCCCTGCCGGACCGAAAAGGGGCCCTGCCCCATAGGTGTTCGTTTCCCACGACAGTCTTCATGAATTCTAGCTTCTTTCAAGAAATCCTCGCATGGCCATTCACACGACCGTACTTCCGCTAAGCGAGGAAGATTATACTTGGCTTCTTCCTTCTCTCTGGCTTGTTTTTCCTGAGAGCTTTGGCTAGAAGAGCCCCTCAAAAGTTTCCTCAACATTTTCTGAAAAATTCTGAAATTTTAGTAGGTTCAAAATAAAAGTGAATAAAACTAAACAAGATTGGTAGCAACTACTCGTACAAGTGCCTAGAGCCTATATCATGCATTGGAATTGCTTGGGACCTCAAAAAATTAACCTGCAAGCTCAAGAACATGGTCACCTATACAGCAAAAATTTGCAATGAATAAAGCACTAGAACAAAAACTAATTGGACCAATGGAGGAGTCACATACCAAGCAACAATCTCCCAAAGTACTTTTGTGAATGGAGCTTTGAGCTAAGAGATCAAAAATCGCAGCAAAACGAGCTAGAACTCATGCTTGAGCTGGATGGGATTTTTTTTGGTAGAAGCTGAAGTGTGTGGGTGCTGGCATAAGTGGAGGGGGTTACAGAGGCCCACGAGAGAGGCGCGCCCTATAGGCGCCCTCCACTCTCGTGGCACAGTGCTTGCTCCTCTGCAGTGATTCGAGTGCCTAAAATCCTCAAATATTCCAGAAAAAATCATACTAAATTTGCGGGGCATTTGGAGCACTTTTATTTTCGGACTATTTTTTAATGTACGGATAATTGAAAAGCAGACGGATAATACTATTTTTGCTTTATTTATTCTAAAAAAGAAAGTAACAAGAGGGTATGAAGGTTGTGCCTTCTAGTTTCATCCATCTCATGATCATCAAAATGAATCCACTAACAAGGTTGATCAAGTCTTGTTAACAAACTCATTCCGAATAACACGGAACCGGAGAAATTTCGAATAACACTAAGTTACCTCAACGGGGATATGAAAATCCCCAACAATAAGAATATCATACTTTTTCTTGACAGTAGGGAGAGGAAATTCAAAACCTCCAAAAATTATAGTGGGAACTTTTTCAATAGAATTCATGCTATGAACTTGAGATTGTTTCCTCGGAAAGTGTACCATATGCTCATTACCATTAACATTAAATGTGACATTGCCTTTGTTGCAATCAATAACAGCCCCTGCAGTATTAAGAAAAGGTCTACCAAGGATAATAGACATACTATCGTCCTCGGGAATATCAAGAATAACAAAGTCCATTAAAATAGTGACATTTGCCACTACAACAGGCACATCCTCACAAATACCAATAGGTATAGCAGTTGATTTATCAGCCATTTGCAAAGGTATTTCAGTAGGTGTCAACTTATTCAGTTCAAGTCTACGATATAAAGAGAGAGGCATAACACTAACACCGGCTCCAAGATCACATAAAGCAGTTCTAACATAATTTATTTTAATAGAGCATGGTATAGTTGGTACACCCGGATCTCCAAGTTTCTTTGGTATTCCACCCTTAAAAGTGTAATTAGCAAGCATGGTGGAAATTTCAGCTTCCGGTATCTTTCTTTTATTTGTAATGATATCCTTCATATACTTAGCCTAAGGATTTACTTTCAGCATATCAGTTAAGCGCATACGTAAGAAGATAGGTCTAATCATTTCAGCAAAGCGCTCAAAATCGTCATAATCCTTTGACTTGGATGGTTTAGGAGGAAAGGGCATGGGTTTCTGAACCCATGGTTCTCTTTCTTTACCGTGCTTCATAGCAACAAAATCTCTCTTATCATAACGTTGATTCTTTGATTGTGGGTTATCAAGATCAACAGCGGGTTCAATCTCTACATCATTGTTTTTGCTAGGTTAAGCATTAGCATGAACATTATCATTAACATTATCACTAGGTTCATGTTCATCACCTGATTGTGTTTCAGCATCAAAAATAGAAATATCATTGGGATTCTCAAGTGTGTCTACAGTAGGTTCACTAGAAGCATGCAGAGTTCTATCGTTTTTCTTCTTCTTCTTTTTAGAAGAACTAGGTGCCTCTAAATTATTTCTCTAAGAATCTTGCTCGATTCTCTTAGGGTGGCCTTCAGGATACAAAGGTTCCTGAGTCATTCTACCAGTTCTACTAGCCACTCTAACAGCAAAGTCATTTTTATTGTTTAATTCATCAAGCAAATCATTTTGAGCCTTAAGTACTTGCTCAGCTTGAATAGCAACCATAGAAGCATATTTGCTAACGAGGTGAAGTTGATCTTTAACTCTAGCTATATTATCGCCTACGCGTCCTATCTCGAAAGCATTATTCTTTAACTCTCTACCAACATAAGCACTAAAACTTTCTTGTATAGCCATAAAATCATCAAATTCATCTAAGCATGGGCTATGAAATTTAGTAGAGGGTGTTTAAACTTTATCATCTATAGAGAGAATTTACCTTTACTACCTGTGTCGGGTTATCAAGACAATGTGGTTCTTCAGGCGGTATATTAAGACCATGTATTTCTTCAATAGGTGGTAAATTCTTAACATCTTCAGCTTTAATACATTTTTCTTTCATTGATTTCTTTGCCTCTTGCATATCTTCAGGATTGAGAAATAAAACACCTCTCTTCTTCGGAGTGGGTTTAGGAATAGGCTCAGGAGTTGGCTCAATTGGTTCATGAATTGCTTCAGGAATTGGCTCGGGAAGAGTCCAATTATTTTCATTGGTCAACATATTATTCAATAATATTTCAGCTTTGTCGACTGTTCTTTTCCTGAAAACACAACCAGCACAACTATCAAAATAGTCCTTGGAAGCATCGGTTAGTCCATTATAAAAGATATCAAGTATTTCATTTTTCTTAAGAGGATGATCAGGCAAAGCATTAAGTAACCGGAGAAGCCTCCCCCAAGCTTGTGGGAGACTCTCTTCTTTGATTTGCACAAAATTATATATTTCCCGCAAGGTAGCTTGTTTCTTATGAGCAGGGAGATATTTAGCAGAGAAGTAATAAATCATATCCTGGGGACTACGCACACAACCAGGAGCAAGAGAATTATACCAAGTCTTAGCATCACCCTTTAATGAGAACGGAAATATCTTAAGGATATAAAAATAGCGAGACTTCTCATCATTAGTAAATAGGGTGGCTATATCATTCAACTTGGTAAGATGTGCCACAACAGTTTTAGATTCAAGGCCATAAAAAGGATCAGATTCAACTAAAGTAATAATTTCAGGATCAATAGAGAATTCATAATCCTTATCAGTAACACAGATAGGTGAAGTAGCAAAAGCAGGATCGGGTTTCATTCTAGCATTAAGAGACTGCTGCTTCCATTTAGCTAATAATTTCTTAAGATCATATCTATCATTGCAAGCAAAGATTTCCCTAGCAGCTTCTTCATTCATAACATAACCCTTAGGAACAACAGGCAATACATAATCATTGGGAGAACCTTCATCATCACTATCATCAATAATAGGTTCTTCAATATTTTCATTCCCCCTAACTCTAGCAAGTTGTTCATCAAGAAATTCACCTAATGGCAAAGTAGTATCAAGCACAGAAGTAGTTTCATCATGCATAGCAGAAGTGGCATCATCAATAACATGTGACATATCAGAATTCATAGTAGTAGTAGGTTTAGGTGTCGCAAGTTTACTAATAACAGAAGGAGAATCTAGTGCAAGGCTAGATGGCAGTTCCTTACCTCCCCTCGTAGTTGAGGACAAAATAGTAGTTCGGTCGTCCTTCAAGTTCTTCATAGTGATCAACAGATATAAATCCCAAGTGACTCAGAGAATAGAGCTATGCTCCCCGGTAATGGCGCCAGAAATTAGTCTTGATAACCCACAAGTGTGGGGGATCGCAACAGCTTTCGAGGATAAAGTATAACCCAAATTTATTGATTCGACACAAGGGGAGCCAAAGAATATTCTTGAGTATTAGCAGTTGAGTTGTCAATTCAACCACACTTGGATAACTTAGTATCTTCAGCAAAGTATTTTGTAGCAAAAGTGGTATGATAATAAAGGTAACGGTAGCAAAAGTAAAGATAAATGTTTTTGGGTTTTTGTAGTAGTTGTAACAGTAGCAACGGAAACGTAAATAAGCGAAGAACAATATATGAAAAGCTCGTAGGCAATGGATCAGTGATGGATAATTATGTGAGATGCGATTCCTCATGCAATAGTTATAACATAGGGTGATATAGAACTAGCTCCAATTCATCAATGTAATGTAGGCATGTATTCCGTAAATAGTCATACGTGCTTATGGAAAAGAACTTGCATGACATCTTTTGTCCTACCCTCCCGTGGAAGCGGGGTCCTAGCGGAAACTAAGGGATATTAAGGCCTCCTTTTAATAGAGAACCGGAACAAAGCATTAGCACATAGTGAATACATGAACTCCTCAAACTACGGTCATCACCGAGAAGTATCCCGATTATTGTCACTTCGGGGTTGTCGGATCATAACACATAATAGGTGACTATAGACTTGCAAGATAGGATGAAGAACACACATATATTCATGAAAACATAATAGGTTCAGATCTGAAATCATGGCACTAGGGCCCTAGTGACAAGCATTAAGCATAGCAAAGTCATAGCAACATCAATCTTAGAACATAGTGGATACTAGGGATCAAACTCTAACAAAACTAACTTGATTACATGGTAAATCTCATCCAACCCATCACCGTCCAGCAAGCCTACGATGGAATTACTCGCGCACGGCGGTGAGCATCATGAAATTGGTGATGGAGGATGGTTGATGATGATGACGGCGACGAATCCCCCTCTCCGGAGCCTCGAACGGACTCCAGATCAGCCCTCCCGAGAGAGATTAGGGCTTGGCGGTGACTCCGTGTCGTAAAACGCGATGAAACTTTCTTCTTGATTTTTTTCTCCCCGAACGTGAATATATGGAGTTGAGGTTGGTGGAGGTCCAAGGGGCCCACGAGATAGGAGGCCGCGCCCTAGGGGGGGCGCCCCCCTGTCTTGTGGACAGCCTGTGGGCCCCCTGGTATTGATTCATTCGCCAAAAATTCTTACTAATTCCAAAAAGTGCCTCTGTGGATTTCCAGGACATTGTGAGAACTTTTCTTTTCTACACATAAAACAACATCATGGAAGTTCTGCTGAAAACAGCGTCAGTCCGGGTTAGTTTCATTCAAATCATGCAAGTTAGAGTCCAAAACAAGGGCAAAAGTGTTTGGAAAAGTAGATACGTTGGAGACGTATCAGCAGACAACTCATAGGTCTCCTTCTCAGTCACGGGGTTAATCTTCATAGTACAGTAGGGCCATAGAGCTTGCTTGTGAGTGGAAGTTGCATTGCGGTGAGGGCGGAAGCCAACTGGGTTGTCAAGCCCTTGATCTTCAACCCCAAGTAACTCCATGAAGGCCTTCCACTTGACAGAAAGCAGCTTGCCATTTGTCATCCAAGTGAGAGTCCTTTCCTCATCAGTTCCAAGATGGACCATGGCATAAAACTGAGCCACCAAATCTGCATCAAAGTCTTAGTTGAACTGCATGATTCTGTGAATGTTCAGCTGAGAACATCTGAAGGGCTTTGCCAAAGTAAGCAGGGTCCTTCTCCATAACATCAGTGTCGATGGAGCGCACATCAACATAGATATTCTTCTTTGCTTGATCACATTAAAGTAGATGGCAAACTGAAAGCGGTTCCAGAATGGGCGGTTGACCAAAGTGGGTTCTTGGTCTTCTGCATAGGGGTTGCGGCGATGGCTTTCCCAGAACTCCTTGGCAGTCATCTCTGTCACAGTCTTGCACCTAGGCTTCGGCTTGTTTGCAATAGACTTCTTGTGTTGAGAAGGAGGTTGAGCACTTGAGGATGCACCTGTTGTCTCAGAGGTATGGTAGCGCTTTGAAGTTGAACGCCCGGGGTTGACACGGCGGACATGCTGCTCAGAAGGGCCATCACCTGGAACCAAACACAAGAACAGAAGAAACAACACGAAGGAAAGGGCATAAGCCTCCAAACAAACCAACATGGATCAAAATTTGGAACGAGTATGATGGAATTGGGGATCCAGCGGCAGTAGCGTGATCAGGAAGCGGCAGTACCGCCCGAGCGGTAGTACCACTCTAGGCGGGGGAATGGTGGTTCCCTACTGCATGGATAGATTTGGCACTACTAGGATGCCAAATTCAAAAATAATCCTACCAAACATCAATCCGAACAGTCTAGACGCCTTCTCCATCCTACTAAAGCCTCGATTAAGCCAAAAATCGAGAAAAGCGACGCCTATTGCCCCTAAAGACTAGATTTCAAACCTAGGCAAAGAGAGAACAGGAACATTGGCAATACCGGCATCTATGGCAAGAGGGCAGGGTGGGGATCGACTCCACCGAACGAAATGGAGAGGAACGGCTTGGAGACGGCGGCCCGTCGGAGCCCTCCCGCGGTGAGACGGTGCTGGAGAGATGAAACAGACGAGTGGGTTGTGCGAATGGGTATGAGGGAGAAAGAAAACTCCTCCCGTCCCAACATAAGCCACAAGGGCCGCCCCGCAGTGGTACTACCGCTGGGGTGGGCGGTAGTACCGCTTGATGAACATCAGCGGTAGTACTGCGCACTTCCAACGGCAGTACCGCTCAGCCGGGAAAACAAGGACTAGACACAATAAAAACTTAGCTCATGAAAGAAAAAGAACGGCTAGAGAAAAGAGCAAACACACAAGCAGAAAAAGCACCAATGAGAAGACAAGAAACACACTCCTCTCCAAGAGAGGGCGGTGGCCGAGGCCACCTATGTTTGAGTCAGGAGGTATGGCACCGCGAAGATTTTAACCTTGGGCCCATGACCAAAACTCATCTTTGAAGCACAAGTACCATAAAAATGGCTAATGTGAAAGACTTGATCAATTTATGCATAATGGGGGGAGGGAGAGTTCATTGATAGAACAACACTCCCCCTATGTCCATGCCTACGTCTAAACAAGATATCAAGTTGAGTATGGTGGGGGTGCAAGAGTTCAAGCTACATTGCTCGAATCAATGATATTTAGCTCATGCCTTAACTCACAAAATCTTGCTTCATCCAAGGGCTTCATGAAAATATCCGCAAGGTTATCATGAGTGTTGACATACTTGAGCTTGATCTCCCCTCACCTAATGTGATCCCGGATGAAATGATACCGAATCTCAATATGCTTCGTCTTGAAGTGTTGCACCGGGTTGAGAGAGATCCTGATGGCACTTTCACTGTCACACCAAAGAGGCACTTCATCATAAGTGACACCGTAATCCTTCAAAGTTCGCCCCATCCATAGAAGTTGAGCACAACAACTCCCGGCAGCCACATACTCCGCTTCAGTGGACGAGAGAGACACACAACTTTGCTTCTTAGAAGACCAACTCACCAAAGAGCAACCAAGAAATTGTCACCCTCCGGAGGTGGACTTCCTATCCAGTTTGTCTCCCGCCCAATCTGAGTCTAAATAGCCAAAAGATCGAAGTTGGCTCCTCTTGGGTACCATAAGCCAAAGTTGGGGTAGGAGCCAAATATCGAAAGATTCGCTTGACCGCCACAAAGTGGCTTTCCTTAGGTGCAGCTTGAAACCATGCACAAATTCCCACACTCAACATGATATCCGGTCTAGATGCACAAAGGTAAAACAGGGAGCCAATCATAGAGCGATATACCTTTTGATCCACTGCTTTACCATTGGGATCTATGTCAAGTTGGCATTTGACGGGCATTGGAGTGGAAGCCGGCTTGACATCACTTAGCTTGAATCTCTTGAGCATGTCTTGAGTGTATTTGGCATGGTTGATGAAGGTTCCTTCTCTTCTTTGCTTGATTTCGAACCCGAGAAAAAACTTCAACTCTCCGATCATAGATATCTTGAACTTTGAGGTGATGAGAGCGGGAAATTCCTCATTGAAAGCTTTGTTAGGGGAACCAAAGATAATATCATCAACATATAGTTGGCATACAAACAACTCCCCTTTGACCTTCTTAGTAAAATGAGTGGGGTCAATTTTCCCAATTTCGAACCCACGGTCTTGCAACAACTCGGAAAGATTCTCATACCACGCACGTGGGGCTTGTTTTAAGACCATAGAGAGCCTTCTCGAGTTGGTACACATGATCGGGGAAATAGGGATCCTCGAACCCCGGGGATTGTTTGACATACACCAACTCATTAATAGGACCATTAAGAAAAGCACTCTTCACATCCATTTGTTGCAACTTGAAATTATGATGAGAAGCATAAGAAATCAACAAACGAATAGATTCAAGGCGAGCAACGGGAGCGAATGTTTCACCGTAGTCGATACCTCGACTTGGGAGTAGACTTGCACCACGAAACGAGCCTTGTTGCGAACAATGATCCCATGAGCATATTGCTTGTTCTTGAATATCCATTTGGTTCCAATGACATTATGATTCCCCGTTGGCCTTGGCACCAATCTCCACACTTGGTTGTGCTCGAAGTTGTTGAGTTCTTCATTGAGCCAATCCGGATCCTCAAGCGCCTCATAGACCTTTTGGGGTTCGACACAAGAAACAAACGCGTGATGTTCACAATAGTTTGCTAATTGTCTACGAGTGCTTACCCCCTTTCTTAGGCTTCCAAACACATTCTCCATGAGATGACCTTTGGTTTTGAGCTTGGATGCAATCTTAGCGGCACGACACTCTAATTCCTCCTCAGGTGTGAAAACAGGAGCGAAAACTTGATCATCTTGAGTGCCGTCTTGAGCTTGTTCTTGATCTTGAGGTTGCTCTTGATCTTGAACTTTCTCGGAAGGGAGAACTCGACCTTGGGCATCACTTGGTGGCTCACCGCCATCTTGAGGTTGATCTTGCCCTTGATCTTGTTCACGTGGTTGAGGGCCTTCACTTTGTTCTTCGGAAGCGTGTGGGTCTTGGGTCAGTGATGGATCCACTTGAGTGGAGCATTGTCCTTCTCCTTCGGCCACAAGGGGTTCCTCAATGGGTAGGATATGACCAACACCCATTCTTCTTATGGATTGGGGAGGAATTTCATCACCTACAACACAAGTACCACTTTGCTCCACTTGGGAGCCGTTATTCTCGTCAAACTCCACGTTACACATCTCCTCAATGAGTCCCGTGGACTTTTGAGGACACAGTAAGCATGAGAGTTTGTAGCATAACCAACAAATATGCCCTCATGAGCGCTAGCCTCAAATTTAGACAAATGAACACCTTTCTTGAGAATGAAACACATACAACCGAACACCCAGAAATACTTGAGGTTGGGCTTGTTACCGATGAGAATTTCATATGGAGTGTTGTTCAAGCCTTTGCGGAGGTAGAGCCGATTGGATGCATGACACACGGTGTTGATGGCTTTGGCCCAAAAGTTCTAAGGAGACTTGAACTCCGCTATCATGGTCCTTGCTGCATCCATCAGCGTCTGATTCTTCCTCTCTGCAACACCATTTTGTTGAGGGGTGTATGGAGCGGAATATTGATGCTTGATCCCCTCATCACTAAGAAACTCATCCAAGGTGTAGTTCTTGAACTCGGTGCCGTTGTCACTTCTTGTTGTCAATATCTTTGCATCATGTTGATGTTGAGCTTCATTTGCAAAGTCGATGACAGTTTGTTGAGTTTCACTCTTCCTCTTGAAGAAATATACCCAAGTGTACCTTGAGTAATCATCGACAATCACCAATCAATACTTTATACCCCCAAGACTATCAAAGGATGGAGGCCCAAAGAGATCCATGTGAAGGAGCTCCAAGGGTCTCTTCGAGTAGATGACAGTCGTGGGAGGGTGAGCCTTCTCATGTAAGTTTCCTTTGATACAAGCACTGCAAGCACGATCTTTGGAAAAGCTCACATTTGTTAGTCCACAGACATGGTCCCCCTTGAGAAGACTTTGCAAAGATCTCATATTGACATGGGCTAAACGGTGATGCCAAAGCCACCCCACATCAACTTTACCCATTAGGCATGTCGCGGTCTTAGTGGGTCGCTCCGAAAAGTTAATCACATAAAGACCATTCTCGACATACCCAACAAAGGCTACTTTAAGAGTCTTGCTCCACAAGAGGGCCATGGTATCAATATCAAAGAATGCGGCAAAACCCATGAGTGCAAGTTGACAAACGGAAAGTAAATTTTATGCAAGGGACTCAACAAGCATGACTTTCTCGATCGTGAGATCATGAGAAATAACAACCTTGCCAAGACCCAATACCTTGGATGACGAGTCATCACCCCAGTCGACATTGGTGGGCATAGATGGAATCTTGTGCACGTCCACCACCAAGTCCTCGCTTTCGGTCATATGATTTGTGGCTCTTCCTCAAGATCCAAACGATGAACACACTCTTCCTCAAGCGCATTAGAGATATCATATATATCATCGGCATAGTCACAACTATGACCTTCCATCTTAGAGATGGTTTCTTCATGAGCCTCGATCATGTCATTGGCTTCACCAAGTTGTTCCAAGTGAGCAACAAAGTGCTTCTTGGATTTTCCCTCGAGCTTACTCATAAAAGACTCAAATTCATTTACTTCCTCATTAGACCCCTCACTTTCATCAATGCAATCCATCAAGGAAGGATTAGTAATGATGGTAGTTTTGATGTTGGGGGTTACCTTGTTGGTGGCTTTGGCCATGAGGCACTTGGCGGTGATGTTCTTGTTGGGTGAATCGAAGAGAGACACTCATGGAGTTGTGGCAATGGCAACGGAGGCCATGGACATGGCTTCACTATCTTCATCATCATCATCCTCATTGTATTCTTCTTGTGCCACCAACCCTTTGGTTGAAGTATTCTTTGTGAAGTTGTTCTTGATAGGGAAGGACTTGGCTTTGTCTTTTCGGATGAGCTTGCCACCATTGTCTTCCCGCTTCTCGTAAGGGCACTCTGCAACAAAATGGCTCACATTCCCACAATTGTAAGATGTTCTCTGATACGTCTCCAACGTATCTATAATTTTTGATTGCTCCATGCTACTTTATCTACTGTTTTGGACTATATTGGGCTTTATTTTCCACTTTTATATTATTTTTGGGACTAACCTATTAACCGGAGGCCCAGCCCAGAATTGCTGTTTTTTGCCTATTTCAGTGTTTCGAAGAAACGGAATATCAAACGGAGTCCAAACGGAATGAAACCTTCGGAAACGTGATTTTCTCACCGAACATGATCCAGGAGACTTGGACCCTACTCCAAGACGTAACAGAGGTGGTCATGAGGGTGGGGGGCGCCTCCCCCCTAGGGCGCGCCCCCTGCCTCGTGGCCCCCCTATTGCTCCACCGACGTACTCCTTCCTCCTATATATACCTAGGTACCCCCAAACAATCAGAACAGGAGCCAAAAACCTAATTCCACTGCCGCAACCTTCTGTATCCACGAGATCCCATCTTGGGGCCTGTTCCGAAGCTCCGCCGGAGGGGGCATCCACCACGGAGGGCTTCTACATCAACACCATAGCCCTTCCGATGAAGTGTGAGTAGTTTACTTCAGACCTTCGGGTCCATAGCTAGTAGCTAGATGGCTTCTTCTCTCGTTTTGGATCTCAATACAATGTTCTCCCCCTCTCTCGTGGAGATCTATTCGATGTAATCTTCTTTTTGCGGTGTGTTTGTTGAGACCGATGAATTGTGGGTTTATGATCCAGCTTATCTCTGAATAATATTTGAATCTTCTTTGAATTCTTTTATGTATGATTGAGTTATCTTTGCAAGTCTCTTCGAATTATCCGTTTGGTTTGGCCAACTAGATTGGTAGTTCTTGCAATGGGAGAAGTGCTTAGCTTTGGGTTCAATCTTGCGGTGTCCTTTCCCAAAGGATGAAGGGCAGCAAGGCACGTGTTGTATTGTTGCCATTGAGGATAACAAGATGGGGTTTTATCATATTGCATGAATTTATCCCTCTACATCATGTCATCTTGCTTAAGGCGTTACTCTGTTTTTAACTTAATACTCTAGATGCATGCTGGATAGCGGTCGATGAGTGGAGTAATAGTAGTAGATGCAGAATCGTTTCGGTCTACTTGTCTTGAACGTGATGCCTATATACACGATCATACCTAGATATACTCATAATTATGCTCAATTCTATCAATTGCTCAACAGTAATTTGTTCACCCACCGTAGAATATCTATGCTCTTGAGAGAAGCCACTAGTGAAACCTATGGCCCCCGGGTCTATTCTCATCATATCAATCTCCATTACTTTATTATTTGCTTTGTCTTTACTTTGCCTTTTACTTTTCACTTTGCATCTATATACCAAAAATACCAAAAATATTATTTATCATCTCTGTCAGATCTCACTCTCGTAAGTGACCGTGAAGGTATTGGCAACCCCAAATCGCGTTGGTTGCGAGGAGCTATTGTTTTGTGTAGGTACGAGGGACTTGTGCGTGGTCTCCTACTGGATTGATACCTTGGTTCTCAAAAACTGAGGGAAATACTTATGCTACTTTGCTGCATCATCCTCTCCTCTTCGAGGAAATCCAACGCAGTGCTCAAGAGGTAGCAAGAAGAATTTCTTGCGCCGTTGCCGGGGAGGTTCACGCAAGAGCAAGTCAACCATACCAAGTACCCATCACAATCCCTATCACTCGCATTACATTATTTTCCATTTGCCTCTCGTTTTCCTCTCCCCCACTTCACCCTTGTCGGTTTATTCGCCCCCTCTTTCCCAATCTCCTCCTCTATTTCCCGTCAGCCTTTTCCCGTTGCCTTTCTGTTTGCTTGTGTGTTAGATTACTTGTTGCCATGGCGCAAGATAATACCAAATTGTGTGACTTCTCGAATACCAATAATAATGATTTCCTTAGTACTCCGATTGCTCCTCTTAATAATGATGAGTCTTGTGAAATTAATACCGTTGCTGAATCTTGTTATGAAAGATCAATTCGCCGGCCTTCCTAGTGAAGATGCCGCTACTCATCTAAACAATTTTGTTGATTTGTGTGATATGCAAAAGAAGAAAGATACGGATAACAATATTGTCAAATTGAAGTTATTTCCGTTTTCACTTAGAGACCGTGCTAAAGTTTGGTTTTCATCTTTGCCTAAAAATAGTATTGATTATTGGAACAAGTGCAAAGATGCTTTTATCTCTAAGTATTTTCCTCCCGCTAAGATCATCACTCTTAGGAACGATATTATGAATTTTAAACAACTTGATCATGAGCATGTTGCCCAATCTTGGGAAAGAATGAAATTGATGCTTTGCAATTGGCCTACTCATGGTTTGAATTTATGGATGATCATACAAAAAATTTATGCCGGATTGAATTTTGCTTCTAGAAATCTTTTAGATTCGGCCGCGGGAGGCACGTTTATGGAAATTACGTTAGGAGATGCTACAAAATTGCTTGATAATATTATGGCTAATTATTCTCAATGGCACACCGAAAGATCTTCTAGTAAAAAAGTGCATGCTATAGAAGAAATCAATGTTTTGAGTGAAAAGATGGATGAACTTATGAAGATGTTTGCTACTAAAAATACTTCTCTTGATCCCAATGATATGCCCTTGTCTACTTTGATTGAGAATAATAATGAATCTATGGATGTGAATTTTGTTGGTAGGAATAGTTTTGGAAACAATGCGTATAGAGGGAATTTTAATCCTAGGCCATATCCTAGTAATCCTTCTAATAATTATGGAAATTCCTACAACAACTCTCATGAAAATTTTAATAAGATGCCCTCTGAATTTGAGGGTAGTGTTAAAGAGTTTATGAATTCACAAAAGAATTTTAATGCTTTTGCTTGAAGAGAAATTGCTTAAAGTTGATGACTTGGCTAGGAACGTTGATAGAATTTCTCTTGAAATTGATTCTTTAAAGCTTAGATCTATTCCTCCTAAGCATGATATCAATGAGTCTCTCAAAGCCATGAGAATTTCCATTGATGAGTGCAAAGAAAGAACCGCTAGGATGCGTGCTTCCAAAGATGACTTTATTAAAGCATGTTCTTCCAATTCCTATGAAAATCAAGATGAAGATCCAAAAGTTATTGATGTGTCCCCCATTAAATCTTTGTTTTGCAATATGAATCTTGATGAAACTGAATATGATCTTCCTTTACCTAGAAGGCGTTCTAAGAATTCGGAGTTTCTAGATCTTGATGATGAAATTGATAAATGTGGGATTGAAAGAAATAAAAACCTAGATGTTGCTAAACCCACTATTTTGGATCTCAAGGAATTTAATTATGAAAATTTCTCTTTAATAGATTGTATTTCCTTGTTGCAATCCGTGCTAGATTCTCCTCATGCTTATAGTCAAAATAAGGCCTTTACCGAACACATTGTTGATGCCTTGATGCAATCTTATGAAGAAAAACTTGAGTTGAAAGTTTCTTTCCCTAGAAAACTCTATGATGAGTGGGAACCTACTATTAAAATTAAAATTAAAGATTATGAGTTTCATGCTTTGTGTGATTTGGGTGCTAGTGTCTCTACTATTCCCAAAACTTTGTGTGATTTGCTAGATTTCCGTGACTTTGATGATTGCTCTCTAAACTTGCATCTTGCGGATTCCACTATTAAAAGGCCTATGGGAAGAATTAATGATGTTCTTATTGTTGCAAATAGGAATTTTGTGCCCGTAGATTTTATCGTTCTTGATATAGATTGCAATCCTTCATGTCCTATTATTCTTGGTAGACCTTTCCTTAGAACGATTGGTGCAATTATTGATATAAAGGAAGGGAATATTAGATTCCAATTTCCCTTAAAGAAGGGAATGGAACACTTCCCTAGAAATAAAATAAAATTACCATATGAATCTATCATGAGAGCCACTTATGGATTGCCTACCAAAGATGGCAGTACCTAGATCTATCCTTGCTTTTATGCCTAGCTAGGGGCGTTAAACGATAGCGCTTGTTGGGAGGCAACCCAATTTTATTTTTATTTTTTGTTTTTGCTTCTGTTTAGGAATAAATAATCCATCTAGCCTCTGTTTATATGTGGTTTTATGTTTTAATTAGTGTTTGTGCCAAGTAGAACCTATAGGAGAACCTACGATGATAAGTTGATTTGATTCTGCTGAAAAACAGAAACTTTGCACGCACGAATATAATTTTGTTAAATCACAGAAACGTGCTTTTGCGTTTATTCTTTTTGATGCTGTTCAATAAACAAATTTTCCAGGACTTCCTATTTTGGTAGGATTTTTAGAGTTGCAGAAGTTTGCGTTAGTTACAGATTACTACAGACTGTTCTGTTTTTGACAGATTCTGTTTTGCGTGTGTTGTTTGCTTATTTTGATGGATCTATGGCTAGTAAAATAGTTTATAATTCATAGAGAAGTTGGAATACAGTAGTTTTAACACCTATAAAGAATGAGTTCATTACAGTACCTTAAAGTAGTCTTTTGTTTTCTTTCTCTAACGGAGCTCACGAGATTTCTATTGAGTTTTGTGTTGTGAAGTTTTCAAGTTTTGGGTGAATTCTTTTGATGGATTATGGAACAAGGAGTGGCAAGAGCCTAATCTTGGGGATGCCCATGGCACCCCCAAGATAATCCAAGGACACCAAAAAGTCAAAGCTTGGGAATGCCCCGGAAGGCATCCCCTCTTTCGTCTATTTCCATCGGTAATTTACTTGGAGCTATATTTTTATTCACCACATGATATGTGTTTTTCTTGGAGCGTCTTGTATTATTTGCGTCTTTGCTTGTTAGTTTACCACAATCATCCTTGTTGTACACACCTTTTGAGAGAGCCATACATGAATTGGAATTTGCTAGAATACTCTATGTGCTTCACTTATATCTTTTGAGTTTGATAGTTTTGCTCATAGTGCTTCACTTATATCTTTTGAGTGTGATAATTTTTGCTCTAGTGCTTAACTTAGATCTTTTAGAGCACAGTGGTGGATTTGTTTTAAAGAAACTATTAATCTCTCATGCTTCACTTAGATTATTTTGAGAGTCGTTAATAGCATCGTAATTTGCTTAATATTAATATATTTGGTATTCAAGATATGTGAACTTTCTTTTGAGTGTGTTGAATACTAATATAAGTTTGATGCTTGATAATTATTTTGAGATATGGAGGTGATAATATCAAAGTCGTGCTAGTTGAGTAATTGTGAATTTGAGAAATGCTTGTGTTGAAGTTTGCAAGTCCCATAGCATGCACGTATGGTTAAAGTTGTGTAACAAATTTGAAACATGAAGTGTACCTGGCTTGTGCATCCTTATGAGTGGCGGTCGGGGACGAGCGATGGTCTTTTCCTACCAATCTATCCCCTAGGAGCATCTTGCGTAGTACTTGATTTTGATGACTTCTAAATTTTTGCAATAAGTATATGAGTTCTTTTGACTAATGTTGAGTCCATGGATTATCGCACTTTTACCTTTCGCCTTTGCTAGCCTCTTGATGCAGTGCATTGCCCTTTCTCACCTTGAGAGTTGGTGCAAACTTCACCGGTGCATCCAAACCCCGTGACACGATACGCTCTATCATAGATAAACCTCCTTATATCTTCCTCAAAACAACCACCATACCTACCTATCATGGCATTTCCATAGCCATTCCGAGATATATTGCCATGCAACTTTCATCATCATCATGACATACATTACTTTTGTCATATTGCCATTGCATGATCATGTAGTTGACATCGTATTTGTGGCAAAGCCACCATGCATTATTTTTCATACATGTCACTCTTGATTCATTCTCACCTTGAGGCATTCATATAGAGTCATATCTTGTTCTAGTTTCGAGTTGTAATCCTTATGTTGTAACCAATAGAAGTGTGATGACCATCATTATTAGAGCATTGTCCCAAAAAAAAGGCCAAAAAAAGAAAGGCCAAAGAAAAAAAGGGAAAGAAAAAAAAGAAAAAAAGAAAAAAAAGAAAGGGGCAATGCTACTATCTCTTTTTCCACACTTGTGCTTCAAAGTAGCACCCTGTTCTTCATGTAGTGAGTCTCATATATTGTGCTTCAAAGTAGCACCTTGTTCTTCATGTAGTGAGTCTCATAAGTTGTCTTTTTATACTAGTGGGAATTTTTCATTATAGAACTTGGCTTGTATATTCCTACGATGGGCTTCCTCAAATTCCCTAGGTCTTCATGAGCAAGCGAGTTGGATGCACACCCACTAGTTTTCTTTTGTTGAGCATACATAGCTCTAGTGCATCCGTTGCATGGCAATCCCTACTCCTCATGTTGACATCAATTAATGGGCATCTCCATAGCCCGTTGATTATCCTTGTCAATGTGAGACTTTCTCCTTTTTTTTGTCTTCTCCACACAATCCCCATCATCATATTCTATTCCACCCATAGTGCTATATCCATGGCTCACGCTCATGTATTGCGTGAAGGTTGAAAAAGTTTGAGATTATTTAAGTATGAAACAATTGCTTGGCTTGTCATCGGGGGTATAGAAGTTGGGAACATCTTTGTGTGACGAAAATGAAGCATAGCCTAACTATATGATTTTGTAGGGATGAACTTTCTTTTGCCATGCTATTTTGAGAAGACATGATTGCTTTGATTAGTATGCTTGAAGTATTATTATTTTTATGTCAATATGAACTTTTGTCTTGAATCTTTCAGATCTGAATATTCATGCCACAATTAAGAAGATTTACAATGAAATTATGCCAAAGTATCACTCCGCATCAAAAATTCCTTTTTATCATTTACCTACTCGAGGACGAGCAGGAATTAAGCTTGGGGATGCCTGATACGTCTCCAACGTATCTATAATTTTTGATTGCTCCATGCTACTTTATCTACTGTTTTGGACTATATTGGGCTTTATTTTCCACTTTTATATTATTTTTGGGACTAACCTATTAACCGGAGGCCCAGCCCAGAATTGCTGTTTTTTGCCTATTTCAGTGTTTCGAAGAAACGGAATATCAAACGGAGTTCAAACGGAATGAAACCTTCGGAAACGTGATTTTCTCACCGAACATGATCCAGGAGACTTGGACCTTACTCCAAGAAATAACAGAGGAATTCTCGAGGGTGCCCCCCCAGGGCACGCCCCCTGCCTCGTGGCCCCCCTTGTTGCTCCACCGACGTACTCCTTCCTCCTTTATATACCTACATACCCCCAAATGATCAGAACAGGAGCCAAAAACCTAATTCCACCGCCGCAACCTGCTGTATCCACGAGATCCCATCTTGGGGCCTGTTCCGGAGCTCCACCGGAGGGGGCATCCACCATGGAGGGCTTCTACATCAACACCATAGCCCCTCCGAAGAAGTGTGAGTAGTTTACTTCAGACCTTCGGGTCCATAGCTAGTAGCTAGATGGCTTCTTCTCTCTTTTCGGATCTCAATACAATGTTCTCCCCCTCTCTTGAGGAGATCTATTCGATGTAATCTTCTTTTTGCGGTGTGTTTGTTGAGATCGATGAATTGTGGGTTTATGATCTAGCTTATCTATGAATAATATTTGAATCTTCTCTGAATTCTTTTATGTATGATTGAGTTATCTTTGCAAGTCTCTTTGAATTATCCGTTTGGTTTGGCCAACTAGATTGGTAGTTCTTGCAATGGGAGAAGTGCTTAGCTTTGGGTTCAATCTTGCGGTGTCCTTTCCCAGTGACAGAATGGGCAGCAAGGCACGTATTGAATTGTTGCCATTGAGGATAACAAGATGGGGTTTTTATCATATTGCATGAATTTATCCCTCTACATCATGTCATCTTGCTTAAGGCGTTACTCTGTTTTTAACTTAATACTCTAGATGCATGCTGGATAGCGGTCGATGAGTGGAGTAATAGTAGTAGATGCAGAATCGTTTCGGTCTACTTGTCTTGGACGTGATGCCTATATACATGATCATACCTAGATATACTCATAATTATGCTCAATTCTATCAATTGCTCAATTTGTTCACCCAACGTAGAATTTCTATGCTCTTGAGAGAAGCCACTAGTGAAACCTATGGCCCCCGGGTCTATTCTCATCATATCAATCTCCATTACTTTATTATTTGCTTTGTTTTTACTTTGCCTTTTACTTTTCACTTTGCATATATATACCAAAAATACCAAAAATATTATTTATCATCTCTATCAGATCTCACTCTCGTAAGTGACCGTGAAGGGATTGACAACCCCTAATTGCGTTGGTTGCGAGGAGCTATCGTTTTGTGTAGGTACGAGGGACTTGTGCGTGGTCTCCTACTGGATTGATACCTTGGTTCTCAAAAACTGAGGGAAATACTTACGCTACTTTGCTGCATCATCCTCTCCTCTTCGGGGAAATCCAACGCAGTGCTCAAGAGGTAGCATTCTCACATGTTGCTTGCCCTTGAAGCCACTTGAGTTGTTCTTGTTGAAATTGGGCCTTGAGTTCTTGTTACTCCAAAATTGCCTTGAAGCAAGATCCATGTGCTCATGATAATCATATTTCGTATCTTCGGGGTTGCTCTCCTCATCTTCCTCTTCATCCTATTCTTCTACACTAACCTTGGCCTTCAAGGCAAGGTTGGGATTCTTTGCTCTTTGAGAACGCAACACCGCATTGTCAGCGGTCTTGTCCAAGATCCTCATCGCCACAAACTCATCCAACACTTCACTTGAGGACAAGGTGTGGAAGTCCGGCCTTTGACGGATGATGGAGGACATGGCCTTGTGGTAAGGCATCATGGCCTCGAGGAATTTGCGCTTGATCCAATTATCATCCGTATCCTTTGCTCTCATGATCTCGGAGAGAGACCACGAGAGTGGTTAATCTTCAGTAAAGCTCACGAGGTTCTTCATCTTCCTTCATTGCAAACTCATCGGCTTCATCTTGCACCACTTCATAGTTGGAGCGTTGAATTCTTGCACTTCCCTTGTAAAGAGAAACCACATGGTGCCATGCTCTTGGCCACGGTGAACGGTCGAAGATGTGCAATGTCTTTGGATGGAATTGCATCTTGGATGATGAAGAGGGCATTCTCATTGAATTGATGATCCGCGGCTTCTCTCGGGGTAAAGTTGCTTGGGTCATGCAGATAGAAACCTTGCTCAATAATTCTCCAAAGATTAGTATTGACATGGTTTAAGTGACGTTTAAAGCGATAGACCCAAGAGTCAAAATCCTCATTTTTCACAATCTTAGGAGGAGAACCCGCATGATTTAAATGAGTGGAGGGAACTGGTCCTCCATAAGTAAGAGGTGGTTTAACATGAGCATAGATGTCGTTTCCACTTTTACCACTAGGCAAAGGAACTTTATCACTAGAAGCTTCCCCCTTATCAGAGTTGGCATCCGCCACCTTGTTAGTGGGAGTGGCCACTTCCAAAGGTGCGGTGGATAATTTAAGACCATCAAGGAACTCATTGAACATGCCTTTGACCTCGGTCGTCATGGAGGTTTTCAATGTGTCCAAAGCCACATTGAATTCCTCACATGAGACTGGGGATCCCCCATCGGTCATAGACGAAGAAGGATTCACACCGGGGTGCTCCTCCTCACCGTCTATAGTGTCAACCATACTCTTAGGATGGTAAAGCCCTTAATTAAGAGACGAGGCTCTGATACCAATTGAAAGGATCGACATAGTTGACTAGAGGGGGGATGAATAGGCAACTAACAATTTTTAGCTTTTCTTTACCAAATTAAACTTTGCATTAAAGTAGGTTGTCTAGATATGCAACAAGGTGAACAACCTATATGATGCAACAACAATGAACACACAAGCAAGCAAAGGATATAACTCAATATAGCTTGCACAAGTAAAGGTAAGAGACAACCAACAGTGGAACCGATGGAGATGAGGATGTGTTACCGAAGTTCCTTCCCTTTGAGGGGAAGTACGTCTCCGTTGGAACGGTGTGGAGGCACAATGCTCCCCAAGAAGCCACTAGGGCCACCGTATTCTCCACACGCCCTCACACAATGCGAGATGTCGTGAATCCACTATTGGTTCCCATGGAGGCGGCAACCGAACCTTTACAAACAAGGTTGGGGCAATGTCCACAACTTAATTGGAGGCTTCCAACAACACCACGAGGCTTCACCACAATGGACTATGGCTCCGCGGTGACCTCAACCGTCTAGGGTGCTCAAACACCCAAGAGTAACAAGATCCGCAAGGGATTAGTGTGGGGTGGGGGAGTCTGGGATTAAGGGGTCCTCGGACAGCCGGACTATATACTTTGGCCGGACTGTTGGACTATGAAGATACAAGATTGAAGACTTCGTCCCGTGTCCGGATAGGACTCTCCTTTGCGTGGAAGGCAAGCTTGACAATTCGGATATGTAGATCTCCTTCTCTGTAACCAACTCTGTGTAACCCTAGCCCCCTCCGGTGTCTATATAAACCTGAGGGTTTAGTCCGTAGGACAAAAACAATCATAATCATAGGCTAGCTTCTAGGGTTTAGCCTCTATGATCTCGTGGTAGATCAACTCTTGTAATACTCATATCATCAAGATCAATCAAGCAGGAAGTAGGGTATTACCTCCATCAAGAGGGCCCGAACCTGGGTAAACATTGTGTCCCCCGCCTCGTGTTACCATTAGCCTTAAACACACAGTTCGGGACCCCCTACCCGAGATCCGCCGGTTTTGACACCGACATTGGTGCTTTCATTGAGAGTTCCACTGTGCCGTCATGATAGGGCTTGATGGCTCCTCCAATCATCTTCAACGACGCGTTCCAGGGGGAGGTTTTCCTCCTCGGACAGATCTTTGTATTCGGCGGCTTCGTACTGCGGGCTAACTCGCTTGGCCATCTGGAGCAGATTGATAGCTACGCCCCTGGCCATCAGGTCAGGTTTAGAAGCTTGAACTATACTGCAGACATCCGCAGAGACTTGATCTTCGATAGATTCGAGCCCGAGTCAGGTGCGCCAAACAGTCACGACGAGCATGACTTAGATCTGCCATCAGATAGTGTTCGGGCCTGCGGCGGCCCCGGGTATCAATCCGGAGCAAATCACGCCATCCGAGGACGGGTGGATGGACCCCGCCACGGAGGCCGCACACTTATCGGCGTTGGAGCCGAACACTGATCCCACCTCCTATGTGGTCGGTATCGTCGGACCCTCGGACTCGTCTTAGGCTACAGGATCCGAACCGCGTACGTCCATGCCTATTGAATCTGATTGGGCACTGGTCATGGAGTTCACCTCCGTGGATATTTTTCAGCACTCGCCCTTGGGTGATGTGCTAAATTCATTAAGGTCTCTTTCCCTATCGGGAGACTCTTGGCCGAACTATGTCTGACTCGAGTGGGAAGCGGACGATGAAGAAATTCGTTCCCCACCCACCACCCACTTCATAGCCACTGTCGATGACTTAACCGACACGCTCGATTTCGACTCTAAAGACGTCGACGGTATTTACGACGATGCAGGAGAAGAACAGGAACCACCGCCCACTAGGCGCTAGACTGCCACCTCATCATATGATATATATATATGGTGGACACGCCAAAAGAAGGCGAGGGTGATGATGCAATGAAGGATAATCCCCTCGATAAGCCACCAAAGCGACGCCGTAGGTGCCGCTCTAAATACCGCCACAGTAAAAATAGCGACAACAACGCAAGAAAGAATAATACCCCGGTCGACTCCAAAGGAAACGATGACCCCATGGACCCAGTAATGGAGCAGGATGAGCCAGGGGACGGTGAACATAGTCCAAAGCCGACGTCAGATGACGCCGATCCCGAGGGTAAAGTTCATCAACCTGTCTCCGGAGAGGAGAACAGTCTGGACGATGATGCACTCATCATCCCAGAAAAACACTTGGAACAAGAGAACCTCCACAGAAGGCTTATTGCCACTGCGAGGAGCTTAAAGAAGCAGAAGCAAAGGCTTAAGGCCGTGCAGGATACGTTCAATCGCAGATGGAACAAGGTGCTGGACACTGAAGAGAAATACGGTGGCGATCGCCACACAAAGATCTATCCAAAGCGCAAGCTGCTGCCCGAATTCGACGACGAGGCCATAGATCCCATTCAGCCGAAAATGGCCGATCAGCCGGACCGACCACCCCGTGGCCATGACAGGACGGCTAATGATGCCGCATACCAGTCAGCACACGATTTACGTGAGTTCCTGGACAAAAAGTCCGGTATGGCTAGGTCCATTTATGGATCTAGGAAGCGCGCTTCGGCACAGGATCATAGCTACCAAGACGATCACATTGATTGAATACCAGCTAGGAATCAACACCGAACACAACAACCATCGACAGCATGCCACGACACATCCAAATACAGGGGTGCCGTGCACCCCCTGTGCTTCACTGATGAGGTGCTGGACCACGAATTTCCGGAAGGATTTAAACCCGTGAATATAAAGGCATACGACGGAACGACAGACCCTGGGGTCTGGATTAAGGACTTTATCCTTCAAATCCACGTGGCCCGCGGAGATGATCTCCACGCCATTAAATACCTACCCCTCGAGTTGAAAGGACCAGCTCGGCACTGGTTGAAAAGCCTCCCTAAAAACTCAATTGGAAGTTGGGAAGAACTTGTGGACGCTTTTAGGGCCAATTTTCAAGGGACCTATGTCCGACCTCTGGATGCAGACGATTTAAGTCACATAATTCAATAGCTCGGAGAGTCAGCCCGAAAACTTTGGAACAGATTTCTTACTAAGAAGAATCAAATCATCGACTGCCTGGACGCCGAAGCCTTAGCGGCCTTCAAGCACAGTATCCGGGACGAATGGCTTGCGAGACAGCTTGGCCAGGAAAAGCCGAGGACAATGGCGGCCTTAACAAGCCTTATGACCGGCTTTTGCGCAGGCGAGGACAGTTGGCTAGACCGTAGCGGCACTAGCAACCCAGGCACATCGGAAGTCAGGGATGGCAACGGGAAGCCGCGGCGCAATAAAAACAAGCGTCGAAACAATGAAGACAGCCCAGATAACACGCCGTTCAACATCGGATTCAGGGGCTCTCGACCCGGTCAATGGAAGAAGCCATTTAAAGGCAGTAGAGATGGACCGCCCAGCCTAAATAAGATTCTAGACAAGTTATGTCAGATTCATGGCACCCCCGAAAACCTGCAAATCACACCCACAGAGAGTGTTGGGTTTTCAAGCAGGCCAACAAGCTAAATGCGAACACAAGGGAGGAGGCGCCAAGTGAAGACGAGGATGAGCCTCGCCAGCCGAACACTGGGGGACAGAAAAAATTCCCACTAGAAGTCAAAATAGTGAATATGATTTATGCAACTAACATTCCAAAGAGAAGGCGCAAACGTGCACTACGAGACATATACACTGTGGAGCCCGTCGCCCCAAATCTAATCCCTAGTCGGCCTGCCCGATCACCTTTGATCGCAGGAATCATCCGACTAGTATCTGGCACGGAGAATCGACTGCCTTGGTGCTCGACCCAATAATTGATGGATACCATCTCACCAGAGTCCTTATGGACGGCGACAGTAGTCTAAACATGATATATCAGGACACAGTCCACAAAATGGGGATAGACCCGTCAAGAATCAGCCAAAGCAATACTACCTTTAAAGGAGTGATACCAGGCATCGAGGCCCGCTGTACGGGCTCTCTAGTACTAGAGGTTGTATTCAGTTCTCCCGACAACTTCAGAAGCGAAGAACTAATCTTTGACATCGCTCCATTCTGAAGCGGCTATCACGCACTACTCGGAAGAACAGCCTTTGCTCGTTTTAATCCAGTACCGCACTACACCTATCTTAAACTTAAGATGCCCAGTCCACGTGGCATCATTATAGTTAGCGGAAATACAGAGCGTTCCCTACGTGCGGAAGAATATGTGGCGGCTCTAGCAGCCGAACACTGAGCGGCCCCTCCAACCAGAATAAACGGTCGGTCGTCAAGACCACGGACACGGTTAGATGAGTCCCGCGCTCCACCAGATGTCACAGCCCAGATAAACCTGAGCTAGGGATACCCCCATAAGTGGTGCTAGGGGCTGCTCGCAAAAAAAAGAAGCCCATAGTTTGGCTCAACCCTATTAATACAATAACATATTGCATTTTCATAGTTCATTCAGATTAACCAACTCTTCGCATGAAGTCTTTCACCTGGATTCTTCCTTTTTTATAGACGATCATCATGCTACACCCTTCCAGGATACGGCACAACAGAGATAAAGGCGTAGACGTGCAGCAGGGCCTCGCTCAAAGGTTTCTCTTTAGATTAAGACCCTACGTAAACCTTTTTTAATGTCTCTTGTTGCTTCATACCCTCCGGACACTTAACACAACTGGGAGGGATACTGGCGTCCTTGACACTTCGTCACGCCAGACTAATGCATGTACCTGGAAACACAGGGCTCATTATCAAGGGCGTTACTCAGCCCAGTATATGTCTTAAAGTCTGAATACCTTCAGGAGTGTTCGGCATCGCGAGTTTGGCCTTATATGCATCAGCTCTGAATCATGTCTTTGGTCAAATGTTGGGTTTGCCCGGCTCCCGTGTTTTGCTACCTTACGTTCCGCTCTATCGGCTAAGGGGGCACCGGGAGAACTACTGTGGTTGTGCCCTGGTTCACCTGGGTGAGCACCTCAGTAGAGAAAGCTGAAAACTGATTGTCATGATATATCGTGAGGCTGGTCAACCACTCGATGACTCAGCGGAATCTTCACGATTCCTCCGCCTTAACGAAGGACTGGTTTCCCGGTCATGTATGTACGAGCACCACATTCGGATGAACGCGAAAGTACCAGGGGCTATATAGTAGCCCCACCATCAAACTCCTATGGCTAAGTGAAAGTGTTAAAGCTATATAGTCTGATTGCCTAGTTCGCCACGCTATCACCTCCTTAACGGACCAAGACGTTGGATCAAGTGTGATTACGCGCTTTTCCAAACACCCCTGCATTATACGCGTGGGGGCTGAAGCCGACGACTGCAAATTTTCAGGTTATATACAAACATACATAAACGGCCGCACAGGAGGCACTATAATACTTTTAGGCAAAAGTATAAACACAGCCTTTACAATTGAGATACATGTCACTCGAACATGGCATTCTTCGAGCACTGAGCCTCTATTAAACGGGCGCCTTCCAAGACTTCTTCAAAATAGTGCTCGACCGTGTCCTGGCCACCCGCCGGACTCCGGGTTGCAATAGCGGTGGTTTCCATCCCTACCCAGTATGTCTTAACATGGGCAAGAGCCATCCGCGCACCCTCTATGCATGCCGACCTCTTCACAGAATCGATATGCGACACAGCACCAAGGAATTGTTGCACTAATCCAAAATAACTGTCCGGCCTTGGTCCCCGTGGCCAAAGATGATCCACGACAGACCCCATAGCAAGCCCGGACAACCTATGGAGCTCGGCCCATGCGGCCATCCTTTCATTCAATGGCAGCGGACGCGTCGGGGCACTAAACTGTGACCATAATAACCTTTCTACCTTATGGTCTTTCTGATCTTTGTAAAACCTGGTCACATCAGCAGCACTCTTTGCTAGGTCCGCATACGCGTCCGCAGCGCTCCACAACTGATCCAGAGGGGCATACTTTGGATCTCCGAACTTCATCCGCAACAAATAGGGCCTCCCAGTCGTGATATCTCTGGCTTCACGAAGCTCCTCCCTTATCCGTCTCATTTCAGTGCGGGTTTCCTTGGCTGCCTCCAGGGCATTCTCCAGGTCAGCCGCTTTCGCTTGGTTTTCCTTTTTAAGGATCTCATGGCGGTGGGCGGCATCTTTCAGCTCAGCAGCCATCTGGGCTATCTTTTCTTTGCTTTGGTGATGAGCAGCCTGTTCGGCTCTTAACTCTTCGACTGCCTTCAGAGCGGCCGCATCACTTATTCGGGCTTGCTGCTTGGCTCGGGAAAGCTCCGCCCGAAGGGTCTCTACGGCAGCAGCTCCATCTGCAGTCACAACATATTATAGATACTAGCATCATGCTCCTCTTAAACATTTGTTGACAAGTTGAACATACATACCCTGGGCCTCGTCAAGCCGCTTGTTAACAAGCGCGATGTCGGCATCGGCCACGTCAAGCTACCACTTCAGTTCGGCAAAATCAGCAGTTCGGTCAGCCGCCGGACCCTCAGCTGCCAGCACATAAAGCAACGCCAATTATTACCAGAGATTATGATCCTCTGTTTGCCACCTTCGGATGGCAACCAGAGTCTCAAGGGCTACTATCTATACAGAGCACACCTAGCATGTGCGGTACCGTCAAAAATACATATATTATTTTTTGTGTACCTCAAAGCCTCTCAACAGACTCGTAAAAGCTTCACTCAAACTGCTTTTGGCGGATGAAATCCTCTCAACCACCGTACCCATTAAGGCACGATGTGTCTTTGAGATGGCCGCTAGCTCCAAAAGACCCATCAATGTGTCCGACTGTGTGCCGGACAATCCCAGACTCTTTCTGAAGCTCTCCTTGGGAGCCAAATATTCCGGACTTTGGGCAGCCGAAGTGTTAACTTCTGGCCTTGGCGGATCAGGAGAAATCCTCCGTGACGACACCTTGGGGTCGTCCGCCCCATGTGGAGGGGAGGGAGGAGGAGGCGTTTCACTCTCCATCATCTCCGGAAGAAGATCCCCTGAAGACGAACTCTGTGGAGAAGGGCTACGAGCCGGACTGCAATAAATATGTCTCGATTATTATTCTCAGAGACAAAACAGGATATATTTACCAACGTACCTTTTTTCACTTACAGCTCGGTTGAGGGCTGGCCCCCTTGCAGGCGATGTGTGGTAAGGACGCCCTCTGGGGCAGGGCCCCTGGCGAGGGTTTCTTCCCTCATTTGGAAACTTCTGTTTCCAAGTCTTCAGAGGCGGCCGTTTTATTACCGTGAGGAGAGGGGATTTTGGATTCACCTCCCCGATTATCCTCCTTCGCGGAGGCACTTACTCCCCCGATTTGGATGTGTAAAGTATGAGGCCCACCGGTGGCTTCTCCATTCCTCCCCTCATCTTCTCCTGATGGCACCTGTTATGGTGCGCGCTCAATCATCCTGATCAATAAAGGATCCGGTGAGCCTTCGGGAAGAGGGGCCGAACACCTAAATCCTCTCCGCCTTCCTTATCCAGTCCTGGCAGAGAGCAATTTTTCAGAATGATGTTATAACAAACATAAAGGACAGTGTGTTCGGTAGCGGAATTACTTACTTGGGTATCCGGACGGTTGCAGTTGAGACCCACGTCCTCGGTGGTGTCCGGACACTTTATTCGTGATTTGAAGAATGACCCATACATCTCTTCGAGCGTCATGTTGAAGAATTGTTGAATGGTTCGTGGTCCTTCCAGGATTAACTCCCACATACGGAGAGGTCGACGTTGGCAGGGCAGGACCCGATGAACCAGCATTACTTGCATTATCTTGACAAGACTGACATCCTTCTTAAGAAGGTCTCGGATGCGGCTTTGCGGTGTCGGACGTCATTAATCGCCACCAGTCCAGCCCTTGTTGACCCATGACGCCCGATTCGCGGCGGGCCCGGCCAGCGGAACGCTGGGCGGCCACCGCTGACCTAGCCCTCGGAGGAACTGGAAATAATCGACACTCGTTGGGTTGGAGTGGGGATGACTCTCTTGAGGAGCCTGGATTAGGGGTATCCGGACAGCGGACTATGTACAACGTCCGGACTATTGAAGCATGAAGATACAAGACTCAAGACTTCGGCCCGTGTCTGGATGGGACACTCCTTGGCGTGGAAGGCAAGCTTGGCGATCCGGATATTGTGTTTCCTTCCTTGTAACCGACTCCATGTAAACCCTAGCCCTCAGTGTCTATATAAACCGGAGAGGTTGGTCCTTAGAAGGCCGATCACAATTATAATCATACCATCATAGGCTAGCTCTTAGGGTTTAGCCTCTACGATCTCGTGGTAGATCTACTCTTGTACTACCCATATCATCAATATTAATCAAGCATGAAGTAGGGTTTTACCTCCATCGAGAGGGCCCGAACCTGGGTAAACATCTGTGTCCCTTGCTTCCTGTTACCATCAGCCTTGACGCACAAATCGGGACCCCCTACCCGAGATCCGCCGGTTTTGACACCGACATTGGTGCTTTCATTGAGGGGAAAATTTTGTTTTTGCCACTCTATATTTTGCGATTTTCCTTATGCCACTCTAGATTTTGACATTTCACTTTTGCCACTCTTAGTTTTTGATAATTATCACAATTGCCATTCCCGTGGCAAAAGCAAAAAAATTAGAGTGGTAATTATGATAATTATCAAAAGCTAAGAGTGGCAAAAATGAAATAAAATTAGTTTACTTTTGCCACAAAATGGCAATTGTGATAATTGTCAAAAACAAAGAGTGGCAAAAGTGAAATTTCAAAATCTAGAGTGGCATAAGGAAAATTGGCAAAATCTAGAGTGGCAAAAACAAAATTTTCCCTTCATTGAGAGTTCCTCTCTGCCATCGCTGTCGGGCTTGATGGCTCCTTCAACCATCATCAACAACGCGGTCCAGGGCGAGGCTTTCCTCCCTGGACAGATCTTCGTGTTCGGCGGCTTCGCGCTGCGTGCTAATTCTTTTGGCCATCTGGAGCAGATCGACAGCTACGCCCCTGGCCATCAAATCAGGTTCGTAAACCTGAACTACACGGCGGATATTCATGGAGACTTGACCTTCGATGGATTTGGGCCAGCGCCAGGAGCACCGAACAGTCACGATGAGCACGGCTTAGACCTGCTGTCAGACGATGCTCAAGATATCACCCCGGCAGAAGCCTCAGATCTAAATCCGGGGCAGGTTGCTTCACCTAAGGACGGAGGGCTGGACCCCGCCCCGCAGGCCATACCCTCATCAGTGATGGAGCCGAACACAGACCTCACTTCTGAGGGAGCCTGTGACTTCGGACCCCCGAATTCATATCCGGTTGTAGGTTCCAGTCCGCGCGTCCCCGAGCCCACCGAGCTTGGTTGGGCTCTGGTGATGGAGTTCACCACGGCGGACGTCTTTCAGCACTCGCCCTTTGGCTACATGCTGAACTCATTGAAGTCTCTCACTTTGTCAGGAGGCTCTGGGCCGAACTATGTCCGGCTTGAGTGGGAAGCGGACGACGATGGAATTCCTTGCCCACCCACCACCCACTTCATTGCCATGGTCAATGATTTAACCGACCTGCTTGACTCCGACTCCGAAGACATCGACGGTATAGACGACGATGCAGGAGAACTATAGGAGCCACCGCTCACACGGCGGTGGAAGGCCACCTCCTCATACGATATATATATATGGTGGACACTCCAAAGGAAACCAGTGGCGGCGAAGCAACGGAGGATAACCCCTCAGGGAGAAAAGCAAAACATGTGCGTCATCGGCGCCACTCCAAGCCCCGCTACATCAATACCGGCCCCGGAGACGAAAGAAGTCCGGATGGTGCCGAAGAGGAATAAAGCCCTAATCAGCCTACCCTCAAGCAGGCCGGACCAGTCACGATGGGATACTTGGAGAGGAGCAATTATACACCCCCCTCTGACGACGAGGTAAGCCTCAGCAATGACGAATTCGGCGTACCTAAAGACCCAGTGGAACAAGTTCGCTTCAAGCGACGGCTCATGGCCACGGCAAGGAGCCTGCAAAGGAAGCAAGAGCAGCTTAAAGCTGACCAAGACGTGCTAGTGGATAGGTGGACCAATGTACTGGCCACCGAAAAGTACGAACTCGATAGCCCCAGCAAAGGGCATACACGGCACCACTGGCTACCTCAACTCAAGTGGGAAAACCACAGGCACACGCCCAGACGTCCACACGTCACTACGATCCAAGACAGCAAGAAGCATACACGAAGAGGCACCCTCAAGCCTCGGCACAAAGGTCATAAACGTCAAGACAAGGAAACTGGTGCCAAGTCTAGCAACTCCCAGTCCGGTAAACAGACAAAGAACAGCTCAAGCCTACTCGACCAAAGCCACACACAGGATCAACCGTGTGAGATTCACGGTACCCCTAGAAAGACGGCAAAGCATACCAATAGAGAATGCCGGATCCTCAAAACAAAGCGGCTGGTCGTGCGCTGGAAGCAATAAGGGGAGGCGCCTCGTCAAAGAAGCCCCTCCCCCCAGAGCATAGAAGTACGACCGATCGCCCATGATCACATCAACCATAGCAAGTCAATTGCAGTACCCCTAGACCTAGTAGTCCATGGGCTCCATAACACACAAAGCCCACACGGGCATGAAGCCACGAATAACATCTCCTAAAAGATGTAAGGACCAAAGGCCAAGTTTTATTGGCCCACAACTCTAACAGTCGTCTTTGGATCACCAAAAAAATGCTACGCCAAAGAATAAATCTTCGGCACCATCCCACCATGCGGCAGTTTACCGTATGCCAACGGGATAAACCACATTGACTAGATTCCACGTGGTAAATCACTCAGGCCAACTATCCAGACACCCTTTGAGGAGTCCACGCTACCTCATGGTATAACGGCTGGGTTCACCAGGGTCCGACAAGGAACCCTTATACTAACCACAAGAGGATGCTCAGCTGCCTCATTACATTTGCCTTCACAAACTAACTTTGACGCAGAACAGGATTGGCGGTGTGGAACCAGCCCCAACACACGATGGCAGGAACATGCGGACAAAAGGCAGTTTGGATTCAATATTGATCCACTAACAACCCCCTCCAGTCCGGTCACCACAGGTTCCGCCAAATAAATACCTCTTTACATACATCATACTCATATGCATGGACATATCATCCTATTACGGTGCGTAGACTTAAACAACACTTACCGGCTGTCATTTTTCGCCGATGCCTCTTTGCCGAAAATGACAGCCACGCTTCGCGTTCACCCAGTTACACCATGGGCTTCACAGTACGGCAATAAAGTCCGACCACCTTTTAGGTCGCTCGGCACCCCGAACTTATAGCACTATATGCATCAGCTCCAAATCATGTCTTGGGTCATTGGTTGGGTTTGCCCAGCTCCCATGTTTTGGTACCTTACGTTCCGTTCTATCGGCTAAGGTAGCGTTGGGAGAACTACTGCGATTGTGTCCCGGTTCAGCCGGACGAGCACCTCAGTAGAGAAAGCCAAAAACCGACCGTCATGATAATGCAAGAGCTGGTCAGCTGTTCGAGAGGTTGTAAAATCCTTAAAGATTTATTCCGCACAACGCCATTATAAATGCAGAGTGCAACGGATCAATCTTCTAATCAGGCGCCAAAAGAGCCCCTAGTTCGGCCTTCCGAACACTAGGGGTTGCGCCGACCATACTCGAATTCCTATGGCTAAGTGAGAGTAATAAAGCCCTATAGTCCGATTGCCTGGTTCGTGGAGAGAAACACCTCCTTAAAAGGACCCAACTATGGGATAAAGAGCGTTCAGATATATCCCAAACACCCCCGTATTCTTTTTACGAGGGGGCAGAAGCCGACGATTGGCCAACTCTCAGGATTTGCTTACAATAAACAGCCGCACAGGAAGAACATATGTTCAAACAAAATAGGCAATATATAATGAAAAATGCCATTATCCCATATTACAAAAGCCAGCACAAATGCCCTCACGGAAATATAATGTCTTTGGCACACTTATCCGCCGCAAGGCGGGCCCCTTTCATTACACCTTCATAGTACAGCTTGGGCTTGCGGTGCTCCTTACCCTCCGTTGGCCCCTCTGTCATCAGCTTCTCCACGTCAAGCTTCCCCCAATGCACTTTTGCACGGGCAAACACCAAGCGCGCGCCTTCTATACAGATTGATCGCTTGATAGCATCAAGCCGAGGGCAGGCACCCACAATCCGCTTGATGAGTCTGAAGTAACTGCTTGGGATTGGCTCCATAGGCCACAGCCGGACAACTAAGTCCTTCATGGCTAGTTCGGCCGCCCGGTGCAGTTCGACCAGCTATTTCAGCTAATCGATAAAAGGCACCAGATGGTTTGGCGCCAAATACTGCAACCAGAAATCCCTCTCCGCAGACTTCTTCTCCGCGGTTCGGTAGAATTGGACGGCATCTGATATGCTGCGAGGAAGATCCGCAAAAGCCCCTGGAAACACAAGAATTCAGCTTGCCGCTTAGGATTCCTCCCATTATCATGTACAAAGGCTAAGAATACAGAAGGCCTTACCAGCCGCGACTTTCCGGGCCTCCTGAATGTCCCGCGCAGCACCTCAGGCTTCTTCCCGAGCACCTTCCGCAGCCTCGAGAGCTTGAGCGAGTTTGGATTATTTCCCTACTAGACTCTGCTCTAAGCCCTCGCTTTTCTTCACAGCTTCCTGGAGCTCCCACTCAGCTGCGATGACCCTGGCCTCGTATTTTTCACGAAGCGCCTGTTCGGCGGCAGCTTTCTTGTTGGCATCGGCCACAGCTTTCTTTAGTGCCACGTATTCGGCACTCGCTCCTAGAGCATACAATACAAATACTTTTCACTAAGCACGACTACTCAATCGAGCAAACTACAAGATAAATGTTTTCAACATACCTTGCTTGTCTTCCAATTGCTTCTTCACACGGCCGAGTTCCTCCTCGGCCTGTGTAAGGCTCTGCTTCAGTTCGGACACTTCCACACAAAAGGGTATATGTCATTCGCATAGGCTCCTGCGAGAGCAGAGGGTTTGATCCCCTGCCCGGCTCTATCTCCTCCGCCGGACAGTGCATCAGGGGATACTACTCATATTATGACAATTCATCAAAGGTTTCCTAGGAAACATACCTCAAAAGCCTTTATAAGGCCAAGGCAGGACTCATTCAGCCCGCTCTCGGCGGACTGAATCTTCTCGACCACCGCGCCCATGAGGGCCCGATGCTCATCGACAATAGAGACGTTCTTCAACGCTGTCGATGGACCACCAGGCAGCTCTGATCGAACAGAGGACGCCGACGGAGTAGGCAGGCCCCCCACCATCGAGGGTGGGTGCTCGCTAGATCCTGGAACCCTAGAGGTCTCAGGGGCCGTATCCATCCCCGCGTGTCCGGCTCAAGGGATATGTCCTCCTTGGTCTGGGTCTTGTCGAGATGACACCTCAGTGTCGCGCCTGGACTTTCGGGAACGAATCCTCCGATGAGGACCGGCCGGTGCAAGACCTTGCCGGACTATGCAAAATATGGTAATAGTTAAAACTACTATACCCAAAAACAATCCCAGATACATATGCGTGTTCGGATACTTACGACTTCTCCAGGGGCTGGGCCCTGGGATCCCACTCTAGACTGCTATCGGCAGCCGTGGTGGATGCCTCTGGGAGGTAACCTTTCCCCCTCTTGGGCGATCCGGCCTCCAGAGATGTGGAGGCCGTCCTTTTCCTCCCGCTATCAGAGTGAGGCTCATCCTCGTCTGCTTCCTCCTCTTCGTCTTCAGACAAAGGATCGTCGCTGGAGTCATCAGATTTGGCGTCCGAAGCCTCGTGACAGCGAAGGCCACTCCTGGTCTTCTTGACCTTCTTGGAGGCCTCTTTCTTTGGTGCCTCGTAAGGCGCGGGGACCAGCATCTTCGTCAGAAGAGGTCCGGTCGGTTCCTCCGGTAGGGGGGCTGGACAATGTATCCGCTCCACCTTCTTTATCCATCCCTGAGGTCACAATGAAACACGATTAAGGTGTCTCCCTCATCACATGCCAGCTGAACCATGAATGGACAGAGCGTGCATGTAACTTGCCGAGCTTGCAGAATGAGATAATTGATACCCGCGGTCTTCGGCGGGGCCCGACCACGATTTGCCGGATTTGAAGAGCACCTTCCAGATATCCTTGTGGGAGGAATCATGAAGCTCCTGAAGGTTTTGGTGCTCGGTTGGGTCGAACTCCCACAGAGTGCAAGCTCGGCGCTGACAGGGGAGAACCAGGCGAACTAACATCACCTGGACTACGTCGATGAGTTTGACGTCCCTGTCAACCACACCCTTGACGCGCGTCTGGAGCAGTGACAGCTCACTGGACGAGGACCAGTTCGGGCCCTTCTTGGGCCAGGACGTGAGCCTCAGTGGAGCTCCGGATCTAAACTCTGGAGCTACCACCCACTTTTTGCCACGTGGTTCGGTGATATAGAACCACTGCTGCTGCCACTCCTTGACGGAGTCATTAAAAGTGCCTTTCGGCCAAACGGCCTTGGGCATCTTGCTTACCATGGCGCCGCCGCACTCGGCGTGTTCGCCACTCACCACCTTGGGCTTCACATTGAAAATATTCAGCCACTGGCCAAAGTGAGGTGGGATCCGGAGAAAAACCTCGCACACGATGATGAACATCGAGATATTGAGGAAGGAGTTGGGGGAAAGGTCATGGAAATCGATCCCATAGTAATACATGACTCCACGAACAAAAGGGTGAAGGGGAAACCCGAGCCCACGGAAAAAATGGGGAAGGAACACGACTCTCTCGTGAGGTTCCGGAGTAGGGACGACCTGTCCTGCCGGTGGGTGACGGTGGCCGATCTTTTGGGCCTGATACCCGGCTCTCCGGAGCTTCTTGATGTCCTTCTCCTGGACAGTCGAGGCCATCCACCTGCCTCCTGCTCCGGATCCGGACATCTTTGGAAGATCTCTCCTTGATGGAGAAAGAGGGTACTTGGGCGTTAGGGCTCGAACAAAGGGGAATAAGCTAACGGGAGGAGAAGGCGTGGGTGAAGAGAAAGGGGCCTTACCTCTTTATAGGGGCGGTAGAAGTCTTTTGCGCCTCCCCACTTGCCTGGTGAAGCCCGTCCGCCTCCCACTCGCCGCGATTAGCGGTGCGGGTGGGCTACCCATGCCCGTATTGATGAAAATCCCACAATAGGGGGACACGATCTCTGCTTTGACGAAACGTGTCAAGGAAACCACCTCGCAATACGTGTTGTGGTTGGTTGTGGGAAAACGGTTCGAATAATGATCCGACCGTAGTGACACGTCATGTTGTCTGAAAATTTGTCAGCAGATTGCGCTCGTGAAATATTGTTCTCTCTGCGACGGCATATGAAGATCGTCTTGCAGAGCCGGACATGGTCTACGTGTTTCTAACTACTTTGGAGTATTCAGAGAAGGAACCCGCCTTGCAATGCCGAAGACAATACTGCGCGCCGGACTCATCGTCATTGAAGCCTGGTTCGAGGCTCTTGAGGAGTCCTAGATTAGGGGTGTCCGACAGCGGATTGTGTACAACGTCCGGACTATTGAAGCGTGAAGATACAAGACTCAAGACTTGACCCGTGTCCGGATGGGACTCTCCTTGGCGTGGAAGGCAAGCTTGGCGATCCGGATATTGTGTTTCCTTCCTTGTAACCGACTCCATGTAAACCCTAGCCCTCTCCGGTGTCTATATAAACCGGAGAGGTTGGTCCTTAGAAGGCCGATCACAATTACAATCATACCATCATAGGCTAGCTCTTAGGGTTTAGCCTCTACGATCTCGTGGTAGATCTACTCTTGTACTACCCATATCATCAATATTAATCAAGCAGGAAGTTGGGTTTTACCTCCATCGAGAGGGCCCAAACCTGGGTAAACATCTGTGTCCCTTTCTTCCTGTTACCATCAGCCTTGACGCACAGATCGGGACCCCCTACCCGAGATCTGCCGGTTTTGACATCGACACCTGCCCTTGAGCAAGCAGCCTGTGCGGGATTTCAGCGGTGAGATACCTGGCCTCCCTAATCTTCTTGATGTCCTCCTCTGTGATAGAGGAGACCATCCACCGGCCTTGAAGGTTGGATCTGGACATGGTTGAAGGTCCGAAGTGCTTAGCTTGAGCCTTGGGTGTTGGAACTCGAGGTGCGGGAGGGGAAGGATCGAGCGTGGGAAGAAAAGGATAGGCCTTGGCCCCCTTATAAAGAGGACGAATACCAAGCGTCCCCCGCGTGACCGTTTGGGACTTGCCTAAAATCGAGGAGTCATATTAAACAAGCGCGGTTGGGTTACCCACACCTGTATTGATGAGAATCCCGTGATAAGGGGAACACGATCTCTGCTTCGACAAGACGTGCCAATAAAACCGCCTGGCGGCGCATATAGTGGTTGGTGGAGAAAAACGGTTCGAATAATGACCGGGCCGTGGCGTGACGTCACGCTATGAAAAGTTGTCAGCAGATTAGATTTGTGGAATATTGTGCTCTCTACCGTGGTATGTGGAATTTGTTTTGCAGAGCCGGACACGATTCTTGTGTTCAAAATCTTCTATGGAGTATTCGGAGAAGGAACCCGCCTTGCAATGCCGAAGACAATCTGCGCGACGGACTCGTCATCATTGAAGCCTGGTTTAGGGGCTACTGAGGGAGTCCGGGATTAAGGGGTCCTCGGACAGACGGACTATATACTTTGGCCGAACTGTTGGACTATGAAGATACAAGATTGAAGACTTCGTCCCGTGTCCGGATGGGACTCTCCTTTGCGTGGAAGGCAAGCTCGACAATTCAGATATGTAGATCTCCTTCTCTGTAACCGACTCTGTGTAACCCTAGCCCCCTCCGTGTCTATATAAACCGAAGGGTTTAGTCCGTAGGACAACAACAATCATAATCATAGGCTAGCTTCTAGGGTTTAGCCTCTACGATCTCGTGGTAGATCAACTATTGTAATACTCATATCGTCAAGATCAATCAAGCAGGAAGTATGGTATTACCTCCATCGAGAGGGCCCGAACCTGGGTAAACATTGTGTCCCCCGGCTCATGTTACCATTAGCCTTAGACGCACAGTTCGGGACCCCCTACCCGAGATCCGTCAGTTTTGACACCGATAGGGGGAATCAAATTTCTATTGGTGGAAGTGTAGATCGAGGCCTTCTCAACCAATCCCTAGAGAATCAACAAGTTTGATTGTCTAGGGAGAGAGATCGGGCGAAAATGGAGCTTGCAGCAACAATGGAGCTTGGGGGAAGAGGCTAGTCAACTTTGGAGAAGAAGACCTCCTTTTATAAAGGGGGGAAACAATCCAACCGTTACCCCCCCCCCCCAACCAGCCCCGCAAAGGGCGGTACTACCACTGGGCTCAGTAGTACTACCGCTCCCCCTCGCGCTACTGTCGCGCCGACTGAGAAGGCAAGGGCGAAGCAGGATCTGGACCCAGGGCGGTACTAGCCGCGGTGGTAGGGCGGTACTACCGCTTGCGAGCGGTACTACCACTACTACTGCCGCCGCCAGTGCCGCACAACCCAGCACGAGAGGCGACACCCTCGAGTCGAGGCGGTAGATGACCAGTACTGCAGCGGTACCACGGTTGAGAGCCCTGAGGTTATACTATCGCTGGGAAGCGGTACTGCCGCCTATGGCTCTAGAGCGGTACTACCACTGGGGCCCAAAAAGCTTAGGAAGCAATGAGAAACTCCATCGAAATAGAAAGGCTCTGAGGGCGCAAAGAGGATGTGTGCGTGTTGATTCCACCCTAGCCTCACCAATGCGGACCCCCTCTTGATAGTACGATGACTCCTATGAAACAAGTCCACCAAAACTGAAATGAAAGAATTACACCGTATTCGCTTAGGACTCCAAGGGGAAGGGATCGTCTCGTGCCAAAGGATGAACCTCTGAAATACTCAATGCACACGGTTAGTCCGCAAAAGCATTGTCATCAATCACCAAAACTACATAGAGAGAGATATGCCTTAACATACCCAAACTAGCTGAACAAATCAGAGTTGAACCTAGTGCTGCTATGATTAAAGATCTCTTAGTCGACAATATTGATGGGCATGTTATTTACTTCTGTGATGAAGCTTCTAGAATTGCCAAACCTGAAGAAAAATATAAACATAGACCAGTTGTTGGCATGCTTGTTGTCTCAGTTAAGATAGGAGATCACTATTATCATGGGTTATGCGACCTAGGTGCTAGTGTGAGTGCTATTCATTTTTTCTTATATGAAGAAATTAAGAATGAAGTAGCACCTGCTGAAATAGAAAACATAGATGTCACTATTAATCTTGCCAATAGGGATACTATATCACCAATTGGGATTCTTAGAGATGTTGAAGTCTTGTGTGGGAAAATTAAATACCCTATTCATTTTCTTGTTCTTGGTTCCCCACAAGATGACTTTTCTACCATTATGTTTGGTAGACCTTTCTTGAACACCGTCAATTGCCAAAATAGATTGTAAGAAACAAACTGTCGGTGTTAGCTTTAGTGATGAATCTCATGAATTTAATTTTTCCAAGTTTAGTAGACAACCTCATAAGAAAGATTTGCCTAGTAAGGATGAAATTATAGGTCTTGTTTCTATTGCTGTTCCTCCTACTGATCCTTTGGAACAATACTTGCTAGACCATGAAAATGATTTGCATATGCGTGAAAGAAATGAAATAAATAGAATCTTTTTTGAACAACAACCTCTTCTTAAACACAATTTGCCTATTGAAAATCTAGGAGGTCCTCCTCCACCTAAAGGTGATCCTGTGTTTGAATTAAAACAATTGCCAGACACTTTGAAATATGCTTATCTTGATGAGAAAAAGATATCATGTTATTATTAGTGCTAACTTTCAGAACATGAGGAAGAAAGATTATTGAAAGTTCCGAGGAAGCACAAAGCTGCTATTGGATATACTCTTGATGATCTTAGGGGCCTTAGTCCCACTCTATGTCAGCACAATATTAATATGGAACCTGATGCTAAACCCGTTGTTGATCACCAACGAAAGTTAAATCCGAAGATGAAAGAAGTGGTAAGAACAAAAATATTGAAACTTCTGGAAGTAGGTATAATCTATCCTATAGATGATAGTAGATGGGTAAGTCATGTTCATTGTGTCCCTAAGAAGGGAGGTATTGCTGTTGTTCCTAATAATAAGAATGAGCTTATTCCACAAAGAATTGTCACGGGCTATGGAATGGTAATTTATTATAGAAAGTTAAACAAAGCAACTAGAAAAGATCATTACCCTCTGCCTTTTATCAATCAAATGTTAGAAAGATTATCTAAGCACACACATTTTTTGCTTTCTTGATGGATATTCTGGTTTTTCACAAATACCTGTTTCACAACCTGATCAAGAAAAGACCACTTTTACTTGTCCTTTTGGAACTTATGCTTATAGATGTATGCCTTTCGGTTTATGTAATGCACCTGCTACCTTTCAAAGATGTATGACTGCTATATTATCTGATTTTTGTGAAAATATTGTTGAGGTTTTCATGGATTACTTTTTGTTTATGGGAAGTCTTTTGATGATTGTTTAAGCAATCTTGATCGAGTTTTGCAGAGATGTGAACAAACAAATCTTGTCTTGAATTGGGAGAAGTGCCACTTTATGGTTAACGAAGGTATTGTTTTGGGCCATAAAATTTCTGAAAGAGGCATTGAAGTGGATCAGGCCAAGGTTGATGCAATTGAGAAAATGCCATGTCCTAAAGATATCAAAGGTATTCGTAGTTTCCTTGGTTATGATGGGTTCTATAGGAGGTTTATCAAAGACTTCTCCAAAATTTCTAGGCCTCTTACAAAACTTTTGCAAAAGGATATTCCCTTTGTGTTTGATGATGATTGTTTAGAAGTCTTTGAAACACTAAAGAAAGCCTTAATTACTGCACCTGTTGCTCAACCACCTGATGGAAACTTGCCTTTTGAGATTATGTGTGATGCTAGTGATTATGTTGTTGGTGTTGTTCTAGGACAAAGAGTTGATAAGAAACTGAATGTTATTCATTATGCTAGTAAAACTCTAGACAGTGCTCAATGAAATTATGCTACTACTGAAAAAGAATTGTTAGCAGTGGTGTTTGCTTGTGATAGATTCAGATCTTACATTTTTTATTCAAAAGTGACCGTTCACACCGATCATGCTGCTATAAAATATCTTATGGAAAAGAAAGATGCTAAACCCAGAATCATTAGGTGGGTTCTTCTGCTACAAGAATTTGATTTGCATATCACTGATAGGAAAGGAGCAGAGAACCCCATAGTGATAACTTTTCTAGGCTTGAAAATATTCTTGATGACCCACAACCTATTAATGATAGCTTCCCTGATGAACAATTAGCTGCAATAATGTTTCTAATAGTACACCTAGGTATGCTGACTATGCTAATTATATTTTTGCTAAATACATACCACCTAGCTTCACATACCAACAAAAGAAAAAATTCTTCTCTGATTTAAGACATTACTTTTGGGATGACCCACATCTTTATAAAGAAGGAGTAGATGGTATTATTAGACGTTGTGTACCTGAGGATGAACAAGAACAAATCCTACGAAAATGTCACTTTGAAGCTTATGGAGGACATCACGCGGGAGATTGAACCGCTCATAAGGTATTGCAATCTGGTTTTTATTGGCCTACTCTCTTCAAAGATGCCTGTAAGTTTGTCTCGTCTTGTGATGAATGCCAAATAATAGGTAATATTGGTAAGCATCAAGAAATGCCTATGAATTATTCACTTGCAGTTGAACCATTTGGTGTATGGGGATTTGATTTCATGGGACCTTTTCCTTCCTCTAATGGGTATACATGTATTTTGGTTGCTGTTGATTATGTCACTAAGTGGGTAGAAGCTATTCCAACCAGTAGTGCTGATCACAACACCTCTATTAAAATGCTTAAGGAAGTTATTTTCCCAAGGTTTGGAGTCCCTAGATATTTGGTGACTGATGGTGGTTCACACTTTATTCATGGTGCTTTCCGTAAAATGCTTGCTAAGTATGATGTTAACCATAGAATTGCATCACCTTATCATCCTCAGTCTAGTTGTCAAGTTGAACTTAGCAATAGAGAAATAAAACTAATCTTACAAAAGACTGTCGATAGGTCCCAAAAGAATTGGTCTAAGAAATTAGATGATGCACTTTGGGCTTATAGAATAACTTATAAAAATCCTATGGGTATGTCTCCATATAAAATGGTTTATGGAAAAGCTTGTCATTTGCCTCTTGAGTTAGAACATAAAGCATATTGGGCAACTAGAGAACTCAATTACAATTTCAAACTTGCTGGTGAAAACAGGCTATTTGATATTAGCTCATTAGATGAATGGAGAACCCAGGCTTATGAAAATGCTAAGTTATTCAAAGAAAAATTTAAAAGATGGCATGACAAAAGAATCCAAAAGTGTGAGTTCAAAGTTGGAAAATATGTTCTTATGTACAACTCTCGTTTCAGATTCTTTGCAGGAAAACTCCTCTCCAAATGGGAAATACCCTATGTCATCGAGGAGGTCTATCGATCCAGAGCTATCAAAATAAATAATGCCGAAGGTACTAACCCGAAGGTTGTCAATGGGCAATTAATAAAACACTATATCTCAGGTACGCCCATTAATGTTGAAAGCAATATCATCCAAACTTTGACACCGGAAGAACACATAAAGGAAACCTTCCGGAACACTCCCGAATCATGAAAAAAGGGAGGTACGTGATACGGTAAGTAAACAGACTCCGAAAAATCCGCAAAAATATTTTTTGACAGTTTTGGAATATTTAGAAAATTAGGAAAATAAGAAACTTCCAGGAAAGTGACCCTAGTGGGCACGATACACCAGGGTGCGCCATGCCAGGCGCGCCCAGGTGGGTTGTGCCCACCTCGGGTACTTTCCGGACTCCATTTTTCTTCTGCTCTACTTGTTCCCAAGATAAAAAAGTCTTTATATACATCCCGAACCCGTTGACCTCTGTATCGCAGAGAAATCTCCTGTTTTCTTTTCTTGCTGTTTTCTTTAAGATCCAATCCATCATGGCCGCTTCAAGGTCCTCCAAGGACAAGTTCTTTGACAACGTTATCAACCCATATCTACGGGAGGTGATGCAGCACCGTCAAGCTATCCAGATGCGGGATGGGTGTTGCACATCTGCGATGTGCAAGGACCCAAGGGGACTAGATCTGTGGAGGCCAGGCTTGAAGCTATGGAGCAGGACATCTTCAGGTGCAAGGGGATGGTGGAACGTGGACTCAATGCCAATCACCTCATGATCGCGGACTACACCTGTGATCTCAAGGTGGATGGCAAGTCCATAAATGACATCATCTTCTCCCTCAACGAGCAAATCAACATCCTCCATAGCCTGATTCACGACCTTCAAAGCCAAGTCTTTGAATATGAGGCAAGGTTTAAAGGTATGAGTTTGGCTGCCAGTTGCAGGATCCGAGAGACTCACTCTTCCTCTTATGATGGTGAGCCTCTCCCATGGAAACCCGAGGACAAGAAAGCTTCTACGTCATCACCACCACCTTCTTCTTCATCACCAAAAGAAAACTGAGTATTGGGTATGGGCACTCCCCTTGGCTTTCGCCAAGCTTAGGGAGGTGCCACGGTATCGTATCATCTCCACTATCTTTTGCCTTTACTTTCTTAGTTCGATCCATGGTTATCTTTTGCTATTAGATGAATAAAAGTTTAGTTCGATCCTTTCTTTTCAAGAGTTTGCTTAGTGATCAATCCTTGTAATCGTGTGCGAGATATATAATAAATTTTAGTTTGAGTTTTGCCTTCTTTACTTCCTTGTTTGAATAAAAAGAAAGGAAATAAAAGAAAAATATCATACGCTAATCTTATGGTAAGTGATGACATTACACAAGGAAAAGTATAAGTAGAAAATTTTATTGTAGGTTGACAAACATAGCATTGGTCAATGATGCAACTCATGAAAGAATTAATAAGGGAAGAGAAGATTCACATATAAATATACTATCCTGGAAATCTTTTGTGATTGTGAGCACCATCAAAATATTATATGCCAAAATTGTTGACATTGGACAAGGAAGAGAGCTTAATAATTTATGTGTGTTCATATTCACATAGAAGTTATATTGTCATAAATCCTTCAACATGTAGTGCTTGCCCCTATCTTTGCTACCCAAAAGAAGTCTGCACTAAGTAGAGATACTACTTGTGCATCCAAAACCCTTAAACCCCAAATCTTGTTTGAGAATCCACTATACTGATGTCTACTACGCAACCTTCTTATTGTAGATGTTGTTGGGCCTCCAAGTGCAGAGGTTTGTAGGACAGTAGCAAATTTCCCTCAAGTAGATGACCTAAGGTTTATCAATCCGTGGGAGGCGTAGGTTGAAGATGGTCTCTCTCAAGCAACCCTGCAACCAAATAACAAAGAGTCTCTTGTGTCCCCAACACACCCAATACAATGGTAAATTGTATAGGTGCACTAGTTCGGCAAAGAGATGGTGATACAAGTGCAATATGGATGGTAGATATAGGTTTTTGTAATCTGAAAATATAAAAACAGCAAGGTAACTAATGATAAAAGTGAGCACAAACGGTATTACAATGCTTCGAAACAAGGCCTAGGGTTCATACTTTCACTAGTCCAAGTTCTCTCAACAATAATAACATAACTAGATCATATAACTATCCCTCAACATGCAACAAAGAGTCACTCCAAAGTCACTAATAGCGGAGAACAAACGAAGAGATTATTGTAGGGTACGAAACCACCTCAAAGTTATCCTTTCTGATCAATCTATTCAAGAGTTTGTAGTAAAATAACACGAAGCTATTCTTTCTGTTTGATCTATTGTAGAGTTCGTACTAGAATAACACCTTAAGACCCAAATCAACCAAAACCCTAATGTCAACTAGATACTCCAATGCCACCTCAAGTATCCGTGGGCATGATTATACGATATGCATCACACAATCTCAGATTCATCTATTCAACCAACACAAAGTACTTCAAAGAGTGCCCCAAAGTTTCTACCGGAGAGTCAAGACGAAAACGTGTGCCAACCCCTATGAATAAGTTCATTGAACCTGAAAGTGCGTTATATAAACTAGAGTGGGTGAATAGGCGATTTTTATGAATTCTTCATTGAGAAATTTGCTGGTGAGGAAATTCCTTAGCGAAGAATTACTTGCAGCGGAATAAGTACTCAGATGTAAACATAACAGAACACAAGCATGGTCATCATGATGAAATTAAGACAAGCACAGAGTACCAAAAGCGTAAACACAGGATAACACAGGATGAAGACGGACAGACTGAAGAAATTGAACTGAGGAAATTGAGAAAGTCTTCAGTCAAAGTCTTCAAACAGATATGAACAAGCACACAACAACCGAAATGAGAAAATGAAAGAGTTGAGGAAATAGAACCAGTGAGCTTGGTGAAGACAATGATTTGGTAGACCAGTTCCAACCGCTGTCTAAATTGTACGTCTGGTTGGAGCGGCTGAGTATTTAAACTCGAGGACACACAGTCCCGGACACACAGTCCTCACCATATTCTCCTTGAGCTAAGGTCACACAGACCTCGCCCAATCACTCGTGGTAAGTCTTCAGGTGACTTCCAAACCTTCACAGACTGGGTCACTTGGCGATCCACAATTCCTCTTGGATGCTCTAGACCATGACGCCTAATGTCTGGAAGAAGCACAGTCTTCAAAGGTAACAAGCGTCGAATCCATGCAGGATCAATCTCTTCAGTGTGCTCAATCACTTTGGGTTTGTAGGTGTGTTGGGTTTGGGTTTTCCTCACTTGATGATTTTCGCTCAATGTCCTCGGAGGATGGGATGCTCTCAAATGACAAGTGTCAGTTTCTCTCGAAGCAGCCAACCAGCTAGTGGTTGTAGGGGGCGGCTATTTATAGCCTAGGGAGCAGCCAGACATGATAAGACATAAATGCCCTTCAATGATATGACCGTTAGGTGGGTAGATATTTTGGGACAGCTGGCGCATAGCACAACAACGGTCGGAATTTTGACTCTCAAATTCCTCAGGGCTATCATGTTCCTCACTGTGTAGGCAATCCATTTGGCGAATTCCTAACTCCTCAGTCAAAACAAATTCCTCAGAGACCAGAATAACTTCGTCTCTGTCCCTGAAGAATATGACTGAACTGTATGAGATTTCCAATTGCTTCACTCGAAGGGATTGGTAGGTGTAGGATTTTGAGTTGAGCATCACATGGAAAATTTTCCTTAGTATTTCCTCGACCCTCTTTAATAGTACGATGTTTCCTATGACTCAAGAAAGAGAACATGAAACTATGAAAACAAAAGTCTTCACGCTTCATGTTCCTCGAATGATTGCCAAGTCTTCAAGGTCACACCAATTTCTTCACTTTCAAAGTCTTCAGAAATCCAAAGTCTTCAGATGAAGAACTTCATTTTTAGGGGTCGACTTTCTGTGTAAATATCAAACTCCTCATAGACTTATAGACCTGTGTACACTCACAAACGCATTAGTCCCTTAACATATAAGTCTTCAATACACCAAAATCACTAAGGGGCACTAGATGCACTTACAATCTCCCCCCTTTTGGTGATTGATGACAATATATGTTAAGTTTTCAACGGGGATAAATATATGAAGTGTACATACTGATGTGGAGGAATTTGATTGCAAGATATATAAGAACTCCCCCCTGAAGATGTGCATAGTGAGGAATTTGCTTTTGAAGCAATGCACACTTGAAGAGTGTAATCATGGAGATCTCACCCTATATCTTGTAATTCATACATGCATTTGACATATAATATGAAGAATTTGAAATGCATGATGAAATGTGGTGACTGATGTAATTCAGCATGTGTACATTGACATTAATGAGGAATAAGCATGCAGAAGAACTCAGCAAAAGTATCAGGCCACCATAAAGTTTAAGATTACAACTCAATCCAGCAAAGTCATCAAAAGAACGAGAGTTGTAACTTAGAAAAAACGCCCATATAAGATAGACCCACTTGAAGGCTAACTCAAATTTCTCCGCCTTTGTCATCGAATGACCAAAAGGGTTGAAATGAGAACTAACGCCCCTGAAGAATATCATGTAGATGGAGGAGCACCAGCGTTGTTGGGGTCTTGAGTCGTTGTAGGGCCTGCCGCAGTGTCATCCAAGTCTTCAAACTCGTCTGTGTCGCATGATGAGGAATATGAACTGGCGACCAAGGAAGGAACCTTGACCTTATTGAATTTCTTTGATGGACGAGCAAACCAGTCAAAATCTTCCTTGAAGCCCATTTGCTTCAGATCTTCTTCACCATAGAGATGTGACAGAATAGCCCAGGTGCGATTGAGGGAGTCCTAGACTAGGGGGTGTCCGGATAGCCGGACTATCATCATCGGCCGGACTCCAAGACTATGAAGATACAAGATTGAAGACTTCGTCCCGTGTCCGGATGGGACTTTCCTTGGCGTGGAAGGCAAGCTTGGAGATACGGATATGTAGATCTCCTACAATTGTAACCGACTCTGTATAACCCTAGACCTCTCCGATGTCTATATAAACCGGAGGGTTTTAGTCCGTAGGACACACAACCATTACAACAATCATACCATAGGCTAGCTTCTAGGGTTTAGCCTCCTTGATCTCGTGGTAGATCCACTCTTGTACTACCCATATCATCAATATCAATCAAGCAGGAGTAGGGTTTTACCTCCATCGAGAGGGCTCGAACACAGGTAAAAACATCGTGTCCCTTGTCTCCTGTTACCATCCGCCTAGACGCACGATTCGGGACCCCCTACCGAGATCCATCGGTTTTGACAACGACATTGGTGCTTCCATTGAGAGTTCCTCTGTATCGTCACCAATAAACTTGATGGCTTCTTCAATCAACAACAACGCAGTCCGGGTGAAATTTTCTCCCGGACAGATCTTCGTGTTCGGCGGCTTTGCTGCGGGCAATTCACTTGGCCATCTGGAGCAGATCGAAGCTCGCCCCGCCATCGTGTCGATTTGGAAGCCTAAACTTCACGGCCGACATCGCGGAGACTTGATCTTGATGGATTCGAGCCCGCGATCAAGCATGCCGCCTTTGTCACGATGGGCATGATTTAGCTCTGCTGCCAGACAGAACCTTGGAGGCCGCATACGAATCCGCTCCGTCCCATAGTTCGGAGCCGACCGCGCAGATCGAGGACAGGTGGCTGGACACCGCCTTGGGAGCTGCAACTTCTACAGCGATGGGGCCGAATACTGACCTTGTCCCTTATAAAGCTCGTGACTCCGAGGTGCCGGACTCCTTGCCGGACTCCGAACCTCCTGCGCCCCCACCAATCGAATCCGATTGGGCGCCGATCATGGAGTTCACCGCCGCGGACATCTTTCAGCACTCGCCCTTTGGCAACATCCTGAATTCGCTAAAGCATCTCTCGTTATCAGGAGAGCCCTGGCCGGATTGCGGTCGGGACGGTTGGGATGCGGATGACGAAGAAATTCAAAACCCACCCACCACCCACTTTGTAGCCACTGTCGATGATCTAACCGACATGCTAGACTACGACTCCGAAGACATCGACGGCATGGACGACGATGCCGGAGACGACCAGAACCAGCGCCTACGGGGCACTTTGGAAGACCACCTCGTCATCGACATATACATGGTGGACACCCCAAAGGATGGGGATGGCGAAGAAGCGGCGGAGGCAGATTCCTCTAAGAAACAGCCCAAGCGCCCGACGTCGGCGGCGCCGCTCTAAATCCGCCACAGCAAGAATGGAGATTCCGGCACGGAGATAATAACACCCAGAGAGTGCGAAGACAACCCCTCCAAAGCAAGATTCCGCGGGAGAACGGAGAAGCCATCCCTCAAGAGAGAGTGGCAGACGAGGAGATAGAGGATGACAATTACATGCCTCACTCCAGAGACGAGGCAAGCCTCAATGACGACGAATTTGTCGTGCCCGAGGATCCCGTCGAACAAGAACGTTTTAAACGCAGGCTAATGGCCACGGCGAACAGCCTAAAGAAGAAGCAGCAACAGCTTCGAGCTGATCAAGACCTGCTGGCCGACTGATGGACCGAGGTCCTCGCGGCCGAAGAGTATGAACTCGAACGCCCCTCCAAAGCTACCCAAAACGCAAGTTGCTCCCCCGATTAGAGGAGGAGGCATATACACCTTCGTCACCAGCGCACAATACGGCAGACCGACCACCTCGTGGCCGTGACAGAGAGGCGTCTAGGCCCTCCGCCAGAACCGTACCCCGGCACCGCTCGAAAAGCGCGAAGCCACGAGGGAATGCGCCGGACTTGCGGGATATATTGGAGGACAAGGCAAGACAATCACGATCTATCTACGGATCATGTGGGCGCCCCACGATCCACGACGACCACCGTCGCGCCGGATACAGTAACTCCGGTCGGGCCGAACACAGCAGACAAAGCTCTCTTGAGCTACGTCGTGATATTGCCCAGTATAGAGGCGCCGCACACCCACTATGCTTCACAGATGAAGTAATGGATCATCAACCCGAAGGGTTTAAACCCGTGAATATTGAGTCCTACGATGGCACAACAGACCCCGCCATTTGGATCGAAGATTATCTCCTTCACATCCATATGGCCCGCGGCGACGATCTCCACGCCATCAAGTATCTCCCACTCAAGCTTAAAGGACCAGCTCGGCATTGGCTTAACAGCTTGCCTGCAGAGTCAATTGGGTGTTGGGAGGACCTGGAAGCCGCATTCCTCGACAACTTCCGGGGCACATATGTGCGACCACCGAGCGCCGATGACCTAAGACACATAATTCAGCAGCTAGATGAATCGGCCGACACAGTTCGGACACGGTTCTTAACAAAGAAAAATCAAATCGTCATTGTCCGGATCAGAGGCCCTCGCAGCCTTCAAACATAACATCCGCGACGAGTGGCTGGCCCGGCACCTAGGACAGAAAAGCGAAATCCATGGCAGCCCTCACATCACTCTTGACCCGCTTACATGCGGGAGAGGACAGCTAGCTAGCTCGCAGATAACAACCTCGGCAAAAATTCGGCGGTCCGGACAACAAGGACCACAATGGCGGTCGCGTCGCAACAAAAACAAACGCCGCATTAACGGCGATAACACCGAGGATCTGGCGGTCAATGCGGATTCGAGAGGCTCTAAACCGGTCGTGGAAAAAGCCATTCAAAAGAACTACTCCGGGTCCGTCCAATTTGGACCGAATACTCGACCGCTATTGCCAGATACATGGCACCCCCGAAAAGCTAGCTAATCACACCAATAGACATTGTTGGGTATTCAAGCAGGCGGGCAAGTTAATTGCCGAAAACAATGACAAGGGGCTACATAGCGATGACGAGGAGGAGGCCGGCCGCCCGAACGATGAGAGGACGAAGGGTTTTCCCCACAAGTGCGGACGATAAACATGATATATGCAACCCACATACCCAGAGGGGCGGAGCGTGCACTTAGGGGCGTGTATGCGATGGAGCGATCGCCCCAGTTCAACCCATGGTCCTCTTGCCCGATCACTTTCGATCGAAGGACCACCCTACCGATATCCGCCATGGTGGATTCTCCACATTAACTTTAGACCCAATCGTCGATGGATTTCACCTCACTAGAGTCACGATGGACGATGGCGGCAACTGAACTGCTTTATCGGGATACAATCGCAAGATGGGCATAGACCCTCAAGGATTAAACCTACAAAGACAACCTTCAAAGCGTCATACCAGGTGTTGAGGCCAATTATGCGAGCTCGATCCTGCTGAAGTGGTCTTGGATCCCGGATAATTTCGAGCGAGGAGTTAATCTTGACATAGTCCCGTTCATGATGGCTATCACGCTCTGCTTTCGACGAACGCGTTTGCAAAATTCAGCGGTGCCGCATTACGCATACCTCAAGCTCAAGATGCGAGGCCCTCGTGGAGTCATCACGGTCAATGGAAACATCAACGCCCTCCAAGCGGAGGAACACACAATGACTCTCGCGGCGAAATCTGAGCAGCCTCTTAAGGCAATTCTCGAGTCCGGCCGTTAAACGACCGGACACGGCCAAACGCGCCCGGAGTAACGTACATCAAGACCACCTGGCACATTCCGAGCACGCGTAGCAATGCGGCCCCAACCCCAGCCCTCGCATGATTGCAAGACTAGCCCTTCGCGTACATCATTACGCTCTGGAGAAACCATGGGCATAGGGGGAGGGGCACGACCACGATAGGCCCAGAGTGCGGCTTAACCACACTAGGGGCTCCCAAGTGTGTCACCCTTTTTCCTTCTTTTTTATTTTTTCCACAGGACTTCGTTCACCAGAGGCCCTGTCCGGCAGTAGATCTGTCGAACTCACGATACAATAGCCAGGGAGGGACAATGGCTACGACGGACACCCAGGTGGTCTCCATTATGAGCATTAAATCTGTCTAATACTCCATTCCGCAGCCTACCCCTGGAGGGAGACGTTTTTAATAGTCCAACCCTTGCTTACCGCACTATTTGTATCATTCTGCACTCATGGCAGAATTCCTTGAATAAACAATGCATCACTTTTTGTTTATAATTGCATTTCTTTTTTTACATATATGTTCATTTATGACATTTTACACCCGTACATTTTGGTACGGTCGAATACACCAGGGGCTTATGTTCCCTGCATTATGGTGTGATAAGTCTGAACACTTTCACAAGTGCGGCACCCCGAACTTATAGCACTATATGCATCGGTTCCGAATCATGTCTTGGGTCAATAGTTGGGTTTGCCCGGCTCCCATGTTTTGGTACCTTACGTTCCGTTCTATCGGCTAAGGTAGCACTGGGAGAACCACTGCGATTGCGCCCCGATTGAGCTGGGCGAGCGCCTCAGTGGAGAAAGCTAAAACTGACCGCCATGATAAGGCAAGAGCTGGTCGCTGTTCGAGAGGTCTTTTTGAGTCCCTAAAGACTTATGCCGCTTAGAGCGAGGAACCGGTTCCGTCTGGCCCAGGCGTGGATAGCGCCCCGAACTCGGTCTTCCGAACACTAGGGGCTTCGCCGAAATTTAAAATTATAGAATTCTATGGCTAAGTGGGAGTGTTCAAGCATTATAAGTCCGGTTGCCTTGTTACGTTGTGTTGGCGCCTCCTAGATGGACCCAAAAATGGGAACAAGAGCACTCAAGTTTATCCCGAACACCCCAGCACTCGTGGCATGGGGGCTGAAGCCGACGACTTGCCATCTCTCGGATTTGATAAACAGCCGCACAGAAGGTAATATTTTAAATCAACAAGCGTTGCTTAGAGCATATGAACAAAGTTTTCAGCGCACAGGATAACACATTGCGAGTCTACTCAAATATTACATCTTTTGGGCACTCATCCGCAATCTTGCGGGCACCCTTCAGGACACTCTTATCGTACATTTCGGGCGTACGATACTCCTTGCCCGCCGGCGGCGTGTCCGTCAGAAGCCTCTCAGCATCCAGCCTGCCCTAGTGCACCTTTGCGCGGGCAAGGGCCCGACGGGCACCTTCAATACAGGCAGAGCGCTTGATGACTTCCACCCAAGGGCACGCATCCACCAGCCGTCGCACGAGGCTGAAGTAGCTCCCAGGCATGGCCTCCTCAGGCCACAGCCGGACTATGAGGCCCTTCATGGCCTGCTCGGCTACCTTGTGGAGCTCAACCAGCTGCTTCAGCTGGTCGCTAGAAACACCGATGTCCGCCTCGGCATCTTGAGACGAAGACCTTCTCCGTTGAGCTCCCCTCCTCGGCCCGGTAGAATGCGGCGGCATCGGACATGCTGCGAGGCAGATCTGCAAACGCTCTTGGAGAGCTCCGAATTCGGGTAAGTAACAGGTAATTCACATCCACATGCTTGCTTTGCGTGAAAAATGCCTTACCCGCCGCTATTTTCTTTACCGCCTCAATCTCCTGGAGGGCCTTATGGGCCTCGGCCTTAGCGGCTTTGGCACTCTCAAGAACCGAGGCAAGCTCGGACTCTCGAGTCTTCGAGTCGTGCTCCAAACTCTCATGCTTTTCCATGAGAGCCTGGAGCTCTTGCCACACCTCCGCCACCCGCGCCTCCTGCTTCTCTCGCTCTGCTCGTTCCGCGGCCACATTGCGTTCGGCCGCGGACATGGCCTCCTTCAGGGTCGCCACCTCGTTCGTGGCCCCTACAATGCACAAGTTATCCTTGTTATTTCTATTGCAACCAAAATCCTTTTCTGTAAGGTACAAATTTACTACGGTGTTACTCACCTTCTTTGGCCTCGAGCTGCTTCTTGGCAAGGCCGAGCTCGTTCTCGGACCGCTCGAGGTCCTGCTTCAAAGCACCGACCTCCGCAGTCAATGCGGCAGAGGTCAGCAGCGCAGCTTGCAATCCCATATTGACATAATTTTTAGAACTCCTGCGTATATCTTTTTAGATCCTTAGTCCGGCTTTTTTTTCCGAACACCGAACCGAGCATCAGGGGCTACTGTCTATGCGGTATTACATTACATACTTTAAAAAACTTCTTACCTCAAAGCCTGTTAGAAGGCTGCTGCAGGCTTCGGTCAGCCCGCTTTTGGCGAGCTGAACCTTCTGAATCACCGCACTCATGATAGTGCGGTGTTCTTCCTCGATGGAAGCACCGTTGAGCGCCTCCAACAAGTTGTTCGGCACCTCCGGTTGGACGGAGGCTGCCGGTGTCACGATCTTGCCCTTCTTACGAAGGGGCCGCCTGCCGGACTCCGGAACCACTGCGGGTTCGATCGCGAGTCCGTGCAAAGTCCGGAGGTTGCCTGTGGCACCTCGGGCCTCCCCTCTGGCGGGTCCCTCACAGGATCCCACCTCGGCGTCCTCAGCATCACGAGGGGTGGAGGCGGTCGGAATGGATCCACATCCGACGGAGCCAAGGACCCGCTCGATGAAGCGGGTAGATCCTCCTCGGCCGGACAGCAGGTTGTATGCGGCATTAGAAGGACACTACGCGGCACAAGGAAAATTATAAATCACTCGAGGAATCCGGATACTTACGATCTTGCGGGGCTTGGCCCTTGAGGCCACTCCTCGTCGTCGTCGTCGGCGTTGGCGAGAGCAGTCCGGAGGAAGGTCCTCCCTTCTTGGACCCTTGGCCTCCCTCGTTGGGAAGCCTTCCTCTTCCTCTCTCTCCCTCTTGGGAGAGTCCTCTTCTCCTCCTCGTCTTGGGAGGAGTCGCCTCATAGCCATCGGACGATGAGTCCGATACCACATGGCGCCGGGAACTCCTTGGGTTCCGTGGCCTTCTTCTTAGCCTTCTTCTCGGCACCACGTAAAGGGCGGAACCAGCGCCCCATCAAACGGGTGTCCGTTGGGTCTTGAGGAAGGGAGCGGACAGTCTACCTTTCCGGACGTCCTCTGCCATTCCTGTTAAAGGCATTGGGAGTTTTAAATCCCACATAGAGTCAAACTATGAACGAAAATAAGTGTCCCATAGAGGATAACAAAGCTTACCTCGCCGGCCGGGCGCTTGGTGCTGAATCCGCGGTCTTCCGTCGCGGATGCGGGGGCTTCTCCACCCTTGAACAGCACCCCCCAGGAAGCTTCGTATGTCGTGTCGAAGAGCCCGCTCGAGGTCGGTCTTTGTGCGGATCGAACTCCCACAAATTGAAGGCCCGCTGTTGGCGGGGAGAATCCGTGACGAGCATGACTGGACCACATTGACAAGCTTAAGCTTCTTGTTCACGAGTGCAGAGATGTGCGAGTCTGTCGGCTCCTTGAACTGCCCCATAGCAAGCCCTTCTCTTTCCGGAGGTGAGCTGCATGGGGATACCAGATCTGAACTCGGGGCGCGCTGCCCATTTAGGGTCCGCTGGCTCGGTGATGTAGAACCACCCGATTGCCACCCCTTGCGGACTCCATGAAGGCCCCCTCGAGCGGGTGGCGTTGGGCATTTTTTCCACCATGGCGCCTCCGCACTCCGCTTGGGCGCCCTTCACTACCTTGACTTGACATTGAAGGTCTTTAGCCACAAGCGAAGTGGGGCGGATCTGAGGAAGGCCTCGCACATGACGATAAGCGCCGAGATGTTGAGGATGAAGTTTGGCGCCAGATCGTGGAAGTCCGAGCCATAGTAGTACATGAGCCCCGGACGAAGGGATGAAGTGGGAAGCCCGATCCGTGGAGGAAGTGGGAAGGAATCGACCCTCTCATGGGGCACAGGGGTGGGGATGAGCCGCCCCTCGTCGGGCGGCCGGTCGCGATGTCGCTGGAAAGGTATCCAGCGCCAGCGCAGCTTCTCGATGTGCCCCTCCGTAGCGGAGGAGGCCATCCACTGCCTCCGCTCCGGACATGGCTGGAGAAGGTTGAGACGAGATGTGCGGACTTGGGCGCTGGAGCTCGAGTGCGCGGAGATGGATAAGCAAAGGAGGAAGAAGGCGTAGGTGAAAAGGTGGATCCTTATCCCCTTATATATGGGCGGAGGAAGACTATGCGTCCCCACCGGCCTGGTAAAACTCGCTTATCTCCCAAGCGCCACCATCAATGGTGCGGTTGGGTTACCCACGCCCGTATTGAAGGGAATCCCGGAATAAGGGGAACACGATCTCTGCTTTTACAAGACGTGCCAAGGAAACCGCTTTGCTAAACGCGCTGAAGTGGTATAATAAAAAACGATTCAAGTGGAAGCTTGGATGTGGCGTGACGTCATGCCACAAAATACGTCAGCAGATTGAACTTGTGTACATATTATTCTCTCTACGATGGAATGTGGAATTCATTTTGCAGAGCCGGACACTATCCTGGTGTTCACAAATCTTCTATGAATTATTCGGAGGAGGAACTCCTTGCAATGCCGAACAATATGTGCGTCGGACTCATCGTCATTGAAGCCTGGTTCAGGACTCTTGAGGAGTCTGGACTAGGGGTGTCCGGATAGCGGACTATCATCATCGGCGGACTCCAAGACTATGAAGATACAAGATTGAAGACTTCGTCCGTGTCCGGATGGGACTTTCCTTGGCGTGGAAGGCAAGCTTGGAATCTGGATATGTAGATCTCCTACCATTGTAACCGACTCTGTATAACACTAGCCCTCTCCGGTGTCTATATAAACCGGAGGGTTTTAGTCCGTAGGACACACAACCATTACAACAATCATACCATAGGCTAGCTTCTAGGGTTTAGCCTCCTTGATCTCGTGGTAGATCCACTCTTGTACTACCCATATCATCAATATCAATCAAGTAGGAGTAGGGTTTTACCTCCATCGAGAGGGCCCGAACCTGGGTAAAAACATCGTGTCCCTTGTCTCCTGTTACCATCCACCTAGACACACAGTTCGGGACCCCCTACCCGAGATCCGCCGGTTTTGACACCGACAGCGATCAAAAACCTCATGGAGGTAGTAATGGTTTTTCTTCACTGCATTATGTGTAGAAGTCATGTTGTGAAGAATAGAGCCAAACTGATGCTTAACCCATTTGTGGTTTCGATCCACCTTCCGGTGAAGACTAAGAAGCGGCTCACGGTCAGTCATCACACGAGGAGCAGTGGCTTGAGGATTTGGCTTGGATGCATTGGCAGCAGAATCATGAGTGGCAGAGTCATCATTGGTGGAATAAGATGCGACTTTGAACTCGACCATCCAATGGACGAATACCTTCATCGATAACAGCTGGTGCCTTGCCCTTCTCATCAGCTAAGGAATATGTCCGCTTGAGGACTTCAATCGGGGGCAAGTAGCTGAGGTGATTCTGAAAGTCAGCTTTGTAGTTGAGTGAAGACCTTGTTCTGAGGAATCTCATAATCCAAGGAGCATAAGGCTTCAGCTCAGACGGTGAAAGTGCAACATTTGCCAGAGTCCTCATGAAGAAATCATGATAACTGACAGGGATGCCATGCATGATGTTGAATAGCATATTCTTCATGATGCCAATGATTTCCTCATTAGATGAGTCGTGGCCTTTGATGGGACTCATAGTCTTGGTCAGAATGCGATAGATGGTTCTTGGCACATACAACAATTCCTTCACAAGGAATTTGGTCCTTGGGGCTTGACCAGGCTTTAGAGGCTTCATGAGAACTTGCATGTAATGAGCAGAGAGTTCAGGCTCATCGTACAAACAACGAGCACCTTCAGGTGGAGGACTGATTGGCAGGGCATGAAGCAATTCAGAGACCGGTGCCTTGTAGTGAGTGTTTTCGGTCACCCAGTCCAACACCCAAGAGTTGATATCATCAGCATCACCTATGATGTGCAGTGTTGCGTAGAACTGAAGAATAAGCTCTTCATTCCAATCAACTATGTCTGAGCAAAAGTTGAGCAAGCATGCATCATGAAGCATACTAAGGACTTGAGAGAAGCAAGGCATTGATTCCATGTCCACGTGAGGAATATGCTCGTGGTCGAAGACTTCGTCCTTATTGAACAGCAGTGAAGAATAGAGGTTGGCCTAGCTGGCAGTCCAGAAACGCTTCCTTCTAAGACGAGCATTGTCATAAGGGTTGAAGTCAGTGAAGAACACATGCTCGCCGAAGAAATCATCAGCCTTGAATTTTTGCTTCTTTGAGAATGGATCCTTTGGCTTGGGCTGAGGAGTGTCAGTCAATTGCATCACCACCTTAGGAATCACAATCTCAGGATCCACAGACTGAGGAATTTCAGGCTCTTCTTCACCGCAGCACTGGTCTTCAATTCTTCATTTAAATTTTCTTGACACTAGTGGCTGGAATTTCTTCATGGACAGATGGGGTTGCATGAGGTTCTTGAGAACCCATTTGTACTTCATGAGCAGCGAGGGATCCCAGTCCGAGGGGCCAAAGAGTTCAACACCCACGAGCCGGCCGGAGAATCAAGAGTTTGCTTGAGAGGGCGTCCATTTGAAAGATCACCGTGCGTTAATGCGTATGGTGATTGGAAGGATTTCGTCACGAAAGCGGATTGCGTGATCTGCCATGAGCTTCTTTGGCGGGATTTGAGGTATCTGAAAATGGCGTACCTTTGTTTTTAACAGTTGTGCATATAAAAATGCGCCTGTATAGATAGTAGCCCCGAGACTCGGTAGGTTGTCGAAGATGACAGCGTCGTCGAGGATCGAAAATCTAAACATCTCGGTAATGAATACCGCCGTTCGACTGGTGGCGGATAGTCCGGGGCCAGCCGGATGATCGATTGCCGAATCCGAGTCGATAATCGGACATGGCGATCTTGACATCGCACTTGTCAATCAGCGACTTGACGAGTCGCAAGGTAAATAAATTCTCCGCAGCCGCTTTATTGAGTGGGTTAAAGCCCTCCTCGATAAGTTATATCTTGTTTATCTGAGCAGTCTGCTTTGCTATGGAGAGACTTGGGCGAGCTTGCACAAGCTAAGGAGCAAGCCCGAAGGAGTGATCTGCTGCCGCGAGGGCGGCCAAGAGTTGAAGGTCGAAAGTCTGCGCCTTGCCTAAGCGGGCGGAGGTGGCCGAATTGGCCAAGAATTTAAAGGATGCTACCGACCGTGGCGAGGCTCTTGAAAAGGAGCGCCTATCGGAGCGGAAGACTGAAGAAGGCCACCGCCGGCCAAGGATGCCCGTTCTACAATGCGGGCTATGAAGAAGGAGCTGCTAAGCCGAGAAATCACGGTGGCAAGCCGTTTCTTATCGTCGCCGGTTTATGGATGCCAAGTACGCTAAATTTGAGCGGCAAAGTGGAGTTCGGAGGATCCTTATATGGACTTGGCTGCGAGTGCGGTGGCGACGCCAAGCACTTCCGAGCCGGGGATCACGAGGTGGAAGAGTTATATTGGACTCAATTCCACAGTCCGGATCGCCCTCTTCCGCCGTCAGACGAGTTGGCGAATGGGCTGAACTGAATAGACTGTCCGGGCTGGCTATGGTCGACATCGTGGCCCATGTGTGGCCGAGAGGTCCAAGGCGACGAGCTACTTGACCCATCGCAGCGAGCCCTTGGGGCGGTGCCGCATATCAAGGAGATGAAACAGTCGGCTGCGCCGGTAGCGGTGGCTCGCCCGTGTAAAGGCGCAGTGTCCGGAGATGGATGCCACCGCTGTTGCTGCCCAGGGTTCGGATGGGAACCGGCTTCCTGCCGAGCATTATTTCGGGGAAGTTATGCGTGGCTCTCGTATAATAGAGTCGCAGTGCTCAAAGAATGTAACATTCAATTGAACGCATTAACTTGTATATCAATGATTATAGTATGAATGCTTTTTATACTTGTGCTACCAAGTAGTAAAACTTCTCTGTCTGGCCGTTTATGTATACTTGTGTATAACCCGAAGATGCGATCTTGACTTTTCCCCTTGCACAAGGTGCTGGGGTGTTCGCAAAATAGCGCTTTTCACACTTAATCCGGCGTCTCGGTCTGTTATAAGGAGGTGGTAGCGTAGCGAACGAGGCAATCCGGACTATGGTGCTTTATTTCTTTCACTTAGCCAATGGAGCTCGAGGGTGGGCTACGATATAGCCCCTAATGACACCGCACATCTCCGGATTCGAGTGCGTATGTGCTGACCGAAGCGGCCCTTCGTCAAAGCGAAATTCTAAACATTCGGTAGTCGATCAAGTGGTGACGGACTCTCGCTATATCATGACGATCGGTTTTCGGCTTTCTCTCGAGGTGCTCGCCCGGCGAACCGGGGCACAATCACGAGAGTTCTCCACGGTGCCGCGTTAGCGGGTGATCTGGAACGTAAGGCAGCAAAACACGTGAGCCGGCAAACCCAACATTTGACCAAAGACATGATTGAGCTGATGCATATAATGCCCAACTTGAGACGCCAACACTCCGAAGGTGTTCGGACTTTATGATAACGGGCAGAATTATGCCCTAAGCCCTTGTGTCGTGTACGGGCATTGTCTTCGACGCGCCGATGCCAAGGCGTCGAGCTCGCCTTTGGCTATAGCAAGAAGCCGGGGAGATTTAACAACAAGAGACAAGAATAAAAGGTCTACGTAGGGTCTTAATCAAAAGAATCCTTGCGACGGGTCCCTCCGCACGTCTGCGCTGTGTCTCCGTTCGCCGTTATCACGGGCGGTACGCACGTTGTTCATCTCAGAGAAAGAGAGGAACATTTTAGTTTTAGAAACAGTTAGATGCGAAAATAATGCAAAAGAATAAGTGTAAATAACTAAAGCTAGGTTTATATGAAACCGATGTTAGTTGTCTTGCGCAGCCCTTGTGAAAGGGTATGCGGCTAGGGAGCCCTAGCCCGCTTAGTCCGGATTCGTCTATTCAAGTCCGGGGTCTTTAAGTGACCCTCGACTTTGAAATGGTGCCATGTGGACCGGGCATCTTAAGTGTAAGAGACGCGAATGCGGTATGGCGTTGAAGCGGACAAAAGCCTTCGTCCCAATAGTGCTTGATGTTCACTTTTAAATGGGACGATATGGAAAATTAACTTTTCGCGTCGAAAATTGTTCGGCAACCCGAACACGACTTCTAGTAATATCGAGCCTGTGCACTTGGCGTAAGGGCCTGGCGTAACTCCTTTGAAGGAAGTGCGGCTGTGTCGAATTTTGGTAGGGTCTATCCCCATCCGACGGATTGTGTTTGAATATAGCAGGTTTAAGTCACTGCCTCCGTCCATTAGGACATTTGTGAATTGTAGTCCGCCTATTATCGGATTCAATATCAGGGGAGTTCGTCCCGTATTTCGAATGCCTCTGGAATAGTCCAGGTGGTCGAAAGTGATTGGTTTTGATATCCAATCTCTACGGTCTGCTGGGTTGGACCGTGCGAGGCTCTTTTTAGAAAGTGTCGCGCTGTTTTTCCGTGTCCTCACATGAAGTGAGTTTACTGCTTTGACCCCTTGTGGGAAAGTCTTTTGTTTTCCGGTGCCTCGCCGGCGGGTTTATCTTCTTAAGCTGACGCGTCGAGCCCTTGTGTTCGCATTTAGTCGGCCGGACTGTTTGAAAACCCAACAATCCTCGTGGGTGTGATTTGCGGCCTTCCGGGTACCGTGGATTTGACATATCCGACCCGAATTTTGTGTAGGTTAGACAGTTCGTCATTGCCGTCCTTGAGGGGTTGAGCTTTATTATTCGCCGTGAGCTTTTAAATCCGGCGTTGATCGCCGTGCTTTTGGGCTTTTCTCTTTATTCCGCGCTGTTCTTTTTTGCGCCATGATTTTCCATTTCCATCTCTTATCTCGGATGTACTTGGGTCATTTGGTGCTTCTTGCCAACCAGCTGTCCTCTCCTCGCATAAGCGGGTCATGAGGCTTGTTAGTGCGGTCATTGTCCTCGGTTTCTCTTGGCCGAGGTGTCCGCAAGCCATTCGTCTCGGACATTGTGCTTAAAAGCTGCTAAGGCTTGGCGTCCGGACAATCGACTATCTGGTTCTTTTAGTAAGGAACCTGTTCGAATTTCCACGCCGACTCTCCGGCTGTTGAGTTATGTGACTTAGGTCATCTCAGATCCGGAGGCCGGACATAAGTCCCTTGAAAATTTGCTCTAAACGCTTCCTCGAGCTCTTCCCAACTTCCAACACTGTTTTAGGAGGCTTTTGAGCCAATGACGGGCTGGCCCTTTGAGCTTGAGGGTAGATATTTTATGGCGTGGAGATCATCTCCTCTGTCCATATGTATATGCAGATATAGTCTTCTATCCGCACTCTGTGGTCTGTTGTTCCGTCGTAGGCTTCTATGTTTATGGGTTTAAACCCTGCTGGGAATTCATGTTCCAAAGAACTCGTCTGTGAAGCATAGTGGGTGTCTGGCGCCCACATTATGTATGCGTTGCTATCGTCGGACACTTGACGTGTTCCTTTGCTTATTGGGGCTTTCCTTTTGGGTCCATAGATGGACTGGCTGGGCCATTGGACGGTGGGGGCTTCATGGCCTCTTCGTCGAATTCTGGGAGCAGCTTGCGCTTGGTAGCTCTTGGTTGGTGGCTGTTGCCGTGTTTGTCTGTGGTTTTGAGTACTTTGCTCCATCTTATTCGGAGCGCGTCTTCCGCTGTGTTGAGCTTCCGTTTTCCTTCTTCGAGCTTCTTCTTTGAAGCGATGAGCTGCGTTTACAAAGCTCTTGTTCGACGGGCTCCTCGAGTTAAATGCGTCATTGGGGCTTGTTTAGTCTTCGGAGGGAGGTATGTAGTTGTGATCCTCAACCTTTTCTTCTCGCCGCCTTTTCGTGAGGGCTTGCTTCTACATCCTCCTGCTACCGAGTCTTCTTTGGAGGGTTTGTCTTGGCGCTCTCCGGTGTTATTATCTCCGCGCCGAATCTCCATTCTTGTTGCGGCGGGATTTAGAGCGGCGCCGCTGACGCCGGCGTTTCGGCTGCTTCTTTAGAGAATCTTCCTCCACTGCTTTTTCGCCATCCCCTTCTTTTCGGGTATCCACCATGTAGACGTCGTACGACGAGGTGGCCTTCCAGTGCCCTGTGGGCGCTGGGTCCTATTCGTCTCCGGCATCATCGTCCATGGCGTCGATGTCATCGGAGTCATAGTCTAGCATGTCGGTTAGATCTTCGACAGTGGCTACAAAGTGGGTGGTGGATGGGATCCGAATTTCTTCATTGTCCGAACTCCAACCGTCCTGGCCGTAGTCCGGCCAGGATTCTCCTGATAGTGAGAGATGCTTCAGAGAATTCAGGATATCGCCAAAAGGCGAGTGCTGAAAGATGTCCGCGGCGGTGAATTCCATAACCGGCGCCCAATCCGGCTTAATTGGCGGGGCGCGGAGGCTCGAGTCCGCGAGGAGTCCGGCGCCTCGGGATCACGAGTTTCGCAGGGACAAGATTGGTATTCGCTCCATCGCCGTAGATGTTGAAGCCCCTGTGGCGTCTATCCACCGCCTCGTCATGGGCAATCTGCTCCGCAAGTAGCCGGGCGGATTCGATCTGCGCCACCAAAGCATTGTCCGTGGCAGAGCTAGATCATGCCCATCGTCCGCAGATCTGCGGCGCTTGGTCTGGCTCGAGTCCGTCGAAGATCAAGTCTCCGCGTCATCGGCCGAAGTTTAAACTTCAATCGACTCGACGGCGGGGCGTAGCTTCGATCTGCTCCAGATGGCCAAGAGAATTGCCCGCAGCAAAGCCGCCGAATATGAAGATCTGTCCGGGAGAAAAGTCTCACCGACAGCGTTGATGGTTGAAGATGCCATCGAGCCTATCGGTGATGACACGAGGAACTCTCAATGAAAGCACCAATGTCGGTGTCAAAACCGGCGGATCTCGGTAGGGGGTCCCGAATCGTGTGTCTAGGCGGATGGTAACAGGAGACGAGGGACACAATGTTTTTACCTGTGTTCGAGCCCTCTCGATGGAGGTAATACCCTCGTCCCGCTTGATTAATATTGATGATATGGGTAGTACAAGAGTAGATCTACCACGAGATCAAGGAGGCTAAACCCTAGAAGCTAGCCTATGGTATGATTGTTGAGGTGTAATGTTGTGTCCTACGGACTAAAGCCCTCCAGTTTATATAGACACCGGAGAGGCTAGGGTTACACAGAGTCGGTTACAATGGTAGGAGATCTACATATCCGTATCGCCAAGCTTGCCTTCCACGCCAAGGAAAGTACCTTCCGGACACGAGCCGGAGTCTTCAATCTTCTATCTTCGTAGTCTGGGAGTCTGGCCGATATTGATAGTCCGGCTGTCCGGACACCCCCTAGTCCAGGACTCCCTCAACCCATTTGTACTTCAGTAGCAGCAGGGGATTGAGGAATTGCTTAAAGTGGAGTGAACATTGGAGAGTTGGGGAGCTGACTTTCCCAAAAGTCATCATGTAGCACAGGTGTGGTACAGCCAATGTCCACATCCTCATCTTCCATTTCTTCAACGCCGGCCTCTTCAGCAGTGAACTGAGGCATAGGCGAGGAGACAACTGGTGTTGAAGGGATTTCATCCACTTCAATTTCTTCATCTAACTGCTCTGACGAAGCAGCAGAAGGATTCTCTTCATCGGATTCCCTTGCAATCACATAATCTTTACCAAAAGGAACAAGGTCCTTTGATGGCATGAATGAGACAGGAACGGCATCAATTGGGTTGTTGATTGAGCTTGTCAAAGGCTTCATCTTCTTCGGAGCTGAAGAATCTGATGAAGTTGATGCCTTCCTTTTCTTCATGGTTGCACGCTCCGCAGCCTTGGTCTTCTTCGCATCTGATGCAGATGGAAGAATTGGAGTTGGTGCAGGCGCAGGACAAGTAGAGGAATTTGGTTTAGTTTCTTCAGGCGCAACTGATGCAGTTGCCCTGACGGCTTCACTTTCTTCAGGCGCACCACTAGTGGATGCCCTGGCAATTTCTTCAGCGGCTGGAATGCAGTCATCAGCCCTGGTACTTCCATTTTCTTCAGTAGCCTAATTGTCATCAGCGGTGCTGGCATGTTCTTCAGTGGGCTGAGTAGATGCTTCAGCTGGAGTAACTTCAATGTGCACAGGAGCAGCAGCACTTGAAGTGAAAGTCTTCGTCAACTTGACGAACCGGACCTTGGCGCCCTTCCAATCAGCATAGTAGCGATTGAATTCATCACTCAGTTGCTTGATCTCAGCTTGCAAGGCAACGAGTTGATTAGGGGTAAGAGTGAGGACATTGTCCTTGAGGTAGCGTTGCTTCTTGTACTGCGCTTTCTTCAGTCTTCTGCCTTCTTCAAATTTCCACTTCTCTTCAAATGAAGGCAGTCAGAACATGACTTTGACCAGGAGTGAGGTTCATCTCCGGCAAAGGCGTGTTAGGGTCCTTGTGCCATAGGTCAATGAAGTCGAGGATCAACTTTGGATCCAATAGCAGTGGCACATTGCTGCCTTTGGCTCTGGTGGCCCTGGCCTGCCTAACTCTGATGATTTCGGCAAGTTCTTCATCATCAGCCTCATCGTCATTAGAGGGCACTTGGAAGGCGACCTGCTTCTTGTGAGGACTTGGTCGAAGGCCTCGTCCATCAGTGGCCATTTTATTCAGCATAGAGGGGCCAGCAGAGGAACTTGCAGATGCTCCTGAGGCTATTGAGATGCCTATAGTCCTTTGGCACGTGGCGAGATGCACAGGTGCAGAGGATTTGGTCGGAGCAGCTGAAGACTTTGTCGGAGTAGCTGAGGACTTTGAAGGAGGAGCAGATTGAGGAATTGGCCGTGAGGGTTTTGAAGAATCAGGCCGTGAGGGCATTGCTGAGGAACTTGGACGTGAGGGCATTGAGGGTGAAGCACTTGGCTTGTGAGCATGCTTCTTGGTCATCGCCTTCTTCGGCTTACTAGCAGAGGCCTCAGCAGCGGTAGTAGCAGCAGTAGAATCTTCGTTAAATTTCCTCACTGCTTCCTTTGCTTGTTTGGCCAGTTTGGCCTGGCGCTTTGCCCATTCATCAGCATAGTCCTCACCGCGCTTGAGGCTGGTGGGATCTGCCAATTGGCCTGGTGCCAATGGAGGTCTTGGGCATGGAGGGTTGAGTGCGAATTTTTTCATATACTTGGAAGTGACGTACCTGTAGTCCCTCCATTCCCGTGCCCATCTTCTCTCTATCCTTTGTATGCGCACCTTGCGTTGATTTTTGTCCTCCTCGCCAAATTTGGCCTCATCAGGAGTGCAGTATATAGCATAAATGTCGTCAGGGATTTCGAAAGTAGTATTGACCTCAGGCTTCTTTCCACCCTTCTGTGGCTTCTTACCGTCAGCCATTTTCTTCAGCTGAGGTATATGAACAACTGAAGTTTCTGAAGAAGTGTCCAACTTTTCTTCGAGGAACACTACAAATGAGTTAAGTTGATGAGAACCTAGTGATTCAGCAGTGGACATTTGTACCCGTGAACAGAGTATAGTTGCGAGGAATTTGGAGAGGTCATATGCGTTCTTAGAAGGTTTTTCGAAAAGAATAGGTTTGAGGAATTTGACCAGATGAGTCTTGAGGAATTTCACTAAGCGTTCTTTGTCTTAGGTTCCAGAGTTGTATAGATGAAAATCCACACAATTTAGGAATCTTGAAGAAAATCATTGCTTAGAGAAACGAATCAAGAGCAGATGACATGTGAGGTGTTCATGTGTATGAAGATTTGAAGAATAAACACATTTGAAGATTTTCAAGAAAACATATGAATCAAAGAGGGCAGTAAAAGTAACTTTTAATTACCCTTGATGAAGAACATGATAAACTGAGAAGTGTAGATGTGAAGTTTGCCAGTTCAGATCTTCCATGCCCTAACTTGGCAGAGGAAGATGGCTATGGCGGCGGCAGAGTGAAGAAATCCGCAACTGGCACGAGTATGACGGCGACGAGGTCGAGGAAGTGAAGCTCTTCCTCACCGGCGACGATGAAGTAGCGGCGGCGCTAGGGTTTGGGGAGCTCGAGCGGGAGTGAGAGCGAGCGGAGTAAAAATGAAGTGAGGAAGAGGCAGGGGTATTTATAGTGGGAGTGAAAAAACTATACGCCCGAGGAAATCGGACGAACATGCCCCTGGCCCTTCTCATTCGCTTGACATGTGTCACCCACGTACTGAGAGGTGGCGATCGTGTAGGGTCGTGGGTGAATAGATAAGTATTGTCGTGGGAAGCGGAACGGTTTGAGCGGCAAAACCGAAAAATTAGATAAGATAAGTTAAAAGTTACATTCACAATTTCTTCAGCTGTCAAGGACAGAGTGAAGATTTTGAATGAGTTTCAAATAGAAAGCACATGAAGAATTTGTGAACAGACTAGGTTGAGTTTAGCATAGAGGGGGGAGGGTCCAATCACATTCACTTAGCAAAAGAAATCAACATGAAGAATCAGCAATAAGTGAATGCTGTAGAGGACATAAACTCATATATATATATATATATATATTCAAATGAAGAACAACACCGGAAAGAGTGAAGACAATGCAAAGTTGAAGAATGTGAAAAACTAAGGAATTTCAAAAACGAAGAAAAACTCAAATTGAAGATTTTCAACTTTGGTTGGTGGCTTAACCCACCGTATAAGAAAGCTGATTTCAGACACCACGTACAATTTTCGTAGGGCTCTGAGAATCAATTTCTTCATTAATTTCTTCACACTTAGAGGGTTAGTCTTCATTGATTGAAGAAAAACATTACTTTGTGTGTTGCGCATCTAAGTCATCAAGTCAGCATAAGTGTTAGGATATTTAGCTCACACCGCAACTTGCTAAATATCTTCTCATCCAAGGGCTTAGTGAAGATATCGGCCAGCTGGTCTTCAGTGCTAACGTGGTCGATGGAGATGTCGCCCTTCAACACATGATCACGAAGAAAATGATGACGAATCTGGATGTGCTTGGTCTTCGAGTGCTGAACTGGGTTATGAGAAATCTTGATAGCGCTCTCATTGTTGTAGTAGAGAGGCACATTCTCCACGTTGATGCCATAGTCCTTGAGTGTTTGCTTCATACATAGTAATTGAGCACAGCACGATCCAGCAACAATGTACTCAACTTCTGTAGTGGAGAGTGATACACAGTTCCATTCTTCGAGGACCAACAGACCAAAGATCGTCCGAGGAAATGGCATGTGCCTGACATTGACTTGCGGTCCACACGATCACCAGCATAGTCAGTCTGAATATCCAATGAGATCAAACGAAGAGCCCTTGGTATACCATAATCCAAGTGTTGGTGTGTGAGCTAGATATCGAAGAATATGCTTCACAACCTTATGATGTGATTCCTTCGGTGTAGCTTGAAATCGGGCACACATGCAAACACTGAGCATAATATCCGGCCTAGATGCACATAGGTACAATAAAGAACCAATCATGGAGCGGTATACCTTTTGATCGAAGTCTTTACCATTTTCATCAGTGCATAGATGGCCATTTGTGGGCATTGGAATTTTGACCCCTTTGCAATCTTGCATGCCGAATTTCCTCAATACATCTTTGAGGTATTTCTCCTGAGATATGAATATGCCATTACGCTGTTGACAAATTTGAAGACCTAAAAAGAATTTCAGTTCTCCCATCATAGACATTTGATATTCTTCACTCATCATATAGGCAAATTCATCACTGTATCGTTGGTCAGTACAGCCAAAAATGATATCATCAACATAAATTTGGCACACAAACAATTCACCATCATAAGATTTAGTGAAAAGAGTTGGGTCGAGTGAACTGGGTTTGAAGCCTTTCTTCATGAGGAATTCCTTCAAAGTATCATACCACGCCCGAGGGGCCTACTTGAGGCCATACAAGGCCTTATTGAGTCTGGAGACTTTGTTAGGTTGCTTTGGATCTTCAAAACCTGGGGGTTGAGCAACATATACTTCTCCCTCAAGCTTACCATTGAGGAATGCACTTTTCACATCCATTTGTTGTAAGATAATATCATGATGGTTAGCATAAGCAAGTAATATGCGAATAGCCTCAAGTCTAGGAACAGGTGCAAAAGTTTCATCGAAGTCAATTCCTTCAACCTGTGTGTAGCCTTGAGCTACAAGCCGTGCCTTATTCCTCACCACAAGGCCATTTTCATCTTGCTTGTTGCCGTAGATCCACTTTGTGCCAATAATGTTGTGCTTGCGAGGATCTGGACATTTGAATAGTTCCCAAATGTTGTTGAGCTCAAACTGATGTAATTCTTCTTGCATAGCTTGAATCCACTCAGGCTCCAAATATGCTTCATCTACCTTAGTGGGCTCTGTTATAGAGACAAAAGCAAAATGCCCACAAAAGTTAGACAAATGTGAAGCTTTTGAGCGTGTGAGAGGACCTGGTGCTTCAATGTCATCGATGATCTTCTCGATTTGCACTTCGTTTGCAATGCGAGGATGAGCGGGTTGTCTTCGAGGAATTTGATCCGCATTCTCGTCAGGAGCATTTTCCTTAGCACCATTTTCTTCAGGTGTGCCAGCTCGACGTTCTTCACGTTCTGGAATGAATTCTTTAGCAGATTCTTCGGTAGGAATGACATCCTCAGTAGCCTTGAACTTGATAGATTCCTCAGGTGCTGGTTCATCTAACACAGAAGGTAGGTGCTCTCTTTGCGAGCCATTAGTTTCATCGAATCAAGACATCTACGCTTCAACAACCTTGTGAAGAACGTTGTTGAAGACTTTGTAGGTGTGCGAGTCCTTCCCGTAACCAAGCATAAAACCGCCATGTGCTTTCGGTGCAAATTTAGAATTGTGATGAGGATCTCTAATCCAACATTTAGCACCAAAGACTTTGAAGTAATTCACATTGGGTTTCTTGTTAGTGAGGAGTTCATGAGCAGTCTACTTGAAGAATTTGTGAAGATATACTCTGTTGATGATGTGGCAGGCAATATCAATAGCCTCAATCCAGAAACGACGAGGCTTCTTGTATTCATCAAGCATAGTGCGAGCCATCTCAACAAGAGTTCTGTTCTTGCGCTCCACGATGCCATTCTGCTGAGGAGTATAAGGAGCAGATAACTCGTGAGTAATACCAAGTTCATCAAGATAGTCATCAAGACCAGAATTCTTGAACCCAGTCCCATTGTCACTTCTTATGTGCTTGATCTTCACACCAAAGTTGGTTGAAGCCCTCGAGGAAAATCGTTTGAAGACTTCCTGCACCTCATGTTTGTAAGTGACAATATGCACCCATGTGTAACGAGAATAATCATCAACAATAACAAAACTCTATAGAGATGCATCATTAGTAACGGAAGAATAATGATTAGGACCAAAGAGATCCATATGAAGCAATTCAAATGGTCGAGTGGTAGTCATGATAGTCTTCGCTGGATGCTTGGCCTTTGTCATCTTTCCAGCTTCACAGGCTCCACATAAGTGATCCTTGAGGAATTTGACATTCTCAATGCCAATGACATGCTTCTTCTTCACAAGCGTGTGCAAATTCCTCATACCGGCATGACCAAGTCGTCGATGCCATAGCCAGCCTTCTGAAGCTTTTGCAAGTAGGCATACGGCTGGTTGTGGTCCTGTAGAGAACTCAACAATGTACAAGTCTCCTCTCCTAAAGCCTTCGAAGACTTTGGAATTTTCAGCTTCCATGATCACAACACAATGATATTTGCCAAAGACAACAACCATATCAAGATCACAAAGCATTGAGACAGACATGAGGTTGTATCCTAAGGACTCGACAAGCATGACTTTGTCCATGTGTCGATCCTTTGAGATCGCAACCTTACTTAGACCCAATACTTGACTTTTGCCTTTGTCAGCGAAGACGATATGCTTCGGATGCGATGGTGATAGAGGAGCATCCATCAATATATTCTTGTCACCAGTCATGTGATTCATACATCCACTATCAAGGACCCACTCATTTGCTTTGGATTGATCATCCTGCAGATGAATTAGTGCATCTTACGAACTCATATACTTCACCAGTGAAGAATATAAAATCAATATCATCTGATCAATTTCATCAAGCAATAGAACGGATAAAATAGTATGAGGACGTGGGAAATGAAAGTTCATTTCTTCATGATTAGCCCGCGTCCTTTCAGGCACTGTTCAGGTCTCCAGCAAATTCTTCAGACGTTTTGAGCACGTCTAGAGACCTGACCCTGCATAAGAGATTAGTTCTTTTTCTTCACCACCCACATCTGAAGGGGCGGCAAAGAATTCATCACTCTGCAAGCACCATATGAGAAAGGTGGCATAGAAGCCAGTCCACTTCGTTTCACATAAGAGGGGTTAGGGTAAGCATATGAATAAGCGGAGAAATTCTTCGAGGACTTATGAACATAATGGTTAGAAGAATAATGCTCATATTCATAGCCCTTAGCTCTACCCTGCGAAACAGAGGGGTTAGCACGATGATGATCATATGAGAACTTTGATCCTTTTGAGGAATTTGATCCACGTGAGGAATTTGGTCCGTATGAGGACTTGGATTCATATGAAGAATTTCGTCCATATGAAGAATTTGATCTGGAGTTCCTATTCTTCACAAGTGGTGTCATGAGGACATTCACCTGAAGACTTTCAAGGCAACTTTTGGGAACCCAGATTTTCTTCATAGGGGAACCGTTCCTGCAGATAGTGCCAACATATCTAGCAAATACTTCACCATTCTGATTTTTGAACAGTTTATAGTTGGAGTCAAATGACTCATCAGAAGAATGAGGAGATTCACATGTAAAGCCAGATAAATTGGATGGATCAACTGGAGGTCCCTTTGCAGCAACCCATGAGGTTTTGGGGTACTGCTCAGGCTTCCAATATGTTCCATCGGCATTGAGTTTCCTCTCAAAGGCAATACCCTCTTTCCTAGGGTTCCCGTTGAGGATTTGCTTTTTAAGCATATCACAAAGAGTTTGATGCCCTTTGAGGCTTTTGTACATGCCTGTCATGTACAATTCCTTCAGCCCTGCATCATCAGTGATACTAGCAATGTCCTCAGATGAGGAATTAGTGGTAGCAGAGACAGATGAAGAACTTGTAGCATTAGAAGCATTTGAACATTCAGGTGAAGAATTAGCAGATTCACGTTCAATGCACTTCAGACATGGAGGAACAAATTCTTCCTGAGTAGCGCTGATTTGTTGAGCAAGTAATGAATCGCGCTCCTTCTGAAGATCTTCATAATCCACTCTTAGCTTTTCAAGATCTTGCTTTCTTTGAAGAAATTCATAAGAAAGCTTCTCGTAATCAGATAAGAGAGTATTATGATGACCTTGAAGAGTGTCAAACTTGGACTAAAGCGTCTGAAGACTTTCAGCCAAAGCTTTCGACTGATCCATTTCTTCACCCAACATATCATCGCTCTTGCTTAGCATGTATTGGACTTTTTCCAAAGCTCTTTGTTGTTTAGTGGCAAGGGAAGCAAGTTTGACATAGCTGGGGCCAAATTCATCACCTGATTCATCGTCACTAGATTCGGAAAGGTAGCATTCAGTTACCTTGGCACCCTCTGCCATAAGGCACGGTGAAGAGGATGATGATTCAGGTGCGGAAGTCATCTCTTTGAGAGAATCCTTGTAATCCTCAAACCAAGGATCATGACGAGTACGATGACCTTCGTAGACCTCAGAGAGCCGGTCCCAGATTAGCTTCGCGTGATTGAGATGCATAACGTTCCTGAACTGATTTTGGGACAAACAGGAGCAGATGACATCCTTCGCTGTGAGGTTGAGTAGAGTGTACTTGCGAATGTCATAAGCCTCCGCCATCTTGCATAGGTCGGTAAGACCAATCTCAGTGACGGTCCACAGTTCGCTGTCCATAGCCATGAGTCGCTTTTTCATCATGGCCTTCCATCAAGGATACTCATGACCGTCAAAGATGGGGCAGGATACGTTCCTCAATCCTGCAGTCGACATAACTAAAAACTCCAGGCGGTTATACCAAAATCACACATAACAAGGAAGTACCTTGCTCTGATACCAATTGAAAGTGCGTTATATCGACTAAAGGGGGGGTGAATAGGCGATTTTTATGAATTCTTCACTGAGGAATTTGCTGGTGAGGAAATTCCTTAGCGAAGAACTACTTGCAGCGGAATAAGTACTCAGATGTAAACATAACATAACACAAGCATGGTCATCATGATGAAATGAAGACAAGCACAGAGTATCAAAAGCGTAAACACAAGATAACACAGGATGAAGACGGACAGACTGAAGAAATTGAACTGAGGAAATTGAGAAAGTCTTCACTCAAAGTCTTCAAACATATATGAACAAGCACACAACAACAGAAATGAGGAAATGAAAGAGTTGAGGAAATAGAACCAGTGAGCTTGGTGAAGACAATGATTTGGTAGACCAGTTCCAACCACTGCCTCTCGGTTATGCGTGCGGTTGGAGCGGTGAGTATTTAAACTCGAGGACACACAGTCCTCACCGTATTCTCCTTGAGCTAAGGTCACACAGACCTCGCCCAATCACTCGTGGTAAGTCTTCAGGTGACTTCCAAACCTTCACAGACTGGGTCACTCGGCGATCCACAATTCCTCTTGGATGCTCTAGACCATGACGCCTAACCGTCTAGAAGAAGCACAGTCTTCAAAGGTAACAAGTGTCGGATCCACGCAGGATCAATCTCTTCAGTGATGCTCAATCACTTTGGGTTTGTAGGTGTGTTGGGTTTGGGTTTTCCTCACTTGATGATTTTCGCTCAAAGTTCTCGGAGGATGGGATGCTCTCAAATGACAAGTGTCAGTTTCTCTCGGAGCAGCCAACCAGCTAGTGGTTGTAGGGGGCGGCTATTTATAGCCTAGGGAGCATCCCGACATGATAAGACATAAATGCCCTACAATGATATGACCATTAGGTGGGTAGATATTTTGGGACAGCTGGCGCATAGCACAGCAACGGTCGGAATTTTGACTCTCAAATTCCTCAGGGTTATCATGTTCCTCACTGTGTAGGCAATCCGCACTGGCGAATTCCTAACTCCTCAATCAGAACAAAATCCTCAGAGACCAGAAGAACTTCGTCTCTGTCCCTAAAGAATATGACTGACTGTATGAGGTTTCCAATGGCTTCACTCGAAGGGATTGGTTGGTGTAGGATTTTGAGTTGAGCATCACATGGAAATTGTTCCTTAGTATTTCCTCGACCCCCTTTAACAGTACGGTGTTTCCTATGACTCAAGAAATAGAAAATGAAACTACAAAAACAAAAGTCTTCACGCTTCATGTTCCTCGAATGATTGCCAAGTCTTCAAGGTCACACCAATTTCTTCACTTTCAAAGTCTTCAGAAAGTCTTCAGAAATCCGAAGTCTTCAGATGAAGAACTTCATTTTTAGGGGTCGACTTTCTCTGTAAATATCAAACTCCTCATAGACTTATAGACCTGTGTACACTCACAAACGCATCAGTCCCTTAACCTATAAGTCTTCAATACACCATAATCACTAAGGGGCACTAGATGCCCTTACAGAACCCGCAAGTTCACCACCAAAACATACATAAAGTAGATCACATGAATATCCCATTGTCACCACAGATAAGCACGGCAAGACATACATCAAATGTTCTCAAATCCTTAAAGACTCAATCCGACAAGACAACTTCAAAGGGAAAACTCAATCCATTACAAGAGAGTAGAGGGGGAGAAACATCACAAGATTCAACTATAATAGCAAAGCTCGCGATACATCAAGATCGTATCACCTCAAGAACAGGAGAGAGAGATCAAACACATAGCTACTGGTACATACCCTCAGCCCCGAGGGTGAACTACTCCCTCCTCGTCATGGAGAGTGCCGGGATGATGGAGATGGCCACCGAAGATGGATTCCCCCTCCGGCAGGGTGACGGAACAGGGTCCCGATTGGTTTTTGGTGGCTATAGAGGCTTGCGGCGGCGGAACTCCTGATCTGTTTGTGCTACCCGATGTTTTTAGGGTATATGGGCATATATAGGCGAAAGAAGTCTGTCAGGGGGGCCACGAGGGGCCCATGAGGGTGGGGGTGCGCCTCCCTGCCTCGTGGCTTCCTTGTTGCTTCCCTTACGTATACTCCAAGTCTCCTGGATTGCATTCCAAAAATAACTCTCCCGAAGGTTTCATTCTGTTTGGACTCCGTTTGATATTCCTTTTCTTCGAAACACTAAAATAGGCAAGAAAACAACAATTTGGGCTGGGCCTCCGGTTAATAGGTTAGTCCCAAAAATAATATAAAAGTGTATAATAAAGCCCATAAACATCCAAAACAGATAATATAATAGCATGAATACTTCATAAATTATAGATATGTTGGAGACGCATCAGCATCCCCAAGCTTAATTCCTGCTCGTCCTCGAGTAGGTAAATGATAAAAGAAAGAATTTATGAAGTGTGAGTGCTAGCAGGTGCACAAGTTTGATCAATGATAATCTCAATCACCTTTTCTAGCATCATTATATGTCATAACAGTAGCTCATCTCATAAAACTTCTCAAGATCAAGTAACAAGCTATTCAAATGTTAAAGCATAGACCATAAACTTTCTTGAAAACTAGCAAACTATGTTCTCAGTCATCAAACAATTGCAATTCATCTTATTTTCAGGAAGGGTCTATGTAAGAGCTTTGATTTAGCAAATTCCACATACTCAACTATCATATAGTCTTCCATGATTGCTACCACTCAAAGCATATTTTTAGAACATATAGCATCGATCAAACACAGAGAAAGATAGGGGCTTAATGTTTCTCCTCCCAACTTACTTATCATATAGATAATTGTTAACAATAATAATTCATGATCAAATATATTTGAATGGCCATATATGCTTAGATCTTTCCCCATCACATGATGCTTGCCAACTAAAGAGTAGGTTGGAGTGAGAAGGAATACTGCTGACTCTTGCATAAAAGTAAAAGATAGGCCCTTCGCAGAGGGAAGCAGGGATTTGCAGAGGTACCAGAGCTCGATTTTGAAATAGACATAAAAATAATTTTGAGAGGTATGCTTTCATTGTCAACATAACAACCAAGAGTTCCCAATATCTTCCATACTAGATACATTATAGGCGGTTCCCAAACAGAATGGTAAAAGTTTTTACTCCCCCTCCACCAACAATCATCAATCCATGGCTTGCCCGAAACAACGGGTGCCTCCAACTAACAACAATCCTGGGGGAGTTTTGTTTGCAATTATTTTGATTTGATTTTGATCTTTGGATCATAGGACTGGGCATCCCAATTACCAGCCATTTTTCTCGTGAATGAAGAGCGGAGTCCACTAATCGTGAGAATAACCCACCTAGCATGGAAGATACTGACAGCTCCTAGTCGCTACATGAGCGATTCGAGCATACAAAACAGAATTTCATTTGAAGGTTTAGAGTTTGGCACATGCAAATTTACTTGGAACGACAGGTAAATACCACATATAGGTAGGTATAGTGGACACTCATCGAAGAAACTTGGTTCAAGGAATTTGGATGCACAATCAGTATTCCCGCTTGGTATAGATATTTTGGCTAGCAAAGGATTCTAAATAGCAAGCACCACATGTTGGAGGATCTATAACAATATAACTTCTATACAAATATACCCAAGCATAACTCATTATGTTGTCTTCTTTGTCTAATTTCAACTAATTTGCTCAGGTTTGGAAATAATTAATGGGGCTCACAATCATAAAAGATGCCTAAGATAGTATATTTATATGTGAAACCTCTCTTCCTTCAATATTCTATCATGAATTGTTCAAGTGACCAATACTATGTTTCTTAACCTTCAATAAATTTTACCACCTCTACTTCTTAGATGTGAAGTCATTACTCCCCATGGGGTAAGCATATGAAACATATATAATTTCATATTTATGATATTCAAATCATTCAACCATTTACTCATAGGATATAAGTGAAGCACATGAGTAAATGACAAACTACTCCAAAAAGATATAAGTGAAGATCAATGGGTAGTTAAATAATTATGTAGCTATGTGAAGACTCTCTCTCTATCATTTAATAATTTCAGATCTTGGTATTTTATTCAAACAGCAAGCAAAACAAAAGAAAACAAAATGACGCTCCAAGCAAAACACATATCATGTGGTGAATAAAAATATAGCTCCAAGTAAAGTTACCGATGAACGAAGACGAAAGAGGGGATGCCATCCGGGGCATGCCCAAGCTTAGGCTCTTGGTTGTCCATGAATATTACCTTGGGGTGCCTTGGGCATCCCCAAGCTTAGGCTCTTGCCACTCCTTATTCCATAGTCCATCGAATCTTTACCCAAAACTTGAAAACTTCACAACACAAAACTTAACAGAAAACTCGTAAGCTCCGTTAGTATAAGAAAATAAAACCACCACTTAGGTACTGTTGTGAACTCATTCTAAATTCATATTGGTGTTAAACCTACTGTATTCCAACTTCTCTATGGTTCATACCCTCCGATACTACTCACAGATTCATCAAAATAAGCAAACAACACATGGAAAACAGAATCTGTCAAAAACAGAACAGTTTGTAGTAATGTGCATCATTAGAATACTTTTGTAACTCCAAAAATCCTACCAAATTAGGAAGACCTGATAACTTTGTGTACCAATCCAGAGAATAAAGAATTAGATCAAAATCACGTTTCTGTGAATTATCAAAACTAATTTACTGGGCGCAAAATTTTCTGATTTTCAGCAGGATCAACACAACTATCACCGTAAGCTATCCTAAAGGTCTTACTTGGCACTTTCTTGAAACAAAAGCTATAAAACATGATTACTACAGTAGAATAATCATGTGAACACACAAAAACAGTAAAGGTAAATATCGGGCTGTCTCCCAACAAGCACTTTTCTTTAATGCTTTTTAGCTAGGCATGATGATTTCAATGATGCTCACGTAAGAGGTAAGAATTGAAACATAACGGGAGCATCATGAAGAATATGACTAGCACATTTAAGTCTAACCCACTTCCTATGCATAGGGATTTTGTGAGCAAACAACTTATGGGAACAACCATCAACTAGCATAGGAAGGCAAAATAAGCATGAGTTCAAAACTTTAAGCACATAGAGAGGAAACTTGATATTATTGCAATTCCTACAAGCATATATTCCTCCCTCATAATAATTTTCAGTAGCATCATGAATGAATTCAACAATATAACCAGAACCTAAAGCATTCTTTTCATGATCTACTGCATAGAAAATTTACTACTCTCCACATAAGCAAAATTCTTCTCATTCGGAATAGTGGGAGTATCATAAGAGACTCGAATACTATAAATTGTTTCCACATTAAAAGAGTAATGTTCAGAAAAATGGTAATCATAATCATGACAATTTTATAAATATAACCATAACTACTTTTTATAGCATAAGTTTCATCACAATAATCATCATAAGTAGCAACTTTGTTCTCATCATAATCAATTGAAACCTCTTCCAAAATAGTGGATTCATCACTAAATAAAGTCATGACCTCTCCAAATCCACTTTCATAAATATTATAAGATTCAACATCCTCCAAAATAGTGGGATCATTACTTCCTAAAGTTAACACTCTTCCAAACCCACTTTCATCAATATAATCATCATAGGTAGGAGGCATGCTATCATAACAACTTTGCATATCAAAACTTGGGAGGCTAAAAATATCATCTTCATTAAACGTAGCATCTCCAAGCTTAGGACAAACATTAATTGCAGCAAATATATTCTCAAACATGTCATCGAACATAGCATCCCCAAGCTTGGGCCTTTTCATACTATAAGCATAATCACTCTCATCATCAATAGTATGGATAGCACCAATAGTATAACAATTATCATCATCACAATGAGTAATAGGAGCAACATCATTTGAGAGGGATACCTTTTTACCTTTGCTTCTCTGTCTTTTATTTTTCTTCTTCACATCATGTGTGGGTTTAACCCTCTTTTTTGAGCTCCTTATTAATGAGATTGGTTGAATAGAAAGCTCATCCTCGTTACCTGATTCATCATAAGAAATAATAGAAGGATATTGGGAAGTCTCTTCCATTTCATTAGTATTCTCTTCATCTTCTATTTTCTTTCTTTTCTTTATGTAATTGGCAATATAAGGATTTTCAATGCAATTCACCGTACAATACATATAAATTTCCTCTAGATCAATATCAAGGAATTTCTTAAGGTTATATTCTGGAATATGCTTAGTTGCACATTTCATTTCTTCATAACCCAAAAACAAACTAAGTTCATTATGATGTGCAAGGTAAATCAAGTCATCAAAATTTTTGGACACGATTCGATCATGAAACAATTTGCATCGGAGATTTAAATGACCGTGTTCATTGCAAAGTTCACAAGTACGGTAAAGAAATTTTAAATTTTCAGCACTCACATCTAGCCTTTCTTGCAACCATTTAGTTTCTAAATACTTATGCCTCTTGCAAAATCTATCTTCCCTATTTGGTGTGTAATTGCAAACTCTATGCACTCCACAAAAATTGACATGCTTATAAGAGACATTTTCATCATGACTAGTGCAATCATAATTAGTACTATGGATATTCAAAGAGTTCATACTAACAACATTGCAATCATGCTCATCATTCAAAGATTTAGTGCCAAACATTCTATGTGATTCTTCTTCTAGTACTTGAGCACAATTTTCATTCCCATCATTTTCACGAAAGACATTAAAAAGATGAAGCATATGAGGCACCCTCAATTCCATTTTTTTGTAGTTTTCTTTTATAGACTAAACTAGTGATAAAATAAGAAACAAAAATATTCGATTGCAAGATCTAAAGATATACCTTCAAGCACTCACCTCCCCGGCAACGGCGCCAGAAAAGAGCTTGATGTCTACTACGCAACCTTCTTCTTGTAGACGTTGTTGGGCCTCCAAGTTCAGAGGTTTGTAGGACAGTAGCAAATTTCCCTCAAGTGGATGACCTAAGGTTTATCAATCCGTTGGAGGCGTAGGTTGAAGATGATCTCTCTCAAGCAACCTTGCAATCAAATAACAAAGAGTCTCTTGTGTCCCCAACACACCCAATACAATGGTAAATTGTATAGGTACACTAGTTCGGCAAAGAGATGGTGATACAAGTGCAATATGGATGGTAGATATAGGTTTTTGTAATATGAAAATATAAAAACAGCAAGGTAACTAATGATAAAAGTGAGCACAAATGGTATTTCAATGCTTCGAAACAAGGCCTAGGGTTCATACTTTCACTAGTGCAAGTTCTCTCAACAATAATAACATAACTAGATCATATAACTATCCCTCAACATGCAACAAAGAGTCACTCCAAAGTCACTAATAGCGGAGAACAAATGAAGAGATTATTGTAGGGTATGAAACCACCTCAAAGTTATCCTTTCTGATCGATCTATTCAAGAGTCCGTAGTAAAATAACACGAAGCTATTTTTTCCATTCGATCTGTCATAGAGTTCGTACTAGAATAACACCTTGAGACACAAATCAACCAAAACCCTAATGTCACCTAGATACTCCAATGTCACCTCAAGTATCCGTGGGCATGATTATACGATATGCATCACACAATCTCATATTCATCTATTCAACCAACACAAAGTACTTCAAAGAGTGCCCAAAAGTTTCTACCGGGGAGTCAAGATGAAAACGTGTGCCAACCCCTATGCATAAGTTCATTGAACCCGCAAGTTGATCACCAAAACATACATCAATTAGATCACGTGAATATCCCATTGTCACAATAGATAAGCACGGTAAGACATACATCAAGTGTTCTCAAATCCTTAAAGACTCAATCCGACAAGACAACTTCAAAGGGAAAACTCAATCCATTACAAGAGAGTAGCGGGGGAGAAACATCATAAGATCCAACTGTAATAGCAAAGCTCGCGATACATCAAGATCGTATCACCTCAAGAACACGAGAGAGAGAGAGAGAGAGAGAGAGATGAAACACACAGCTATTGGTACGTACCCTCAGCCCCGAGGGTGAACTACTCCCTCCTCGTCATGGAGAGCGTCGGGATGATGAAGATGGCCACCAAAGATGGATTCCCCCTCCGGCAGGGTGCCGGAACAGGGTCCCGATTGGTTTTTGGTGGCTACAGAGGCTTGCGGCAGTGGAACTCCCGATCTATTTGTGCTCCACGATGTTTTTAGGGTATATGGACATATATATAGGCGAAAGAAGTCGTTCAGGGGGGCCACGAGGGGCCCACGAGGGTGGGGGTGTGCCCAGGGGGTAGGGAACGCCTCCCTGCCTCGTGGCTTCCTTGTTGCTTCCCTTACATATACTCCAAGTCTCCTGGATTGCTTCCGTTCCAAAAATAACTCTCCCGAAGGTTTCATTCCGTTTGGACTCCGTTTGGTATTCCTTTTCTTCGAAACACTAAAATAGGCAAGAAAACAACAATTTGGGCTGGGCCTTCGGTTAATAGGTTAGTCCCAAAAATAATACAAAAGTGTATAATAAAGCCCATAAACATCCAAAACAGATAATATAATAGCATGAATACTTCATAAATTATAGATACGTTGGAGAAGTATCACATACCTACCTATGGATTAAGTAAGATCCTTCAAGTAAGTTGTCATCAATGCAAAAAGGGTAATAAAAATTGCTTCTAAAAGTGTGAGATCATTTAGTATAAGGGAAAATTGAGTGTTGTACGAACTTGTGATGGTGAAGAATAAAAGCGACAGACTGCATAATAAAGGTTGCCATCACAAGGGGCAATATAACATGACGTTCTCTTGCACTAAGGGGTTGAGCATACAAACAACAAGCGCATGACAACGTTTTCTTCCCTCTGCGGAGGGCCTACCTTTTACTTTCATGTATTTACTTCCATGCAAGAGTCAAAGTTTTTCTCTCTATTCCTTTTATTTTTCTCCTTTGGCAAGCATCATGTGGCGAGGAAAGATCTAGGCACATATATCCAGTTGAATATGGGTGGCATGAGTTATTATTGTTGACATCACCCTTGAGGTGAGTGCATTGGGAGGCGAAACTATAAGCCCCTATCTTTCTATGTGTCCGATTGAAACATTTTGCTCATGTGTACGCGGTGAGTGTTAGCAATCATATAAGACTAATGATGGTTGAATATGTGGACTTTCCTAAAGGCTCCGATACGTGGTCCTTCGTGAAAAGATGATGAATTGTAGTTACAAAATTGACTGAGAACATAGTTTGCTGGTTTCCAATAGAGTTTATTGTAGGACCTTGAGAAGAGGTGTCTAGAGGGGGGGTGATTAGACACTAAGTACCAAAGTTACAGTTTTTAAGATCTTTAAGTTTAAGTAGAGTTTAGGCACAAGTTTAACATTCACAATACATAACAAGCAAGCATGCAAAGAGTGTATGAGCAGTGGAAAGTAAAGCATGCAACTTGCAAGAATGTAAAGGGAAGGGTTTTGGAGGATTCAAATGCAATTGGAGACACGGATGTTTTTGGCGTGGTTCCGATAGGTGGTGCTATCGTACATCCACGTTGATGGAGACTTCAACCCACGAAGGGTAACGGTTGCGCGAGTCCATGGAGGGCTCCACACACGAAGGGTCCACGAAGAAGCAACCTTGTCTATCCCACCATGGCCGTCGCCCACGAAGGACTTGCCTCACTAGCGATAGATCTTCACGAAGTAGGCGATCTCCTTGCCCTTACAAACTCCTTGGTTCAACTCCACAATCTTGTCGGAGGCTCCCAAGTGACACCTAGCCAATCTAGGAGACACCACTCTCCAAGAAGTAACAAATGGTGCATTGATGATGAACTCATTGCTCTTGTGCTTCAAATGATAGTCTCCCCAACACTCAAATCTCTCTCATAGGATTTGGATCTAGTGGAAAGAGGATTTGAGTGGAAAGCAACTTGGGGAAGGCTAGAGATCAAGATTCATATGGTAGGAATGGAATATCTTGGCCTCAACACATGAGTAGGTAGTTCTCTCTCAGAAAATGTATGCTAGAAGTGTAGGTTCAGTCTGATGGCTCTCTCCACGAATGAAGAGGAGGTGGAGGGGTATATATAGCCTCCACACAAAATCTAACCGTTACACACAATCTACCAAACTCGATGGGACCGAATCGTTAAACTCGGTCAGATCGATTTAGCAAATAATGTGACCGTTAGGTTTTTCGGTGGGACCGAAATGCAGCTCGGTGAGACCGATATGATTAGGGTTAGGGCATAACGTAATCTCGGTAAGACCGATTACACAAACTCGGTGAGACCAATTTTGGTAATAAGCTTTCCAGAGAGTTGGTCGGGCAAACTCGGTGGGACTGATTACTCAAACTCGGTGGGACCGATTTTGGTAATAAATTAACCAGAGAGTTTGCATTGTAATCTCGGTAGTACCGATTGCTCAAACTCGGTGAGACCGATTTTGGTAATGGACATGCACAGAGAGATTACAATCCCATCTCGGTAAGACCGAGATCCCTATCGGTAAGACCGATTTGCCTAGGGTTTGTGGAAGTGGCTAAGACATTCAAACTCGGTGGCGCCGGATAGAAAGAATCAGTGGGGCCGAGTTTGACTTTAGGTTTAGGACATATGTGTGGAAGTGCGAAAGTAGTTGAGGATTTTGGAGCATATCACTAAGCACTGTGGAGCAAGAAACTCATTAAGCAACACCTCATCCCTTCTTGATAGTATTGGCTTTTCGTATAGACTCAATGTGATCTTGGATCACTAAAATATAAAATGAAGAGTCTTGAGCTTGAAGCTTGAGCTAATCCTTTGTCCTTAGCATCTTGAAGGAGTTCCCACATCCTTTAGTCCATGCGACTCCATTGTTGAACTTATCTGAAACATACTAGATAAAAGTGTTAGTCCAACAAGAGATATGTTGACATTAATTACCAAAACCACCTAGGGAGCACTTGTGCTTTCAATCTCCCCCTTTTTGGTAATTGATGACAACATACATCAAAGCTTTAGATAAAGATATAAAGAATAGCAAGTAAAGCTTTGGAAAGACATGTAACAAGCATAGGCTCCCCCTACATGTATGCAATCATGTAAATATGGAATATAGAAGCATGTGAGAGCATAACCATGATAGAGTAGGCAATGTGTTACATGTATCTTGGTCATATGCATCAGAGCAAAGAATATTAATGAAAATACCTTCATGCTCATGAGTCCTTCTTGCAAACAGTATGTACATCAGCAAGAATTCCTCATACACATGATTGTGATGCATATACTTACCTTGTAGTCTTGAGTTGGCTTAGGATGGAGTGAACCTGCGTAAACAAGGTTAGATAACACAGATGCACCTACTAGCCAGAGCAAACAAAAGAAACCACAAGAATACCAAGACTAGGATGACATGTAGAGAGTGAGTACTAAGTACCACATTGGATTAGACATGTCCCCAAGAGTAAAGATATGCAATGAATTTAAATGATTTCTTTCCCTTAGATATCTTGCTCCCCCTGAATCTAGCATGGGATACTGGGAGAAGATAGGGAATAGAAAGTCAGAGCTGAAAGATATGAATGATGAAAAGAGCTAATGCAAGCTAATGCAAATAAGCACAAAACATCATATGAACATGTCTCTCCCCTCAAGAAGACATGTGGCATCTCTCCTCTTGAACACCAAGCATCTGGGATCCTTAAGAAATACTTCTACTTAAGTATTTTCTCCCCCTGAAGATCTCTCTCTCCCCCTGAGGATCTCTCTCCCCCTAGAGGATCTCTCTCCCCTTAAGGAGATGATGAACTATTTCTCTGATGTGATCTCTCTCTAAATGATAAGCTTTGATGTGATCTCTCTCTCCCCCTTTGACATCAATTTCCAAGAAGGGCTTTCTGGAATCTGTCGAATGAGTTTGATCCTTGAGACACAGCACAAAGCAATGATAAAAAATGTGATGCTTATAGAGGACAAGATTCATTGAGTGGAGCTGGATCAGAAGAAACACAGAATAAATGGCAAACTGTTTTTCCTATTGTGAAATCGGTGGCACCGAGTGGTTTGCTTCGATTGTACCGAAAGGATTCGGTTGGACCGAAGACAATAAATCGGTGAAGCCGAGTTCATCACAGAGAAAACACTTGTCACCGCAGCTCACTAGACTACTAAGATCTCACAAAGATTTGCAAGGAATTTACTAAAAGATATGCAAGGAATTGGATGCAGAAAATGCAGAGCAAACAAAAAAATCTAGATGAAGTTTTTTTGAAAGGGGAAACAAATATGCATGAGACAAATGTAGAAACACAGAAAAGAACACAAGAGAACTTCATCTAGAGATGGTCGGCAACAAAGTCACCTATGTTAGAGTATATTGACTTAGGAGTCAAGTGAGATCACTTGATCATAGGTCATACTCATCGTTTAAGCTCAAAATGGGGTTGCCATTTTCCGTTTAAGCATCTTGATGTATTCACATCTTGTCGAGTTGCTTTAGCTCATGACTTGGAGTAAAGCTTCTCTAAGATGGAATAACATACCTTGGTTGGTGGTGTTGTCCATGTAGTTGAGCTTGTGTGGGTTGCTCAAGGTTGATGTAGCTCATCAAGAATTTGGAGCACCACTTGGAATTTGAGTCCATCTACCTACATGGGTTAGTTCTTGCAAGGAAGAGCACTTGTGTATCCAAAAATGACAATTATGAAGCTCAACATTGAATTTGTCAAAGGATATGTTTGAGTGGTTCCATGCTTCCTTGTCTTCAACCACCATAGTGTAGAGACTTGGTGATGTAGAGATTGCTCAAGATGTGAGTAGATTACAATCTCATGGAATTTGATTCCACCAAGTACCTACATGGGTTAGATAACATGCAAGATGCAAATAATCCAAGACATAAGATTTTCATCATAAGAGAAATATCAAGGATTAGTCATAAGCTCATATCTTGCATGTATCCAATGGAGTTTCTACTCCAAGTTTGAAGCATAAATGATGTTCAATTCTCCTCTCAACCTGCAAAACACTTTCTCATCAAGAGGTTTAGTGAATATATCCGCTAATTGCTTTTCGGTGCGAACATGCTTAAGATCAATGTCACCCTTAGCAACATGATCTCGAATGAAATGATGACAAACTTCAATATGCTTAGTTTGAGAATGTTGCACAGGATTATGACCAATTTTGATAGCACTTTCATTGTCACAAAGCAATGGAACATGTCTCACATATATCCCATAATCTTTAAGAGTTTGGGTCATCCAAAGTAATTGAGCACAACATGAACCAGCGGTAATATATTCCGCTTCGGCGGTGGATAAGGATACCGAGTTTTGTTTCTTGGAGGACTGACACAAGAGAACTACCAAGAAATTGACAAGTACCCGAAGTGGACTTTCTATCAACCTTGTCTCCGGCATAGTCTGAGTCGGAATAGCCAACAAGATCGAAAGAGGCCCTCTTAGGATACCAAATGCCAAAATTTGGTGTATGGATTAAGTATCTCACTATCCTTTTCACGGCCTTAAGATGACATTCCTTAGGAGCAGCTTGATATCGTACACACATGCACACACTTAGCATGATATCGGGACGTGAAGAACATAGATATAACAATGAACCAATCATAGAGCGATAAACCTTTTGATCAACCGGTTCACTATCTTTGGTCAAATCAAGATGACCACTAGTAGGCATGGGTGTAGACATACCTTTGCATTCTTGCATATTGAACTTCTTGAATAAGTCCTTGGTGTACTTTGTTTGAGAAACAAAGGTACCTTCCTTAGTTTGCTTGATTTGCAACCCAAGAAAGAATTTGAGTTCACTCATCATAGACATCTCAAACTTCTCCGACATTAGCTTCCCAAACTTTTCACTAAAATGAGGGTTAGTTGAACCAAATATAATATCATCAACATAAATTTGGCACAAAAATAGTTCTCCATTAACCATTTTAGTAAAAAGTGTGGAATCAATTTTCCCAATTTCAAAGCCTTTTTCAATAAGGAACTTGGTCAAGCATTTATACCATGCTCTAGGAGCTTGTTTAAGACCATAAAGAGCTTTGTGAAGTTTGTAAACATGATTGGGTTTCTTAGGATTGACAAAGTCGGGAGGTTGCTTAACATAAACTTCCTCCTCTATTTCACCATTTAGAAAAGCACTTTTAATGTCCATTTGGTACAAGGTGATATCATGATGATTAGCATAGGCAAGTAAGATGCGAATGGACTCAAGTCTAGCAACAGGAGCATAAGTCTCACCATAGTCCATACCTTCGACTTGTGTGTAACCTTGGGCGACGAGACGTGCTTTGTTGCGAACTACTTGTCCATCTTCATCTTGCTTGTTGCGAAACACCCATTTGATACCGATGACGTTGTGGTTGTTGTCGGGCTTCTCAACCAATGTCCAAACTTGGTTCCTCTCAAAGTTATGTAGCACTTCATGCATAGCATTTATCCAATCCGGATCTTCCAATGCTTCTTCAACCTTCATAGGTTCAATGCTAGAGATGAAAGAATAGTTTTCACAAAAGTTAGCTAAATGAGTTTTAGAGCGAGTGATTCTCCTAGTTTGAATGTCATTGTAGATTTGCTCGACGGGATGATCTTTAGCAATTCTTGCTCGAACTCGTGAAAGCTTTTGCTTGGGTCTTCGTTGAACATCTTCTTCATATTGTTCTTCTTCTTGGCCTTCTTCATTATTGGCGTTGTCGTTCTCTTGTCGTGGTGGAGAAGGAGGTTGTTGACGTTCATCTTGATGCACTTCCTCGTTTCCTTCATCTTGGTGTGTCCCACTTGTGGATGCTTCCGTATCAACTCTTGGTTCACCTTGTCGTGAAGTAGAAGCTTCCACTTGGACGGACGAGGTACTCTCCTTCACCTCCGTTGGACAAACCTTGCCAATAGCCAAGTCTTGGATTGCTTCCGAAGGATCTTTGTCTCCTACATCAATTGGCAATTGCTCTACTTGCGAGCCGTTAGATTCATCAAACTTCACATCTATCGTCTCTTCAACCTTTTGGGTGAAATTGTTGTAGACACGGTAAGTGTGAGAGTTTGAGCCATAACCTAGTAGGAAACCTTCATGAGACTTAGGAGCAAATTTAGAACGATGATGCTTATCAAGAATGTAGCACTTTGAGCGAATACTCGAAAGTATCCAACTTGGGGTTTGTTACCGTGAGGAGCTCAGATGCCGCTTGCCGAGTAGCTTGTGAAGATACAAGCGATTTGTTTCATGACAAGCTGTCTCAACCGCTTCTGCCCAAAAGTGCTTCGGTGTCTTGTACTCATCAAGCATCATTCTTGCCATTTCGATGAGCGTCTAGTTCTTACTCTCAACAACTTTGTTTTGTTGACGTGTGTACGTAGCCGAGAACTCGTGTGAAATCCCTTCTTCGTCAAGAAAGGTGTCCACATTTGCGTTCTTGAACTCCGTTCCGTTGTCGCTACAAACCTTCTTGATCTTCACTTCAAATTGATTTTGGGCCTTCCTAGCGAAGTTTTTGAAGATCTTTTGGACCTGCGATTTATCATCGAGAAAGAACACCCACGTAAATCTTGAAAAATCATCAACTATAACTAGACCAAAAGAATTTCCACCGAGACTCTTGTAGGAGTTGGGACCAAAGAGATCCATGTGAAGCAGCTCGAGTGGTCTCCTTGTGGTCATGATGTTCTTCACGGGATGCCTTCCTCCAACCTGTTTACCTGCCTGACAAGCGCTGCAAAGTCTATCCTTATCAAATATGACATCGTTAACTCCAAGAATATGATTTCCTTTAATAATCTTGTCAAGGTTTCGCATACCAACATGACCTAGTCGTCTATGCCATAACCAACCTTTTGAGGATTTAGCAATGAAGCAAGTTTTAGGTTGGGCCTTTTTAGTGAAATCAACAATGTATAGATCACCTCTATGCACACCGGTAAAGACCATTTTATGATTGTCTCGACGAAACACTTGGCAATCTACTTCAGTAAATAGGACATTGAAACTGAAATCAGCAAGTCTAGATACTGAAAGTAAGTTGTATCCAAGAGATTCAACGAGCATGACATTTTGTATGGAGCTATCATGTGATATGGCCACCTTACCGAGGCCAACCACCTTACCCTTTGAGTTGTCACCGAAAGTGACATACTTTCAAGGACTATCATTATCAGCAAGCTCACAAAACATGTCTTTATCTTCGGTCATGTGATCGGTACATCCACTATAAAGAACCCATTCCTTTCCTCCTGACATATATCCCCAAAGATTTGCCATAAGACCAAAATGTCTCATTGCATCATCAAGATTGAAGTCACTATCATCATCCTCATCATAGTATCCATGTTCAACATCGTCATGTGGTGGATCAAATCCTAGAGAGGGTAATTCGTTAGAATGAGTTTGACAATGATCTTGCTTATGAATTTTTATAGCTTCGGAAATAATATCACCAACAATTCCAACATCTCCTTTGGCACGCATAAGGTTTGTAAGCTCAAATAGACGATCACCAAACATAGGATGTAACGCCCTCGATGCGGCTATATCTCCCACGTGTCGAAGCATGACTTAGAGGCATAACCGCATTGAAAGCAATGTCGCAAGTGAGGTAATCTTCACACAACCCATGTAATACATAAGGGAAAGAGATACATAGTTGGCTTACAATCGCCACTTCACACAATTACATGAATAAAGCATTACATCATCCAGATACAATCAAGGTCCGACTACGGAACCAAAATAAAAGAAGAACCCCAAATGCGACAAAGGTCCCCAATCAACCCCAACTGGGCTCCACTACTGATCAACTAGAACGAAACAACACAAAGGGCAAGATCTTCATCAAGCTCCTCCTTGAGCTTGGTTGCGCACACCGCCATTAACATAGGCACCGCAAACTGGTTTTGGAAGTATCCGGTGAGTCACGAGGACTCAGCAATCTCGCACCCGCGAGATCAAGACTATTTAAGCTTATGGGTAAGGTAAAGGCATGAGGTGGAGCTGCGACAGCGACTAGCATATATGGTGGCTAACATACGCAAATGAGAGCGAGAAGAGAAGGCAAAGCATGGTCGATAAAAGTATGATCAAGAAGTGATCCTGAAGCAACCTCGTCAAGCATAACTCCAACATCAGTGTTCACTTCCGGACTCACGGAAAGAGACCATCACGGTTACACACACGGTTGATGCGTTTTAATTAAGGTTAACCGGGTTTTCTACAACCGACATTAACAAATTCCCATCTGCCACATAACCGCGGCACGGCTCTCGAAAGTTTATACCTGCAGGGTGTCCCAACTTAGCCCATGACAAGCTCTCGCGATCAACGAAGAATAGACCTTCACCCGAGACACTCCGATCGACTCGGTATCCCGGTACATCAAGACATTTCGACAATGGTAAAACAAGACCAGCAAAGCCGCCGAATGTGCCGACAAATCCGATAGGAGCTGCACATATCTCGTTCTCGGGGCACACCGGATTGTCCAAACTTCCGTAGGCCAGCCCAGAGTTGCCCCGTGTACACCGGCGGTTGACGGTTTGGACCAACACTCTGAACGAGCACCGCCCGGGGTAAATAAAGATGACCCTTGGGCTTCAAAACCCAAGGGAAAAAAGGGCTAGGTGAGGCAAATGGTAAAAACCAAGGTTGGGCCTTCTTTGGACAAGTTTTATTCAAAGCGAACCGTCGGGGGTCCCATAAATCACCCAACCGCGTAAGGAACGCAAAATCCGGGAACATAACACCGGTATGACGGAACCTAGGGCGGCAAGAGTGGAACAAAACACCAGGCATAAGGCCGAGCCTTCCACCCTTTACCAATTATATAGATGCATTAATAATATAAGAGATATTGTGATATCCCAACAAAACCCTGTCCACCATGGAGCAATCTTCAACTTCACCTGCAGCTAGCAACGCTATAAGAGGGGCTGAGCAAAGTGGTAACATAGCCAATCAATGGTTTGCTAGGAATGGTGTCAAAGGTTAGAGGGTCGACATGGCAATTTGGGAGGCTGACAAGCAAATGGTAGGCATCGTACCATTGGCATAGCAAAAGAGCGAGCAAACTAGCATAGCAAAGATAGTAGTGATTTCGAGGGTATGGTCATCTTGCCTGAAATCCCGCAAGGAAGAACAACGAGTCCATGAAGAAGAGGAACGGACGAAGCCGAACGAATCCTCACAACTCCGGAACGAAACCGAAACTAACGAGAGAAGTAAACCGGAAAGAAACAAACAACATGGTAAACAAACAAGCATAAACATGGCATGATGCACAAACAAGTATGATGCATGTCCGGTTTAATGAGGCATGGCATGGCAAAGTGCAACGAACAATACTACAAATTAAGTGGAGCTCAATATGCAACGAGTTGCATATTGACGGAACGCCACATCAATTATTTAGTTCTCTCTCGGTTATGAACAAGAAAAGATTAAATGTTGGTTAACATGGCAAGTGGTGAAGCATAACAAAAACTATACCATCTAAACAATTTAAATGGGGCCGGATATAAAAGCAACAAATCCGGTAAATCCCCATATGTTATTTAGCAATTTAATGCCAACACAATTTTAACCATTTAAATTGTTATTATCATGATGCGGATGACATATACAAGTATTATGTAATTTTATGAAAATGTTGACATGAGCATGATAAGGAGCATTTGGTCACCATGGCGGAACGAAAAGGGTGCCACGGCGGTGAAACGGAAATGGTGCCACGGCAACATTCCGGTCCCGGTAACTCATGGAGACACCGGTGAAAAGGAGGCGTGCGGATGAGCGCAACATGCTAGAGATGGTGGGGTGCTCCCGAATACCGGGTTCCCACGGGTCATCGGCAAGGCAATGAGGAACGCGCAAGGAACAACTCGGACATGGTGCAAACACGGGCATCTCATACAACACACATGCATTCGGTCCACGGTTGATCGACTCGGGGTTATACCTTTGAAGCGTGCATTTTCGGAGCGGTTCGAGTTCGTCGATGGAAGTAGACGTTCACGGGTCATCGTGGGAAGTAGTTGTACTCGTGTCGTAGTGGGAAGTAGTGGTACACGGCGGCGGCGGTAGTCGTACACGTTTCGTAGATGCAGTAGTTGTTCATGATCCGTAGATGTTCGGGGTCACCACAAGGAACTTGAGTCCCACGGGGTCTTCTCGGGTCGACGATAGTGGTTCACGGGTCGTAGACATTCGGGTAGAGGTACTTGGCGCATCGTCGGGGTACTTGGCAAAATCTTGGTGAAGATGCTTGATGGTCCGGGTACGGGTCTTAGCGGTCTTGATGAATCCAAGTGAGACTACGTGGTTTGGGCAGTCTCGGTCTTGATGGTCCTTGAGTCCAACAGTTACTAGGCGATCTTGTCGCACACACAGGGTTTCAGCCTCGAGCGGCAACTCGAGAAGCAGAGCAGCGGCTTGGAGGCGACGGAAAACTTGGCCGGAGCAGGAGGCGGCCGACGTCGTGCATGAGCAAGGTCGAAGAGGGCCGAGGCAGGGGGTGAGCCGCGCGGTTGGCTGATGGTAGCCGCGGCCATGGTAGTGGTCACCACGAAGCAGAGGAGACCGGGGATGCAGAAGACAGCGGAATCCGGCGAGGAGGCGGCGAAGATGGCCGGATCCGGGCCAGCTCGGGTTGGGGAGGCGAGGTAGCAGGCCGGTGGCGGGGCCTGGCGCAGGGGAGGTCAAGGTTACCGGCAGCAGAGGCTGCGACGCGGCCGGGCTCGGGCGCTGCGTGCATGGTGGAGCAGAGGGGACCCGGGCGGCGGCTGCTGTCGTGCGGCGGAGGCGACGAGGACGGCCACCAGGCTTCAAACGACGACGGGGTGGAGGAGGCCGATGGGGTCAAGCGAGGGAGATGGCGGCGCGAGGGAGGAGATGGGGATCGGGCGCGGATGGGACGGCGCCGGTCGCTGGCGTCAAGGCCCGTGGTGGAGCTCGTGGTGGTTGGTGGTGGCTCGGGATGAGGATGGACGCAGGGAAGAGGTGATCGGGAGAGGCAAGGGCGTCGCTCCTCTGTGCGTGGTGACGGCGCGAGTGAGGAGACGAGAGAGAGTGGGGGATCGGACAAGGGGTCGATCGGCCTAGGGTTAGGGGCGCCGGAGCTGGGCCTTGGGCCAACTGGTCCGGGTGGATACAAGTGGCGGCTGGGCCTAGGCGCAGATGGGCCTGCCTGGCTAGGCTACTGGGCTCTCTCTCTCTACTCTTTTATTCTCCAAACCAGAAAATACCAAGGAGGAAAGAAGAGGAAAGGAAGTGTTTGGGATAGCATTTACGCATGGGGGTAATTTTCCCGGACTCGCAAAAATATGCTCGTTCCAAGAAAAATAGAAAGGCCACGATTGAAAGATTTAAACTCAAACTCATTTGAATTTAATTCAAATGGGTTTGAACTAGGACTTGATAAAAGGAAGGTCCAAAAATGTTCGGATTTTTGGTGGAGCTCCGAAAAATGATGAAATAATTACGGGCAAGGTTGGAGACCAAGAATTGAGATAACAACGGCATGGGATATTTTGCAAGTGGGTTATGGTTAATTCCAAATAAATGGAATATTTATAATAGCTCCATAAATATTAGGAGGATATGTTATAAAGAGAAATCACCATGTGAATTCCCTCGATTTAAATAGATCAAAAGATCTATGCAATTTATTTAGTTGAGGTTTTAAAAATTAATGATATGATGGCATGATGACATGATGCAATGCAAGAGATGGCATGATGAATGCACAAACAAAACAAATCCCACGATAAAACTCGAAATAGCTGGAAGTCTTCTGGAGCATCGGTCTCGGGGCGTTACAACACTCCACCACTACAAGAGGATCTCATCCCGAGATCTAGGATGGCACCGGAGGAAAAACGGAAGAGAAAAAGAAAGGTAAAACTAAGTTGCTTCTTTGACCAACGAGTGAAACCATGAATCTTGAGAGGTTGAAAATTTGAAAGAAAGAACACAACGGAGTTGAATACAATTGAGAGCACTGCGGTAGAAAATAGAAACAAGGAACACCATTTGAACCTTGGAGGTTGCAAAGCTATGAATGACGAGTACAATGGACAAGAAGGGATTGAACCACTCTGGTTGAAACGAGATGAGAGAGGAAGAAGATTGAAATAATTTGGGCAGCACTCTGTCTGAAAGAAGAAGGAAAACTTGAAAAGAACTTGAATGGAGGACACGACACGCCGGTTAAATGGATAAGCATGAAGAACATGATCCTCGCAATTCGAGATGATGAGAGAAAAGAGAAACATCACAATGCCTCCGGAAGAAATGAAAGAATGGAATGGAATGAACGGAGGGAAACAATATCTTGAAAGAGCACGCTTACAAGAAATGCTAGAACAGAGTTGTTGGAAAACCAACAACGAAAGGAATAAACTTGTAGTGGGCTTATGGAAACATCTCAACACTTGAGGTGAAATTCTGCCACTAACGAAAAACAATTGCTTGTTTAAGATCAACGAAAAGATGAAAGCTTGTTCCATCAAGATGGAAAAGAGATAACTTGGGTCATTAATAAGCACCAAAATAGAAACATTCCTGAGGGAAGGCTTTAGGTGAAAACATGACACAAGATAAATCCAACGAAGAGATTGATGGATTTAAAATACCTCATTCTTGACAACATGTGAAACACGAAACATGAATGGAAATTGTCAAGAGTGACATAACACCACCTGAAAAGATAAGGTAGAAAGAATTGCACTTTGGAATGCAAGATGAAAAATACTTGAGCTTCTCAAAACAAAACAAGTGTTGGGCACCCTGTTTAATTTTGAGTATAGCTTGGCGGATCATAACTTCGAGCGAAATCTTGAAGAACAATTGAAGAATGAAAAGAATCCTTGACGACCCACCATTTAGAGCCTCCATGAAGAACTCCGGTAATAGAAGGATGATGAAAAGAAAGAGAAGTTGAAAACACAAGGTGAAGCCTTGCAATGATTTAGATGGATCTTCGTGGTAATGAGAGTTTGGAACTCCGGGAAAAAGAGAAGATGAAACAAATGAAACCGAGAATTTATTCATCATGAACAAACTTCGAAAGAAGGAATTAATCACTTGGATGAAACAAGAACAAGAATTATGTTATGCGTATCCTCCACCAATTTAAATTGATGACAAGCAACGGATTTGGCATACTACTTATTCCCGTAGAAAGGATTAAGAGAGATATATCAAAACTTGAGAAGGTCTTCAACAAACCACCGGTAGAATTGGAACAACAAATGAATTGATACGATGAACAAGGAAGAGAGATCTTGAAAGAACCACCATAATAATTGAAAATGAACATAGCAAAGGCACAATTCACCGGGAAGAATTGGAAAACGAATGAAGATACTTGAGGGAATTTAAATACAAATGAACGAATAGATCACTAGCTGATTAGAGAATACTTGAATGATGCACCGGTATGATTTGGAGAACGAGAGCTGAAAGCTTGAATGAATAATACTATGATGATGGGCTTCAAAGAATGAAACTGAAAAGACTCCTAAAATGCTCCGGATGGGTGAAAAAGATTCTCACAATCGAAAACAATTATGAGAGGATGTCCACAAGCTAGCACCATGAATCTTGAAGAGAATAGAGCAAGATTAAAGAGAAACTCTTCTTCGGTCTTCAAATGATGAGAATGACAACGAGAAACACCACAAAGAATTATTGAGGCACACCGGAAGAATTAAAAGCGAAGAGGTTGAGCCAGAATTTGAAAGATCTTGGAGAAAAGCATTTGACTGATGACAACCCATTCTTACGTCAAACTTGGAGAAGAATTTAGGATAGCTCTGGGAAAATAGAAGAGTCAGGTAAGATCCTGGGAAAAGACATGTGGGTTATGGCCCACTCAAAAGAACACCGTTGAAAAGATTTAAAAGAGATGTTGCACCGGTTGAATTAAATGACTTGAATGAGATACCAATCTCGAAAGAGCTTGAACGAATGCAGAGTGGAAACACGAATCTTCGAGATATCTTGAGCACTCCGGAATAACAAATAGCGAGAAGTAGAATGATAATGAGGTGCACCGGTATGAGAAGACATTGAAATGAGGAAAGGAATATGATGAATATCGAAAGCTTGAATTGGATCCACCGGAGAAGAAACAACAATGAAGGATGATGAACTTGAAGCTGTTGAGCATCTTCATGGGAAATCACCGGATAAGAACATTGATTGAAAAGAATGAAGAGACTTCACATGAATAAATGGATACTTGATTAAGAAATCTGTGTCTTTGAGGAAAAAAGGGTGGGAGGGCGGGAAAACAAAGGCAACTTAGGACGGATGAAACAAACACCGTTGAGAAGAAATGATAATTGGTCTTGCTGATGTTGAAGTGATCGGATCCACTTGAAGAGAAACACGCCGGTTGAAAAGGATTGATATGACAATCTCGATTGTCGAGAAGGATTGGTATTTACATCGGAGTATGAGAACACCATTTTGGAAAGGAATGGAATCAACACTTGACATTGAAGCAACTCAAATACCACAACTCAAAACAAAAAACAAAGGACTGGCTTGCAGAATAAGCCAGAACAAACATATGATAGAGATTTACCCAATCCCATATCATGCATCTGTCGAAAAGATATTCTAGGAGCTACTTGAATTCCCACCTATAAACTCCCGAAACTTTCTGGTTATGCAATCAGTGTTGGGGATACAGGAAGCAATATATCTCACCCAAACTAACAATCCCTACATCCAAATTGTATCCATCCGTCAACACATAACCAAGAAACCTTCGAAATCGTGTACCTCAACCTTGAAAAGCATCCGTTATCGAGTCATGGCAATACTCCGTACTCACCTCAAGATCTTTGGGTTATCGGGTTATCTCACCAACAACGCATAAAAGAGATTTTTCGATGTCGGCGTACTAAACTCGGGTATTCGAGAATGCAACGATAAAATTATGACGACAACACCTCGAGCTCAACTCCCGGGACACTTCCACTAAACCCCGACGGAGGCACCAAGACAATGTTCTCATCATAAAACCATCGAACGATTCCAAGATACCAGCGTGATCCTAAAAAAAATTTAGTGAAATTTGAGAAGAGAAGAGTCAAAACTCTACGTCGGGATGCCTTACCAGAGCGATGAAGAGACTGGGAGTAAAAAGAATTCCTAACTCTCCGATATATATAATCCTAAATGACTCAAAACATTTTCTAGACACAACTCGCCGCTAAAAGCGATCAGCGGTGGGGCTCCTAAGGTCGGGAAGGCTCGATTACCAACTTAGCGCCCTCGATGCGGCTATATCTCCCACGTGTCGAAGCACGACTTAGAGGCATAACCGCATTGAAAGCAATGTCGCAAGTGAGGTAATCTTCACACAACCCATGTAATACATAAGGAAAGAGATACATAGTTGGCTTACAATCGCCACTTCACACAATTACATGAATAAAGCATTACATCATCCAGATACAATCAAGGTCCGACTACGGAACCAAAATAAAAGAAGAACCCCAAATGCGACAAAGGTCCCCGATCGACCCTAACCGGGCTCCATCTTGATCAACTAGAACGAAACAACACAAAGGGCAAGATCTTCATCAAGCTCCTCCTTGAGCTTGGTTGCGTCACCGCTTTCGTTAACATAGGCACCGCAAACTGGTTTTGAAGTATCCGTGAGTCACGAGGACTCAGCAATCTCACACCATGAGATCAAGACTATTTAAGCTTATGGGTAAGGTAAAGGCATGAGGTGGAGCTGCGACAGCGACTAGCATATATGGTGGCTAACATACGCAAATGAGAGCGAGAAGAGAAGGCAAAGCACGGTCGATAAAAGTATGATCAAGAAGTGATCCTGAAGCAACCTACGTCAAGCATAACTCCAACACCATGTTCACTTCCCGGACTCCGCCGGAAAGAGACCATCACGGTTACACACACGGTTGATGCATTTTAATTAAGGTCAACTTCGGGTTTTCTACAACCGGACATTAACAAATTCCCATCTGCCACATAACATGCGGGCACGGCTCTCGAAAGTTTATACCTGCAGGGTGTCCTAACTTAGCCCATGACAAGCTCTCGCGATCAACGAAGAATAGACCTTCACCCGAGACACTCCGATCGACTCGGTATCCGGTACATCAAGACATTTCGACAATGGTAAAACAAGACCAGCAAAGCCGCCCGAATGTGCCGCAAATCGATAGGAGCTGCACATATCTCGTTCTCAAGGCACACCGGATTGTCCAAACTTCCGGTAGGCCAGCCCAGAGTTGCCCTGGTATACCGGCGGTTGACGGTTTGGACCAACACTCTGTGACACGGCCCGGGGTAAATAAAGATGACCCTTGGGCTCCGGAAACCCAAGGGAAAAAAGGGCTAGGTGAGGCAAATGGTAAAAACCAAGGTTGGGCCTTCTTTGGACAAGTTTTATTCAAAGCGAACTGTCGGGGGTCCCATAAATCACCCGACCGCGTAAGGAACGCAAAATCCGGGAACATAACACCGGTATGACGGAAACTAGGCGGCGGCAGAGTGGAACAAAACACCGGGCATAAGGCCGAGCCTTCCACCCTTTACCAAGTATATAGATGCATTAATAATATAAGAGATATTGTGATATCCCAACAAAACCCTGTCCACCATGGAGCAATCTTCAACTTCACCTGCAGCTAGCAACGCTATAAGAGGGGCTGAGCAAAGCGGTAACATAGCCAATCAATGGTTTGCTAGGAATGGTGTCAAAGGTTAGAGGTTCGACATGGCAATTTGGGAGGCTGACAAGCAAATGGTAGGCATCGTAGCATTGGCATAGCAAAAGAGCGAGCAAACTAGCATAGCAAAGATAGTAGTGATTTCGAGGGTATGGTCATCTTGCCTGAAATCCCGCAAGGAAGAAGAACGAGTCCATGAAGAAGACGAACGGACGAAGTCGAACGAATCCTCACAACTCCGGAACAAAACCGAAACTAACGAGAGAAGTAAACCGGAAAGAAACAAACAACATGGTAAACAAACAAGCATAAACATGGCACGATGCACAAACAAGTATGATGCATGTCCGGTTTAATGAGGCATGGCATGGCAAAGTGCAACGAACAATACTACAAATTAAGTGGAGCTCAATATGCAACGAGTTGCATATTGACGGAACGCCACATCAATTATTTAGTTCTCTCTCGGTTATGAACAAGACAAGATTAAATGTTGGTTAACATGGCAAGTGGTGAAGCATAACAAAAACTATACCATTTAAACAATTTAAATGGGGCCGGATATAAAAACAACAAATCCGGTAAATCCCCATATGTTATTTAGCAATTTAATGCCAACACAATTTTTACCATTTAAATTGTTATTATCATGATGCGGATGAAATATACAAGTATTATGCAATTGTATGAAAATGTTGACATGAGCATGATAAGGAGCATTTGGTCACCATGGCGGAACGAAAAGGGTGCCACGGCGGTGAAACGGAAATGGTGCCACGGCAACATTCCGGTCCCGGTAACTCATGGAGACCCCGGTGAAAAGGAGGCGTGCGGATGAGTGCAACATGCTAGAGATGGTGGGGTGCTCCCGAATACCGGGTTCCCACGGGTCATCGGCAAGGCAATGAGGAATGCCCAAGGAACAACTCGGACATGGTGCAAACACGGGCATCTCATACAACACACATGCATTCGGTCCACGGTTGATCGACTCGGGGTTATACCTTTGAAGCGTGCATTTTTGGAGCGGTTCGAGTTCATCGATGGAAGTAGACGTTCACGGGTCGTCGTGGGAAGTAGTTGTACTCGTGTCGTAGTGGGAAGTAGTGGTACACGGCGGCGGTGGTAGTCGTACACGTTTCGTAGGTGAAGTAGTTGTTCATGATCCGTAGATGTTCGGGGTCACCACAAGGAACTTGAGTCCCACGGGGTCTTCTCGGGTCGACGGTAGTGGTTCACGGGTCGTAGACATTCGGGTAGAGATACTTGGCGCATCGTCGGGGTACTTGGCAAAATCTTGGTGAAGATGCTTGACGGTCCGGGTACGGGTCTTAGCGGTCTTGGCGAATCCAAGTGAGACGACGTGGTTCGGGGCGGTCTCGGTCTTGATGGTCCTTGATTCCAACAGTTACTAGGCGATCTTGTCGCACACACAGGGTTTCAGCCTCGAGCGGCAACTCGAGAAGCAAAGCAGTGGCTTGGAGGCGACGGAAAACTTGGCCGGAGCAGGAGGCGGCCGACGTCGTGCATGAGCAAGGTCGAAGAGGGCCGAGGCAGGGGGCGAGCCGCGCGGTTGGCTGATGGTAGCCGCGGCCATGGTGGTGGTCACCACGAAGCAGAGGAGACTGGGGATGCAGAAGACAGCGGAATCCGGCGAGGAGGCGGCGAAGATGGCCGGATCCGGGCCAGCTCGGGTTGGGGAGGCGAGGTAGCAGGCCGGTGGCGGGGCCTGGCGCAGGGGAGGTCAAGGTTGCCGGCAGCAGAGGCTGCGATGCGGTCGGGCTCGGGCGCTGCGTGCATGGTGGAGCAGAGGGGACCCGGGCGGCGGCAGCTGTCGTGCGGCGGAGGCGACAAGGACGGCCGCCAGGCTTCGAACGACGACGGGGTGGAGGAGGCCGAGGGGGCAAGCGAGGGAGATGGCGGTGCGAGGGAGGAGATGGGGATCGGGCGCGGATGGGACGGCGCCGGTCGCCGGCGTCAAGGCCCGTGGTGGAGCTCGTGGTGGTTGGTGGTGGCTCGGGATGAGGATGGACGCAGGGAAGAGGTGATCGGGAGAGGCAAGGGCGTCGCTCCTCTGTGCGTGGTGACAGCGCGAGGGAGGAGACGAGAGAGAGTGGGGGATCGGGCAGGGGGTCGATCGGCCTAGGGTTAGGGGCGCCGGAGCTGGGCCTTGGGCCAACTGGTCCGGGTGGATACAAGTGGCGGCTGGGCCTAGGCGCAGATGGGCCTGCCTGGCTAGGCTACTGGGCTCTCTCTCTACTCTTTTATTCTCCAAAACAGAAAATACCAAAGAGGAAAAGAAGAGGAAAGGAAGTGTTTGGGATAGCATTTACGCATGGGGGTAATTTTCCCGGACTCGCAAAATATGCTCGTTCCAAGAAAAATAGAAAGGCCACGATTGAAAGATTTAAATTCAAACTCATTTGAATTTAATTCAAATGGGTTTGAACTAGGACTTGATAAAAGGAAGGTCCAAAAATGTTCGGATTTTTGGTGGAGCTCCAGAAAATGATGAAATAATTACAGGCAAGGTTGGAGACCAAGAATTGAGATAACAATGGCATGGGATATTTTGCAAGTGGGTTATGGTTAATTCCAAATAAATGGAATATTTATAATAGCTCCATAAATATTAGGAGGATATGTTATAGAGAGAAATCACCATGTGAATTCCCTCGATTTAAATAGATCAAAAGATCTATGCAATTTATTTAGTTGAGGTTTTAAAAATTAATAATATGATGGCATGATGACATGATGCAATGCAAGAGATGGCATGATGAATGCACAAACAAAACAAATCCCACGATAAAACTCGAAATAGCTGGAAGTCTTCTGGAGCATCGGTCTCGGGGCGTTACATAGGATCACTAGTATTCATCTTACTCAAAGCAATAGACTTATGGAGAATTTCATCAAGATTTTTCAAGGAATAATTTTGAAAGCATTCCTCAAGAAATTTCCATATAGTGTAGGCACACTTAAGAGTAGGCAAACATCCAATCAAGTTTCTAGGCAATCCTCTAATGATAAGTTCGGCAGTTCTAAGATTCCCAATCATGTCAATTGACTCATCATGGGTAGGATGCATAGGATCAACATAAGGTACACAAGGGCTAGCAATGTACTTGTTCAAATGATATTGATTGAAAATTACAAGCATCTCATTTTTTCACTCATGAAAATACTCTCCATCAAGAATAGGCACTCTATGTCTAAGACTCCCCAAAGTAGACTCATCCATCTTCCTCCAATGGTGATTAAACCAAGGCAATGGAGACCAATGCTCTCATACCACTTGTAGGACCTTGAGAAGAGGTGTCTAGAGGGGGGGTGATTAGACACTAAGTACCAAAGTTGCAGTTTTTAAGATCTTTAAGTTTAAGTAGAGTTTAGGCACAAGTTTAACATTCACAATACATAACAAGCAAGCATGCAAAGAGTGTATGAGCAGCGGAAAGTAAAGCATGCAACTTGCAAGAATGTAAAGGGAAGGGTTTTGGAGGATTCAAACGCAATTGGAGACACGGATGTTTTTGGCGTGGTTCCGATAGGTGGTGCTATCGTACATCCACGTTGATGGAGACTTCAACCCATGAAGGGTAACGGTTGCGCGAGTCCACGGAGGGCTCCACCCACGAAGGGTCCACGAAGAAGCAACCTTGTCTATCCCACCATGGCCGTCGCCCACGAAGGACTTGCCTCACTAGCGATAGATCTTCACGAAGTAGGCGATCTCCTTGCCCTTACAAACTCCTTGGTTCAACTCCACAATCTTGTCGAAGGCTCCCAAGTGACACCTAGCCAATCTAGAAGACACCACTCTCCAAGAAGTAACAAATGGTGTGTTGATGATGAACTCCTTGCTCTTGTGCTTCAAATGATAGTCTCCCCAACACTCAACTCTCTCTCATAGGATTTGGATCTGGTGGAAAGAGGATTTGAGTGGAAAGCAACTTGGGGAAGGCTAGAGATCAAGATTCATATGGTAGGAATGGAATATCTTGGCCTCAACACATGAGTAGGTAGTTCTCTCTCAGAAAATGTATGCTGGAAGTGTAGGTTCGGTCTGATGGCTCTCTCCACGAATGAAGAGGAGGTGGAGGGGTATATATAGCCTCCACACAAAATCTAACCGTTACACACAATCTACCAAACTTGGTGGTACCGATCGTTAAACTCGGTCAGACCGATTTAGCAAATAATTTGACCGTTAGGTTTTTCGGTGGGACCGAAATGCAGCTCGGTGAGACCAATATGATTAGGGTAAGGGCATAACATAATCTCGGTAAGACCGATTACACAAACTCGGTGAGACCGATTTTGGTAATAAGCTTTCCAGAGAGTTGGTCAGGCAAACTCGGTGGGACCGATTACTCAAACTCGGTGGGACCGATTTTGGTAATAAGTTAACCAGAGTGTTTGCATTGTAATCTCGGTAGTACCAATTGCTCAAACTCAGTGAGACCTATTTTGGTAATGGACATGCACAGAGAGATTACAATCCCATCTCGGTGAGACCCAGATCCCTCTCGGTAAGACCGATTTGCCTAGGGTTTGTGGCAATGGCTAAGACATTCAAACTCGGTGGCGCCGGATAGAAAGAATCAGTGGGGCCGAGTTTGACTTTAGGTTTAGGACATATGTGTGGAAGTGGGAAAGTAGTTGAGGATTTTGGAGCATATCACTAAGCACTGTGGAGCAAGAAACTCATTAAGCAACACCTCATCCCTTCTTGATAGTATTGGCTTTTCCTATAGACTCAATGTGATCTTGGATCACTAAAATATAAAATGAAGAGTCTTGAGCTTGAAGCTTGAGCCAATCCTTTGTCCTTAGCATCTTGAAGGAGTTCCCACATCCTTTAGTCCATGCCACTCCATTGTTGAACTTATCTGAAACATACTAGATAAAAGTGTTAGTCCAACAAGAGATATGTTGACATTAATTACCAAAACCACCTAGGGAGCACTTGTGCTTTCATTTATGATTTATGTTTCGATGTTGTGATGAATTGTCACTTGTTCGTGAGAAGCCTGTGATAAAGTTTCTATGATAAAAGTTTTATATTAAAGTTTGTTGCTGTTATAATAAGTCACATGATGCCGCTATGTCCGTATTTTTGTTTTTAACGACACCTCTCTCTCTAAGCATGTGGACATGTTTTTCGATTTTGATTTTCGCTTGAGGACAAGTGAGGTCTAAGCTTGGGGGAGTTGATACATACATTTTGCATCATGTTTTTCTACTGTTATTTATGTTGTTTTACTGTATAATAATGCTTTTTGGAGTAATTATAATGTCTTTTCTCTCATAATATGCAAGGTATGCACAAAGGGGGAGAATTTTGTCAGTCGGAAATATGGACCTGAAAAAGCTACGTCAAGCTACCTATTCTGCACAACTCCAAATGAGCTGAAACTTCGCGAGGATTTTTTATGGAATATTTAATGAATATTGGAGCAAATAAGTACCAGAGGGGGGCCACTAGGTGGGCACAACTCACCTGGGCATGCCAGGAGGCCCAGGCGCGCCCCTGGTGGGTGCTACCCTCCTCGGCCCACCTTCGGTGCCCCTCTTCTCATATATAAGTCATTTTGACCTAGAAAAAAAATAAGGGGAGGAATTTTGGGATGAAGCGGCGCCGCCTCGAGGCACGCAGAACTTGGGCAGGAGCACTTTTGCCCTCCGGCGGAGCGATTCCGTCGGGGGAACTTCCCTCCCGGAGGGGGAAATCATCGTCATCATCATCACCAACAACTCTCCCATCTTGGGGAGGGCTATCTTGTAACGCCCCGAGACCGACGCTCCAGAAGACTTCCAGCTATTCCGAGTTTCGTCATGTGTTTTGTTTTGTTTGATGCATTCATCTTTGCATCATGAGCTTTGCATCATGTCATTTAATTCAACTAAATAAATTGCATAGATCTTTTGATCTATTTAAATCGAGGGAATTCACGATGGTGATTTCTCTTTATAATATATCCTCCCGATATTAGGGAGCTATAATAAATATTTCAGAAACTTGGAGTCACTCATAACACATTTGCATTATTATTCAACTCTTCTTTTGTCCGACTCAACTTTCCTATCCTTCCTTTTTCAACCTTTTAGTAAAATTGAGTTGCAATTTTACTTCTCCATTAATGTTCGAAATCTGCCCATAAATCACATCTGGTGTGTAGGGTCACCTCCTTTAGTTTCAACCCATTTGGAGCTCATTTGAATGGGTTTCAAATTCAAACTTGTTGAGTTAAATCCAACGCGTGTGGATTTTAATTCCTCTAAAAATCTTCTTCCCATTTTATTTAAATTCCTCATATTTTTATGAGTCCGGGAAATTTATCCCCATGTCCAAGTTCTTTCCAAAGTCTCTTTTTCTTTTCTTCTCTCTATTTCTATTTCGATAAATATGAAATAAGAGTAGAGAGAGAGCAAGCCAGTGCAGCCCCAGTGCCGCCAGTCTCCCTAGGCCCAAGGCCCACCAAGAACAAGCAGCCTATCTAACCCACCGACCGAACCCTAGCCACCCATCGCCCGACCCCCACGCCGCCTCCTCTGCCACCCACGCACACCCATCGCCCGACCCCCAGCGCTCGATTCCATCTCCCTCCTCTGCGCTCGCATCTCTCCCGATCCCATCTTCCTCCCTCCAACGCCACACAGGGCGCCCAGCGCCGATCTCCTCCCCATGAGCGACCCGAGCATCTTCGCGGATCCAGCAGGCCGCCGCCCGCCCCTTACGGATCCCGTCGCCTGCCTCGACGCCTTTGCTTCTCCTCGCCTCGACCCCTCCTTCTTCCGTGCGTCGCCGTCGGCCGCAAGCGGCGCCACCAGCAGAGCGAGCCGCCGCCCGCTCCTCGCACCCATGGCCGAGGACCCCAACTCCGCAGCGTCCGTGGCCCCTGCGTTCCTCGCCCCGCCGCCGCGCCTTCTTTCCCTCCTCGCCATCGCTGCCCTGGCAAGCGCCGCCCCAACGCCCCTCCTGCGATGCCAGCCACCGAGGCCCCCTGCCGCGACCACCTTTCCTTGTCGCGCCTCCTGCCCCGTCGGCTTCTTCTCTGCCTGAGGAGCTCCAGCAGCCGCGCATGGCTACGCCTCCCATGGAGATCCGCCGCTGAGGCTGCTACTCGCCTGGCTCGCTGCCTTCCCTCGCGCTGCTCCTCCTCTGCTTCATCCTCTGCCGCCCGCAGCGCGCGTGACCGAGCTGCCCCTGCCTTGTTCGACCACCGGAACCGCACCGAGTCTTTTGCCTTGTTTTGTTTTGGGTTGAAGGCCGAGACAAGATCGCCAAGATGCACCCTGGTTTCGACAAGTTCCTCACGGCGACCCTGAACATCTACGGGATATGTTCAACTTCGAACCTTGTACCACGACGAACATGTACGACTACACCCGGTGTTGCGTCAAGTACCACTACTATCGACCCGAACGTCTACGACCCATGAACAACTACCATCGCGAGAACGTCTACTTCCCACTACGACCCGCGAGTACCACTACTTCCTCTACGAAACGCGTTCCGCCCCGAATGCACGCTTCGAAGGTATAACCCGAGACGACCGCGATGAGATGCCCTTGCATGTATGAGATGCTCGAGTTTTGCACCATGACCGAATTGTCTTTGCACGTTCCTCTATTGCCATGCCACCATTATGTGGGACACCCGGAATCCGGGATCACCCCACCATCCGTGCACGCATCCGCACGCCTTCCTTTTGCACCGATATCTCCTTGAGTTATCGGGTAACCTATATGTTGCCGTGGCATCATTTTCGGATATGTTGCCGTGGCACCATTTCCTTTTCGCCGCCGTGGCACCCTTTTCGTTTCGCCGCCGTGGCACCCTTTTGTTCCGCCATGGCGACAAATGCTTCATAACATGCTCATGTCAACATTTTCATAATAATTGCATAAAACTTGCATATGTCATCCGCATCATGATAACAACAATTAAAATGTTTAAAAATTGTTGTTTGCTTTAATTGCTAAATGCATATGGGGATTTTCCGGAATTGTTGTTTGTTGTTCCAACCTCATTTAAACTTGCCTAAAGTGTTAGTTTACTTTTGCTTCACCTCTTGCCATGCTTAACAACATTTAATATTGTTGTGTTCATAACCGAGAGAGAACTAAATAATTGATGTGGTGTTCCGTCAATATGCAACTCGTTGCATATTGAGCTCCACTTAATTTGTAGGATTGTTTGTGCTCTTTGCCATGCCATGCTATTTAAACCGGACATGCATCATACTTGATTGTGCGTCATGCCATGTTTTATGTGATGGTTGTTTACCATGTTGTTTGTTTCCTTTCCGGGTGCTTTCTCTCGTTAGCTTCGGTTTCGTTCCAGAGTTGTGAGGATCCGTTCGACTTCGTCCGTTTGTCTTCTTCATGGAATCGTTCTTCTTCCTTGCGGGATCCCAGGCAAGATGATCATACCCTCGAAATCACTACTATCTTTGCTATGCTAGTTTGCTCGCTCTTTTGCTATGCCCATGCTACGATGCCTACCATTTGCTTGTCAGCCTCCCAAATTGCCATGTCAAACCTCTAACCTTTGACACCATTCCTAGCAAACCGTTGTTTGGCTATGTTACCGCTTTGCTCAGCCCCTCTTATAGCGTTGTTAGTTGCAGGTGAAGATGAAGTTTGTTGCTCGTTGGAACATGGAGATGTTGTTCCTTGTTGGAACATGTTTACTTGTTGGGATATCACAATACCTCTTATATTATTAATGCATCTATATATTTGGTAAAGGGTGAAAGGCTCGGCCTTATGCCTGGTGTTTTGTTCCACTCTTGCCGCCCTAGTTTCCGTCATACCAGTGTTATGTTCCCGGATTTTATGTTCCTTACGCGGTCGGGTGATTTATGGGACCCCCGACAGTTCGCTTTGAATAAAACTTGTCCAAAGAAGGCCCAACCTTGGTTTTACCATTTGCCTCACCTAGCCCTTTTTTCCCTTGGGTTTCGGAGCCCGAGGGTCATCTTTATTTTAGCCCCCGGCGGTGCTCCTTCGAGTGTTGGTCCAAACGGCAGATCAAGGGGCCACCTCGGGCAACTCGAGGGCTGGTTTTACTCGTGGGTGACCCATCCGGTGTGCCACGAGAACGAGGTACGTCGACTCCTATCGGGATTTGTCGGCACATCGGGCGGCTTTGCTGGTCTTGTTTTACCATTGTCGAAATGTCTTGATGTACCGGATACCGAGTCGATCGGAGTGTCTTGGGTGAAGGTCTATTCCTTCGTTGATCGCGAGAGCTTGTCATGGGCTAAGTTGGGACACCCCGCAGGTATAAACTTTCGAGAGCCGTGCCTGCGGTTATGTGGCGATGGGAATTTGTTAATGTCCGTTGTAGAAAACCGAAGTTGACCTTAATTAAAATACATCAACCGTGTGTCTAACCGTGATGGTCTCTTTCCGTGGTCCGGAAGTGAACACGATGTTGGAGTTATGCTTGAAGTAGGTTGCTATAGGATCACTTCTTGATCATACTTTTATCGACCGTGCTTTGCCTTCTCTTCTCGCTCTCATTTGCGTATGTTAGCCACCATTTATGCTAGTCGCTGTGCAGCTCCACCTCATGCCTTTACCTTACCCATAAGCTTAAATAGTCTTGATCTCGCGGGTGCGAGATTGCTGAGTCCTCGTGACTCACCAGATACTTCCAAAACCAGTTTGCAGGTGCCTATGTTACCGAGCAGGCGACGCTACCAAGCTCAAGGAGGAGCTCGATGAAGATCTTGTTCATTGTGTTGTTTCGTTTCAGTTGATCAGTAGTGGAGCCCAGTTGGGGTCGATCGGGGACCTTTGTCGCATTTGGGGTTCTTCTTTTATTTTGGTTCCGTAGTCGGACCTTGATTGTATCTGGATGATGTAATGCTTTATTCATGTAATTGTGTGAAGTGGCGATTGTAAGCCAACTATGTATCTCTTTCCCTTATGTATTACATGGGTTGTGTGAAGATTACCTCACTTGCGACATTGCTTTCAATGCGGTTATGCCTCTAAGTCGTGCTTCGACACGTGGGAGATATAGCCGCATCGAGGGCGCTATAAGTTGGTAATCGAGCCTTCCCGACCTTAGGAGCCCCACCGCTGATCGCTTTTAGCGGCCGAGTTGTGTCTAGAAAATGTTTTGAGTCATTTAGGATTATATATATCGGAGAGTTAGGAATTCTTTTTACTCCCAGTCCTTTGACCTTCCGGTGAGGTATCCCGACGTAGAGTTTTGACTCTTCTCTTCTCAAATTTCACTAAATTTTTTTAGGATCACGCTGGTATCTTAGAATCGTTCGATGGTTTTATGATGACAACATTGTCTTGGTTGCCTCCGTCACTAGGGTTTTTTTATCGGAGGTGTCCCGGGAGTTGAGCTCCGAGGTGTTGTCGCCATAATTTTATCGTTGCAGCTCGAATACCTAAGTTTAGTACGCCGACATCGAAAATCTCTTTTATGCGCTTGTTGGTGAGATAACCCCGCTAACCCAATGATCGAGGTGAGTACGGGAGTATTGCCATGACTCAGATAACGGATGCTTTTCAAGGTTGAGGTAGACGATTTCGAAGGTTTCTTGGTTATGTGTTGAAGGATGGATACAATGGATGTAGGGATTGTTAGTTTGTGTGAGATATTATGCTTCCTCAGATCCCCAACACCTGATTGCATAACCGGAAAATTTCGGAGTTTCATAGGTGGGAATTCAAGTAGCTCTTAGGATATCTTTCCGACGGATGTATGATATGAAATTGGGGTTCGACGCCTAGTGGTCCGCCTATTCACGGTTGGTTTTACAAAGGGTCTCGTTGTGTCTTAAAGAGTCCTTGGCTATGCCGACTCGGGGCGCTTCAGATGTCATGTGCATCGCCTTGTACATGATGGTGCTGTCTGATTGAGCCCGTAGGCCCCACCACGAAAACTTCTGACGAAATCTCTATCATATGTTTGTTCCGCTTATTCGCAAGTCAATCCTTTGTTTTGTTTTATTTGTGGTATTCGAGTTGCTTCAATGTCAAGTGTTGATTCCATACCTTTCGAAATGGTGTTCTCATACTCCGATGTGAATACCAATCCTTCTCGACAATCGAGATTGTCATGTCAATCCTTTTCAACCGGCGTGTTTCTCTTCAAGTGGATCCGATCACTTCAACATCAGCAAGACCAATTATCATTTCTTCTCAACGGTGTTTGTTTCATCCGTCTCCAAGTTGCCTTTGTTTTTTTCCCACCCTCCCACCCCTTTTCTTAAAGGACTTAGATTTCTTAACCAAGTATCCTTTTAATTTTGTGAAGTTTCTCCATTCTTTTCCGTCAATGTTCTTACCCGGTGGTTCTCAAGAAGATGTTCTACTAGTTCATCATCCTTCATTGTTGTTTCTTCTCCGGTGGATCCTATTCAAGCTTTCGATGTTCATCATATCCCTTTCCTTGTTTCAAATGCTTTTTCATGCCGATGCACCTCTCAATCACTCACCTCTTGCTATTCATTTATTCCAGAGTGTTAAAGATATCTCAGAAGACTTGTGTTTCCATTCTCAATCCGTTCAAGATATCTCGAGATTGTTATCTCATTCAAACCATTAAATTCTACTGGTGCAATCTTTATTTCAAGCAATCTTTTCAACGGTGTTCTTTTGAGTGGGCCCTAACCCACAGGTCTTTTCCCAGGATCTTACCTGACTCTTCTAATTATTCCGGAGTTATTCTTAAATGCTTTTCAAGTGTGACATAAGAATGGATTCCATCAGTCACATGCCTTCTCCAAGATTGTTTTCAAATTATTTTCATCTTTGGCTCAACCTTTCCTCTTTTAATTCTCTCGGAGTATCTCAACAATTCATGGTGGTTCTCATCATCATTCTCAACATTTGAAGACCGAAGAAGGATTTCTCTTAAATCTTGCTCCATTCTCTTGAATATTCATGGTTCTAGCTTCATGCTATCCTCATAATTGTTTTCGATTGTGAGAATTCTTTTCAACCATCCGACACATTTCAAGGGTTGCTTCCTTTCTCGATCATCTGAAGGCCATCATTTCTGAATATTACTCATTCTCAGCTTTCAACTCTCGTTCTTGAATTCTTACCGGTGATTCGTTCAAATATCCTCTAATCAGTTCTTGATCTCTTCGTTCTCAGGTATCTAAATCCCCTCAAGTATCTTCATTCGTTTTCCAATTCTTCCCGGTGAATTTGTGCCTTTGCTACTTTCATTTTCAATTCTTACGGTGGTTCTTTCAAGATCTCTCTTCCTTGTTCATCATGTCAATTCATTTGTTGTTCCAATCTTACCGGTGGTTCGTTGAAGACCTTCTCAAGTTTTGATATATCTCTTTTAATCCTTTCTACGGGAATAAGTAGTATGCCAAATCCGTTGCTTGTCATCAATTAGATTTGATGAAGGATAGCATACAATAAATCTTATTCTTATTTCCTTGATGTGACTCAATTCTTTTTACGGAGATTATTCATGATGAATAAATTCTTGATTACAAGTGATTCATATTTATTTCCGGAGTTGGTCATCATATCACATTCTCGGTTACATCGTCGTGAAGATCCATCTAAATCATTGCAAGGCTTCACCTTGTGTTTTCAACTTCTCTTTCTTTCTATCACCCTTTTGGTTACCGGAGTTCTTCATGGAGGCTCTACATGGTGGTTCCTCAAGGATTCTTTTCATTCTTCAATTGTTCATCAAGATTTCTCTCAAAGTTAAGATCCGTCAAGCCACACTCTAAAATAAACATGATGCTCAACACATGTTTTGTTTTGAGGCGTTCAAATATTCTTCTTCTTGCATTTCAAAGTGCAATTCTCCTACCTTATCTTTTGAGATGGTGTTATATCATTCTTGACAATTTCCTTTCATGTTTCGTGATTCATATGTTGTCAAGAATGAGGTGTTTTAAATCCATGAATCTCTTCGTTGGAGTTGTCTTGGTATAGATTTCACCTAAAGCCTTCCCTAAGGAATATTGCTATTTGTGGTGCTTATCAATGACCCAAGTTATCTCTTTTCCATCTTGATGGAACAAGCTTTCATCTCTTCGTTAATCTCAAGCAAGCAATTGTTTCCGTTAGTGGCCGGTTGTCACCTCATAATGTTGAGATGTTTCCATAAGCCCACTACAAACTTATTCTTTTCGTTGTTGGTCTTCCAACAACTCTATTCTAACCTTCTTGCAAGGATGCCTTCCAAATTCAATTGTGGTAGAAGTTGTCATTTTCTTCTCCATTCTATTATTCCAATGATCTATCTTCTATTCTTTCTTCCGGAGGCATTGTGATGTTGCTCTTTTCACTCATCATCTCGAATTGTGAGGATCATGTTCTTTTCTTGCTTATCCATTTAACCGGAGTGTTGTGTATTCTCTTCAAGTTCTGTCATCTTATCAAGTTTTGCATCTCTTTTCAACCGGAGTGCTGCCCGAATTCTTCCTCTCTCATCTTGTTTTAACCGGAGTGGTTTCGAATTCTATCTTGTCCATTAAACTCTTGATTCATGTCTTTGCAACCTTCAAGTTCTCGTAATGTTGCTTGTTCCTCTTTTCTAACGGATTGTTTGCAATCTTGTTCATCTCTGTTGTATTCTTTCTTTTAAATTGCTCAACCCCTCAAGGTTCGTGGTTTCACTCGTTCGTCAAAGAAGCAATTAGTTTTACCTCTTCTCTTTCTCTTCCTTTTCCCTCCGGTGCCATTCTAGATCTCGGGACGAGATCCTCTCGTAGTGGTGGAGTGTTGTAACGCCCCGAGACCGACGCTCCAGAAGACTTCCAGCTATTCCGAGTTTCGTCATGTGTTTTGTTTTGTTTGATGCATTCATCTTTGCATCATGAGCTTTGCATCATGTCATTTAATTCAACTAAATAAATTGCATAGATCTTTTGATCTATTTAAATCGAGGGAATTCACGATGGTGATTTCTCTTTATAATATATCCTCCCGATATTAGGGAGCTATAATAAATATTTCAGAAACTTGGAGTCACTCATAACACATTTGCATTATTATTCAACTCTTCTTTTGTCCGACTCAACTTTCCTATCCTTCCTTTTTCAACCTTTTAGTAAAATTGAGTTGCAATTTTACTTCTCCATTAATGTTCGAAATCTGCCCATAAATCACATCTGGTGTGTAGGGTCACCTCCTTTAGTTTCAACCCATTTGGAGCTCATTTGAATGGGTTTCAAATTCAAACTTGTTGAGTTAAATCCAACGCGTGTGGATTTTACTTCCTCTAAAAATCTTCTTCCCATTTTATTTAAATTACTCATATTTTTATGAGTCCGGGAAATTTATCCCCATGTCCAAGTTCTTTCCAAAGTCTCTTTTTCTTTTCTTCTCTCTATTTCTATTTCTGATAAATATGAAATAAGAGTAGAGAGAGGAGCAAGCCCAGCTGTAGCCCCAGGCCGGCCCAGTCTCCCTAGGCCCAAGGCCTAGCCGCAACCGCAGCCTATCTAACCCACCGACCGAACCCTAGCCACCCATCGCCCGACCCCCACGCTCGCCTCTGCTGCCACCCACGCACACCCATCGCCCGACCCCCAGCGCTCGATTCCATCTCCCTCCTCTGCGCTCGCATCTCTCTCCCGATCCCATCTTCCTCCCTCCAGCGCCACACACAGAGGAGCGCCCCGCGCTCGATCTCCTCCCCCGCGAGCGACCCCGAGCATCTTCGCCGGATCCAGCAGGCGCCCGCCCCCCACGGATCCCGTCGCCTGCCTCGGCCTTTGCTTCTCCTCGCCTCGACCCCCTCCTTCTTCCGTGCGTCGCCGTCGGCCGCAAGCAGCGCCACCAGCAGCAGGCCGCCGCCCGGCTCCCTCGCACCCCGCGGCCGAGGACCCCAACTCCGGCAGCGTCCCGTGGCCCCTGCATTCCTCGCCCCGCCGCCGCGCCTTCTTTCCCTCCTCGCCATCGCTGCCCTAGCGAGCGCCGCCCCAACGCCCCTCCTGCGATGCCAGCCACCAAGGCCCCCTGCCGCGACCACCTTTCCTCGTCGCGCCTCCTGCCCCGTCGGCTTCTTCTCTGCCTGAGGAGCTCCAGCAGCCGCGCATGGCTACGCCTCCCATGGAGATCCGCCGCTGAGGCTGCTACTCGCCTGGCTCGCTGCCTTCCTCGCCGCTCCTCCTCTCGCTTCATCCTCTGCCGCCATAGCAAGCGTGACCGAAGCTGCCTCTGCCTTGTTCGACCACCGAACCGCACCGAGTCTTTTGCCTTGTTTTGTTTTGGGTTGAAGGCGAGACAAGATCGCCAAGATGCACCTGGTTTCGACAAGTTCCTCACGGCGACCACGAACATCTACGGATATGTTCAACTTCAACCTTGTACCACGATTTAACATGTACGACTACACCCGGTGTTGCGTCAAGTACCACTACTATCGACCCGAACGTCTACGACCCGTGAACAACTACCGTCGCGAGAACGTCTACTTCCCACTACGACCCGCGAGTACCACTACTTCCTCTACGAAACGCGTTCCGCCCCGAATGCACGCTTCGAAGGTATAACCCGATACGACCGCGATGAGATGCCCTTGCATGTATGAGATGCTCGAGTTTTGCACCGTGACCGAATTGTCTTTGCACGTTCCTCTATTGCCATGCCACCATTATGTGGGACACCCGGAATCCGGGATCACCCCACCATCCGTGCACGCATCCGCACGCCTTCCTTTTGCACCGATATCTCCTTGAGTTATCAGGTAACCTATATGTTGCCGTGGCATCATTTTCGGATATGTTGCCGTGGCACCATTTCCTTTTCGCCGCCGTGGCACCCTTTTCGTTTCGCCGCCGTGGCACCCTTTTGTTCCGCCATGGCGACAAATGCTTCATAACATGCTCATGTCAACATTTTCATAATAATTGCATAAAACTTGCATATTTCATCCGCATCATGATAACAACAATTAAAATGTTTAAAAATTGTTGTTTGCTTTAATTGCTAAATGCATATGGGGATTTTCTGGAATTGTTGTTTGTTGTTCCGACCTCATTTAAACTTGCCTAAAGTGTTAGTTTACTTTTGCTTCACCTCTTGCCATGCTTAACAACATTTAATATTGTTGTGTTCATAACCGAGAGAGAACTAAATAATTGATGTGGTGTTCCGTCAATATGCAACTCGTTGCATATTGAGCTCCACTTAATTTGTAGGATTGTTTGTGCTCTTTGCCATGCCATGCTATTTAAACCGGACATGCATCATACTTGATTGTGCGTCATGCCATGTTTTATGTGATGGTTGTTTACCATGTTGTTTGTTTTCTTTCCGGGTGCTTTCTCTCGTTAGCTTCGGTTTCGTTCCGGAGTTGTGAGGATCCGTTCGACTTCGTCCGTTTGTCTTCTTCATGGAATCGTTCTTCTTCCTTGCGGGATCCTGTGCAAGATGATCATACCCTCGAAATCACTACTATCTTTGCTATGCTAGTTTGCTCGCTCTTTTGCTATGCCCATGCTACGATGCCTACCATTTGCTTGTCAGCCTCCCAAATTGCCATGTCAAACCTCTAACCTTTGACACCATTCCTAGCAAACCGTTGTTTGGCTATGTTACCGCTTTGCTCAGCCCTCTTATAGCGTTGTTAGTTGCGGTGAAGATGAAGTTTGTTCCTCGTTGGAACATGGAGATGTTGTTCCTTGTTGGAACATGTTTACTTGTTGGGATATCACAATACCTCTTATATTATTAATGCATCTATATATTTGGTAAAGGGTGGAAGGCTCGGCCTTATGTCAGTGTTTTGTTCCACTCTTGCCACCCTAGTTTCCGCCATACCGGTGTTATGTTCCCGGATTTTGCGCTCCTTACGCGGTCGGGTGATTTATGGGACCCCCGACAGTTCGCTTTGAATAAAACTTGTCCAAAGAAGGCCCAACCTTGGTTTTACCATTTGCCTCACCTAGCCCTTTTTTCCCTTGGGTTTCGGAGCCCGAGGGTCATCTTTATTTTAGCCCCCGGCGGTGCTCCTTCGAGTGTTGGTCCAAACGGCAGATCAAGGGCCACCTCGGGGCAACTCGAGGGCTGGTTTTACTCGTGGTGACCCATCCGGTGTGCCCCGAGAACGAGGTACGTCGACTCCTATCGGGATTTGTCGGCACATCGGGCGGCTTTGCTGGTCTTGTTTTACCATTGTCGAAATGTCTTGATGTACCGGGATACCGAGTCGATCGGAGTGTCTTGGGTGAAGGTCTATTCCTTCGCTGATCGCGAGAGCTTGTCATGGGCTGTTGGGACACCCTGCAGGTATAAACTTTCGAGAGCCGTGCCCGCGTTATGTGGCGATGGGAATTTGTTAATGTCCGGTTGTAGAAAACCCGAAGTTGACCTTAAGTAAAATACATCAACCGTGTGTGTAACCGTGATGGTCTCTTTCCGTGAGTCCGGAAGTGAACACGGTGTTGGAGTTATGCTTGAAGTAGGTTGCTATAGGATCACTTCTTGATCATACTTTTATCGACCGTGCTTTGCCTTCTCTTCTCGCTCTCATTTGCGTATGTTAGCCACCATTTATGCTAGTCGCTTGCTGCAGCTCCACCTCATGCTTTTACCTTACCCATAAGCTTAAATAGTCTTGATCTCGCGGGTGCGAGATTGCTGAGTCCTCGTGACTCACCAGATACTTCCAAAACCAGTTTGCAGGTGCCTATGTTACCGAGCAGGCGACGCTACCAAGCTCAAGGAGGAGCTCGATGAAGATCTTGTTCATTGTGTTGTTTCATTTCAGTTGATCAGTAGTGGAGCCCAGTTGGGGTCGATCGGGGACCTTTGTCGCATTTGGGGTTCTTCTTTTATTTTGGTTCCGTAGTCGGACCTTGATTGTATCTGGATGATGTAATGCTTTATTCATGTAATTGTGTGAAGTGGCGATTGTAAGCCAACTATGTATCTCTTTCCCTTATGTATTACATGGGTTGTGTGAAGATTACCTCACTTGCGACATTGCTTTCAATGCGGTTATGCCTCTAAGTCGTGCTTCGACACGTGGGAGATATAGCCGCATCGAGGGCGTTACATATCTTCATCAACATCTTCAACAACACCAACTCATCTCAAACCCTAGTTCATCTCTTGTGTTCAATCTTTGTACCGGAACTATAGATTGGTGCTTGTGGGTGACTAGTAGTGTTGATTACATCTTGTAGTCAATTACTATATGGTTTATTTGGTGGAAGAATATATGTTCAGATCCATTATGCTATTTAATACCCCTCTGATCTTGAGCATGATTATCATTTTTGAGTAGTTACTTTCGTTCTTGAGGTCACGGGAGAAAACATGTTGCAAGTAATCATGTGAACTTGATATGTGTTCGATATTTTGATGATATGTATGTTGTCATTCCCTTAGTGGTGTCATGTGAACGTCGACTACATGACACTTCACCATATTTGGGCCTAAGGGAATGCATTGTGGAGTAGTTATTAGATGGTGAGTTGCGAGAGTGACAAAAGCTTAAACCCCAGTTTATGCGCTATTCCACAAGGGACCGATTGGATCCAAAAGTTTAATGCTATGTTTAGAATTTATTCTTAATACTTTTCTCATAGTTGCGGATGCTTGCGAGAGGGTTAATCATAAGTAGGAGGTTTGTTAAAGTAAGAACAACATCTAAGCACCGGTCTATCCACATATCAAATTATCAAAGTAGTGAACACAAATTAAGCCAACATGATGAAAGTGACTAGATGGAATTCCCGTGTACCCTCAAGAACACTTTGCTTATCATAAGAGACCGTTTGGCCTGTCCTTTGCCTCAAAAGGATTGGGCTACCTTGTTGCACTTTTGTTACTACTATCGTTACTCGCTCGCTATAAATTATCTTGCTATCAAACTACTCCACTACTTACAATTTCACCCCTTGCAGATATTACCTTGTTGAAAACCACTTGTCATTTCCTTCTGCTCGTCGTTGGGTTCGACACTCTTACTTATTGAAAAGGCTACAATTGACCCCATATACTTGTGGGTCATCACGCCTTGAGGCTGAGATGGCTCTGGATTGCTTGGACAGACCCAAGTCGGCCATGGGTAGGCACCATGCCACCCTGCAGTGACGAGGACATGGCCCTGTTTGCGGCTGTAACGATAGTAACGATAGGAGATGGCTCGGCGGATCTGTTCTGGCACTCTCACTGGATTGGAGCATGCACCCTCGCCTCAGCATACCTAGCCTCTACAATCACTCCAAGCGGAAGACGCAGACCATGCGGGAGGCACTCAGGGGCGACACTTGGATAAAGGACCTGAGCCACGGAGACACTCAACCTTTGCTGTGACAATTTATTCGGTTACATCGCCAAATCATCGCCGCAACCACGGTACTCAGGGATGGTGTTGTTGACACCATAAGATGGAACCAGGACGCGAAGGGCCAGTACACAGCAAGATCGGCCTACGAACTGCAGTTTCAGGGTAGGCTCCGATCCAGCCTGGACGACCTTGTTTGGAAGGTTTGGGCACAGGGAAACATCAAATTCTTTGCCTGGCCGATGCTTAAAGATCATCTATGGAAAAATGGCCGCCTCAAGAGACGCGGATGACCTAACAACCAATTCTGCCAATTATGTGTCCACAACCTGAAATTGGCACACCATCTGCTCTGGTGCTGCCCCACTACTCTTATAGTCTGGAACACGATGGGGAGAAGAGGAGGATGCCTGAAATTACCCCCAAGCGACTCCTGGAAATCCTCAAGCTCGGTTGAGATAGTGCAACAAATGATCAACGCGACGCCAACAGCCTACAGGAAAGGCGCAAGAACCATCATACTCCTAACCTGCTGGGAAATTTGGAAAGAGCGAAACAACTGCACCTTCAAAGGCAAATAGCCAGCGCCATGGGACATCACAAGGGCCATTGACAGCTCCGTCGAGCTTTGGCGGCAGGCCGGAGCTATTTGCCTACAGAGCCCCTTCTGGGATCCGCCATGAGGAGTAAGCCACTGCAATGTCCAAATTACAGCCGGAAAATACCAGACCATTTTGTAATGTGATGTACACCATATCTGTACCTGGTCCTAGGACCTGAACCCCCACTTTGTATTTCCCACTGCTTCCTGCTAATGATATGAAAAGCCAGCAATTGCTGGATCTTTCAAAAAAAACTTTAGGTGCGAGCAGCAAGTGTATTATCACTCGAGCCCATTCCATCCCTCTAGTCCTGTTCTGAACTGGTAGTGACAGCCTAGCGGGCAATTCCTATTTGACAGTATGCGACAAGGTGTCAACCTTCCGCATGAAGCGGCTCAGGAGAGGGCCAACCCAATATTTTTTTAAAATAACAATTTTCTATTAATTGCAAATAACGGTTACATCGTCTATAAGGAGAGATACAATCTCATCCAAGGCTCCTCAAACCAACCTCTTGTCATTGGAAATTTCGCTAACCTAGCAAGTTCATGGGCAATCTTATCTGTTTCCCTGGTACAATGTTCAAAACTAGTAAGAAAAATCACAAGCCAAAAAATAGCAGTCATCAAAAACTGCCATCGCCGGCTGCTGCTCATGCAGACCGTCCTCCATTCTTAATTGTCAACGACTTCAATATTATCCGAATTAATAACAAGACGAGCATCCCACTTTTTGTGCAAGAGATAGGCCAAAACTTAGAGCCAATGCTTTAGCTGTCAGAACATCGGCACACCAATCGATCTTCCAATTTCTGCCAACAATGAATTTTTCTTTGTCATCTCTGAGTATAGCGCCCGCTGTTCCCCTAAGCAGATCATGATCAAAAGATGCATCCACATTTAACTTGACAAAACCCGTAGGAGGTCTGGTCCACCCCCTTTTTTACTCGTAGCATTAGGGGACTGAGCATTGACAAAATTTGTCATTATAGCACAAACCTCTATAGGCATCTGGATTGCATCTTGAGACTTTCCTTAAAGAACCAACTTATGTCTATCCCACCATAAGCACCAAGTTATTATGGCAATCAATTGATGAACATTCTGGATACCCAAACTAGGTAAATCCGGATCTGGCATAACAGTAAGAATTCAAGGACTACCTCGCACGATCAATATGGCACAAGCTTTGTTAATCACATCGTGCAAACCCAATTTATTCCAAATGTCCTATGCTTTCTGACAAAGAAACAACACGTGCTTTGTATCTTCTGGCCATTTGAATATGATGGGCATGTGGGCAAAACTTTTATGTGTCTATTAGCAAGCGTAACACGACATGAGGCTGTTTAATGTAACGTACGCCAAATAATTTTGTTACCTTCGCTGGATAAGATATGATTCGCCCCATACCATTACTCTATTGCAATTTCCTTCCATGTTGTTTGTTCCGTTCCGTCAAATAAGCTGAGCGAACACTGAACAACCCATTTTTGTGTGTAACTCCAAGCGATGAAATCCAACATGTTATGCATAGGAAGGGGAATCGCTAGGACTCGCTGAGTGTCATTTGGCCACAATGTTTGTTTCACCAAGTTTTCATCCCAAGAGTTAGTAACCGGATCAATAAGATCAAATACTTTTGACAGAAGGTTCACCCTTCTAGGAGTAATGACTTTCCTATCTACACACTTTGGGATCCATGCATATTTCAAAATATCAATATTTTGTCCATTTTTAACTTGTCGGATATAGCCATTTTTCAGTGGTATAACTTCTGTTGTAATGCTTTACCATGTAAAAGAGGACCCCTTTTATAACGTTGCATTCATGATGTCGCCATCAGGAAAAATAATTAACTCTCAAGATAGTGGGACACAAAGAATCATGATTGTCAAGAAGATGCCATGCTTGTTTAGCCAATAGTGCAAGGTTGAAACAATGTAAATCCTAGAAACCCGTACCTCCTTGATCTTTTGGAACACACATCTTCCACCAAGCCATCCAATGCGTCCTCTTCTAATATTGTCCTCGCCGCCCCACCACAGGGGCCAACCCAGTTAGGTCTACGGGGAATATGTTTTTGTGAATTGTCTAGAAGGTTCTGGTCCATTTTATTTCTTTCTTCTTAATTTTTGGTTTTATCTTTATTTTTTAGGTTTTTTTCATTTGAAAAATATATTAAAATATGTTCACGAAATTTCAAACATGTTCATGTTTTTAAAAATGTTCACAAATTTCAAAAACTGTTCAAGAATATCAAAACACTTTCCCCAAAAAGTTCTCAATATTTCAAAAAAAAAAACTTTGAAACTTTTTGAATAAAATTCGTGTTTCGCTAGATGGACCAGCTTAGTCACGATGCCGGCGCGATTGTACCTATACCAATATAAAAATACCCAAAGAGGTAGGATCCAATTAAACTGCACTATCAAACTATGCCAATCCAACGACATCGATTGATCCAGTGATGAGCGCTCGACATGTTTAGCGTGTAATTAATATCATATAAAGTATCAATGTTTGTGTTAATCATATACTCCGATACCCTATCTAATATAAACATCTATGTTAATCATATAATTAATGCATAATTGATATCTTAACTAATATAAACATTCAATTAACACCTAACAGATATCCTAGAAATAATTTTCTCACCAATACTAACATGTATTGCACGTATACATTTACTAGTCGCTTCAAAAGATACATATCAGTTCAGTCACATGAGTAAAGGCTATCCAGAATAATACCAGGTGACACATGTGATAAGGAATCCAACTATTTGTAAACAAGAAAATGGCTACCCGGAATAATATGCCCAGAAAACGAAAGGGAAGTTATTCCTACAGGATAGGGGAGAAAGGAAAACGATTCCATCGAATCGAAGAGGGAAAAAGGTAAAACGAGCGGAGGACACCCTTCTCGCCGCCGCCCTCGCGGTAGTGCTGTCCTCGTGCTCTGTGCCACTGTGCGGCGCGGTGACCTCGTGAGAGACCCGGCGGCAAGGAAGCGAGGGCGTGCAGCCAAGGACGCGGGCGCGGCGAGTTCGGCGGCCGCCGACTACGTGCTGGTCTGCAGGATACAGCCAGGTTGGCCTCTCAATCTCGATGCCTTGTTCTCAGTTCATTCTAATACAAAGTTTCTTTTCCGGGATGGATATTCCAATCTGGCCAGCTTGCTGTGGGTTTTGCTTGCCATGTGATGGGCTATCAGCTGTAGCCTCCTGTATGAAAAGAAAACTGGTAGTTCAACACTTCAACTGACGGGGGGTGATGCTAGATTCTGGGGTTCCACTAAGCGCTCGCGCACTGGGTTCGTGAAATAAGACAGCCCAACATAAGATTTCATGCCAAGCGCAGCAGTAAATCTTTCTTTCTTGTGCTGAACGCTTCCTGTTCGGTGCACAAAATGCCAGTCATCTGATTTGTGCGTTGCGTGGGTGTGTAATTCGTACATACAGATATGCACCGCTCATCTTTTGATGTTGTTATGACTGCAGTGGACAGAATTTGCTGAGCACTTGTTGGAACTGGTTAATAGTATCCGTATGCAAGGATTTTGGTCCTGACGTGTGTATGCGTATACGCGAAGCCTTTTAGCATACATAGTTAAAATATAGTGAGAGGAATTATTGGTCTCGCCACTTGCAGATGATATGAAATATAATGTCTAGTCTCATACCTCCTAGAACAAATTTGAGTTATGTTCAATAGCTGATTTACTCTTCCATGCTTTACAGGTTTTGGGAGTGTCTATTATTTCTCCGGATTGCCTGAAATATGGCATCTCCTGGTGAAATGACAGGAGCCAGTATGCTGCGCCTTCAATGCTTTCCTAGTAATATGGTATGCAACCAGTTAAATCACTTTGTCAATCGATTTCTATTGGGTGCAGTTTGATCATCCTTCTTTGACCAACAGTTATGCCAACCTGAGTTATATTACACAAAGGGAAAATTTTGCTTTTGCCACTCTAGATTTTGCCAATTTTCCTTATGCCACTCTACGTTTTGACATTTCACTTTTGCCACTCTTAGTTTTGGACAATTGTCACAATTGCCATTCTGTGGCAAAAGCAAAATAATTTTATTTCATTTTTTCCACCCTTAGGTTTTGACAATTATCACAATTGCCACTTTGAAAATTTTGCTTTTGCCACGGGAATGGCAATTGTGATAATTGTCAAAAACTAAGAGTGGCAAAAGTAAAATGTCAAAACCTAGAGTGGCATAAGGAAAATTGGCAAAATCTGGAGTGGCAAAAACAAAATTTTCCCTTACACAAAAGTGATACTGTTGGGGTTCGTATTATCGTATTCCACCTCATTTTCCAGCGACTGTGATTCTGTAAATTTGAAAAAGTATTGTATGCAAAATCTATGGTCAAAATTCAAGTTTAGAATGTCAAACTGTGCCTTGAATAAATCAACAGAGGGGCTAGTACCTAGTTTACTTATGCTCCTGTTTTCTGTATTTAACCTTTTCATTCGCTTATATTATATGTATGCTCTGGTTAGGGAAAACAAAGTCCTGGTTTCATCTCTGCAAGAAATCCTTGGTTGAGAAGGTCACGAATGGTTCGACACTGCTTGGACCTACGGCATCTTTGCAGGCTACCTAAACAGAGAGGTACTACTGTTCCAAATAAGCGACCAAGGCATGCTCCTAGTGCTTCAGTATATAGGGGCGTTATTAGCCCATTGCTAGAGGAATCGGTTGATGAGGCGAAGTCAAGATCAAGGATTATTCACTTTTACCGTAAACCACTACTTCAAGACAATGAGACTGAGGAGTTACTCAAGAAAGTTCAGGCAAAAGTTTCTTGTAATATTATTGACATACAGACTGAGCAATGTTTTAATGTGGAATTGGAGAAGGCACTAGCGTCTGATAAGCTTGCAACACTTCAGTGGCTCCTTGCAGAAACTTATGAACCTGATAACTTACAAACAAGGAGCTTTTTTGAGGAGGAAATCAGTAGCAGCTCTTATTCTGTCCTTGTTGAGGTTGGACCACGGATGACATTTTCAACTGCTTTCTCAACCAATGCCGTCTCAATTTGTAGAGCTCTATCATTAATAGAAGTAACTCGCTTGGAGAGATCTCGAAGATATGTTTTGCACCTTCAGCCTGGCAGTGGAGAACTTGATGAAAGCCAACTCAACAGCTTTGCTGCTTTGGTTCATGACAGAATGACAGAATGTGTTTATCCTAGCAAGCTCACATCATTTTGGTCAGATGTAGTTCCAGAACCTGTCAGTATTATACCAGTCATTGAAAGGGGGAGGGAAGCATTGGAGGAAATAAATATGAAAATGGGGCTTGCTTTTGATGAACAAGATATTAAATACTACACCCACCTCTTCAGAGACGACATCAAGCGCAATCCAACTACTGTGGAGCTTTTTGATATAGCGCAATCCAATAGTGAACACAGCAGGCATTGGTTTTTCAACGGAAAGCTTGTGATAGACGGAGAGACCATGGCTAGTACTTTGTTCCAGTTAGTGAAGAGCCCCTTGAAGGCCAACCCTAATAACTCTGTAATTGGTTTCAAGGACAACTCAAGTGCAATAAAAGGACACCCAGTAAATCATCTACGTCCATCACTACCTGGTTCCACTTCACCGTTATCCCTCATGATGCGTGAGCTTGACATTCTGTTCACAGCAGAAACCCATAATTTTCCATGTGCTGTGGCACCTTACCCAGGAGCTGAAACAGGTGCAGGTGGTCGCATAAGAGACACACATGCCACTGGAAGAGGTTCTTTTGTCGTTGCTTCCACTGCTGGTTATTGTGTTGGAAATCTTCGAATGGAAGAATTTTATGCACCTTGGGAGGATTCATCCTTTTCATACCCATCGAACTTAGCTTCTCCTTTGCAGATCCTTATTGATGCTAGTGATGGTGCTTCTGACTATGGTAACAAGTTTGGCGAGCCTATGATTCAGGGATTTACAAGAAGCTTTGGTACAAGGTTGCCAAATGGGGAGCGTCGAGAGTGGTTAAAGCCAATAATGTTCAGTGGAGCAATAGGCCAGATTGATCATGCACATATAGATAAGGGGGATCCAGAAATTGGCATGCTAGTTGTGAAGATTGGTGGTCCAGCATATAGAATTGGTATGGGTGGTGGTGCTGCCTCAAGTATGGTTAGTGGGCAGAATGACGCAGAGCTTGATTTCAATGCAGTGCAGCGCGGAGATGCTGAGATGTCACAGAAACTGTATCGTGTTGTCAGGGCATGTGTAGAAATGGGAGAGAAGAACCCAATTATCAGCATTCATGACCAGGGTGCTGGTGGAAATTGCAATGTTGTGAAAGAAATAATCTATCCTAAGGGTGCTGAAATTGATATCCGTAAAATTGTCGTTGGTGATCATACATTGTCTGTGTTGGAGATCTGGGGTGCTGAATACCAGGAACAAGATGCATTGTTGGTGAAGCCTGAGAGCAGAAGCCTGTTGGAGTCACTTTGTGAGAGAGAAAGAGTTTCAATGGCTGTCCTTGGGGAAATTGATGGCAGTGGAAAAATTGTTTTGATCGATAGTGCTGCCGTGGAGTATGCCAAGTTGAATGACCTTCCCTCTCCCGTCCCCGTTGTTGATCTTCAGCTTGAAAAGGTTTTAGGAGATATGCCTCAGAAGACGTTTGAATTTAAGAGAATTTGTCGTTTGGGTGAGCCCTTAGATATTGCACCTGAGGTCACGCTAATGGATATTCTTAAGCGAGTATTGAAGCTGCCTTCTGTATGTTCAAAGCGTTTCTTGACCACAAAGGTTGACAGGTGTGTGACAGGTCTTGTTGCACAACAGCAGACAGTTGGTCCTCTCCAACTTCCACTTGCCGATGTCGCTGTGATTGCACAGACATACACAGATCTGACAGGTGGTGCTTGCGCCATTGGAGAACAACCAATGAAGGGTTTACTTAATCCTAAGGCCATGGCAAGGCTTGCTGTTGGGGAGGCCTTGACCAATCTGGTTTGGGCTAAAGTTACATCACTTGCTGATGTCAAAGCAAGTGGTAACTGGATGTATGCTGCAAAGCTTGACGGAGAAGGAGCAGATATGTATGATGCCGCTGTTGCGTTGGCTGACTGCATGATTGAACTTGGTATTGCAATTGATGGTGGAAAAGACAGCCTTTCTATGGCAGCTCAATGTGATGGTGAGGTAGTCAAGGCTCCTGGCAATCTTGTTATCAGTGCTTATGTGACCTGTCCTGATATAACTTTGACTGTCACTCCAGATTTAAAGCTGGGAAAGGATGGTGTCTTGTTACATATTGACCTGGCTAAAGGAAAACGGCGGCTTGGTTGTTCTGCTCTCACACAGGCGTTTGACCAAATTGGAAATGACTGCCCAGACATAGAAGATGTTCCTTACTTGAAGAAAGTATTTGAGGCTGTTCAGGAATTGCTTGGTGAACGTCTTATTTCGGCCGGTCATGACATTAGTGATGGTGGGCTTATTGTTACTATTCTTGAGATGGCATTTGCTGGCAACTGTGGTGTTAACCTCAACATTGACTCAAAAGACAGTGGCCTTCTACAAGCACTTTTTGCCGAGGAGCTTGGTCTTGTCATTGAAGTTCACTCAAATAACCTTGCTGCTGTAAAGAAAAAGCTTCAAGCAGCAGGCGTCTCTGTTAACGTAATAGGAGAAGTAAACACAACACCAGAGATAGAGCTGGTTGTTGATGATGAGATGTGCCTGAATGAAAGCGTTTCCGACCTCAGGGATTTGTGGGAAGAAACGAGCTTCCAGCTTGAGGAGCTACAACGGCTGAAGTCTTGTGTCAAGCTAGAGAAAGAAGGCTTAAAAAGCCGAACATCTCCTTTGTGGCATCTGTCTTTCACCCCCAACTTCACAGACAGGGAGCAATTGACTGCGTCATCTAAACCGAAAGTTGCCATCATTCGCGAAGAAGGGAGCAACAGTGATAGGGAAATGGCTGCTGCATTCCATGCTGCTGGATTTGAACCATGGGACATTTCGATGTCAGACCTCTTGAATCAGAAGGCCTCTCTAGTGGAATTCCGTGGGATTGCATTTGTTGGCGGTTTTAGCTATGCTGACGTTCTAGATTCGGCAAAAGGCTGGGCAGCTTCTATCAGGTTCAACCAGCCTCTCATACAACAGTTCCAGGAGTTCTACAACAGGCCAGACACATTCAGCCTTGGAGTGTGCAACGGCTGTCAGCTCATGGCCCTTCTCGGTTGGGTGCCAGGACCAGATATCGGAGGTTCTCTTGGTGCAGGCGGAGACATGGCCCAGCCAAGGTTCATTCACAATGAATCTGGCCGTTTTGAGTGCCGCTTTACCAGTGTGGCCATACGGGAATCTCCTGCTATAATGTTCAGAGGCATGGAAGGCTCTACCTTGGGCATTTGGGCTGCTCATGGTGAAGGGAGAGCCTTGTTCCCAAATAAAAATGTTTTATCTGGTGTTGTTAACTCTAATCTGGCTCCTCTGAGATATTGTGATGACGCTAACAATACCACCGAAGTCTATCCTTTTAACCCTAATGGTTCTCCTCTTGGTATCGCGGCCCTTTGTTCCCCTAATGGAAGGCACCTTGCTATGATGCCACACCCGGAGCGTTCCTTCATGATGTGGCAATACCCATGGTACCCCAAGGAATGGCAGGTTGAGAAGGGTGGTCCGAGTCCTTGGTTGCGCATGTTCCAGAATGCACGAGAATGGTGTTCATAGAGCAGGTAAACCTAACTCCTGAAACATTTTCTCCTTGTTTTGGTCTCTATGTAAGTAGATCCCCTGTTTCAAAAAAAAAAGGCTCCTCTGTTGCTAGCTGTAAGCTGCTATATGATGTTGCAGAATTCATATTTGGAATCATAAATTAAGGTTGTCAAATAATTTATATTTAAGTAACATGTTATTTATTCATTTTTGATTTACATCTTATTTTGCTTGTGTCAGAAGTTTTAGTGCTGTATATTCTAATACTAGCATGTGTATGCCAACAAAAATGGCTTAGTTGTTTAGGGCATGTCTAGCAGATCCCTCATCGTATCCCCTATCCTCTAACAACTACTTTTTAGGGGATTAAACATTTTTCTTCATCTAGCAGATCCCCCAAAACTTAACCCCCCCAAATTTTTCTTTTGCTCTTTTTTTTTTCAAATGTTTGCGTACAAACTTTATTTGGACATATATTTTCATAACATATATAATTCGTAACTTGATCTAGGATACATATCAAATATTACTAAGAACATAGTAGCTTCTCTAGCTAATGGCCTTCACTAAGAACATCATCAGTGTGCAATGGCTCCCACAAGAACTGTAGCTGCTGATCCAGGGATATGAACCAAATCATTGCAGCAGCGAGTGCAAGGCAAAGCTTCTTAAGTTTCTTTCTCTGGGCTTGCATCTCGTTGATTTGATCTTGCTTCTCGTTGATTTGGATTTGCTTCTCGCATGCGTCTATCAGCGGATCATCTAGCTTCTCTCTCAGTGAACGATAGTAGTAGTAGTAGTCTAGCATCTGGTTATGTAAAGCTTTATGACCCATATCCATGTGCTGCAAGAGAATACTCTCTGCGTGTGTGTAATGTTCTGAGCAAAATAGGCTAGAGGGTGGCTTTTTGTGGAATCAAAAGCTATAGTTTTGTGGGATCAACCGTTTGAGGGGTCTGCTAGCTGGGGTTAATCCCCCAAACCAGACATTTTCTCCCTAAATCTGACTTTTTGGGGATCTGCTAGAGATGCCCTTAATGCAGTAGATGGGTCTGATATCTTATGCAGTCTTACCATGCTAAAGTAAAGCCTTATTTGTTGAACTGTGTTACCAAATAATGGATTGCTATCTTGTGTAGCACTTCTTTAGATTAGTTGATATTGCTGTTATTGTTTAGCCATATGTGCCGTTCCTTTGTCGTATTGCCAGTTACCACATTCTTGTGGATAGAGAATCTCCATCAGAGAAGCGTACAATACATTACAGTGACCCTTGTCAACATTTTTGAGGTCTTGTATTCAGTGCTCCTCTAAAACCCGTCGGAATCTGACGATCCGGGATCGTCACTCAGCAAGCACCCGGCCTGGGTGATGGTGCTGTGACATTCATGCATTTGATATTACGAACTAAGGACATTGCACTTGTCCCTATATCTCTGATTAGTTTTGTGGCCCATTGCTAATGCGTACACTGTGATTATCACATTAACAGCAGTTAGTTAAAAATCTATGTCTGTTTGCTATCAATTTGATAGCTAGATTGTTCATGTGTGATTTGCAGAAGCATACACTTCGTTATGTCGGTACTTTACGTGTCAATTTATATGACTGCTTCCCCAGCCTCCACCATCTTACCAAATTATTTTTGCTCGACTAGGGTCAAACTTCTAACTTAACATTCAAATGAAGCTGTATACTTATGTCACGGGCTGGGGCTGGATTGGACCGCAGGTTGTAGTCGTGTGAGGTTGGAGGACGAGGGTGCCGCTCTCGTCGACCTATGGTCGGGGAAGGAGGTGAGGAGGGGCGCCGAGGCGCAGGAACACGGGAAGAGAGATAGGTTATTTTTCTGCTTGCCTTTCTTGATCCCAAGGGCTGGTTATATATAGCCTAATTACAAGACCAGATTACAGACTCCTAATACAACTGGGTGTTGGCAGGGAAAACCTCGTACGGGACTAAACCTTTCCAACTAATACCCAGACTCCTAATCTAAAAAAACTATAATTAAACTAGGATATATATTTAGGCAGGAGCAGGGCTGGCTGCCATGTTTCCGGTACGGTGGGAACGAGGAGCGGGAACGAGGGACGAGAGTCGGTGGTTGAAAAAAATAGGGTACAACAAGGGTATACATCTCTCGGACGATTTTTTTATAGCGGGGATGCGATCCAATCCGTTTGGGTACGATGAACCCGGTACGGTACCCTGGGTCGAGGAACGCAGTTCCTGAAGAACCACGTCTCCCTGACGGTCAACATTCCTTCCTGTTAATGGATCCCTTCCAATTAATGGACTGGAGGAAGACCGAGGAGTCCTTGAGAAAAGAAACGAGGGCGTGAGTTAATTATGCCTCGCGTTTTGGCTGTTGGATCCTCGAACCTGAATCGAGGAGCAGGCTGCGGGGACGCCGAATCTTCATCGAATCGTACCGAATCCGACCTCGTTCCCGAATCCAATTCCAGGTCGATGAATCGGGATCGAGGGACGACCTACCGTTCCCCGTTTCCGGCTACTATTGGCTGGCCCGCCCAGGTCCCTTGCGCCTATAGGACTGGCCCCACATGACATCTCCCCCTCCATTCTGAAACAGCTCGTCCTCGAGCTGGAAGCTTGGATAACGTTCGCGGAAGGTTGTGACATCCTCCCATGAAGCATTAGACGCCGACTGGCCCTCCCAGTGAATGAGCACCTGCTGAACACCGCGAGCAATACGAGCACGCAATGCTTGGACAGGGGTTGGATGTACTCGTCCCTGAAACAGAGGTGGAAGCATCGGCGGAACTTTCGGCGGCGGACCATGGTACTTCTTCAGGACCCCGACATGGAAGACATTGTGAATGCGGGCGCGTGGGGGCAGCTCCAAACGGTAAGCAACCGTATCGATTTTAGCGAGGACTTTGAAAGGCCCATAATATTTGGGAGCCAATTTCTCTTTTGCGCCTACTCCAAGGAATGCGCCGGCCGGTGCTGAAGACAGAGCCAAACCCACTCTCCAACATCAAAAGAAAGGGCCCGATGCTTATCATCATAGTAATGCTTGTACTGTCGTGCTGCGTGAAGGAGATGCTCACGGACGTCGAGTAGGAATTGATCGCGGTCGACGATCTGCCGTTCCACGGCCTGATTGCGAATCTCGCCCGGCGTATAGTCCCGGAGTGAGGGGGGATCCCATCCATAAACCACCCTGAAAGAAGTGTCCTTCAATGCTGAGTGGTACGAAGTGTTGTAGCAGTACTCTGCCCAAGGCAACCATTGGAGCCACTGCCGTGGGCGATCCCCAGTTATGCAACGAAGGTACATGGTGATGACGCGATTGACGGCCTCAGATTGTCGAACTCATGTGCAAGCGCGTCCCCGCGGCGGCAAACAAAGCCTTCCAAAAGCCTGAAGTGAAAACCACATCCCTATCTGAAACGATGGATTTTGGAAACCCATGAAGTTGGACAATGTTGGAGAAGAAGGCCTTAGCAACAGACTCCGCAGTGTACGGATGCGCCAAGGGGATGAAATGCGCATACTTGGAAAAACGGTCCACGACGGTCAGGATCACACTTTTGCCGCCCACCTTCGGAAGTGCCTCAGTGAAATCCATGGAGATGTCTTCCCAGACACGGGATAGCACTGTCAAGGGCTGCAATAGGCCGGCTGGATGCAGCTGCTCCGTCTTGTTGCGTTGACAAACCTGACAAGCACGAATATACTGCTGAAGTGCTGCCCTTGCTTGCGGCAGATGAAAATCCCGGCGAAGACGATGAAGTGACTTCTAGATACCTTCATGGCCCGCATCGTGGGCTGCAGCCAGTACTTCCCCGAGCAGCGGCGACGTGGGTGGCACATAAGCCCGTTGCTGGAAGGTAACAATGCCATCAACGAGACCCCAAGGCCCTAATTCACCAGATTCGAGTTGTTCCTGGAAAGTGACGAGTGCCGGGTCCGTGTGTGCAGCCTGACGGAGAGCTTCAAACAGATCAAAGGAAGTCCTGGATATGACGAGTGCATGCCGACAGGAGCATCACGGCGCGAAAGTGCGTCGGCGACGATGTTTTGTGGACCTGGTTTATATTCCACCGTGAAGTCGAATCCCAACAGCTTGCCCACCCAATGATGCTGTGGAATGGTAGCGAGGCGTTGGTCCAGCAAAAACTCCAGGCTGTAGTGGTCAGTTTTGACGATGAACGCGCGTCCCCAAAGATAGGGCCGCCAGTGGCGCACGACTTGCACCAGACCAATGAGTTCCCGCTCATAAGCAGCAAGAGAGGCATGGCGCAGAGCGATAGTTTTGCTGAAATAGGCAATGGGCCCGCCACCTTGATGTAGGACTGCCCCGAAACCAGATCCAGATGCATCACACTCCACAATGAATGAAATTGCAAAATCCGGTAGCTGAAGCACCGAGGCGGTGGTAAGAGCTGTCTTGAGAGCTTCAAAGGCGGTAGTCGCCGCAAGCGTCCAAAGAAATCCATCCTTCTTGAGGAGCGCCTTGAGGGGGGCTGCAATGGTGCCAAAATCCCGGATGAACTTGCGGTAGTATCCTGCCAGTCCTAAGAAACCACACATAGTGTGGACGGTGCGCGGAACCGGCCAGTCTACCACGGCTCGAACCTTGTCGCTGTCCATGGCAACTCCTGCAGCGGAGATGACGTGTCCCAGATAAGCCATGGATTCTTCCCCAAAGGAACACTTGGAGCGCTTGAGAAACAGCTGATGTGTGCGCATAGCCTCCAAGACGAGCTTGACATGACGTAGGTGATCCGACCAGGACGAGCTGTAGATCAACATATCATCAAAGAAGACAAGCACAAACCGACGGAGATAGGGACGGAGGACGTCATTCATTAGTGTTTGGAACGTCGCTGGAGCATTGGTCAAACCGAAGGCCATCACCACAAACTCGAAGAGGCCCTCATGTGTGCGGAATGCCGTCTTGTGGACATCCTTAGGGGCCATCCGAACCTGGTGGTAACCCGACCCGAGATCCAGTTTGGTGAAAAAGCGGGCGCCCTTTAGTTCATCCAGAAGTTCATCGACGATGGGAATTGCAAACTTGTCCTTGATGGTGACAAGGTTGAGACCATGGTAGTCGATACAGAAACGCCAAGTCCCGTCGGCCTTTCGGACGAGTAGAACGGGGGATGAAAATGCGGAAGAGCTAGGACGGATCAGACCACGAGCCAGCATCTCTGAACATTGGCGCTCAAGTTCATCTTTTTGAATCATTGGGTAGCGGTAGGGTCGGACAGCAACCGGCGGCCTCCCGGAATAAGATGAATATGATGGTCATGTGCGCGCTGCATCGGCAGGCCCGGAGGGTCGGCGAAAACATCGGCGAAAGTGGCCAGAAGGCTGTCCAGAAGGTCCTTGCCTTCACACGCATATAGGTGGGCAGGCTGTCCGAGGGAGCCGAGGCCCGACCACTCCACACGGTGATCCGAGTGCCAAAACGACATCCACTGCGTAGTGAAGTCCCAGAGAATTGGCCCAAGCGTTTTGAGGAAACGTGTACCGAGGACGATGTCGAACCCGCCCAAAGGAATGGCATGCAGATCAACAACGAAACGCTCCTTATCAATGGTGATCGTGGCCTGCTGAAGGAGGCCCCGACAGGTCACCTTATCGCCATTAGCGGCCGTGACTCCCAAGCGACGATTGGAGGAGAAAGGCAGCCCGACGATGGTGGTCAGCTCTTCGTGGATGAAGTTATGAGTGCTGCCCGAATCCAGCAAGGCGATCAAGTCACGGTCTCCGATGCGAAGAGCGACCTGCATTGTGTCGCTGGTGGGAATTCCGGTGACAGCCAAGAGCGAGATTTGTGCCTCCGGGAAATCCTCAAACTGCTCCTCTTCAGCGTCGGCGGACTGAATGTAGAACAGCCGTTTGCAGCGATGGACCCGCGTGAACTTCTCGTCACAATTGAATCAGAGACCCTTAGCGCGTCGTTCATCCATCTCGGCCGGCGTGAGTCTTTTGAAGACAAGCGCGGGCATGGGGTTGGAGGCGTCTGGTAAGGCCGGAGTAGGTGCGGCCATGGGGTGGAGTGGTGGCCGGGCCGCCGAGGGTGTGCGCGTCTTGGTACGGTATTGAGGTGCTCAAAAGAGATGGCTAAGTCCATAGCCGCGTCCAAAGTTGCCGGTTTTAGCATCTCTACCTGAGTTTTCATGGGCTCACCCAAGTTGTTGGTGAAGATATCTCGCTCATCGTCATCGGCAATGGGGCGCACCCGAGAGAGATTCTCTAGAAATCGCTTGGAGTATTCCGCCACGGTGCCGGAGCGGCGGGTGGAGATCAGCTCGCCAAAGGGGTTGGCGCGGATAGGCGGTCAGAAGTGGTTGGCGATCAGTTTTTGAAACTCGGTCCAGGACGGCCGCTGGCCCAGCTTTGTCTTGAGGTGGCCATACCAGCCATACCATAATGCGGCGACATCGGTGAGGTGGTAGGAGGCGAGCCACGTCTTATCCGACTCCGGCGTTCACTGCCCGAGGAAGAAGAGATTGCAGTGTGTCAGCCATGGCCGCGGATCGCTGGCCTCGTCAAAGAGGGGAAAATCAATCTTGTAGAGGCGCGGAGCCCGTTCCGTCGGATCTGCCGGGGCCCCGGTGTGGGACGACGCGTCTAGAGCCCGCATGAGCCCGAGACCACCCAATTGAGGCGTGCCCTTGCCTTCCAGCCGAAGGAGGGCCAGGTTGTGCGAGCGCTGCTGCTGCGACGTGTCCGCCAGCTGGCCCTGGAGGTTTTTGAGCGTCTCGGCGATGGACTGGAGGGCGGCGCGGTCCTCAACGCGCTCTGTCCGAGGCTCTGAGCAGTGTGGTTTTCCTTAGAGAGGCTGTTCAATGTGGCGACCACGGCTTCATGATCCTCGTGCTGTTTGGTCGCGAGTTCTTCTAGGGTTTTCGGCAGAGGCGCCGGCGGCGGTGGCGGAGACATGGCCACTGGGATCGACGAGGAAGCTGATACCAAGTTGTCACGGGCTGGGGCTGGATTGGACCGCAGGTTGTAGTCGTGTGAGGTTGGGGGACGAGGGCGCCGCTCTCGTCGACCTATGGTCGGGGAAGGAGGTGAGGAGGGGCGCCGAGGCGCAGGAACACGGGAAGAGAGATAGGTTATTTTTCTGCTTGCCTTTCTTGATCCCAAGGGCTGGCTATATATAGCCTAATTACAAGACCAGATTACAGACTCCTAATACAATTGGGTGTTGTCAGGGAAAACCTCGTATGGGACTAAACCTTTCCAACTAATACCCAGACTCCTATAATCTAAAAAAACCATAATTAAACTAGGATATATATTTAGGCAGGAGCAGGGCTGGCCCGCCCAGGTCCCTTGCGCCTATAGGACTGGCCCCACATGACAACTTAACATTGTCACGCTACCAGTTGCATTGAGCATAAGTCAAAACAAGCTATTTATGCTGCCAGCCTGGTGAATCATGACGCACCTTCAAGCTATTTATGTCACCTGGTATGTTTTCACCAGGCCTAGCCTGTGATGTTGCATCGCAACCTATGTAGATTACTTTATCTTTCTTCACATATCCATCCTTGTTGGGGGAATCTGTTGGATATTTGATGTGCATATTTTTGCTTCTTTTAGTATTTTTCTGTTCTCCTATGTTAAACCTCTATTTGTTTGGAGTGTTTTCTCTTTGTTTTCTAGTATTTTTTGCAACTAGTACATGTACCAATTGTTCCAGATAGTAGACACTGAATGCTACCTATACTCTAAATAGTTTTCATGCTCACATTGAATCACATGACTATAATCAATAAAGCTAGTATAAGGTGTTTAGATATTAGATGCATGCTATATTACATTGATGTGAACTTTCAAGCTAAACTAGTTTGACTCCTGAGGAGAAAGAAGCTTTAGATATTTCAGCATGGTCTAGAATCTAGATGATGCATATCCTGGCAAACAAAGCTAGTTATTATCATCTTACGGAAATTGTTATCTGGTAACATTGCAGTCATGTCTCGGTCTAATGAGGTGGTCGACATCGATCTGTCATTGGAAGTGCTGTTTAGCACATTCATTATGTATAGATCTGGATGTTTCAGGTCCATTAAAGTCCATGTTTGATCTTTTTTCAACTTTCAAACTGAGAAAACAGTTATTTGTTTATTCCTGCGACTGCATAATAATTTGCGGCCCTGCTGGTATTGCTAGTTGTGGCGAATTAATGTACTTCCAAAACTGACTCTGTTACTGACCACTCAATAGTGGATGTGCTTCTATCCATTGCTGCTTGCTCAACTGGGGCCATATTAAAAAGCTCTTTGTTGGTGATGTATTATGCACATGATTGAAATAGGGTCTACAGAATAAATTCCCCCCATGATGTGCTGTGTTGTGTTGCTGGAAAGATGGGAGTCATGTTGTTGGTTTTTCCTTTTTCCCTTCTAGATACAAAAGTAAAAAATCAATAAATGTGTTACTAATATGGTATTTTTTCTGCAAGAAGAAAAATGGTGGTCGCTGGTGCTACACCGTATCCTGCCCGCAGGGACTTGGATGGACATTTTCTCTTTGGGAGTTGAGCGTGGATAAGCCAATAATCTCTGTCCAGTCGCTAGAGATTCTCCCAGCATGATTTCTTGCAATACTAGGGCTATCGTCATGATTTGCAATAATCATGGGGTTATTTTTGAACGTGCTATAATAAGTGGTTGTCAGCGGTTATGCTCCAACCATGGTTGAACACTTAATATCTATATTTTGTATACCCGATTTCTACCCCTTTCGGTGTTCTGCTTAGCTAAAGCTTGTGTTGTGCAATCCTCTATTCTGTAGACAGTACCAAAAGAAGCTCTCTAAAGGGTTATTCTGAAATTCCGGGAGATTTATATCTAAGTTATTATCTAGCGTACGTATTTTGATTTCTTTGAGTTAAATTAGAATCTTGCCTAGTTTTATTGGTTGACATTCAGTTCTCCTATGCGTACCTGTTTCCTGACGCTGATCTGCCGCTGCTCTGGCGAATTGTTATGATCCAAATTCGCAGGTTCAACCATGAAGAATGAAGAATGGCTCCTGGCTGAGGAGACACTGATGGGAATGCTATGCCCCCTAGTGATTTGTGTTGGTGACGCTTCAACTATTGCGGTCCTTGGAATCGGAGGAAACAGGGCATAAAAGAGGGTTGATTGAAGTGAGTACAGAATGATTATGCCGCCCAGCATATCGGCTGTCAGAACTTTTCTGCTCCTCTTGTTTTCACCAGCAGCCATTTTGGGTGTTTTATTTTTACATGATACTGATCTGAGTCAAGGGTCACCCTACCATTATAGCAAATCATGCCTTCGGCGTAATTTCTGCAGACATTTCTCTCGGCGAGTCAATTAGTCATCTTTTCTGGACTCGGGACTTACGAAGTACTGTACCTACCTAAGTCCCAAAACCTTTTTGAAACAAGTAATTTTAGTGTATTTTCACCTTCTAACAGGTTCAGGTCATTAATCATGTATCCAACAACCTCGCCCCTAGCAAGAAGACTAAGCTGGAACTAGGTCACCGGATACGCCATTCAGTTGTGTGGAACATGGCTTTGCTTGCGTAGTGCCTTGTGTTATCAGTCTCTCCGTGTAGTCTACAGGTAGGAGATTACAGTTCTAGCTTGAGGAAATATGGTTGGTGCCACTTTACTGCTTTATCTTATGCAAATACGCAAAGATTGTGTATCTTTTCATCGATAAGTCCACTTGGCCAAACAAAACGCCGTGTATTTCGTCGAGATCTGGCCGAGGCGAATCTAAATTTAAGATTAGTCAACCCCTAGCCAGAAAGTTGATGTATTGAGTTGATTGGAAAGGAGATAGAGAGGATCATCACATCATTAGACACTCACTAAGCATGGCTGCTGACGCACTCCAGCATTAATGAAGAGGACAGGGCATGCTACAAGACTAAAGGCGATGCGATGCCCTTTACAGCCAAGGCCCCGTCATCTGTCTCGCTCGGCGGTCAGTTGCTGAATCTCGCATGGCCCCTCCCATCCCTAGCATTAGTGGCTTCTCGATGTGCAGACATGAACGTAATGCCGCATGTGTTCCCTTCTTTTCGTGGACGGAAGGAGCAGCAGCCAGCAAGCCAGCCGGCCATTTGTTCCCGGTGAGTATGCATTATTTGCCCAGGGCCATGCCGTGTGTCCCTAATTGATACGCCTTTATCCATCCATCAATCAACACTGTTTCTATCTTCTTCTTTTCACTCCTTTGTGCACCATTCTGTTGATCTATCTGGATTCCTTGGTTTGGTTGGTTGCTGATCAAGTGATCAGCATGGATCAGAGATGAATGAATAAACATTTGCCTTTTTCTCTTGGGTGGTCCTTGCCTGTGCACATGATTGGAACTGGGTCCACCCCCATAAGCCATATGGCATGCTGCGTTTCAGTCGTCTCCCGCTCGCGCTCCTCTTGAGTGAAACGGAGGGAGAGAGATGTGTGCATGTGTTGCTGATATAAATGCTGTCATCTGTTTTTGATGTGCCATTCAAAGGGATTGAGCTGGATGGGGATGATGAGTCTGCATGCAAGCCGGCGCTGCGATGGTGGTGGATCATCTCAGCATCATTTCCATCCAATTGGGCCAGCTCAGGATTTTTCTTGATGTTCAGACCCACATTATGCATCTGCAATTTCTTCATCTCCTTTCTTCTTTCGGTAGCATGTTCTGGATCCACTGCCTTCTAAATATTGTTGAGTAATCTGTAAGAAGTTAAAAAGGTAAAAGTAAAACAGTGGAGTGTAGACCCAGTCGTCAGGGTTCTTCACTGAGGTAAATAGTTGGGGAGTATATTCTTCATCTGATTTGGTGTGATCGAGTGCTTCTAGCATAAGACCAAGCATCCTCTTATTCTTGGAATATCACAAGGCCAGGGTACTACTCCTACTATAACTGCAATCAGAGTAGCGTATGCAGTAGCAGTATCCTTTTTTTTTTTGGAGCTCTGCAATTGATTGGCTAAGGCGTGCCATGCACATAACGTTTTTATTTCTTAATCCCTGTTGGGAAATCAAGGTGTGCTTTTAGTTCATCGATGTCCTAGCTAGCGGAGTAGAGGAGCCACAGGTTGCTGTGGAGCTATCCTACTAGTAGGATCTGCCTTAGGTTAGTTGGAGATGGAGGATGCACCATTACCTTGATGCTTTGTTTGCATGTTATTGGAGGGCTCCGTAATGAATTGGTTGGAATACCAAATCAGAAAGAAAACTGTAATGGACGTAATACGAATTCGGTTGTTTGGGTGTTAACTGAATTGGCTCATGGAATCTCGGTGAGGTTTCAATACGAAATCATGTTTGAAAGGCAAACAATGGAATTGCATAGTAATAAGTATAAAGATAACGATTTGTTCTATATGCATCAAAATATTTTTTGTACAATGTGTGACCATAATTGAATGGTTATATAGCAATAAAATTATTCTAAAAATGCTTGGGATTACTCTCCACTTAGTTGCCACTTTTCCATCTATTTTTTTTCCTTCTCCGTTTCAACTTCCCATCTTCTCTTTATTTTGTTATCTTTCCACGTGTTTGTAGACAAGAAAACATAGAAATGCAAAGAATATATAAATTGTAATCATGTCTTGTAGACTCCTGTAGGAATCTAAAACACAGGAATTTCAGAACATAGTTTTTTTTTGCGGGTGGAAGAAAACATAGTTGTTTGGATGCTCCACAATTTTTTTTCTACAAAATGTTTCTTTAGGAGAGACAAAAAAGATGTTGCATTGGACTTCTCCAAGGAAGTGAAAACAAGAGGTTTGAGCAAATGTTTAGAATCTTCCAAAAAGTGAAGGAAAGGAAGATTTGATATAGGAATTTTCAGAACTAACCCAACAATCAAAATGACTCGTAGGAATTTTTTTCTATAGGATTCTGTTTATATGAAATTCCTGTAAAGTTCCTTTGTTTCAAACGGGGATTAATAGCTTGCATGTGTTAAAAGCTTGTCCGACGGAGAGGGGAAGAATACATATTCCCTCGGAAATACATTCGTGCTTATGGTGGCAGGCACACGTGGCTGTGGAGATATTTGTGGTTGTATTTGACAAAGTGTATGATACCTATCTCAGTTTGCTAAATTTCCAAAAATATAATTTCAACATATGGACCCAAGATCGCAAGCTCAATTTTGGTAGTATTTTTAATTCCTCCGTCCTCTTTTCTCTATCACTAATTGGAGCACCAACTTATTAAGTCAAAATAATCGATGGCAGTCAAGATCACCGGTTAATCCAAGATAGGATTTGAATTATTTTTATCATTTATTCAAATTCAATTCTTTGGTAGTCACAAGATTTCACAATTCTGAGTGATTTTCCAGAGTTCAAATATTTATGGCCATTCACAAAATCTCCTAATTGGGGAACTAATTGATTTGCTTCAGATATTTCATAATTTCACAAAAAAGCCTTTAGAGTTCAAATAATTTTCTAGACATTTCAAATATTTTACGTACTTAAGTTTTTATGGCAAATTTAAATATGTATCGTGCATAGCTTGGTATTAGCTTCATTATCTGAGATTAATCTTAGTTATCCATCAGTATTACATCTCACTCAAATAGTAGCTAAAAGCTTGTTCGCTAAGACGCATCATACTGACCTTAATACATAAAGCAATGCATGGATTCATTAAAATAAATTCAAGAAAACCATTCATGAACATGTCCATACCAATCACCAAGTCATCAATTTTCACAAAATTATTTCACACGCAACCGACCATATTGATCTGTAGGCATGCGTGGGTCATGGGGTGCAAAAGGAACTTAGGCTCTAATACTATGTTAGAAAAAATAGATTGTGTTTGATCTCTCTCTCTCTCTCTCTCTCGTGTTCTTGATTTGGCACGATCTTGATGTACCGCGAGCTTTGTTACTATAGTTGGATCATAAGGTGTTTCTCCCTCTCTATCTTCTTGTGATGAATTGAGTTTTACCTTTGAGGTTTCACTATTATCGGATTGAATACTTTTATGGATTTGAGAACACTTGATGTATGTCTTCCGCGGGATGCCCGTGGTGACAATGGGGTGTTTTATTGATGCACTTGATGTATGTTTTGGCACTCAACTCGCAGATTCCCGAGGTAACATTGGGGTAATCTATGCATAGGGGTTGATGCACGTTTTCATCCTTGTTTCTCCAGTAGAAATCTTGGGGCACTCTTTGAGGTTCTTTGTGTTGGATTGAATATTATGAATCTGAAGTTGTTTGATTCATATCGTATAATTGACCCACGGATACTTGTGGTGACATTGGAGTATCTAGGTGACATTAGGGTTGATTGACGTGTATCATATGGTGTTATCTTAGTATGAACTCTAGGGCTGTTTGTGACACCTATAGGAATAGCTAAAAAGATTGATCAGAAAGAATAACTTTGAGGTGGTTTCGTACCCTACAAGCAATTTCATCTTATGTTCTCTGCGATAGGAACTTTGGAGTGACTCTTTGTCGCACGTTGAGGGATTTCCATATGATTTAATTATGTTATCATTATTGAGAAACTTTGCACTAGTGAAAGTATGAACTCTAGGCCTTGCTTTCAAGCATTGCAATACTGTTTTTGCTCACTTTTGTTACTAGTTCCCTTGCTGTTTTTATATTTTAAGACTACAAAAACCTATATCTACCATCCATATTACACGTGTATCACCATCTCTTCACCGAACTAGCACACCTATACAATTTACCATTGTATTGGGTGTGTTGGGGACATAAGAGACTCTTTGTTATTTTGTTGCAAGGTTGTTTGCGAGAGACCATCTTCATCCTACGCCTCCCACGGATTGATAAACCATAGGTCATCTACTTGAGGGAAAATTGCTACTGTCCTACAAAACTCTGCGCTTGGAGGCCCAACACGAGTCTACGAGAAGAAGGTTGCATAGTAGAGATCAAGCTCTTGTCTGGTGCCGTTGCCAGGGAGGTGAGTGCTTGAAGGTATATCTTTAGATCTTAAAATTGAATCTTTTAGTTTCTTGTTTTATCACTTGTTTGGTTTATAAAAGAAAGCTACAAAAAATGGAATTGAGGTTTGCTTCATATTTTTAGTGTCTTTCGTGAAAATGATGGAAAGGAAAATTGTGCTCAAGTGTTATAAGAAGAAGTCAATAAAATGTCTGGCACTAAATCTTTGAATGATGAGCATGATTGCAATGTTATTAGTATGAATTCTTTGAATATCCATGATGCTAATGATATGCAAAGCCATAAGCTTGGGGATGCTATGTTTGATGAAGATGATATATTTTGTCACTACAAGAATCAGCTACTTTGCCGTCTGCTAAGGCAGACGGCAAAGGCACGAATGGCGAATGGCAAATGCCTTTGTCGTCTGCCGCGGACGGCAAAAGGCTCCGGCAAAGATAGGATCGGTAAAGAGCTTCTTTGCCGTCTACTTTTTGAAGCGGACGACAAAGGGGCCTTTGCCATCAGCGGCTGACGGCAAAGAAAGCCGACGGCAATAAATTCGCTGTTAGTCCGTTAGGTGGCTAACGACAGTCTTTGCCGTCCGCCGCTGACGGCAAAAAGCATCAGGCCTTTGCCGTCGGCCGAATGACATCATCTGGACGTCACTGCCCACCAAGGCTTTGCCGTTTGCCACTGTAGGCAAAGGCTTTGCCGTCCGCCGTTGTAGGCAAACTGACCAAATGGGTCAGCTCCCAGGGAGCACAGGTGGCCGCCGCGTGGCTTCTTTGCCGTCCGCGGCGGACGGCAAAGGGGCCTTTGCCATCAGCGGCTGACGACAAAGATCCTCCATTGCCTCTTTTTCTGTTTTTTTAAATCCAACAATTTTCACAGCAAATATATATGACATATATATATATATATATATATATATATATATATATATATATATAATATATTTCACAGGGCTATTTAACAGCAAACATATGACATATCCAGCACATAAGTTTCATCGTACATACATATATAGTTCCATCCATTCATACATAGCAAGTTGCACATACTCATTGTTCCATCCATACATATTACAATGCAGAGTTTCATCAAGATAGCAAGTTCCATCATAGCAAGCTAGAAGAATACTAGAAGAGAATGAAAGAAAAAACAAGCACTCCATCATAGCAAGCTAGCTTCCGTGAAGTGAATGAAATCTTCAAAATGGCAAATAAGAAAGTCAGAAAAAGGTGACTAGAAGAAGAAGACTAGAAGAAGAAGTATATGTCATTTATGAGCTAACTTAGGTGAAATGGATAACTTAGGTGAAATGGATCATATGAGCTAACTTAGTTGGAACGAATCGTTTATGAGCTAACTAAGGTGAAATGGATCATTTATGAGCTAACTTAGTTGAAATGGACCGTTTATGAGCTAACTAAGGTGAAATGGATCATTTATGAGCTAACTTAGGTGAAATGGATCGTTTATGAGCTAACTTAGGTGAAATGGATCGTTTATGAGCTAATTTAGGTGAAATGGATCATTTTTGAGCTAACTTAGGTGAAATGGATCGTTCATGAGCTAACCTAGGTGAAATGGATCGTTTATGAGCTAACTTAGGTATAATGCATCATTTTAGAGCTAACCTAGGTAAGATGGGTCATTTTGGAGCTAACCTAGGTAAAATGGATCGTTTGTGAGATAACTTAGGTGAAATGGATTGTTTATGAGCTAACCTAGGTGAAATGGATCGTTTATGAGCTAACTTAGGTAAAATGCATCATTTTAGAGCTAACCTAGGTAAGATGGGTCATTTTGGAGCTAACCTAGGTAAAATGGGTCATTTTAGAGCTAACCTAGGTAAAATGGATCATTTTGGAGCTAATCTAGGTAAAATGGGTCATTTTAGAGCTAACTTGGGTAAAATGGATCATTTATGAGCTAACTAAGGTAAAATGGGTCATTTTAGAGCTAACTTAGGTAAAATGGATCGTTTATGAGCTAACTAAGCTAATTATGCCATTTTTGACATAAGTAAGCTAAGTACATGTCATTATTGAGCAAACCTAGTTAACTAAGCATATTAGAGCTAACTTAGGTCATTTTGGAGGAAACAAAGCTAAGTATAGACCGTTTTAGAGCTAACTTAGGTAAAATGGATGCTTTTGGAGGTCAGTAAGCTTATTAAGCCATTTTGGAGGAAAAGAAGCTAACTCTAGGTCATTATGGTAAGCATATTGGAGGAAATAAAGCTAAGTCTAGGTCTTTATGCATTTGTTAAGCAAAACACTAGAGAAACTTACCGTGATCATGGAGGTGTAGGAGCGGGCTGGCTCGTGCCGGTAGCTGGAGAAAGATTGTGCGATGCTTGTTTGGAGTTACGCTGCACCAAAGATCATTTCCAATGTCTCGTTAGCATGATGACACTCAAATGTTAAGACTAGCAAGTAATGTCCATTCAAATTAAACTCACCGTGGTCCCAGGAGCAATCTCTGGTATCGGCGGAGCGGTCTGACCGGACTTCTCGCACACAGACTGCACATTTGGTTTTGATCACTCAGTCATACTAGTTAGTAATGAGACAAACACTACATGAATGTTTTGGCTAATCTCCAGAAGAAACTTACCACAAGGAGCTCGTACATGGCCCTTGCCTGCATGTAATTCCGTGCCCTCTCCTCCTCCAACATCTTTGTCGTCCTATCCTCCAACTCCCACTGCCTCTCCGCCGCCTCCGCCAGAAGTTTCTCCGTTCTATCTCTCTCACTTTGTGTAGCAGCCTGCAACACCACTCCTCGTTAGCATTTGTAATCATTGATGGAAGCGCACACAATGTAATGGAGAAAGATAGCTGAGTACGTATAACTAACCTTGAAGGCGAGTTGGACTGGCCGTTCACGAGGCCTTATCTCAGGAGCGGAGCTCGACTGGCGCGCCTTGATCTCCGGGAGAGTTCTAGGACAACGGATAAGTCCATCTCCAATGGCTATCGAGCCATGGGACCTCCCGCCACCAGCTATCATCACCAGCTCTGGATCAATGGGACCCTGGCTCGGGTTAAAGTCCTCCCCTTTCCTCACCTTCCCCTGATCTCTATATTTCACGAGCTTGTCGTGGGAGGAGATGTTGGTGAAGTTGTTTGGATCATCGAGGTCAGATGGAGAGAATGCCTTGACTTTCTTGTAAGAGGCAGTGTGGGCCATGGCATACAGGTCGTACACCTCTGGCACCTTATCCACCTTATTGTAGCGTGCCTGAAAGAGAGAAACAAAGTAAATTAGTAATTAAAGGGCTCAAGCTAGCATGATGAATGAATTGCATGAATCATGAAGCAAATCACATACCCAGTTCCGCCCGAACTGATATAAGTTGGAGCTGCCTTGATGGTGTGGCACACCTTCCATTTGGGCACGTTTGTCCTTGGCCTTGTTGTGGACGGCTAGCCATTCTTTTGAGCACCAATCATTGACTAACACCTCCCAACAATCCATCTGATCCGCACACCATCTCGGAGGCGCCTAAGTTAGCAAATAGAAACTTGAGCGCTACAGCTATGAATTACTAAATGAAGGAAGTAAGTACAAGGCCTTAAGAATTACCTTCATGTACTGCTCCTTACTCAGGAACTTCTCGCGGCACGCCGGCTTGGTCTTCTTGATACCACGCAAGGCGTAGTAGTCCCGAACAGCCTGCACCCGAGCCTTGTGTAAGTTCCGTAGTAGGCGCTTGCAGACATTATCGATAACATTTGTCGCATCCTCCTCGTATCCCTCCTCACACCTATAGAATGTCTGCAATCAAATGAGACAATATTGATTAGTATAATTAATAACTATCTAGTTGAAGATTTTTAATTGTGTAAAGAAGAAATTACCCAGAACTTTCTGATCACCATGTCTGCCCTCGTCTCGCACAAGACACCGTCGATAATCTCACCCCGCAGGGCTGGGGCAGCCAAGTAGTGCTCCCAGCTCAATCCAAGCTCTGGAAACCGACCCTTACCAGGCAACATGACAAACCCCGAGAAGTTTTGCCGACAAAGAACTCCAAGGACGGAGTTGGGCCGGCGGACACTATGATGGTGGTCCCAACCCCTGCAGCATGACAAGGCCAACACATTAGATATTTGAAGAAACGTGAATGCAGAAGGTACAAAAAGATTAAATGCACTTACCTCTCCCCATTAGGGAAAATCAACGACCTCTGCTCGCGGGTTGCCGGCACGGACGGGAGCCGTGTACAACCACGCTGGTAGACAGTGCCCCCATCCTCCTCAATATCAGTCGGCTCCCCGCCATCATCAACATGGCCACTCGGCCCCTCAGGATGATCCGGCCAGGTACCCCATCCAGACTTGTGCTCCTTCGGGGTCTCGTGGGCTGAACTCTCATGGGCCGAAGGCTCGTCGACCTGAGGCTCGTGGGCCGAAGGCCCGTGGACTGGAGGCTCGTGGACCGGAGTCCGTGTAGCCTCCTCCTCGGATGAGTCCACCCTAGCAGTCACGTGCTTGGGTGAAACAGCTGGGGGTGGCAGCGAGGAAGGCACCCTAGCAGTCACCCTACCTCCTCTCCCGCGACCACGTGCTCCAACTCCTCTCTTCTTCCCTCTCTTACCTCGTCCCTTTCTGGGCACCGCGGTTGACAAAGAAGGGCCCGACGGTGTCGCCATACTGTCCAGCAATGCTCGGCAGAGAGGTGCGTGTGGAATAGAAGACCTCCCACCACGCGCCAACGAAGAAGGGGCCTCGAAGCGCTCCCGACCAGTGCCCACCATCTTTCAACACCTGCCATGACAAAGAGTAAACGAAATTACTACAACATAAAAAAATACCGACATGAATAATAATATGTATATCACTTAAGTGTATCATCATCAAGTACAACATAAAAAATTGAATACCTGACACGAACTACTAATAATCTCGATCACTATCATCAATAAATGCATAATCATCATCATCACTATCATCAATGACGTGCTCATAGGGTTCAGCGGCATCAACATGTGGAAGGCCACCTTGACGTAATCGGTCAAGCATTGACAGGTCATCCGCAACAGTAACCTCTTCTTGTTTCGGCTCTTCTTGTTCCTCCTCTGGGGTGATGTCGGATTCACTGTCACTGTCTACTTCAATGTTTTGGGGTGAAGTATAGCGGTTCTTGAAATGCTTTTTGGAAAGACGTGTCTCTTGGAAGAATTCTCCTTCATATGTGTCTGGGTTAATGTGAGGTTCATAATCCTCTTCCTTTGGGGGAGATAGTCTAGCACGTGGCGGCACTTCATAAACGACATCCCAACCTTTTAGATTTGGATTAGTTTGGCAGGCCCATGGTAGATATAATACTTGGGTCGCTTGTTGAGCCGTAATATAGACATCAGGAACATCTAAATGGGTGCTTTGTTTGATTTCAACTAGCCCTATATGTTCATGAGTCCTTCTAGTCTCCTTCGGCTGAAACCAATAACATTTGAAGACTACGACATTCGGGTACCATGCTTGTCGGTGCGACGACGATCCACCTCAGCTCGGTCACGTTGGACAGAGTCACCATGAAATGTCCACACCGTATAATCGGGCATAAAACCACTCTTCTGCAGGTGTTTGCCCATTTCAGCCTCTGTCCTCTTTTCCCAATTGTCGCACCGGAAACAGGGGCACCATGTTTTCCTCTGTCCATTTGCAAATGCGGCTTGCACAAACCCCTTGGTTTTTGTGAACCATTCAGTGCTCCATTTGTTCTGACCAGTGTGACTGGTGTACATCCACGCACGATCTTGACTTTCAGAGCTACTGGACACAACAGTTGATCTAGTTTGTCAGTTTTATTATGTCCATGCAACCTACACTCTAATAGGTAATGATAGGTCCTAATCCCACCCGAGTATGTGTAGATTGGGTTCATTTTCCCATGCTATGCTCCGGATCTGACGCAAAATTTTGGCAGCACCTCCCCGCTGTTCTCCTGATACACGTCTCTGCAGTAAACAGAGAGGATGTGTACCCGGAGAACAACAGGGGAGGCACTGACGAAATTTATGCGTCAGATCCGGAGCAAAGCATATGGGAAAACGAACCCAATCTACACATACTCAGGCTATCCATGGATAGCGTTGGACAATTCGAAAGAATCACGGTTATAAATATGCAAATGCATGCATATTTATAACTATAACCCTTTCGAACGGGAGACACATATTGGTTACGCATACTGATGATTCAAGACACATATATAGCTAGCTAGCAAGTTTCATCGCACGAACACCGGAACAGAGGAAATAATTAAGGGGGAGGAGGACATGTCATTTGTGCTCACCCACGAACGAAGGGGCAGAGCTCGTCAAATGCACGGGGAGGTCGTCGAACACCAAACCTCGCAGCGACGAAACAACTACACATTTAAATCTACCCGATCAACACAATTATATATGATGTTTTTCATAACAAAATCGAAAAATATATGACCTAACTCATAATTCACAAATATATGACCCCGTCGGCCTCTGGTGTCGTGGGTGTCGGTCGGGAATCGGGTGCCGTGTCGTGGTCGGGTGCTGTTTGGGTCGGGTGTCGGGCCGGGGTCGGGTGTGGTGTCAGGTGTCGGGGTCGGGCCGGGTGTCGTGCCAGGTGTCGGGTCGGAGTGTCGGGTGTCGGGTCGGGTCGGGTGTGGTGTCAGGGTGTCGGGGGTCGGGGGTCGGGGTCGGGGTGTCGTGCCGGGGTGTCGGGGTGGCGTGTCGGGGTCGGAGTGTCAGGGTGTCGGGGTTGAGGTGTGGTGTCAGGGTGTCGGGGTGTCGGGGTCGGGGTGTCTTTTTCTTCTTCTCCTCCTTTTTCCTCCTCTTCTTCTTTTCTTCTTCTTCTCCTCCTCCTCTTCCTCCCTCCTCCTCCTCCTCCTCCTCCTCCTCCTCCTCTCTTCTTCTTCTTCTTCTTCTTCTTCTTCTTCTTCTTCTTATTATTATTATTATTATTATTATTATTATTATTATTATTATTATTATTATTATTATTATTATTATTATTATTATTCTTCTTCTTCTTTTCTTTCTTCTTCTCCCTCCTCTTCTTCCTCCCTCCTCCTCCTCCTCCTTCTACTCTTCTTCTTCTTCTAAACTAAAACTAAAACTAATCTAAAATAAACTAAACTAAAACTAAAACTAAAACTAAACTGAAACTAAAACTAAAGTAAAACTATAACTAAAACAGAAACTAAATTAACTAAAAGAATCTAAACTAAACTAAACTAAAAAAGGGGGGAAAGATCACTCACCTAGCTGCAGGAATCGCGGTGGAGGGGAGGCGGCCTGTGGAGGGGAGGCAGCTGGGGTGTGGCGGCGGCTCGATGGAGGGGAGGCACAAGGTGGGAGCAGGACGGCCACGCAGGGAGGGGGGCGGGAAGACCACACAGGGAGGGGGGGGGGGCGGCAAGGGGTGGGGCGAGGGGCGCGGGGTGGGGCAACGGGCGAGGGGCGAGGGACGGCGGAGGGTGGTGGGGCGACGGGCGAGGCGAGGGCGGGCGGGGGGTGGGGCGACGGGACAAGGGGGGCGGCGGGTGGTCGGGGCGATGGGGCGAGGGGCGGCGGCGTGGTGGTGGCGGCGGTGGTCTCGTCGGGGAGAGGACAGAAAGAGAAAGAGAGGGAGGGACGGGGTGGGGGGAGCCATTAGTTAAACTAACGTTATGTTATTTCTTTGCCGTCTGCTAGCAAACGACAAAGAGGGGGCCGTTAGTTTTTGTTAAGCTGCTCATTAGTGGGGACCACCTCCCTCTTTGCTGTCCACCAGCTGACGTCAAAGAACTGGCTGATGGCAAAGACCTTCTTTGCCATCAACCAGTTCTTTGCCGTCCATTTTCTGTAAGCGGATGACAAAGACCTTCTTTGCCGTCAGCCAGCTGACGACAAAGAACTGGCAGACGGCAAATAAGCTAATTCCAGTAGTGTGTCCCCCAAGTTTTGATGAGAAAAGTTATTATGATGATAGCATGCCTGCTATTTATTATGATTATGTTGATGAAAGTGGGTTTGGAAGAGTGTTAACTCTAGGAAATAAGGATCCCACTATTTTGGAGGGTGTTGAATCTTATTGTTATAATTATGAAAGTGGATTCGGAGAGGTCATGACTTTATTTAATGATGATTCCACTATTTTGGAAGAGGTTTCGATTGATTATTATGAGAACAAAGTTGCTATCTATGATGATTATTGTGATGACATGTCTGCTATAAAGAATAATGCCAACCATGAAACTTGTCATCATGATTTTAATCAAGTACCACATGGTAGTTATTTTTTTTGAGTTTGCTCCCACTACTATTGATGAGAATAAATTTTCTTATGCGGAGAGTAATAATTTTTTATGCATGTGGATCATGAAAAGAATGTTTTATGTGATAGCTATATTGTTGAATTCATTCATGATGCTACTGAAAATTATTATGAGAGAGGAACATATGCTTCTACGTATCTCAATAATATCAAGTTTCCTCTCTTTATGTTGAAAGTTTTGAAGTTGCACTTGTTTGCCTTCCGATGCTAGTTGATTCTTGCTCCAAAAATTATTTTCTCACAAAATCCCTATGCATAGGAAGTGGGTTAGGCTTAAATGTTCTAGTCATATGCTTCATGATGCTCCCATTATGTTTCAATCCTTATATTTTATGTGAGCATCATTGAATCATCATGCCTAGCTAGAAAGGCATTAAGGAAAAGCGCTTGTTGGGAGACAACCCAACATTTACCCCGCTACGTCTTGAGCTTGTGTTGGTTTTCCTTGAAGAGGAAAGGGTGCTGCAGCAATAGTAGCGTAAGTATTTCCCTCAATTTTTGAGAACCAAGGTATCAATCTAGTAGGAGGCTCCTCAAAAGTCCCACACACCTACACAAACAAACAAGAACTCGCAACCAACGCAATAAAGGGGTTGTCAATCCCTTCACGGCCACTTGCGAAAGTGAGATCTGATAGAGATAATATGATAAGATAATATATTTTTGGTATTTTATAATATAGATAGGAAAAGTAAAGAGCAAATAAAAGTAGATTGAAAGCTTATATGATAAAAGATAGACCCCGGGGCCATAGGTTTCACTAGTGGCTTCTCTCAAGATAGCATAAGTATTACGGTGGGTGAACAAATTATTGTCGAGCAATTGATAGAAAAGCGAATAATTATGAGATTATCTAGGCATGATCATGTATATAGGCATCACGTCCGTGACAAGTAGACCGACTCCTGCCTGCATCTACTACTATTACTCCACATATCGACCGCTATCCAGCATGCATCTAGAGTATTAAGTTCATAAAGAACAGAGTAACGCATTAATAAAGATGACATGATGTAGATGGATAAAATCATGCAATATGATATAAACCCCATCTTTTTATCCTTGATGGCAACAATACGTGCCTTGCTGCCCCTGCTGTCACTAGGAAAGGACACCGCAAGATTGAACCCAAAGCTAAGCACTTCTCCCATTGCAAGAAAGATCAATCTAGTAGGCCAAACCAAACTGATAATTCGAAGAGGCTTGCAAAGATAACTTAATCACACATAAAAGAATTCAGAGGAGATTCAAATATTTCTCATAGATAAACTTGATCATAAACCCACAATTCATCGGATCTCGACAAACACACCGCAAAAAGAGTTACATCGAATAGATCTCCTAGAAGATCGAGGAGAACATGGTATTGAGATTCAAAGAGAGAGAAGAAGCCATCTAGCTAATAACTATGGACCCGAAGGTCTGTGGTAAACTACTCACAACTCATCGGAGAGGCCTTGGAGATGATGTAGAGGCCCTCCATGATCAATTCCCCCTCCAGCGGAGCACCGGCGAAGGCTCCAAGATGGGATCTCGCGGATACATAAGGTTACGGCAGTGGAACTAGGTTTTCGTGGTCGCTTCTGATGTTCTCAGGGTACGTGGGTAGACTCCCGAGGGGCCCATGAGATAGGGGGCGCGCCCAGTAGGGGGGCACCCTCCACCCTCGTGGCCTCCTCGATTGTTTCTTGACTTCCACTCCAAGTCCTCTGGATCACATTTGTTCCGAAAATCACGCTCCCGAAGGTTTCATTCCGTTTGGACTCCGTTTGATATTCCTTTTCTTCAAAACACTAAAATAGGCAAAAAAACAGCAATACGGGCTGGGCCTCCGGTTAGTAGGTTAGTCCCAAAAATGATATAAAAGTGTAAAGTAGAGCCCATAAACATCCAAGACGGGTAATATAATAGCATGGAACAATAAAAAATTATAGATACGTTGGAGACGTATCGAGCATCCCCAAGCTTAATTCCTGCTCGTCCTCGAGTAGGTAATTGATAAAAACAGAATTTTCGATGTGGAATGCTACCTAGCATAATTCTCAATGTAATTTTCTTTATTGTGGCATGATTGTTCAGATTCAAATGATTCAAGATAAAATCTTATAAAACATAAAAATAATAATACTCGAAGCATACTAACAAATAATCATGTCCTATCAAAATAGCATAGCCAAATAAAGCTTATCCCTACAAAATTATATAGTTAGGCCATGCTTCATTTTCATTACACAAAATATTCCCATCATGCACAACCCCGATGATGAGCCGAGCAATTGGTTCATACTTTTTAACGCGCTTAAGCTTTTTCAACTCTTACGCAATACATGAGCACAAGCCATGGACATAGCACTATGGTGGTATATGGTGGTGGTTGTGAGGACAAAAAGGGAGAAGATAGTCTCATATCAACTAGGCATATCAACGGGCTATGGAGATGCCCATTAATATATCAATGTGAGTGAGTAGTTATTGCCATGCAACGGATGCACTAGAGCTATAAATGTATGAAAGCTCAACAAAAGAAACTAAGTGGGTGTGCATCCAACTCGCTTGCTCACGAAGACCTAGGGCATTTTGAGGAAGCCCATCATTGGAATATACAAGCCAAGTTCTATAATGAAAAATTCCCACTAGTATATGAAAGTGACAACACAAGAGACTCTCTATCATGAAGATCATGGTGCTATTTTGAAGCACAAGTGTGGAAAAGAGATAGTAGCATTGTCCCTTCTCTCTTTTTCTCTCATTTTTTATTTTCTTTTTTTATTTGGCCTTTCTCTCTATTTTATTTGGTGGGCTATTTGGCCTCTTTTTTTTAAAAGTCCGAAGTCTCATCCCGACTTGTGGGGGAATCATAGTCTTCATCATTCTTTCCTCACTTGGGACAATGCTCTAATAATGAAGATCATCACACTTTTATTAATTTACAACTCGAGAATTACAACTCAACACTTAGAACAAAATATGACTCTATATGAATGCCTCCGGCGGTATACCGGGATATGCATTGAATCAAGAGTGACATGTATGAAAATTATGAGAGTGGCCTTGCCACAAATACAATGTCAACTATATGATCATGCAAAGAGCAATATGACAATGATGGAGTGTGTCATAATAACGGAACGGTGGAAAGTTGCATGGCAATATATCTCGGAATGGCTATGGAAATTCCATAATAGGTAGTTATGGTGGCTGTTTTGAGGAAGGTAAATAATGGGTGCATGATACCGGCGAAAGTTGCGTGGTATAATAGAGGCTAGCAAAGTGGAAGGGTGAGTGTGCGTATATCCATGGACTCACATTAGTCATAAAGAACTCATATACTTATTGCAAAAGTCTACTTAGCCCTCGAAGCAAAGTACTACTGTGCATGCCCCTAGAGGGATAGATTGGTAGGAAAAGACCATCGCTCGTCCCCGACTGCCACTCATAAGGAAGACAATCAAAAGAGCACCTCATGCAACAAATTTGTCACACAACTTTTACCATACGTGCATGCTATGGGACTTGCCAACTTCAACACAAGTATTTCTCAATTTCATAATTACCCACTAGCATGACTCTAACATTACCACCTTTATATCTCAAAACAATTATCAAGCATCAAACTGATCCTAGTGTTTAATGCACTTTCTATGATAGTTTTTATTATACCCAACTTGGATGCTCGTCATTCTAGGACCAAATTCATAACCATAGCAAATACCATGCTGATCTAAAATACTATCAAAATAATATAAGTGAAGCATGAGAGATCAACAATTTCTTCAAAATTAAGCCACCGCTGTGCTCTAAAAGATATAAGTGAAGTACTAGAGCAAAAACTATCTACCTCAAAAGATATAAGTGAAGCACATAGAGTATTCTAATAAATTCTAATCAAGTGGGCTTCTCCCAAAAGGTTTCTACAGAAAGGATGATTGTGGAAAACTAAAAAGCAAATACTAACATCATACAAGATGCTCGAAGCAAAACACATATCATGTGGCGAATAAAAATATAGCTCCAAGTAAAGTTACCGATAAACGAAGACGAAAGAGGGGATGCCTTCCGGGGCATCCCCAAGCTTAGGCTTTTGGCTATTATTGAATATCTTGGGGTGCAATGGGAATCCCCAAGCTTAGGCTCTTGCCACTCCTTATTCCATAGTCCATCAAATCTTTACCCAAAACTTGAAAACTTCACAACACAAAACTCAACAGAAAATCTCATAAGCTCCGTTAGTGAAAGAAAGAAAAACTACCACATAAGGTACTGTAATGAACTCATTATTTATTTATATTGGTGTTAAACCTACTGTATTTAAACTTCTCTATGGTTCATACCACTTAATACTAGCCATAGATGCATCAAAATAAGCAAACAACACACGAAAAACAGAATCTGTCAAAAACAGAATAGTGTGTAGAAATCTGTAACTCTCGAATACTTATGGAACTCTAAAAATCCTACCAAAATAGGAAGTCCTGTTAAATTTGTCTATTGAACTACATCAAAAAGAATCAACGCAAAATCATGTTTCTGTGAATTACTAAAATTATTTTCGTGCGCGCAAAGTTTCTTCAGCAGAATCAAATTAACTATCACCATAGGTTATCCTATAGGTTCTACTTGGCACAAACACTAATTAAAACATAAAAACACATCTAAACAGAAGGTAGATGCAAAATTTATTACTAAACAGAAACAAAAACAAAAACACAAATAAAATTGGGTTGCCTCCCAACTAGCGCTATCGTTTAACGCCCCTAGCTAGGCATAAAAGTGAGGATAGATCTAAGTAGTGCCATCTTTGGCACTCAATTCATAAGTAGCTCGCATGATAGATTTGTATGGTAATTTAACTTTCTTTCTTGGAAAGTGCTCTAGGCCTTACCTTAATGGAAATTGGAATCTAATATTCCCTTCCTTCATATCAATAATCGCACCAATCTTTCTAAGGAAAGGTCTACCAAGAATAATAGGACAAGAAAGATTGCAATCTATATCAAGAACGATAAAATCTACGGGCACCAAATTTCTATTTGCAACAATGATAACATCATTGATCCTTCCCATTGGCTTTTTAATGGTGGAATCCGCAAGGTGTAAATTTAAAGAGCAATCATCAAGATCATGGAAACCTAGAATATCACATAAAGTTTTCAGAATCGTGGAAACACCAGCACCCAAATTAGATAAAGCATAACACTCATGATCTTTAATTTTAATCTTTATAGTAGGTTCCCACTCATCATAAAGTTTTCTAGGTATAGAAACTCCCAAATTAAGTTTTTCATCAAAAGATTGTATCAAGGCATCTACAACATGTTTGGTAAAAGCTTTATTTTGACTATAAGCATGAGGAGAATTCACAACGGATTGCAACAAGGAAATACAATCTTCTAAAGAACAATTATCATAATTAAATTCACTGAAATCCAAGATAGTGGGTTCAATGCTATTTAAAGTCTTGACCTCTCCAATCCCACTTTTACCAAATTTAGCATCAAGATCTAAAAACTCCGAATCATTGGGACGCCTTTTAACTAAAGTTGACTCATCTCCAGTCCCATTATTATTAAGATTCATATTGCAAAACAAAGATCTAATAGGGGAAACATCAATAACTTTAAGATCTTCATCATTATTTTCATCTAACTTTTCTGGTTTGGCAGCCATCCTATTGACTAAGGTAGCTTGCTTATCAGAAATTTGGGCTATAGAATTTTCACGCCGAGTAATTTGAGAGTTCAAAGCATAAAATTCTTCAGACATATCATCAATATCTTTGTTCATAAACCCCATAAAACTTTTTTGTTCTTTAAGCTCTTTTCTGAAGAAATTATTATGCTCAAATTGTAAAGTCATAAAACTTCTAACATTTGATTCAATATCTTCCAACCTTCTAAGATGAAGGTCGGTGTTCTTAGGCAAAGCCATAAGGGCAAATAGGCACACAAAAAGACAAATGAAAGAGAGACGAGATTGGGAAAGAGAGGGCGAATAAAACGGCAAGGGTGAAGTTGGGGAGAGGAAAACGAGAGGCAAATGGAAAATAATGTAAGTGCGAGGGAGATGAGTTTGTGATGGGTACTTGGTATGTCTTGACTTGAGTGAAGACCTCCCCGGCAACGGCGCCAGAAATCCTTCTTGCTACGTCTTGAGCTTGCGTTGGGTTTCCTTGAAAAGGAAAGGGTGCTGCAACAATAGTAGCATAAGTATTTCCCTCAGTTTTTGAGAACCAAGCTATCAATCCAGTAGGAGGCTCCTCAAAAGTCCCACGCACCTACAAAAACATACAAGAACTCGCAGCCAACGCAATAAAGTGGTTGTCAATCCCTTCACGGCTACTTGCGAAAGTGAGATCTGATAGAGATAATATGATAAGATAAATATATTTTTGGTATTTTATAATGTAGATAGCAAAAGTAAAGATGCAAATAAAAGTAGATTGAAAGCTTATATGATAAAAGATAGACCCGGGGGCCATAGGTTTCACTAGTGGCTTCTCTCAAGATAGCATAAGTATTACGGTGGGTGAACAAATTACTGTCGAGCAATTGATAGAAAAGCGAATAATTATGAGATTATCTAGGCATGATCATGTATATAGGCATCACGTCCGTGACAAGTAGACCGACTCTGCCAAAGATCTACTACTATTACTACACACATCGATCGCTATCCAAAGATGCATCTAGAGTATTAAGTTCATAAAGAACAGAGTAACGCATTAAGAAAGATGACATGATGTAGAGGGATAAACTCATGCAATATGATATAAACCCCATCTTTTTATCCTCGATGGCAACAATACAATACGTGCCTTGCTGCCCCTGCTATCACTGGGAAAGGACACCGCAAGATTGAACCCAAAGCTAAGCACTTCTCCCATTGCAAGAAAGATCAATCTAGTAGGCCAAACCAAACTGATAATTCGAAGAGACTTGCAAAGATAACTTAATCACACATAACAGAATTCAGAGGAGATTCAAATATTTCTCATAGATAAACTTGATCATAAATCCACAATTCATCAGATCTCGACAAACACACCGCAAAAAGAGTCACATCAAATAGATCTCCTAGAAGATCGAGGAGAACATGGTATTGAGATTAAAAGAGAGAGAAGAAGCCATCTTGCTAATAACTATGGACCCGAAGGTCTGTGGTAAACTACTCACAACTCATCAGAGAGGCCTTGGAGATGATGTAGAGGCCCTCCATGATCGATTCCCCCTCCGGCGGAGCACCAACGAAGGCTCCAAGATGGGATCTCGCGGATACATAAGGTTACGGAAGTGGAACTAGGTTTTCGTGGTCGCTTCTGATGTTCTTAGGGTACGTGGGTATATATAGGAGGAAGAAGTAGGTCGGTGGACTCCCAAGGGGCCCACGAGATAGGGGGCGTGCCTAGTAGGGGGGGGGGGCGCCCTCCACCCCCGTGGCTTCCTCAATCATTTCTTGACGTCCACTCCAAGTCCTTTGGATCATGTTCGTTCCAAAAATCACGCTCCCGAAGGTTTCATTCCATTTGAACTCCGTTTGATATTCCTTTTCTTCGAAGCACTAAAATAGGCAAAAAAACAACAATACGGGCTGGGCCTCTGGTTAGTAGGTTGGTCCCAAAAATTATATAAAAGTGTAAAGTAAAGCCCATAAACATCCAAAACGGGTAATATAATAGCATGGAACAATCAAAAATTATAGATACGTTGGAGACGTATTATACCCCTAATATTTTTGTGTGTCCACATGATTAAGCTACTGAATTAATCATGTTTTATAGCTCTTATTTCAATAAAGTGCCAAGTAAAGCCTTTTGGGTAGTGTGGATGATTGTTGATTTGATTCTGTGAGAAAACAGAAAGTTTTGTGACCAGCAACATAATTGATCTGAATCTCTGGAGTGACGAAAAATTCTGAATTTTTTCCACTTTATTGATATACAAATTTTCTATGTTTTCCTAATTTTTAGAATTTTTGGAGTAACCGAAGTATGGTTGTTGTTCAAATCATTAAAGAATGTTCTGTTTTTGACAGATTCTGTTTTCAATGCATAGTTTGCTTGTTTTAGTGTTTCCATAGCTTATATTAAGTAATATAAATTGTGGAAATGATAAGTTAAAGTAGGCATTGTGTGTGAACAATTACAAATCTTATCTTGACAGTACCAAAGTGAATGATTTGTCTTTATCATACTAACCAATCTCATGAAGTTCCGTTAAGTTTTGTGTGATTGAAGTTTTCAAGTTTTGGGTGAGATATCGATATGTAGAGAATAAGGAGTGGCAAGGCCCTAAACTTGGGGATGACCAAGGCACCCCAAGGTAATATTCAAGGAATACCCAAGCAACTATGCTTGGGAATGCCCCGGAAAGCATCCCCTCTTTCGGCTCCAACATTATCGGTAACCTCACTTGGAGCTATATTTTTATTCATCACATGATATGAGTTTTGCTTGGAGTGTCATTTTCTTTTGTTGAGATTTGCTTGCTGCTATTTAGAATAATGTTTTGCATCTCTTAGTTCAATAAAAAGGTCAAGTATAGCCTTTACGATGCTTATTTTGCAAGTCTATATGTTGTTGTTTTGAAAACAGAATGTGATAAAATCTTGAAATTTTTACACAACGAGTAGCAACAAATTTTCTACAGTGTGGAATTTTTGGAGTTAGAGAAGTATGAATACTCTTGTATTCTTTACAGACTCTTTTGTTTAGACATATTGCTGTTATGTTTCCATTGTGTGCATATGTTTGCTTGTTTAATGATTCTATTTGAGGATAGGAGTGTTAAATATGGAGAGGCATTTAGTATGCAATGTTAAACAACAATTTTAGTGAATTGCTACAGTTGAGAATGATAAGTTTATTGCATTGGTTTATACTACTTATCTCACGATTTCTTGTTGAGTTTTGTGTGGATGAAGATTTTAGGACTTAGGGAAACCGTGATATAAAAGGAATTAAGGAGACACAAAGATCAAGATTGGGGATGCCCAAGGCATCCCTATTTAATATTTCAAGAAGCCTCAAGCATCTAAGCTTGGGGATGCCCCGGTGGGCATCCCACCTTTCTTATTCAACAATGACCTATCAATTTTGGTTGAGCCTAAGTTTTTGCTTCTTCACATGATATGTGCTATCCTTGGAATGTCATTTTATTTGTTTTGCTTGCTGTTTGAATAAAATACTTAAGATCCGAAATTCTTAAATGAGAGAGTCTTAACATAGCTACTTAATTATTTGACTACTCATTGATCTTCACTTATATCTTTTTGGAGTAGTTTGTCAATTGCTCTAATGCTTCACTTACATATTTTTAGAGCACGACATAGGTTTTATTTTCAAGAAATTTATGAACTCTCATGCTTCATTTATATTATTTGAGAGTCTTATAAATAGTATGACAATTTGCTTAGGATATGAATTTTGTCCTAATATGATGGGTATTCAAGAGGGATATAATAAAAACTTTCATATAAAGAGCATTGAATATATGAGAAGTTTGATCCCTTGCATTTGTTTTGAGATATAAAGATCGTAATATTAGAGTCATGCTAATGAGTAATTTTGGGTTGGTAAAAATACTTATGTTAAATTTTGTGATTCCCGTAGCATGCACGTATGGTGAACCGTTATTTGATGAAGTTGGAGCATGATTTACTTTTTGATTGTCTTCCTTATGAGTGGCGGTCGGGGACGAGTGATGGTATTTTCCTACCAATCTATCCCCCTAGGAGCATGCGTATTAGTACTTTGTTTTGATGGCTAATAAGTTTTTGCAATAAGTATGTGAGTTCTTTATGACTAATGTTGAGTCCATGGATTATACGCATTCTCACCCTTCCACCATTGCTAGCCTCTCTAGTACTGCACAACTTTCGCCGGTGCATTAAACCCACCATATATCCTTCCTCAAAACAGCCACCATACCTACCTATTATGGTATTTCCATAGCCATTCCGAGATATGTTGCCATGCAACTTCCACCGTTCCGTTTATTATGACACATACCATCATTGTCATATTGCTTTGCATGATTATGTAGTTGGCATAGTATTTGTGGCTTGGCCACCGTTCATATTTTTTTATACATGTCACTCTTGTTCATTGCACATCCCGGCACACCGCCAGAGGCATTCATATAGAGTCATATATTGTTCTAGTATCGAGTTGTAATTCTTGAGTTGTAAGTAAATAAAAGTGTGATGGTTATCATTATTAGAGCATTGTCCCATGTGAGGAAAGGATGATGGAAGCTATGATTCCCCACAAGTTGGGATGAGACTCTGGACTTAAAAAAAAGAGGCCAAAGAGCCCAAAATAAAAAAAGAGGCCAAAGAGCCCAAACAAAAAAAAGAGAAAAAGAGAGAAGGGACAATGTTACTATCATTCTTCCACACTTGTGCTTCAAAGTAGCACCATGATCTTCATGATAGAGAGTCTCCTATTTTGTCACTTTCATATGCTACTGGGGATTTTTTCATTATAGAACTTGGCTTGTATATTCCAATGATGGGCTTCTAAAATTTCCCTAGGTCTTCGTGAGCAAGCAAGTTGGATGCACACTCACTTAGTTTTTTTGAGCTTTCATACACTTATAGCTCTAGTGCATCCATTGCATGGAAATCCCTACTCACTTGCATCAATATAAATTGATGGGCACCTCCATAGCCCATTAATTTGCCTAGTTGATGTGAGACTTTCTCCTTTTTGTCTTCTCCTCACAACCTCCACCATATTCTATTCCACCTATAGTGCTATATCCATGGCTCACGCTCATGTATTGCGTGAAAGTTGAAAAAGCTTGAGAACATTAAAAGTATGGAACAATTGCTTGGCTTGTCATCGGGGTTGTGCATGATGAAATATTTTGTGTGATGAATATAGAGCATAGCTAGACTATATGATTTTCTAGGGATAACTTTCTCTGGCCATGATATTTTGAGAAGACATGATTGCTTTATTAGTATGCTTGAAGTATTATTGTTTTTATGTAAATATTAAACTTTAGTTTTGAATCTTATGGATCTGAACATTCATGCCACAATAAACAAGATTACATTTATAAGTATGTTAGGTAGCATTCACACTTCATAAATTTTTTCTTTAATCATTTACCTACTCGAGGACGAGTAGGAATTAAGCTTGGGGATGCTGATACGTCTCCAACATATCTATAATTTATGAAGTATTCATGCCATGTTTACAACAATTTTATATGGTTTTGGTATGATTTTATTAGAACTAACCTGGACTGATGCTGTTTTCAGCAGAACTACTATGGTGTCATTTTTTGTGCAGAAATAAAAGTTCTCGGAATGGGCTAAAAATTTACGATTATTTTTTATGGACCAAAAGAGACCCCCAAAGTACTAGAGCTAGGCCAGGAAGTGACGGAGGAGGCCACAAGCCTGGGGGGGCGCCCACCCCCTAGGGCACGCCCCCAAGCTTGTGGGCCCCTCGGGAACCCTCTATCTTGTTTCCAATGCCAAAAATTCTTATAAATACGAAAAACCCAGAGAAGAACCCTAGATGAGAAGTTCCGCCACCGCAAGCCTCTGTTGCCATAAAAACTAATCGAGAGCCCGTTCCGGCACCCTGCCGAAGGGGAAAAATCATCATCGGAGGCCATCTTCATCATCCCGACGGTCTCCATGACGAGGAGGGAGTAGTTCACCCTCGAGGCTGAGGGTATGTACCAGTAGCTATGTGTTTGATCTCTCTCTCTCTCTCTCTCTCTCTCTCTCGTGTTCTTGATTTGGCACGATCTTGATGTACCGCGAGCTTTGTTACTATAGTTGGATCATATGGTTTTTCACCCTCTCTATCTTCTTGTGATGAATTGAGTTTTACCTTTGAGGTTTCACTATTATCGGATTGAATACTTCTATGGATTTGAGAACACTTGATGTATGTCTTGCATGGGATACCCATGGTGACAATGGGGCGTTCTATTGATTCACTTGATGTATATTTTTGTTGGGAAACTTAGCATGCACTTTCAAAAAAAATTCCTATGCTCATGCAAGATCTATCTAGGAGATGGATAGCAACGAGAGGGGTAGAGTGTGTCCACGTACCCTCATAGACCAAAAGTGGAAGCATTAACTTAACGCAGTTGATGTAGTCGAACGTCTTCTCGAATCAACCAATCAAGTACCAAACGTACGGCACCTCCAAGTTCTGCACACGTTTAACTTGATGACGTCCCTCAAACTCATGATCCAATAGAGGTACGAAGGAGATGAGTTCTGTCAGCACAATGGCATGGTGATGGCGATGGTGCTGTGATCCGCGCAGGGCTTCGCCTAAGCAGTACGACAATATGACTAGCGGAGTAAATAGTGGAGGGGGGCACTGCACACGGCTAAGACAATTGATGTGCTTAGAGGTGCCCCCCGCCCCCATATATAAAGGAGGGAGTGGGGAGGAGGCTGGCCTAGGGCATGCCAAGTGGGGAGGAGTCCCACTTGGACTCCTCGTGAGATTTGGCCCCCCTTTTCCTTCTACCAGAGGGGAAAGGGGGAAGGAGAGGGAGAGGGAGAAGGAAAGGGGGGCGCCACTGATGTCTACTATGGAACCTTCTTCTTGTAGACGTTGTTGGGCCTCCAAGTGCAGACGTTTGTAGGACAGTAGCAAATTTCCCCCAAGTGGATGACCTAAGGTTTATCAATCCGTGGGAGGCATAGGATGAAGATGGTCTCTCTCAAGCAACCCTGCAACCAAATAACAAAGAGTCTCTTGTGTCCCCAACACACCCAATACAATGGTAAATTGTATAGGTGCACTAGTTCGGCGAAGAGATGGTGATACAAGTGCAATATGGATGGTAGATATAGGTTTTTGTAATATGAAAATATAAAAACAGCAAGGTAACTAATGATAAAAATGAGCGTAAACGGTATTGCAATGGTAGGAAACAAGGCCTAAGGTTCATACTTTCACTAGTGCAAGTTCTCTCAACAATAATAACATACTTGGATCATATAACTATCCCTCAACATGCAACAAAGAGTCACTCCAAAGTCACTAATAGCGGAGAACAAACGAAGAGATTATGGTAGGGTACGAAACCACCTCAAAGTTATCCTTTCTGCTCAATCTATTCAAGAGTCCATAGTAAAATAACACAAAGCTATTCTTTCCGTTCGATCTATCATAGAGTTCATACTAGAATAACACTTTCAGAAACAAATCAACCAAAACCCTAATGTCACCTAGATACTCCATTGTCACCTCAAGTATCCGTGGGCATGATTATATGCATCACACAATCTCAGATTCATCAATTCAACCAACACAAAGTACTTCAAAGAGTGCCCCAAAGTTTCTACCGGAGAGTCAAGACGAAAACATGTGCCAACCCCTATGCATAGGTTCATGGGCGGAACCCGCAAGTTGATGACCAAAACATACATCGAGTGGATCACGTGATATCCCATTGTCACCACAGATAAGCACGACCAGACATACATCAAGTGTTCTCAAATCCTTAAAGACTCAATCCGATAAGATAACTTCAAAGGGAAAACTCAATCCATTACAAGAGAGTAGAGGGGGAGAAACATCATAAGATCCAACTATAATAGCAAAGCTCGCGATACATCAAGATCGTGCCATAGAGAGAACACGAGAGAGAGAGAGAGAGAGAGAGAGAGAGAGATCAAACACATAGCTACTGGTACATACCCTCAGCCCCATGGGTGAACTACTCCCTCCTCGTCATGAAGAGTGCCAGGATGATGAAGATGGCCACCGGTTAGGGATTCCCTCTCCGTAAGGTTGCCGGAACGGGCTCCCGAGAGGTTTTTGGTGGCTACAGAGGCTTGCGGCAGCGGAACTCCTGATCTATTGTTCGCTTTGATGGTTTTAGGGTATATGGGAATATATAGGCGAAAGATGTCGGTCGGGGGAGTCTCGAAGGGCCCATGAGATAGGGAGGGCGCGCCCAGTAGAGGGGGGCGAGCCCCCCACCGTCGTGGCCACCTTGAAGCTTCCTTGACTTCAACTCCAAGTCTCCTGGATCGCTTCCGTTCCAAAAATAACGCTCCCGAAGGTTTCATTCCGTTTGGACTCCGTTTGATATTCCTTTTCTTTGAAACACTGAAATAGGCAAGAAAACAATAATATGGGCTGGGCCTCTGGTTAATAGGTTAGTCCCAAAAATAATATAGAAGTGTATAATAAAGCCCATAAACATTCAAAACAGATAATAAAATAGCATGAATGCTTCATAAATTATAGATACGTTGGAGACGTATCAACATCCCCAAGCTTAATTCCTGCTCGTCGTCGAGTAGGTAAATGATAAAAGAAAGAATTTATGAAGTGTGAATGCTAGCAGGTGCACAAGTTACATCAATGATAATTTCAATCACCTTTTCTAGCATGATTATATGTCATAACAGTAGTTAATCTCATAAAACTTCTCAAGATCAAGTAACAAGCTATTCACATATGAAAGCATAGACCATAAACTTTCTTGAAAACTAGCAAACTTCATTCTCAGTCATCAAACAATTGCAATTCATCTTATTTTCAGGAAGGGTCTATGTCAGAGCTTTGATTTAGCAAACTCCACAGACTCAACTATCATATAGTCTTCTACAATTGCTAACACTCACGCAATACTTATGGTTATGGAGTTTTAATCGGACACTGAGAAAGATAGGGGCTTATAGTGTTACCTCCCAACGTATTCACCTTTGGGTGATGTCAACAATAATACTTCATGCTAACTTACATCCAATTGGATATATATATATATATATATATATATATATATATATATATATATATATATATATATATATCAGGATCTTTCCAACACGAGGTGCTTGCCAAAGGATAAAATGGAAAAGGGAAAGGTGAAGATCACCTTGACTCATGCATAAAGTAAAAGACATAAAGTAAAAGATAGGCCCTTCGCAGAGGGAAGGAGAGGTTGTCATGTGCTTTTAGGGTTGGATGCACAAAATCTTAATGCAAAAGAACGTCACTTTATATTGCCACTTGTGATATGAACCTTTATTATGCAATCCGTCGCTTTTATTACTGCCATATCACACGATCGTATAAATCTCATTTTCTCTGCACTAATAAGTCATACATATTTAGAGAGCAATTTTTATTGCTTGCAACATGACAATTTACTTGAAGGATCTTACTCAATCCATAGGTAGGTATGGTGACTCTCATGGCAAAACTGGGTTTATGGATATTTGGAAGCACAAGTAGTATCTCTACTTGGTGCAAGGAATTTGGCTAGCATGAGGGGGAAAGGCAAGCTCAACATGTTCGAAAGATCCATGACAATGTACTTTAACTGAGATGTGAGAAAACATAAACCATTACGTTGTCTTCCTTGTCCAACATCAACTCTTTAGTATGTCATACTTAATGAGTGCTCACAATTATAAAATATGTCTAGGATAGTATATTATATGTGAAATATCTCTTCCTTCAATATTCTTTCATGAATTGTTCAAATGACCAATACAATGCTTGCTAACCTTCAATAAATTTACAACCTCTACTTCTTAGATGTGAAGTCATTACTCCCCATGGGATAAGCAAATGAAACATATATAATTTCAGATTTGTGACATTCAACTCATTCAACCATTTACTCATAGGATATAAGTGAAGCACACGAGTAAATGACAAACTACTCCAAAAAGATATAAGTGAAGATCAACGAGTAGTTAAATAATTATGTAACTATGTGAAGACTGTCTCTCTCATTTAAGAATTTCAGATCTTGGTATTTTATTCGAATATCAAGCAAATCAAAACAAAATGACATTGCAAGGATAGCACAACTCATGTGAAGAAGCAAAAACTTAGGTTCAACCGATACTAACCGATAGTTGTTGAAGAAGAAAGGTGGGATGCCTACCGGGGCATCCCCAAGCTTAGATGCTTGAGACTTCTTGAAGGGGTGCCTTGGGTATCCCCAATCTTGAACTTTTGTGTCTCCTTAATTCCTCTCATATCATGGTTTCTCTATTTTCTCAAAAACTTCATCCACATAAAACTCAACAAGAACTCGTGAGATAGGTTAGTATAAACCAATGCAAAACCTTATCATTCTCTACTGTATAAAATCACTAAAATTATTATTCAACATTGCATACTAAATTCCTCTGCATATTTAATACTCCTATCCTCAAATATAATCATTAAACAAGTAAACATATGCAAACAATGCAAACATAACAGCAATCTGCCAAAACAGTATAGTCTGTAAAGAATGCAAGATTCATCATACTTCCCTAACTCTAAAAATTATGAGAAAAATAATACGCTGTAGAAGATTTATCATAGCTCAATATTCAAAAAGTTTCAACATTATACCATTTTCTGACTTTTCTAGGGAATTTTTGCAACAGTGGTAAACTTTCTGTTTTGAAACAACAACATGTATACTAGCAAAATAAGCATGGTAAAGGCTATCCTTGACATTTTTATTGAAAATATAGATGAAAAACATTAATCTAAATAACAGAAAGCAAACAATAACAAAAGAAAATGATGCTCCAAGCAAAACACATATCATGTGGTGAATAAAAATATAGCTCCAAGTAAAGTTACCGATGAACGAAAACGAAAGAGGGGATGCCATCCGGGGCATCCCCAAGCTTAGGCTCTTGGTTGTCCTTGAATATTACCTTGGGGTGCCTTAGGAATCCCCAAGATTTGGCTCTTGCCACTCCTTATTCCATAGTCCATCGAATCTCTACCCAAAACTTGAAAACTTCACAACACAAAACTCAACAGAAAACTCGTAAGCTCCGTTAGTATAAGAAAATAAAACCACCACTTAGGTACTGTAATGAACTCATTCTAAATTCATATTGGTGTAATATCTACTGTATTACAACTTCTCTATGGTTCATACCCTCCGATACTACTCATAGATTCATCAAATAAGCAAACAACACATAGAAAACAGAATCTGTCAAAAACAGAACAGTCTGTAGTAATCTGTATCAAACGTATACTTATGGAACTCCAAAAAACCTGAAAAATGAGGAAGTCCTAAAACATTCGTGTACCAATCCATAGAAAAAAGAATCATATCAAAAGCTCGTTTCTGTTAATTTCCAAAACTAATTTACTGGGTGCAAAAGTTTCTGATTTTCAGCAGGATGAACACAACTATCACCGTAAGCTACCCTAAAGGTCTTACTTGGCACTTTATCGAAACAAAAGCTATAAAACATGATTACTACAGTAGCATAATCATGCAAACACACAAAAACAGTAAGGGTAAATATTAGGTTGTCTCCCAACAAGCGCTTTTCTTTAATGCCTTTTAGCTAGGCATGATGATGAAAATGATACTCACATAAAAGATAAGAATTGAAATATAACGGGAGCATAATGAAGCATATGACTAGCACATTTAAGTCTAACCCACTTCCTATGCGTAGGGATTTTGTGAGCAAACAATTTATGGGAACAATAATCAACTAGCATAGGAAGGCAAAACAAGCATAACTTCAAAACTTTAAGCACATAGGGAGAAAACTTGATATTATTGCAATTCATACAAGCATATGTTCCTCCCTCATAATAATTTTCAGTAGCATCATGAATGAATTCAACAATATAACCAGCACCTAAAGCATTATTTTTATGATCTACAAGCATAGAAAATTTACTACTCTCCACATAAGCAAAATCCTTCTCATTCGGAATAGTGGGAGTATCATAAGAGACTTGAATACTATAAATTGTTTCCACATTAAAAGAGTAATGTTCAGAAAAAGGGTAAACATAATCATGACAAGTTTTATAAATATAATCATCACTACTTTTTATAGCATAAGTGTCATCACAATAATCATCATAAGTAGCAACTTTGTTCTCATCATAATAGATTGAAACCTCTTCCAAGATAGTGGACTCATCACTAAATAAAGTTGACACTCTTCCAAATCCACTTTCATAAATATAACAACAATATTCAACATCCTCCAAAATAGTGGGATCACTACTTCCTAAAGTTGACACTCTTCCAAACCCACTCTCATCAATATAATCATCATAGGTAAGAGGCATGCTATCATCATAACAACTTCACATATCAAAGCTTGGGATGCTAAAAATATCATCTTCATTAAACATAGCTGCCCCAAGCTTGTGGCCTTGCACATCATTAGAATCATGGATATTAAAGGAATTCATTCTAACAGCATTGCAATCATGCTCATCATACAAAGATCTAGTACCAAACATTTTAATACATTCTTCTTCTAGCAATTGAGCACAATTTTCCTTTCCATCATTTTCACGAAAAAAATTAAAAAGATGAAGCGTATGAGGCAAACTCAAATCCATTTTTTTGTAGTTTTCTTTTATAAACTAAACTAGTGATAAAATAAGAAACAAAAAGATTCGATTGCAAGATCTAAAGATATACCTTCAAGCACTCACCTCCCCGGCAACGGCGCCAGAAAAGAGCTTGATGTCTACTACGCAACCTTCTTCTTGTAGACGTTGTTGGGCCTCCAAGTGAAGAGGTTTGTAGGACAGTAGAAAATTTCCCTCAAGTGGATGACCTAAGGTTTATCAATCCGTGGGAGGCGTAGGATGAAGATGGTCTCTCTCAAGCAACCCTGCAACCAAATAACAAAGAGTCTCTTGTGTCCCCAACACACCCAATAAAATGGTAAATTGTATAGGTGCACTAGTTCGGCGAAGAGATGGTGATACAAGTGCAATAAGGATGGTAGATATAGGTTTTTGTAATATGAAAATATAAAAACAGCAAGGTAACTAATGATAAAAATGAGCGCAAACGGTATTGCAATGGTAGGAAACAAGGCCTAAGGTTCATACTTTCACTAGTGCAAGTTCTCTCAACAATAATAACATACTTGGATCATATAACTATCCCTCAACATGCAACAAAGAGTCACTCCAAAGTCACTAATAGCGGAGAACAAACGAAGAGATTATGGTAGGGTACGAAACCACCTCAAAGTTATCCTTTCGCCACCTATTCAAGAGTCTGTAGTAAAATAACACGAAGCTATTCTTTCCGTTCGATCTATCATAGAGTTCATACTAGAATAACACCTTAAGAAACAAATCAACCAAAACCCTAATGTCACCTAGATACTCCATTGTCACCTCAAGTATCCGTGGGCATGATTATACGATATGCATCACACAATCTCAGATTCATCTATTCAACCAACACAAAGTACTTCAAAGAGTGCCCCAAAGTTTCTACGGGAGAATCAAGACGAAAACGTGTGCCAACCCCTATGCATAGGTTCATGGGAGGAACCCGTAAGTTGATCACCAAAACATACATCAAGTGGATCACGTGATATCCCATTGTCACCACAGATAAGCACGGCAAGACATACATCAAGTGTTCTCAAATCCTTAAAGACTCAACCCGATAATATAACTTCAAAGGGAAAACTCAATCCATTACAAGAGAGTAGAGGGGGAGAAACATCATAAGATCCAACTATAATAGCAAAGCTCGCGATACATCAAGATCGTGCCATAGAGAGAACACGAGAGAGAGAGAGAGAGATCAAACACATAGCTACTGGTACATACCCTCAGCCCCGAGGGTGAACTACTCCCTCTCGTCATGAAGAGCGCCGGGATGATGAAGATGGCACCGGTGAAGGATTCCCCCTCCGGCAGGGTGCCAGAACGGGCTCCCGAGAGGTTTTTGGTGGCTACGGAGGCTTGCGGCGGCGGAACTCCCGATCTATTGTTCGCTTCGATGGTTTTAGGGTATATGGGAATATATAGGCGAAAGAAGTCGGTCGGGGGAGTCTCGAGGGGCCCACGAGACAGGGGGGCGTGCTTAGTAGGGGGGTGCCACCCTCGTGGCCACCTCGAAGCTTCCTTGACTTCAACTCCAAGTCTCCTGGATCGCTTCCGTTCCAAAATAACGCTCCCGAAGGTTTCATTCCGTTTGGACTCCGTTTGATATTCCTTTTCTTCGAAACACTGAAATAGGCATGAAAACAACAATATGGGCTGGTCCTCCGGTTAATAGGTTAGTCCCAAAAATAATATAAAAGTGTATAATAAAGCCCATAAACATTCAAAACAAATAATAAAATAGCATGAATGCTTCATAAATTATAGATACGTTGGAGACATATCAGCCACCCCCTTCCCTAGTCCAATTCGGCCTCATCCCTTGTGGGGGGCGCACCAGTCCCTTGTGGGCTGGTTCGCCTCCCTCCTATGGCCCATATCTTCCACCGAGGGTTTCCCCTCTGGTACTCCGATTTGTACCTGATACACTCCGGAACCCTTCCGGTGTCTGAATACCACCTTCCAATATATAAATCATTACCTCTCGACCATTTCGAGACTCCTCATCATGTCCATGATCTCATCCGGGACTCCGAACAACCTTCGGTCACCAAAACACATAACTCATATAATACATATCATCATCGAACGTTAAGCGTGCGGACCCTACGGGTTCGAGAACTATGTAGACATGACCGAGACATCTTTCCGATCAATAAATAATAGCGGAACCTCGATGCTCATATTGGTTCCCACATATTCTACAGAGATCTTTATCGGTCGAATCGTAATGTCAACATACGTTATTCCCTTTGTCATCGGTATGTTACTTGCCCGAGATTCGATCGTCGGTATCTTCATACCTAGTTCAACCTCGTTAACGACAAGTCTCTTTACTCGTTCTGTAATGCATCATCCCGCAACTAACTCATTGGTCACATTGCTTGCAACATGATGTGCATTACCGAGAGGTCCCAGAGATACCTCTCCGATACTCGGAGTGACAAATCCTAATCTCGATCTATGTCAACCCAACAAACACCTTCGGAGATACATGTAGAGCATCTTTATAATTGTCGGCGTTCTGGGAACGGGGGTCCCCAGACTTGCCTGTCTGCGGCCTACGGCGTGGCTCAAAGGAGGCCCAGTATAGCCCAACTTCATCAACGCAAGCTCAAGACCCTCGCGAGGGGCCAAGCCTCGCGGGGCGGACGACAAGGAGCTTCCATAGGCACGGCCTCGTCAGGCTGGCTCATGAGGAGGCGGAGAGTTCAAGGCGGGGTACCTCGCGAGGTGCCCGTGACGCAAGCCATGACGACCAGGGGCGCCAGTCGGGCGCCACCCTGTGCAGTCTCCTCCTTTCCTCTTTGGTGCAAAGGGAGCAAGCGCAGGCGAGAGCATCAAGCAAAGGCGTCCATTTCGGTGCAACAAGACCAAGACCAGCCCAACGGCTAGAAGGAAGTCATGGTGGAGCCCGAGCCGGCATCACCACCAGAGCCTTTGACAGGCAAGGACCAACTTTAGTCAGGATAAGTGTACCCGCTGTTCCCCTTCAAAATGGCCAATTGTTGGCGCCCTTCCCGCTCAATATTTGGGAAGAGGCCCATGGCCTTTGCCTATAAATAGGACTAGCCACCCCCAGGGTAGAGGCATCTCGACCTGACCTAGCGATCAGGATCCCCACCAAGAAACCAGTAGATAGAGCGATTGAACTCGTCCCAAGCAGTTCGTCAGACTACCAAGAATGCAGACCCTCGCGAGGCTGTTCTGCCTTGTATTGTTCATCATCGAGCCCAAGAGGCAATCCACCACACCACACACTGGAGTAGGGTATTACACCACAATGGTGGCCTGAACCAGTATAAATCTTGTGTCTCTTGTGCTGTTCAGTTTGGTAGTTTAGGTCCTAGCGATTCGGTGAGGAGCAAGACGGTAGAGGGTTGAACCTCCGCGCGCACCCCAGTGTTCGAACCTCAAGGGTCTGCTGAACCCGAATCGACATTTGGCGCTGTAGGTGCGCTGAATCTGCCTTCCGTCGTCTCGTTCTCCCCCGGCCACCGCAACCATGTCCGGCGACCAGGCGGGCAACCCAGATCCTTGGGCGGCTTGGCGCGCCCGCGCAGAGCCGCTCGCCCCGGGCGACCCCATGCCCCAGGCAGCTCGCGGTCCGCAGGGCGCTGCGAGCCGTGGGCGACGCGGTCGACAGCGAGGGCCTCCAACCACGCCGCGACAACAACGCCGTACACCCGTCGGGAGCAGGCAAACTCAAGGGCCGCGCTCACGGTGGCCCGAGAGCTGCTGCAGTGCAGACTGATGGAAGGCGGCCGCGACGTGCTGCTAGAGCGGGTGGCGGAGCTCCTAGGCTTCGCCGCCTCGGGGGCTCACCCCTTCTGCACCCCGCTCCCTCCTCAAGCCCAGGGCGGCCCGCGCGGGGGCCCCATGTGCAACCGCAGGCTCCAAAGCTACTCCAACACCAGCGAAGCCATCAGCGCAGGGCCGGCGGCAGCACCGGCTCCGCTCTCCGCCAGCAAAGAAGGACTCGTCGTGACCCACGGCCCCTGTGGGCCGCCGCGCTACCATCACCAGGCCGGCACGTCAAGCAGAGCTGCATGGCACGCGGAGCCCTACGGCGCAGCCTTCGGGGTGACGGCCGCGGAAGAGTACGTGCCCCACATGATGGATCAAAGGCACCCGCGCGAGGGCGAACAAGGCTCGCTCCTCAGCCCAAGCTGGGGGGACGAGGCGCCAGAAGCTGAGCTCTTCCAGGAACCCCGGGACGGCTGTAGGATCGAAGAAGGTGAGAGTGTCTAGAGGGGGGATTAGACTACTCGACAAGATAAAAATTCCGTCTTTTATCAAGGACAGATTTTGGCATATTTTGCATAACACACAAGTCAAGTAGCACACTACACATGCAATTCTAGAGTATGGGCAGCGGAAAGTAAATTGCACAAGTAGTAAAGAGAAGTGGAGAAGAGCAAACGCAATTTGGAGACGCGGAGATTTTTCTCGTGGTTCCGATAGGTGGTGCTATCGTACTTCCACGTTGATGGAGACTTCAACCCACGGAGGGTAACGGCTGCGAGAGTCCACGGAGGGCTCCACCCACGAAGGGTCCACGAAGAAGCAACCTTGTCTATTCCATCATGGCCTACGCCCACGGAGGGCTAGCCTTACTCGGGGTAGATCTTCACGAAGTAGGCGATCTCCTTGCCCTTACAAACTTCTTGGTTCAACTCCACATCTCGACGGAGGCTCCCAAGCGACACCTAACCAATCTAGGAGGCACCACCCTCCAAAAGGTAATAGATGGTGTTGATGATGATGAACTCCTTGCTCTTGTGCTTCAAATGATAATCTCCCCAACACTCAACTCTCCTCACCGATTTGGCTGTGGTGGAAGAAAGGATTGAGTGGAAAGCAACTTGGGAAGGCTAGAGATCAAGCTTCATATGGTGGGAGTGGAGCAACTTGATCTCAACACAAGGGTAGGTAGTTCTCTTCTCGAAAATGTAAGGTAGGAGTGGTAGTTCTTTCGATGGCTCTCTTAACGAATGAAGAGGGGTGGAGGGTATTTATAGCCTCCACACAAAATCCAACTGTTACACACATTTGACCAATCTCGGTGGGACCGAAGTTGACAACTTGGTGAGACCGAAAGTTCAAATAATGTGAATATTGGGATTTTCGGTGGGACCGAAAATACAATCTCGGTTTGTCCGATTCGTGCAAAGACAGAGCTTGCCAATCTCGGTGGGACCGACTTCATCATCTCGGTGACACCGATTTGATGATGTATGTTCTGAAGCTTGGCAACTCAAGTTTCGTGAGACCGAGTTCGAATCGGAAAATCCGAGATTTCTAGGGTTTGGCTTTATGGTGAGGTGGTTCATCTCGGTGTGACTGAGTTTGGAATATCGGTGGGACCGAGATTACTTATGAGTGTATATGGCGGTGAGAGTTGCTGGATAGTTTAGGAGATGTATCACTAAGCACTTTGAGCAACCAGATCATCATCATAACCTCATCCCCTTTTAATAGTATTGGCTTTCCTATGGACTCAATGTGATCTTGGATCACTAAACCAAAAATGGAGTCTTGAGCTTTTGCCAATGCTTGCCTTAGCATTTTGAGGGGTCCACCTCTTCAGTCCTTTTGCCATGCCAATGTGATTGAATTTCCTGAAACATACTTGATAAAAGCATTAGTCCAACCACAAAGTATGTTGTCATTAATTACCAAAACCACCCAGGGAGCAAATGTGCTTTCAATCTCCCCCTTTTTGGTAATTGATGGCAACACACAAAACAAGACATCAAAGCTTCTCGAAAGAAAGACAGAATTATCACGAAAGCTTTGACAAACATGTAGTACACAGCTCCCCTACAAGTGTGCAAGATTTTCATAAATTATGGTTTGGACTACCACAAGAACACAAGAGAAAAGCAAGATGTGCTACATGCAGCTTGGCTATATGCATCAGAGCAGATGAAAAGAAGTGAGTGATAATGCATATGTGCATGGTGATTTCTTGCAAACAGGTATTCACAAGCAAGTCACCATCATGCACATTCTGCAAAGTGCATATACTTACCTTGAGGTTCCTTGGCATTGTACCTGAAGAGATAAACTTGGGAAAACAAGGTTAGATAACACAAGAGTATTTCTTCAACCAACTGCAAGAACATCAAGAGTACCAAGCCAGGGATGACATGTATAAAGAGTGTCTCATATTGAGCACAAGCTTGAATCAGCAGACATGTCTCCGAAGCTAAAAGATTTTCAATGAACTCTAAGAGATTTTTCTTTCCATAAGATATCAATTGTGAAGGTTCCTCTCCCTTTGAGTTGTCTCAGATCAAGGGGTTTGATGGAAAGAGCAAAATCAAAAGAATGATGCCAAATGTAATATCCAATGTGGAACACGACAAAGCTTTGATGTGATTCTCTCCCCCTTAAGGTAAGATTGCTCTTCTTCTCCCCCTAAATCTTCTCTTCTCCCCCTAAGTCTTCTCCCCCTTTGACATCAAGTGCCGAAAAGGACAGCAAACTAGGAAGGTCAGGGAAGATGGAAAGAAAGAAGTGGGATCCTTAAGAATCACAACAGGGCAATAAAATCAGTGGAGCTGCAGAAGATGATATCCTGGAAGAAAAATCGGTGACACCGAATTAAGATGGATCGGTGGGTCCGAAAGTCAGGGACTTAGGGCAGATCCTTTTCGGTCAGACCGAAATATTTAAATCGGTGACGCCGAGTTTAATTCCAAGGAAATACAGAAATAATTCAGCTCACTTTGCAAGGAATGTTTCAAAGGATTTGCAATGAATTTGTGAATGATTTTCGAGGAATTGATCAGAGCCAAAAGGATATTCACAAAGACAGAAGAATAGAAATGAAAAAGATTCCTAGATGAAGTTTTTTTTTTGAGAAAACTCAATGAGAGAACATAAGAGAAAATAGAAAGACTCCAAAACATATGTACTTCATCTAGATAGGGGTCGGCGACAAGGTCACCTATGTTTGAGTATTTTGACTTAGGAGTCAAATGAGAACATTTGATCATAGGTCATACTCATCGTTTAAGCTCAAAATGGGGTTGCCATTTCTTGATTAAGCATTTGATGTGATCACATCTTATGAAGCTGCTTGTACTCATAACTTTGAGCAAAGCTCCTTAAAGATGTGAAGAACATACCTTGGGCTTGTTGTTGCTTTGCTCATGTAGGTGAACTTGATGTAGGTGCTCATTGAATGTGAAGTTAGAGCGCCATTTCCACTTGTGTAGTTCATCTTCCTACATGGGTTAGGCAAGCAAGGAAATACTCAAGGATATCCAAGATGACAAGAGTGAAATACTAGATGTATAAGGTGTCAAAAAGGATATGTGGAATTTTGTTCCTTGAACTCAACATCCCAAAGGGCTAGATACTTGGTTAATGACAAGATCACTCATGATTTGAGTGTGTGGTAATCTTGTGGAATGTAGATCATCCAAGTACCTGCAAGGAGTTAGATGCAATACAAGGGGGCAAATGTGTCCAAGACATATGATCATCATCATAAGAGAAATATCAAGGATTAGTCAAGTAGGCACATGCCTTGCATGCATCAATGGAGTTCTCACTCCAAGTTTGAAGCATCAATGATGTTCAACTCACTCCTTAGCGACAAAACACCTTCTCATCAAGAGGTTTTGTAAATATATCAATGAGCTGTTTGTCGATTCGAACATGCTTAAGATTGATGTCACCCTTGGCAATGTGATCACGAATGAAATGGTGACGAACTTCAATATGTTTCGCTCGAGAGTGTTGCACGGATTGTGTCCAATCTTAATCGCACTCTCATTGTCACAAAGCAAGGAACATGTCTCACATGTATCCCATAATCCTTAAGCGTTTGTGTCATCCATAGCAATTGAGCACAACATGAACCAGCAGCTATATATTCTGCTTGGCAAAGGATAATGATACGAATTTTGTTTCTTGGAGGACCAAGATACAAGGGATCGACCAAGAAATTGACACGCACCGAAGTTGACTTTCTATCAACCTGTCACCGCATAGTCCGAGTCGGAATAGCCAACAAGGTCGAAAGAGGCCCTCTTAGGATACCAAATGCCAAAGTTTGGTGTGTGTATCAAATATCTCACAATCCTTTTAACAGCTTTAAGATGACATTCTTTAGGGGCTGCTTGATATCGAGCACACATGCATACACTCAACATTATGTCAGGACGAGAAGCACAGAGATATAGTAGAGAACCAATCATAGATCGGTAAACCTTTTGATCAACGGGTTCTCCATCTTTGTCAAGTCATTATGTCCACTTGTAGGCATGGGGGTTCTCATACCTTTGCTTTCTTGCATGTTGAACTTCTTGAAGAGATCCTTGGTGTACTTTGTTTGTGAGACAAAGGTACCCTCCTTAGATTGCTTGATTTGCAACCCAAGAAAGAATTTGAGTTCACTCATCATGGACATCTCATACTTCTCCGACATGAGCTTTCCAAACTTCTCGCTAAAATGAGGGTTAGTTGAACCAAAGATAATATCATCAACATATATTTGGCACACAAATAGTTCACCATCAACCCTTTTCGTGAATAGCGTTGAGTCTATTTTTCCAATCTCAAATCCTTTTTCAAGAAGAAAGCTAGTCAAGCATTTGTACCAAGCTCTAGGAGCTTGTTTAAGACCATAAAGAGCTTTGTGCAACTTGTAAACATGATTAGGCTTTTTAGGATTCACAAATCCGGGAGGTTTTTTCACAAATACTTCCTCCTCTATTTCACCATTTAGGAAAGCACTTTTGATATCCATTTGATAGAGAGTAATGTCATGGTGATTGGCATAAGCAAGAAGAATGCGAATGGACTCAAGTCTAGCAAAAGGGGCATAGGTCTCACCATAGTCCATACCTTCGACTTGTGTGTAACCTTGAGCTACGAGACGAGCCTTGTTGCGGATGACTTGTCGATCTTCATCTTGCTTGTTCCGAAACACCCATTTGGTTCCAATGACGTTTTGATCATCCTTGGGCTTCTCTACCAAAGTCCATACATTGTTCCTCTCGAAGTTGTGTAGCTCTTCGTGCATAGCGTTCACCCAATCTGGGTCTTCAAGTGCTTCTTCTACCTTCATAGGTTCAATACTAGAGATAAATGAGTAATGCTCACAAAAGTTAGCTAAGCGAGTTTTAGAGCGAGTAATTCTCCCGGAGTCGATGTCGTTCATCATTTGTTCCACGGGATGATTTTTCTTGACTCTTGCTCGGACTCGGGATAGATTTTGTTGAGGTTGTGGCTGAGCTTCCTCATCATCTTCATCTTCCTCTTCTTCTTCATTGTTGTTGGTGTTGTCTTGAGGCGGTGGAGAAGGAGGTTGTGGTGGATCTTCTTGTTGCACTTCCTCATCTTGGTGAGTTCCACTTGTGGAGGCCTCCATGTTGCCTTGAGGTTCATCTTGTCGTGAGGTAGGGGGCTCCACATATGTAGATGAGGTACTCTCCTTCACTTCCATGGGACAGATCTTTCCAATAGATAAATCTTGGATGGCTTCCGATGGGTCCTTGTCTCCTACATCAATAGGCATTTGCTCTACTTATGAGCCATTAGATTCATCAAACTTCACATCTACCGCCTCTTCAACCTTTCGGTGAAATTATTGTAGACACGGTAGGTGTGGGAGTTTGACCCATAACCAAGGAAAAGCCTTCATGAGTTTTAGGAGCAAATTTAGACCGACGATGCTTATCAAGGATATAGCATTTCAACCAAAGACATGAAAGTATCCCACTTGGGGTTTGTTACCGGTGAGGAGCTCGTATGAAGTCTTGCCGAGGAGCTTATGAAGATAAAGCCTGTTGATAGCATGACAAGCTGTCTCGACGACTTCTCCCCAAAAGTGCTTGATGTCTTGTATTCATCAAGCATCGTTCTCGCCATCTCTATGAGCTGCTCGTTCTTCCTCTCAACAACTCCATTTTGTTGAGGAGTGTACGTAGCCGAGAACTCATGTAGAATCCCTTCCTCATCGAGAAAAGAGTCTACATTGGCGTTCTTGAACTCCATTCCATTGTCACTCCGAACTTTCTTGATCTTCACCTCAAATTGATTTTGGGCCTTTCTGGCAAAGGTTTTGAAGATTCTCTGAACCTGTGATTTGTCATCAAGGAAAAATACCCATGTAAATCTGGAATAATCATCAACTATAACTAGACCAAAGGAGTTACCACCAAGGCTTTTGTAAGCATTGGGACCAAGAGATCCATATGAAGAAGCTCAAGCGGTCTCCTTGTGGTCATGATGTTCTTCACGGGATGACTTCCACCTACTTGTTTTCCTTCCTGACAAGCACTACAAAGTCTATCTTTGTCAAAGAGAACATCTTTAACACCAAGAATATGATCACCTTTGATTAGCTTGTCTAGATTACGCATACCAACATGTCCAAGCCTTCTATGCCATAACCAACCTTTAGCGGATTTAGCAATGAAGCAAGTTCTAGGTTGGGCTTTCTTAGTGAAATCAACAATATATAGATCACCTCTACGGATACCGGTAAATGCCATGTTATGATTGTCACGATGAAAGACTTGGCAATCTACTTTGGTGAATAGCACATTGAATCCAAAGTCAGCTAATCTAGACACGGAAAGTAAATTGTATCCAAGTGATTCTACAAGCATGACATTTTGAATAGAGCTATCATGAGATATGGCCACCTTACCAAGGCCAAGTACCTTACCTTTGGAGTTGTCTCCAAAAGTCACATACTTGCGTGGACCATCGTTCTTTGCAAGCTCTCGAAACATGTCTTCGTCTCCGGTCATGTGATCGGTGCATCCACTATCAAGAATCCACTCTTTTCCGCGGATATGTAGTCTCTCGATTTGCCATAAGATTGAGACTCTTCATGATCTTGTCTAGCTCGGTGTCCGAATCGAGTAATCATCATCATGCTCATGCTCATCATCATATTGACCCATAGATTGTTCATCATCAACACCTAGGTCAATTTGACAACTACTTGCATTAGTTTTGTCAATGTGACAATAATCATCGGAATGCAATACAAGAGCATTTCTAATTAGAACATTGATAAGACCGGATCACCCTTCTTTTCATAAGATCACGAAGCTCAAAGAAGCATTTATCAAAGTTGGGATCATTAGGCGCATCATATCAAATTCAATAGTCTTGTATAGAATTTCATCAAGACCTCTCAAAGAGTAGTCCGGATAAAGTTCTTCCAAGAACTTCCACATAGCATAGGCGCACTCAAAGTTTGTAACGAGCTTAAGCAAGTTATCGGGTAACCCTCTAATGATAAGATTTACAGTCCTAAGGTTACGAAGCAAATCAAGCTCTTCATCCATGGTGGGGTGCAAGGGGTCAAATGGAGGCACATAGGGGTTTTCAACATATTTGCGCAAGTTGTATGTCTTAAAGATAATAAGCATTTCACTCCTCCACGAGTTATAGGACACTCCATTAAGAATAGGCACTCTATGGCTAACACTCCCAAACGTAGACACGTCCATCTTCCTCCAATGGTGTGTAAACCAAAGCAATGGAAACCTGGCTCTGATACCAATTGTAGGATCGAAGAAGGTGAGAGTGTCTAGAGGGGGGGGGGATTAGACTACTCGACAAGATAAAAATTCCGTCTTTTATCAAGGACAGATTTTGGCAGATTTTGCATAACACACAAGTCAAGTAGCACACTACACATGCAATTCTAGAGTATGGGCAGCGGAAAGTAAATTGCACAAGTAGTAAAGAGAAGTGGAGAAGAGCAAACGCAATTTGGAGACGAGGAGATTTTTCTCGTGGTTCTGATAGGTGGTGCTATCGTACTTCCACGTTGATGGAGACTTCAACCCACGGAGGGTAACGGCTGCGAGAGTCCACGGAGGGCTCCACCCACGAAGGGTCCACGAAGAAGCAACCTTGTCTATTCCATCATGGCTCACGCCCACGGAGGGCTAGCCTTACTCGGGTAGATCTTCACGAAGTAGGCGATCTCCTTGCCCTTACAAACTTCTTGGTTCAACTCCACATCTCGACGGAGGCTCCCAAGCGACACCTAACCAATCTAGGAGGCACCACCCTCCAAAAGGTAATAGATGGTGTTGATGATGATGAACTCCTTGCTCTTGTGCTTCAAATGATAATCTCCCCAACACTCAACTCTCCTCACTGATTTGGCTGTGGTGGAAGAAAGGATTGAGTGGAAAGCAACTTGGGAAGGCTAGAGATCAAGCTTCATATGGTGGGAGTGGAGCAACTTGATCTCAACACAAGGGTAGGTAGTTCTCTTCTCAGAAATGTAAGGTAGGAGTGGTAGTTCTTTCTGATGGCTCTCTTAACGAATGAAGAGGGGGTGGAGGGGTATTTATAGCCTCCACACAAAATCCAACCGTTACACACATTTGACCAATCTCGGTGGGACCGAAGTTGACAACTCGGTGAGACCGAAAGTTCAAATAATGTGAACGTTGGGATTTTCAGTGGGACCGAAAATACAATCTCGGTTTGTCCGATTCGTGCAAAGACAGGAGCTTGCCAATCTCGATGGGACCGACTTCATCATCTCGGTGACACCGATTTGATGATGTATGTTCTGAAGCTTGGCAACTCAAGTTTCGTGAGACCGAGTTCGAATCGGAAAATCCGAGATTTCTAGGGTTTGGCTTTATGGCTGAGGTGGTTCATCTCGGTGTGGTGAGTTTGGAATATCGGTGGGACCGAGATTACTTATGAGTGTATATGGCGGTGAGAGTTGCTGATAGTTTAGGAGATGTATCACTAAGCACTTTGAGCAACCAGATCATCATCATAACCTCATCCCCTTTTAATAGTATTGGCTTTTCTATGGACTCAATGTGATCTTGGATCACTAAACCAAAAATGGAGTCTTGAGCTTTTGCCAATGCTTGCCTTAGCATTTTGAGGGGTCCACCTCTTGATCCTTTTGCCATGCCAATGTGATTGAATTTCTGAAACATACTTGATAAAAGCATTAGTCCAACCACAAAGTATGTTGTCATTAATTACCAAAACCACCCAGGGAGCAAATGTGCTTTCAACGGCCCTGCCGGCCACGCTGGGAGCGACGACTATCGGGTACCACTAATCCCTCAGGAGCAGGCATACACTAATCATGGGTCGCAGGAGGTGCAGGTCACCACAGCGAGCAGCTGCCCCGCTCCAGCAGTCTCTTACCCCTTAGGAGGAGGGCGTCGGGGGCTGCAGGAGAGGGGCCGAGATCCGACATCACCATCATGGCATTCGAGCAAGGCGTTCCCAGGAGGTAGGCCCTCCACTGGGGAGGTGCCTCAGGGCCTGCCCTTGGCGGAGGACCCGTGGTCGTCGGGGGAACCGCTGGCGACCGCTCTACCCCGTCGGCGGCGTCCTGGTTTCCGGTCGTCGTTGATGGCACTAGAGTGTGGCGCAAGGTGGGGCCCTCGTATGGCGATATGAAGCAAGGCTGATACCTGTGAAGAAGGCCCAGTGCCTGTGAAGCTCGCCGCCCCGTGACACTCTCACGTAATAATGAGTGGGGCTGTACACGCCCCGGAGTCTCAGGGGTGCCGGCCTCAGGCCCTGGGGCTCCCTCGCATGCCCAGTGGCAGCACTTAGCTCCACGCTGGTGAGAATACGTCCAAGACTAGACTAGGTGCCGGACGCGGCCTTTTGTTTGCTTTCGTCGCTTTTCCCTTGGTTGCTATTTTTCCCCCGCTGGATTTAAGTTGAACTCGAATTTGGAATTTGCGTGTGTTGGGGATGGGGTGCTTAGTCTCGTTCGAGCAATCTCTCGCGTTTCAGTTACGACCTCGCCTCAGATGCCTCCCCTCGCGAGCCCCTCGCGAGCCGGGTCTGGCCTAGCTCGCGTGCAGCCCAGATTGCCGCCGTCATACCCCCGCGGGAAGTTTTTTACACTGTAGATCCTACGGATTCAATCAGAAGGCGCTCGAGGCACCACAGCCTCCCACAAATTATCTCAGGACCCACGCGGGGCAAAGGTAAACTAACCGGCTGGCTCGTCACCTAGCAAACCACTTGGCACGGGCCTATGAGCAGTATAGCATTGACTAGTGCGCTTAAATATTGGTTTTACATGAGGGGCACCCCCTCCCAAAATGCTCTCACAACCATCGGGACAAAAGCCTGAGTTCTATTCATGCAGGATAAGGAAACAAGAACGGCGTGCTGTCAGTCGGATAAATCCCCCAATGCATCCTTACTAGCGGTGCCCGAGCTGTCGCTGGCATCGCTGGCCTCGCCATCGCCCTCCGTGTTGCCGCCAGCGGCGTCAGGGCCGTTCACCACGCCGCCCTCGTCGGCGGCCACGATCACGCCGTTGTTGTCTGAAGCGAAGGCCCTGACGAGGGCATCCATGTTGTCTTCCACCCAATACGCCAGGTCGTCTCGGACGGCCTGGGGGACTAGGGCGATGGCAGCGTCAAAATCGAAGTGAGGGTCCATGTTCCGGAGATGGCTGAAGACGCGGGAGAAGGCGCGCCCAAGCAATGCTCGACTCCTCTCCTCCACCAACCTGTTGGCATGAACCGACCGTGCCTCCAACTGCGTCACGATGTCGGTGAAGAACTGAAGGTTGCCGGCGTAGTTAATAGCACGCGGCTCGACAACGGCCGCCTTGCAGATGTTACCCAAGACCGTGTTGGCCCTCTCTCGGAGTGTGGAGAGCATGGGGGCGTGCTCATGCTCCAAGAGCCGCCGCTGACGCATCTCGTCCGCGTTTTGGCGAGCGACGGCCTCGGCCTCAACCACCTGTCGGCGAAGAAGAAGCACCTCGGCATGGGAAGTAGCTGACTCCCCCTGTGCTGCCTCAAGTGTGACCGGCAAGGCATCGGCCTGCCTCGTTGCTTCCTCCAGTTTGGCCCTGAGGGCGTTGGTCCTACCTTCAGCCTCGGCCCGGACCAACTCTAGCCTCTCCTTGAGCTCACGCTCGAGATTCAGGCGCGCCGTCGCCACCCGACGTCCGACCTCCTCCGCGACACGAGCTTCCCACGCAGCGACGTCGTCCTCCGCCCGTTTCACCCAGCGTTCCTCGCTCCGAGCACTCGTGCTCGCTGCTCGGCGGCTTCAGCGTCAACGCCTCACGCTCGAGCTCCGCTGGGTCGCCGGAGGCCACCTTCATCGATGCAAGGGCCGCCTCGCGCAGCTCCACCTGCTCCTCCAGTGAGCGGCACTGGGCCATGAGTTCCTGTGCCCGCTCCTCCGTGGCCTCTCGCCACCGGTCAGCCTCCCGGTCTTCTTCGACGGCCTGGGAACGGGCCTCCCGAGAGGCCGCCAGCGACGCCTTGGCCTCCTCATCATCAAGATCGCGCCGACAGTGCGAAAGGGCGGCAGCCGCCTCCAGCTCGTGCCTCTCCGCAACCAGCCGAAGGTCCTCGGCCTCAAGGCACGCGTCTTCATCAACAAGTTCCTCACCAAGCAGGTTCACCGCGTCAGCCGCCCTCCGGAGGGACCCTTGGCGAAGAGCGCGACGCTCCCGGGCGCGCTCGAGTACGTCCTCCACACCATCATCCGCCCCAAGCAAGCGCCATGGGGCACAGATCAGCACTCCCCTCTCGGGCAGGGGGCTGGGGGCTGGCGCCCTTGAGATGACCGGGTGCGCCCCGCCGAAGGCCCAACCTGAAGCCAGCCCATCTCCAAGTAAAGAGCGCCGGGAGTACCCCAGCCAATCACGGTCCACTGCCAGACGAGAAGCCCATTGCAGGCTGGCTATACCACGGGAAGGCCCGCGAAGGAAGACCCCGGGGAGCGCAGGGCCAAGTTGCGTTTCAGGAAGACTCGTCTCGCCAACCGGCCTCACCACAAGGGCCCGGCTGCTCGGGATGGTCGAAGACGATGGGAGAGGTGGAGGCAAAGGGGATGGCTCCTCATCCACCCCTGTGAGCTCGGAAGGAAGGGCCCTGCAGGGCAAGGATCAGAACAAGCAACGAAAAAGTCAGGAGCAGGAAAGAGGGAAGGCTTACTCGTCGATGGCATAGTACTTCCTCCTCTTCCGAAGGGCCTCAAAGTCCACGCGGAAGCGACCCAAGAGTTGAGCGCAGGGGTCAGCTTGCGACGAGGAGGAAGCATCGAGGCGACTCGCGTCGGGGGCGTCCGCCTGATGCGCGCTGCTGGACGCCTTGCCAAGAAGAGCGGCTGGGGCCTCGGGAGCCTCAGCCTCAGGCACTGCAAGCAGCCTCTCGCCACCTTCAACTGCGGCAGCACGGGCCTCGGGAGCCGCTTCCTCATGAGCGCTGCCAGTGCTGTCGCCTCGGCGAGGGCACCCTCGGCCTCCGGAGGCTCATGCCTCCTGCACCACCACTTGAGGAAGAGTCGCCCAGGCGGCTGCGAGGGCAACCACCACCACTGGTTCTCGCGAGGCCCCGGAGGCCAGCGGGTGCGCCCCCATTCGTCAAGATGGGCATCTGCTCACAAAGTCGCCTGCTCGAGCAGAGGTACAGAAGGCCCCCGACGAATGTCGCGGGAAGGATCCCCGATCAAGACCAACAGACCTTCCTCGAGCTTCAGCGTTAGGTCCCTTCCCGAGTCGCGATACGGTCCTCGCGATCACTGTAGGCCCACATCCGATGAGAGTGGCGCTGGAGAGGGGCGACGCGGCATAGCAAGAACTCCTTCACCACCTTGGGCGCAGTCACGCCAAGCTTACTCAGGAACTTGAAGCGGTGCTAGACAAAGGCGAGCCGGGGGCTCGCGAGCGTCACCTGGCCCCAGCCTGAGTTGGGGATAGTAGGCGAAGATGGCTCCGTCAGTAGGGGCTGGGCACCCCTACGTCCACATACAGCCACCGCTCGCGAAACCCAGGCACGGGCAGAGGAAGACTGAAGTCAATTCCAGAAGCCGCTGTCTCAGGCGCAGCAACAAAGCTCACGCACCCCAAGCATTGGGTGGGGTCGACAAGGCGCAGAGAGAAGAAGTGGTGCAGCAAGGCAACCGAGGGAAGGATGCCCGTCATTGCCTCGCAAACGAAGGCAAATACCGCAAGAAGGGTGATGGATTCAGGGCCCAGATGCATCATATGGATCTGATAATGGGAAAGCACGACGTTGAAGAAATCAGAGAAGGGGGGAACCAGTCCCACCCACAGGGCGTCGGCGAAATACCGGACCTCGGTGGGAATCCTGTCAATGGAGAAGCGAGACGCGGGTCAGGCCGTCGTCCTCCCACACTCATTGAAGATGGTGGCCAGGGCCGAGCGGACCTTGCCCAGGTCTTCTTGATTGATTATGACCGGCCAGTCGACGGCAGGGGCCGCCGTCGACGACGAGCGAGGCGGCGGCACGGGCTTCTTCCCCTTTCCCTTCCTCGGCGGGGCCATGACGATAGGAAGGGGATGGGGAAGGTTCGAGATTGGATTGGATGCAGGAGCTGGAGTTCAAGAGAAGAAAGGAAAGGGAGCGCTCAAGCAGCAGAAGGGGGAACGGCTATGTGCGGCAGTGAGTCTGCCTAGCAAGGCACAAAATAAGGAGGCGTGGGGGAACAGTGCCGCCCACATCCAATCAACCGCCACGCGGCGCCCAAGGCCGCAGGCTGTTAGGGCCCGCGACGCTTCGCACTTGCCCTTTCGCCTCTCTGCTCGGCCAAGTTCGGGCGCGCCATGGGCCCGGGGGCTACTGTCGGCGTTCTAGGAACGGGGTCCCAGACTTGCTCGCTCGTGGCCACTGGCGTGGCTCAAAGGAGGCCCAAAGACAAAGACAACTTCATCAACGCAAGCTCAAGACCTCGCGAGGGGCAAGCCTCATGGGCGGACGACAAGGAGCTTCCTCGAGCACGGCCTCGTCAGGCTGGCTCATGAGGAGGCGGAGAGTTCAAGGCGGGTACCTCGCGAGGTGCCAAGACGCAAGCCATGACGACTGGGGCGCGATCGGCGCCAGCCCGCGCTGTGTCCTCCTTTCCTCTTTGGTGCAAAGGGAGCAAGCGCAGGCGAGAGCATCAAGCAAAGGCGTCCATTTCGGTGCAACAATACCAAGACCATCCCAACGGCCAGAAGGAAGTCATGGTGGAGCCCGAGCCGGCGTCACCACCAGAGCCTTTGATAGGCAAGGACCAACTTTAGTCAGGATAAGTGTACCCGTTGTTCCCCTTGAAAATGGCCAATTGTTGGCGCCCTTCCCACTCAATATTTGGGAAGAGGCCAGGGCCTTTGCCTATAAATAGGACTAGCCACCCCCAGGGTAGAGGCATCTCGACCTGACCTAGCAATCAGGATCCCCACCAAGAAACCAGTAGATAGAGCGATTGAACTCGTCCCAGCAGTTCGTCGCACCAGCCAAGAACAGACCCTCGCGAGGCTGTTCTGTCTTGTATTGTTCATCATCGAGCCCAAGAGGCAATCCACCACACCACACACTGGAGTAGGGTATTACACCACAATGGTGGCCTGAACTAGTATAAATCTTGTGTCTCTTGTGCTGTTCAGTTTGGTAGTTTAGGTCCTAGCGATTCGGCGAGGAGCGAGACGGTAGAGGGTTGAACCTCCGCGCGCACCCTAGTGTTCGAACCTCAAGGGTCTGCCGGAACCCGAAATCCGACAATAATCATCCAGTTACGTTGTGATGTTTGATAGCACATAAGGCATTCCTCCGGTGTCCGATAGTTGCATAATCTCATAGTCGGAGGGTGGGTCTATTATGATAACACCCCTTAAGAGCCTTATTCTGCTAACACTCCGTCGTTCAGCGCACAACAAACCGAACCGCATCGAGAATAGAAAAAACCCACCCCACCCCCTCCACCTTCTTTCTCCTGCAGTGCATCGCACTCCCTCCACCTTATCCCCCCGTGACCCAAACCCACTCCCCTCCTGGCTCCTCCCCGCCTGCGCCATGGCCCTGCCTCCCCAGATCCACTCCCTCCCCGGCCACCCCGGCCACCACCCACCGTCGCCCGCCACCCCCTCAGCTTCCCCGCGCCATCGGCCCCAGCCACCACCCACCGCGACCCGCCCCCGGCCACCACCCACCACGACCCGCTCCCGGCCACCACCCACCGCGACCCGCCCCCGGCCACCACCCACCACGACCCGCTCCCGACCACCACCCACCACGACCCGCCCCTGGCCACCACGTATGCCGCCTACCCCGGCCACCGCCTACCGCCGCCTACCCCACTCCACCCCGTCCGAATCCGCTGATGGGACGGGCATCTCCCATTGCAGTTCCCACTCTTGACCTCCAGAACAAGAGTGCCGCCCCATCTCCTGACCTCCAGTGCCAGAGCCCCGCCCCCACCTCGATCCTGACCTCCTGTCGGCCCGGGATCCTCTCGCACCCGCGTTAGGCGAAGACGATCGGCACCGTCGACTGCGGCTAGCGCGCATGGGAGATGCCCTTTGCAGGTGGTGGCTGAAATGTCAATCACCACCACACTCTTCCCCCTCTGTACTCATCGCCGGTGCCCTCGTGGCCTTCCCAACCTCCCGCACCTCCAATTCCTCAACTCCGGTTGCCCACCAAGGGCTAGGGAGGGCTTCCAGATCTGCGTCGACCCTGCCTAGCGCAGATCCAACTGCCGGAGGTGGATCCAAGGGTGCCCATGCAGTCCACTATGTGGGACCACGCCTCCGAGCTCGGCCTCTCCCCTCACCTTCTTCCCTGCACCGCCATGTCGGGCGTAGCCGCCAAGGCCAGATTCACCACCCCACTGTCGTGCCTCCCCCGTCCGGATCTAGCTGGGTCCTTCAGGACGGATTCCCCACCTCGGACCTCTCTTCCACCTCTGATCTCGCTGGTCTCTTGGATGGATGCATTTCAACAAGGCTGCTCTGCAGTCCAGCGATCATCGTGGTGCAGCTCGGCGACGCCAGTGATGTGGTACACTTGCAAAATTTTGTAGTTTTTGCTTGCAGGTAGTGTGCGCTGCTTCAGGTGAGCTAGCCTCCGTGCAGTCCGCCGGCACGTTTGTGCAGTGCGGCCCGTGCATGTGTGTAGTATATGGTGCATTCTGAATGAAGTTTGTGGGGAGACATGTGTTGAGAAAATGTAGTTTGGAGTATCTGCACATGCAGTGCAAACGCTGCTTTTTGTGTTTGTGGATTTTTTTGTATAGAGATTACAGGGACTCATTTTGATTTGCAGCGAAACATGGTGATGTTCAGACACGAGCATGCAGTTTGGACCATGTGGACATGCAGTGCAAAAATGGTGTTTTCCGTGTTTGATGATTTGATGTATAGAAGTTATATGGACTCGTTTGAAAATTGTTTACAAAGGAAATTCATTTCGAATTGTGTTGCAGCTCAATTCCCTTGACCATGTGGTTCGCTTCTTTGCACGTGTACAGCACGCCAATGTGGAAATCCAAAACTCCAAACAGAAAAAAAGAAAGAAGGAAATGCAGTGCAAAGATGTGTTGAAAGAAAAATGGTAGTGAAACAACAAAAGAAGTAATGCTATTCACTAGACCATTTGAAGCAGTGCGGTCGGCCGTCTGATGCTGTTCATCTTGTAAGTGCAAAGAAAATTGTTACCGAAACGACAAAAAAAGTAATGCGGTTCACTTATCCATACTTTTGCTTTTCACTTACACCCGACGTGAAGTCCGGTCCACTTACTCATCTGAGAAAAATTTACATGTAAATAAAATAAATCATGCAGTTCGCTTGACCGTCTAATGCAGTACAGTTTTCAGTCTGAAGAAGTGCGTTCTTCTGTCTGATGCAGTACAGGCGTCGATTTTTGTGTCGCGAAAAAACAGTTTCCTCGGTAAATCAAAACTGCTCTTAAACCATAAGGAAGTAGAGAGAGTGTTCTACATGAAAAAGTTGCGTCTCATCGATATATTTCCAAGGGTGTATCATTTGGATCGTTCCGACGAGCGGTTTGAATTTTTTTAATGAAAAACGGTTGCTGCCACTCGTCGTCCGCCGCACGATTTTCAAAATTAACTAAAAACCGTAAGGAATCTCAAAAACATTTTAACATATGAAAGTTGTGCCTCGTCCGTAGCTTTCCAATGGCGTATCATACGCCTCCTTTCGACAAACAGTTAGAAAACTGGAGCTAAAACAGTACCAAAAATTTTAAAAAAATTGAAAAACAAAATTCCGTGATTTAGTAAATTTGAAACTACTCTTAAACCGCAACGAATTAGAGAAAATAATAGATATGAAAAAGATGCGCCTCGATGATATATTTCCAACGGTGTATCATTTGGTTCGTTCCGACGAGTGGTTTAGAAGAAATTGCGAAAAAATGCTCGCTGCCACTCGTCATGGGCCGCACCATTTTCAAAACTGCTAAACCGTGTGGAATCTCGAAAAGTGTTCAACATGTTGAAGTTGTGCCCATAGCTTTTCAACGGTATATTACACGCCTCATTCCGATAAACGGTTCAAAAACTAGAGCGAAAACAGTACCGAAAAAACAACGCGTGCAGTTTTTTCCGACGAGAAGTTCACTCGTGTGAGTACTGCAACACACTTGGTTTAAAGAATGACATGCACTTGCGTTGAGCGTGCAGTGCGGAAGTGTTATCATAATAGTTATTCTGCTAATATTAGCAGAATAGACCGGCTGTATATATATATGACATGAAGAAAGCAGTAGCAATAAAACTGAACGATCATTACGCTAAGCTAACGGATGGGTCTTGTCCATCACATCATTCTCCTAATGATGTGATCCCGTTCATCAAATGACAACACATGCCCATGGCTTGGAAACTTAACCATCTTTGATTAACGAGCTAGTCTAGTAGAGGCATACTAGGGACACGGTGTTTTGTCTATGTATTCACACATGTATCAAGTTTCCGGTTAATACAATTCTAGCATGAATAATAGACATTTATCATGATATAAGGAAATATAAAATAACAACTTCATTATTGCCACTAGGGCATATTTCCTTCAGTCTCCCACTTGCACTAGAGTCAATAATCTAGTTCACATTGTGTGGAGCTAATCTAGCTAATTGCTCCCGCTTTCAATATGTATCCAGATTAAGACTCAGAGTCATCTGAATCGGTGTAAAACCTTGCATCGACGTAACACTTTACGACGAATTCTTTATCACCTCCATAACCAAGAAATATTTCCTTAGTCCTCTAAGGATAACTTTGACCGTTGTCGAGTGATCCACTCCTGGATCACTATCGTACCCCCTTGCCAAACTCATGATAAGGTACACAATAGGTCTGTTACACAGCATAGCATACTTTACAGAACCTATGGCTGAGGCATAGGGAATGACTTTCATTCTCTTTCTATTTTCTGCTGTGATCGGGTTTTGAGTCTTACTCAACTTTACACCTTACAACATAGGCAGGAACTCCTTATTTGACTATTCCATTTTGAACTACTTCAAAATCTTGTCAAGGTATGTACTCATTGAAAAATCATATCAAGCGTCTTGATCTATCTCTATAGATCTTGATGCCCAATATGTAAGCAGCTTCACCGAGGTCTTTCTTGGAAGAACTCCTTTCAAACTCTCCTTTATGCTTTCCAGAAAATTCTACATCATTTGCGATCAATAATATGTCATTCACATATACTTATTAGAAAGGCTGTAGTGCTCCTACTCACTTTCTTGTAAATACAGACTTCACCGCAAGTCTGTATAAAACTATGTGCTTTGACCAACTCATCAAAGCGTATATTCCAACTCTGAGATGCTTGCACCAGTCCATAAATGGATCGCTGGAGCTTGCATACCTTGTTAGATCCTTTAGGATCGACAAAACCTTCTGGTTGCATCATATACAACTCTTCTAATAGATATCCATTTAAGGAATGCAGTTTTGACATCCATTTGCTAGATTTCATAAAATATGGCAATTGCTAACATGATTCGGACGGACTTAAGCATTGCTACGGTTGAGAAAATCTCATTGTAGTCAACATCATGAATTTGTCAAAAACCTTTTTGCGACAAGTCGAGCTTTGTAGGTAGTAACACTACCATTAGCGTACGTCTTCCTCTTGAAGATCCATTTATTCTCAATGGGTCGCCGATCATCGGGCAAATCCACCAAAGTCCACACTTTGTTCTCATACATGGATCCTATCTTAGATTTCATGGCCTCAAGCCATTTATCGGAATCTGGGCTCATCAAAGATTCTTCATAGTTCGTAGGTTTGTCATGGTCATGTAACATGACCTCCAGAACAGGATTATCGTACCACTCTGATGCGGATCGTGATCTGTTTGACCTATGAGGTTCTGTAGCAACTTGATCTGAAGTTTCATGATCTTTATCATTAGCTTCCTCTCCAGTTGGTGTAGGCATCACGGGAACTGATTTCTCAGATGAGATACTTTCCAAATTGAGAGAAGGTATAGTTACCTAATCAAGTTCTACTTTCCTCCCACTCACTTCTTTCGAGAGAAACTCCCTCTCTAGAAAAGTTCCGTTCTAGCAACAAAGATCTTGCCTTTGGATTTGTGGTAGAAGGTTTACCCAAATGTTTCCTTAGGGTATCTTATAAAGACGCACTTCTTCGATTTGGGTTTGAGCTTATCAGGCTGAAGCCTTTTGACATAAGCATCGCATCCCCAAACTTTAAGAAACAACAACTTAGATTTATTGCCAAACCACAGTTCATACGGTGTCATCTCAATGGATTTTGACGGTGCCCTGTTTAACGTGAATGCAGCTGTCTCTAATGCATAACCCCAAAACGATAGCGGTAAATCAATAAGAGACATCATAGATCGCACCATATCTAATAAAGTGCGGTTACGATGTTCGGACACACCATTACGCTGTGGTGTTCTGATGTCTGCTAGAACTACATCGGTATTTCCCCAAAGAGGAAGGGATGATGCAGTATAGCGATGGTAGGTATTTCCCTCAGTGGTGAGACAAAGGTTATCGAACCAGCAGGAGAACCTCCTCACACCATGTAAACAACACCTGCACACAAATAACAAATACTCGCAACCCGACATGTTAAAGGGGTTGTTAATCCCTTTCGGGTACGGCGCCTCAAGATAGGCGAATAACATGAGATGAAAGTGGTAGGTGGGATAAATAGATTGCAAAACAAATAAACTGCAGCAAGGTATTTTTGTATTTCTGGTTTAATAGATCTAAACATAAATGCAAAGGAAAATAGATCGGAAAGGCAAATGTGATGAAAAGAGACCCGGGGGCCGAACGTTTCACTAGTGGCTTCTCTAAAAAAATAGCAAACGATGGGAAAACAATTACTGTTGGGCAATTGATAGAACTTCAAATAATCATGAAGATATCTAGGCAATGATCATTATATAGGCATCACGGCCAAGATTAGTAGACCGACTCCTGCCTGCATCTACTACCATTACTCCACACACCGGCCGCTATCCAGCATGCATCTAGTGTATTAAGTTAATGGAGAAACATAGTAATGCAATAAGAATGATGACATGATGTAGACAAGATCCGTCTATTTATTTTCTTAGATATAGACCCCATCTTGTTATCCTTAGTAGCAACGATACATACGTGTTGGTTCCCCTTCTGTCATTGGGATCAAGCACCGTAAGATCGAACCCACTACAAAGCACCTCTTCCCATTGCAAGATAAATAGATCAAGTTGGCCAAACAAAACCCAAATATCAGATAAGAAATACGAGGCTATAAGCAATCATGCATATAAGAGATCAAAGAAGACTCAAATAACTTTCATGGATAAAAACAAAGATCTGATCATAAATTCAAAGTTCATCAGATCCCAACAAACACACCACAAAAGGCTTACATCATATGGATCTCCAAGAGACCATTGTGTTGATAATCAAGAGAGAGAGAAGAAGCCATCTAGCTACCAAATACGGACCCGTAGGTCTACAAAGAACTGCTCACGCGTCATCAGAGAGGCACCAATGGAAGTGGTGAACCCCTCTGTGATGGTGTCTAGATTGAATATGGTGGTTTTGGACTCTGCGGCGGCTGGAATTGATTTTCGTCGACTCCCCTAGGGTTTCTAGAATATTGGGGGTATTTATAGAGCAAAGAGGCGGTTCAGGAGGCACCCGAGGTGGGCACAACCCACCAGGGCGTTCATCAGCCACTAAGCCAACCCGATTTATCCTGAGATACATCCTCAACACTCAGCAGCCACTCCTCACCACTCATTTTCTAATTGATTCATTACTAATTAGGCAAGACTGTCATTAGGGTTTGCTGTGTACTGAGTGCTACCTACACTTAATGGTTCAGATATTTCAGTAATCTTTAGTACCTGTAAAGTTCACAGGGTTTCAAAATTCCAGCCCTAGGACTAGATACTAGTCATGTTGGATTGTTTGTCATAGTGACATTGACCCAGATTACTACTGCAAGCCAGGTTTGCTGGCAATTTTACTTGTCTTTCTTACTCATACGATATGATATCCAATTATTCATGTCGATTAGTTGCAAACAATAAGTTCTAGACTAACTTCTTGATTCAGATTTTGGACGGTCTCTTACTGCAGTTACAATTCAACATACTTGTCCTAGTATGCTCACAAGTAATGATTGATTCACTACCTCTATGCTTGCCCTGTCAAATTTGTTGTCAATATTCTTTTAGGTGGACCACCCTGTTTCAAAATACTGGAACCGCAGACATGAGTGAATAGTATTTATCTGTGTGATCTCTTCCATCATGTGTGGGCAACGAACACTGCATTCTATAGAAAGAAAGTTGCATAACCACATTTTACATAGACTACGATCTCTTACATGGAATACAATCTGCCTACTTGCTTTGTGTCGCACTACAAGCACTCCACCCTTGAAGCTAAAAATTATGCCACTCATACGTCCTTAGTTTATTTGTTTAAATACGAATTTCATATGATTCTAATGTTCCTACTTTAGTTTTGAAATGTGTGTCCCCCTGTTATAGAGACATAAGAGGTTTGTACTTCTATGTGTGGTCTGGTCAGCACGGTTGGGGGATGAACTTTTTCTACGGAGTGGTTTGTAGGGAGAAACTCTTCGAGTTGAATCCGCCATGCATTCCATAGATAATCTGACTAATTTTTATGTTTTCTTTAATCTCATATACTGAACACCATCATAATGATTATGAGCTTGCGTGCATGAAAAGAATAAAGCAGAACAATGCCATGGCTGTCAAACTTAGTATTAAGGGACTGAAATCAAATCCGGATGCAATGCAATGCAAACGCTCTCCACCTATAGATTCATGCTCAGAATATGATCCTAACATTGATTCTGAGCTAGAGGGAGACCTAAGTCAATGTAGCTCCCTAGTGGAGGAGTCAGAGGCAGATGCCCTATCTTATTCACCCATCAAGGTGCTTGCTCTAACTTTCCAAGGTTATATTAGTCGCACATATCATGCAACCGATGCTTTGCATGCTTCTACTTTGTTGCACTGCCATTAGCTTAGTTTACATATCGTGTATGTGAATACGCCCTGCCTATCCATTTTGAGTACATATTCCATCTGCCATCATACCATATTTATCCATCCAAATGTTGTTCTTGTGTATCATACATTGAAAAGGAAGAGGGCGATTGCTGATCACGGAGGAGCACGAACAAACTATTTGGAAAAGGTAGTGACACCTGATAAATCAAATAGTCCATTAGGTGTACTTGCAATATCACTAAACCTAGAAGACATGGTCACAACTCTAGCAGACTCTTGTCGGCATTCTGGGAATAGGGGTACCCAGACTTGCCTGCCTGCGGCCCACGGCATGGCTCCATCAACGGCCTGGTATGGCCTAGCTTTGACATCGACAACTCAAGACCTTCACGAGGAGCCAAGCCTCACGAGGCGAATGAGGGAGTCCTGGACTAAGGGGTCCTCGGGCGTCCGAGCTATGTGATATGGGCCGGACTAATGGGCCATGAAGATATGAGATTAAAGACCCTAGGTCCCTTTGCATGGGGCTCTCCTTTGCATGGGTGGCAAGCTTGGCGTTCGGATCATGCACCTTACTTTATCTGTAAACCGACTTTGTACAACCCTAGGTCCCTCCGGTGTCTATATAAGCCGGAGGGTTTAGTCCGTAGGGCAATCATAATCATACAGGCTAGACACCTAGGGTTTAGCCATTACAATCTCGAGGTAGATCAACTCTTGTAACCCCTATACTCATCAAAGTCAATCAAGCAGGAAGTAGGGTATTACCTCCATTTAGAGGGCCCGAACTTGGGTAAACATTATGTCCCCTACCTCTTGTTACCTTCGATCCTTAGACGCATAGTTCGGAACCCCCTACCCGAGATCTACCGGTTTTGACACCGACATTGGTGCTTTCATTGAGAGTTCCACTGTGTCGTCACCAAGAAGGCTCGATGGCTTCATCAATCATCCATAACAATATCGCCCTGAGGGAGAATTTTCTCCCAGCCAAATATTCATATTCGATGGCTTTGCACTGCGTGCCAATTTGATTGGCCATCTGGAGTAGATCGATAAGTATGCCCCTGGTCATCTGATCAGTTTTGGAAACCTAAACTATGTCGCTGATATCCGAGGAGACTTGATCTTCCAAGGGTTCGCAGCCTCAACTGCAGCTCCGGCCTTAGATCCGGAGCACCTCATCGAGTCCGAAGACAAGAATTTAGAGCCCGTAGGACTCTCCAGAGCCGTAGAGCTCAACACCGGAGATATGGAGGGGATTGTTTCACCGGCAGGCCCGGAGTTATACCAGGATCCCTTCATCAACACAAAGCCGGATTCCTCCCCAAACACCAGACCCAAACTCTAGAGGTCCGTGTTATGCGAGCTCGGCCTGAGAACTCCTGTCCTGCCCTGCTCCAGGACTCTCGCTCCCCTGTCCAAACCTCACTCTTAAACGAGGCCCTGTGATGAGGACATGACTACCTTGGATAAGACCAAAAATATTGCATATATGCTTATTTGTCAGGTGATTTCTAGTGCAAACTATCCAATAATATATTTATGTTATCCAGAACAAAAATACTTCACATACTTTTGTGTTTTGTCTAATTGCAGGTGTATGGGACATTTGTACAATCCACATTTGAAGATAAGGGAAAAGGAGAAGTTTAGGTGCTGTTCAAAAAGTCTTCTCACGTCACTTTTGGGACAAGAGAACATAGAGTCCAAGTCTCTCATGTTCTGGATTCAGATTCGGACTGCACAGACATACCTGACTCAAAACGCCAACAACTTTTTCATACGGACTCCGAATTGGGTGATTCTTTTTTGAGTTAATACCACTATTCATACATAAACTTGTAGGGGTGGGAACAGTTTCATACAAAAACTAAAAAACCCCACAAAACTAGCCCCCCAACTTGTCTGCTGTAACAAATTCATACAAAACCTCTGTGGATGCGACATTTGGCATGCCACGCTGGATTTTGGCCTGCGCCTGTAATTTTACAAAAGCCCCCTCGCACTCTGTGTATTTTACAAAAAGCCCCCCGCCCTCTCTCTCTGCATCGATTCCCCAATCGTAAATCCCTAGCCGTCGCCCTCCCCTTTGCCGTCGCCCTTGTCCGCCGCCAGCCGTCTCCGCCTTCCCCTCCGACGCCAGCCGTCTCCGCCGCCCTCTCCGTCGGCAGCCGTCTCGGCCGCCCTGTCGAGATGAAGGGGTGCACATCATTGAGCGGGAAGCAGCAGGCAGGACGCCGTGGAGCAGGGGCGTCGTCGTCCTCAAGCCACCCTCTCCCGCTCAATGGATGTGACCTCGCCGGTGCCGACATGACGAAGGATGGCGAGCCTTGGGCGAAAATCACCGGAGAGGTGCGCTACATGGATGTCGATTTCTGCAAGGTGCGTGTCCCCCTTCCCCTCGCCGATTTGGTTCGGATGCCCATGAATTTGGGCTTTCCTGATGCTAACATTTGATTTGATGGCCATGGTAGGGGACTGAAAACCTACCTGAATTTGACTGGAGTATACCTGTATCCTCTCCTGATGCTGCTTTCAATGGCACTGACAAAAGTGACCATTGTTGCCACTTACTGAACCCTGCGAGATGAGTTTGCTCTGATGGATATGACTATGGTCGTAGATTTCTTGTTTGTCCTCGTGAGGTTAGTCAAGTGCCCAACTTTTGTTTAAAAAAGTGTGTTGTTTATCTGACCATTGTTATATGTTGATCTGACCATTGTTGTACTGAAAAATTGGTGTGTTTTGCAGGGTTATGATACATGTGCTTATCTGAAGTGGGTGGACAAAGAATGGCAGGGGAGACCTAGGCAGGTGATTGGCAAACTTGCTGAAGAGAATGTGGCTCTTCAGAAATTTGTGTTTGACAAGGATGCTGAAATTATGAGGCTGAAGGAAGAAAGGAAGGCCATGATCATGAAGCACAAGAAGGAGATCAGAACTAGGGATAGGAGGGAAATTTGGTTAGCCTGTTTGGTCTGCTGCTCTGCACTGTTGTATGGTGTTGTAGCACTAGTGATAAGAGGTTTTGTGTAGTAAGTTAGGTAATTTAGTATTTGGCATGATGTGAGAGGTGAAACTATTTGTTATCAGTTGCTACTTGTACTGATTATATGAGATCAATGGCTACCTATTATCTATGTTCAGTGTTGTAAACATTCCAAACTAGAATCAGTGGCTTGAAATGAAATCAGTGGCTATGTTCAGTGTTCTGTTTACTTAACTGAAAATTCTATTATTTGACATGAAATCAGTGGCTTGTTTACTTAACTGAAATCAACGATTCTCTTATTTGACATGAAAATTCAGTTAACTTAAGCACTAGGTTAAGCTTGAACTTTTGCTGAACTTTTCTTCCAAATGTACCCAAGTCCATGCTCTTGTTGTCTCTGAACTCATCCATAAATATCTCAGTCAGGTACTTCACTGTCAAGCACTTGGAATCCCATGTTTTCTGACAGGTGTGCTCTCCATTGTACTCTCTGATGACAATGCTTCCTGTTCTATTGTCTCTAGATGCTTTCAACCTCCAAGGGCAATCAGGTTGACACACACCAATGAATCTCTCTGCCTCATTTCTAGCTTTGATGATTTTCACTCTGTTTTTGATCGTATGCAAGGATCGCTTCCTTACCTCTTTCATTTCTCCAAATACTTGCCCAACCACAAGATTGGGTTGCTCATGTCCATTTCGCATTGAATGTTCGAATGTATATTTCAACTTCTCCAACTCATCTTTTGACAGTTGAGCTCATCATCATCCAAAGGATCTTCCTCCTCAAATATCTCTTCCTCTTCTTCATTGTTGTCATTCAATGATTTGTCCACATTCTGAGCAAACAAATCATCATCTCCATCTTCACAATCATAGTCACTCTCATAAAAGTCTGAGTCAGTTTCATTCAACTCTCCTTCTCCATCATTGTTTTCAACTGCATTATCTGCATTGTCTGCATCTGCATCATGATCTGACTCTGCATCCTCTCTTTCCATTGCATTCTCTGCATCATGATCTGCCACTGCATCCTCTCCTTCCTCTGCATTCTCTGCATCATGATCTGCATCCTCTCCTTGTTCTTCATCCTCATTTCCATCTGCAGTTGGGCATCCCTTTAGTATGATTTCAGGATATAATGTCTGAATCTTGTTCTCCTCATCAACTAACAAATCCAATGTCTTGACTTCTCTGCTGAACCTCACCATAGCAGTTATAACATCTGGATTGTCCAGACATAGCAGGCCATCACCATAGTCTTTATCCGCAAAATCCAAAGACACCTTGATTTGAGGGTCAGAGGGTCATAGTCCATCCTTGACAAGCAATACTTGATCATCCCTAGTGACCATGTGTCTGAATGACAATAGTCAAAAGCTTCATGACTGCACCCAATGTAAGAGAAATTCAATTCTCCACCTATGCATTCCCCCAAGAAAATTCCATTGTGCTCAAACTCCACTTAGAAAAACTGGCTAGCTTCTCCATTTGTCACTGCAACAATTGACAGATGATATATTCAGTGCAACTCAATCTTAGTTTCAGTGATCAAACTCTAACTGAATCTGTACTTGATTTTCAAACACAACTATGTACTGAATATCAACTAAAAAACAACCCTTTCATCACAAATCAATGGTAAAAGTGCTGACTTTCATCTAAAAAAAGCCATGTACTTTTGCATAACAGGGAAAGTCAGCATTTTTACACTGAAATATGAACTAAAATACCACCCTTTTCATCACATTGTACACTGCATCTACAATTCAGTGCAACAATAGCATATAATCTCTAAATATGTAAACAATAAAATCACATCAAAAGACCCTAGATCAACCCCCCCTTTCCTGTATGCTACCCAAAAACCTAGATCAAATCCCCTCACATTGCCCTTGATTGACCCCCCCAATTCCTCAAATCAGCATCAAAAACCCTAGACAAGCTCATGGAAACTACTTCCCCTACGAACCTTGGGGACGCACACAACCAACACTAGTGAGCAGATCGACCCAATTTTCAACCCTACATCGCCATGATCGGCCTCAAAAACCCTAGTCGCCTACCGCAGAACAGGGAAGCAGAGGAACAGGGGAAGCGCCAGGTGCAGGTCCTTACCGTATTCAGGAGGGAACTCGCCGGGTTCCCTGCGCCGCTGCTCCATGGCGCCTTGTGTCGCCGCCGATGAGGCCGACGGCGGCGTCGCCTCGCAGGAGGAGCGAGCAGAGATGAGGAGGAACAGGGGACGTGGGCGAAAGAAGGGGAAGGTTTTGGAAGGGCTTTGCATCGGGGGCGACGACCAGGTGCTTTACTGTCCAGGGATGGATTTGTCTGCGAAATTGCTAAAGCGAGGGTTTCTTTGTAAAAACGTGATCCGGGCCCGACAGAGCCTACATGGCATGCCACGTGTGCAGTTCGGGATGGTTTTGTATGAATTTGTTACAGCAGACAAGTTGGGGGGCTAGTTTTGTGGGGTTTTTTAGTTTTTGTATGAAATTGTTCTCACCCCTACAAGTTTATGTATGAATAGTGGTATTAGCTCTTCTTTTTTTGTTGGAAAGTAGATTTCATGCTCTTTCCAGCACAATTGGAATCACCTTAAAAGCCGTCCGGAGCGTTGAGTTATAGACGAAACAATCTGACGCTGCACCAGAATCCGAGTCAAACTACAAGTCCAAAGGTGTTACGTCACCTCCACTTGGGCCCATTGGCCTTGTACGACCTAGGGTTAGTTTTAGCCTGCCTTGGGACGTTCTCCCACCTCCTTGGCCGCCACCCTTGCTCCTATATAAGTAGATCCATCTAGTAGCTTTTTCCTTGGGATTTGTTTAGTTAAAGTTAGCCATTGCAACCGTGTACTTCGTTTGTGTCCAACGACTGGACTAAGACCGCTTACGGATCCCCACCTTTATCAATACTTCATACATACCCGCAATATTCAGATTGCTTTTATCATATTCTTGCTTGTTCTTCGATTGCTTGCAGGAATAGACCTTCGTGGTCGGTTGATTGTGCTCGCGTGGTCAATAACCTCTCGGAGTTGGTTTAGCGATTGCTAAGGCGCAACGTCGTGCATGTTTGTAGTCGGATCGTCAAAGTCGTCTCCACCAAATCGATAGTTATCATCTCATCGAAAGATCGGGACACCCCGCCTCTATCAAGTGGTATCAGTTTTCAGGTTGCTCGGTGAGAATTTCCAGTTTTCCTAGATTAGATTTATTTTCTTACCTATTGTCCATGAAAAAGCCACACAAAAAAGTTAGATCTATTCATCCTTTATCCAAGCCAGTCTGAACCTTTGCAATTTTCTATTCATTGCTTGCATAGTTGAATTATCGGTTGCATCGTCGTGTCAGTTGTTGGTCTTAGTGTCTAGTTCCTTTAGAGTTTCGAGTTCTGTTCACGTTAGTCACGCCGCCGCTGCATCATTATCCCTTCCGCTGTCCACCATCCCATCTATTAATTTCCACCACGTGCTACGCGCTGTTCATTAATCATAGTTGAGGTCATTCACATCTTCGCCTGATCCAATCTGCATCTTATCTAGTTTGTCTTGGAAAGAGGGAGAAAAAAAAGAGAGAAAAAAAAGAGAAAAAAGGGAAAAAAAAGAAAAAGAGAGAGAAGAAAAAGAAAAAAAAGCATGAGGAAAAAAAAAGAGAGAAGAAAAAAAATCGGATCTATCTAGAATCAATCTCGTACCTGAATTCGGATAGAATCTGTTTTGCGTACTGTTCAGTAAAACAGGTGTATCTTCCTCATACGAAGTCCGTTTTGGCTCCGTAAGTACTCAAATTGAAGCTAGCGACGAGCCGCATGTAAATAGTTGCAGAAGCAAGTTCAATATTTGACACCTCAAAATCGGCTTCTAAATAGGTCTTTTTGCCCTCCGAAGTTCGTGAACACAGCTTGTTCCAATTTTTCAGGCCAGTTTTAGAATTCTTTGACTCCTCATATCAACTCGGAATTGAGTGATTCTTTTTGCATTGGAAAGCTTGAGTTAGTAGCATTCTTTGAAAGAATTTATCAGAAAATTGGCTCAAACTTTTCAAGAGGAAAGTTGGAGAGAGAGTTGTTGTATGTCCTGCTTGGTAGTTGTTTTTCATCATTATCTTCACTACCGTTGTGATCTTCACTTATATCTTGCTGTCAAGAGCTACTTAGTATCCTTCATTGATGCTAGTTGTGCTACGCCGTGACCTCATTAGTGTTCTAGGCTCACGTCTCTAGTCCGGTCTAGCCTAGGACCAGCACAGTACCGTCGTTGAGCGTTTATTCAACATTGCATCTCTGAATTGATTATTGCTAATCTTTTGCTACCATATATAGCCAACCCAGCTCCACATATTTCTACACCGTGTATCGTCGTTCCCCAGCAATCGCTTTACACAATCTTGAGTTATTTGACATCTCTGGTTGCTGTCACCACCGCCGCATGGTAAGAACTTGTAAGATATTGATATTTGCTTTCTTGTGAGCACTTTACAACCACATCCTAGTAGTTCATAGGAACATTATTCTGGAATTTTATTTCTTGTTTCTACTAATCATGACAGGTTCCGGAGATAGAAGTTCTTGGACGACGGACACATCTTCACCATCACGAGAGTTGGGACAACACACACAACCACATGGTCAGGTTATCTCTTTACCGTCATTTGAGGGTAGATTTAATCCTGCTATTTATATAGCTTGGGAGTTTGAAGTAGAACAAGTTTTTAGTAACCATGACTTTTCTGAACTTGAGCGAGTACGAGCTGCCACTAGAGCATTTACTGGTTTTTCTTCAGTTTGGTGGAGTGTGCATTGTAAGAAAAATATTGATAACCAACCCACAACTTGGAAAGATTTGAAATATGTAATGAGACAACATTTTTTCCCTCCTTACTATTGCCGTGAATTGCTTCGCAAATTTGAACAATTTAAACAAGGCAACAACACTGTTCGTGCTTACTACAAAGAGTTCAAATCTTATATACATCATTGTGACATAGAAGAATCTGAGGATGATACAATGAATAGATTTTTTGGTGGTTTGAACCATGATATTCAGGCAAGATTTCAGTATATTCCTCGTTGCATTACTGGTATGTATGTTCGTGCTTGTACCTTTGAGAGACGATTCTGAGGAGGATGCATTGGGTGACTACAACAACTACAATTCCAGTTCATGCTCACCACCGCGGTTGGTTCCTCCATCGTTGCACCTACTAGAGCAGCCCCACCTCGGAGCGCGACATCATCTCAAGAGTATGGTGCATTGTCTACGTCTGTAACTACATCAGCTCGTCTTTGCGACAAGGTAACAGATAAAGGTATTGATGATATAACTTCACATGAGAATGATGCATCCCTAGTTAACTTGAATGCATCATGTGTTGACTTACCTGGTGATTTGAGCACAACACCTATTTTAGAGAATCTTGATACTGTCATGAATGCGTCATGTGATCAAACAATTGAAATACCAACAATTTTGAGTGCACCCATTGAATTAACTGTTGATGCAAAAGAATCAATGTTCAATCATTTTGATATGACCTCTAATCTTGGTGATGATTCTGTGTCGAATGACTCATTGCATGTTTGCTTATCTAAGCATGTTGTAGCATGTAAATTTGATTCAAATAAGGTTTATTCACCAATGTTGGGATGGTTTAATGATGAACATTGTCAATCTTTTGAAATAAATAAGAGCTTCACTTATATGTGCAAACTGAGTTGCAATATTTTCATGCCTTCCAGTTCTTGTGCTAATTTGTTGGCTTTAGATTTTATGAACTATGTAAGTTACTCATCTATTCATGTGTCATATATGCAAAAATCAAGGGAAGTAAAAATGGATGACCTATACATATACAACATGTACACCTTGTCTCTTTTGTTAGCCACATTTCAGATTAAGCAACGCCGAGGACGGCTTTGTTTTCAAGAAGGGGAGGATGATGAGGACATGACTACCTTGGATAAGACCAAAAATATTGCATATATGCTTATTTGTCAGGTGATTTCTAGTGCAAACTATCCAATAATATATTTATGTTATCCAGAACAAAAATACTTCACATACTTTTGTGTTTTGTCTAATTGCAGGTGTATGGGACATTTGTACAATCCACATATGAATATAAGGGAAAAGGAGAAGTTTAGGTGCTGTTCAAAAAGTCTTCTCACGTCACTTTTGGGACAAGAGAACATAGAGTCCAAGTCTCTCACGTTCTGGATTCAGATTCGGACTGCACAGACATACCTGACTCAAAACGCCAACAACTTTTTCATACAGACTCCGAATTGGGTGATTATTTTTTTGTTGGAAAGTAGATTTCATGCTCTTTCCAGCACAATTGGAATCACCTTAAAAGCCGTCCGGAGCTTTGAGTTATAGACGAAACAATCTGACGCTGCACCAGAATCCGAGTCAAACTACAAGTCCAAAGGTGTTACGTCACCTCCACTTGGGCCCATTGGCCTTGTACGACCTAGGGTTAGTTTTAGCCTGCCTTGGGACGTTCTCCCACCTCCTTGGCCGCCACCCCTTGCTCCTATATAAGTAGATCCATCTAGTAGCTTTTTCCTTGGGATTTGTTTAGTTAAAAGTTAGCCATTGCAACTTCGTGTACTTCGTTTGTGTCCAACGACCAGACTAAGACCGCTTACGGATCCCCACCTTTATCAATACTTCATACATACCCGCAATATTCAGATTGCTTTTATCATATTCTTGCTTGTTCTTCGATTGCTTGCAGGAATAGACCTTCGTGGTCAGGTTGATTGTGCTCCGGCGTGGTCAATAACCTCTCGGAGTTGGTTTAGCGATTGCTAAGGCGCAACGTCGTGCATGTTTGTAGTCGGATCGTCAAAGTCGTCTCCACCAAATCGATAGTTATCATCTCATCGAAAGATCGGGACACCCCGCCTCTATCACCCTGGACTTAATGTGATCTCTCGCCATTACAGAAGGATCGCCGCCAAACTACGCAAAGCCCTCACTAGGGGCTGAGAGCGGGGAATTTCACGTCCCACCCACCATCCACTTCATAGCCGCTGTCAAGTATCTAACTGACACGCTCGACTACGATTCTAAAGACATCTACAGTATGGATAATGATACCGGAGATGAGAAGAGCCAGAACCCACCGTTCACCGGACGCTGGACGGCAGCTTCCTCGTATGACGTATACATGGTGGACACACCGAAAGAGGATGACGGCGACAATGGGAAGAATCTAGAGGATGAACCTGCTGAAGCACCTACGAAGCATCGACATTAGCGGCGCCGATCAAAATCGCGTCGCAAAAAAGACATCAATACCGGCACCAGAGACAATAACACCCCCGATAACACCAAAGACCAAGAGGCCCCTGTCGAGCCAACATCCCAACAGGATGATTGGGAAGAGGGGCAAGTCAACCCCGATGATCCTATCGGGAACGAGGGCTTGGAGGATAGTAACTACCTACCGACCTCCGAAGAGGATGAGAGCCTCGGCGACTAAGACTTCTCATACCAGAGGACCCCCTCGAACAAGAGCGCTTTAAGCGCCGGCTAATAGCCACAACAAGAAGCCTGAAAAATAAGCGCAGCAACTTCAAGCCGATCAGAATTTACTCAATGACAGATAGACTAATGTCCTGGCAGCCGAGGAATACGGCCTTGAGCGCCCAACTAAGAGTTACCCAAAGCGCTGGTTGCTCTCCCAATTTGACAATGAGGTCCCAGATCCTATACCAGCAGCGCGTAACGCGGCTGACGGGCGTGACCGACCACCTCGCGGTCGGGACAGAGCAGCAACCCAAGCCGAACACCAACCTGCGCCACCTCGCCCTAGAGGCAGAGAAACAGTGGCTACAGGGTACACGCACGACCTGCGACAGGACCTGGACAATAGAGCCGGTCATACCATCTCAATTTATGGATCAAGGGGGCATGCACCAGCACGAGAAGACGACCATCAGGCCTGGAGCGATAAACACAACCTCACTCGGGCCGAAAACCGCATACGGACTCCATCCGATTTGCATCGTGATGTCGCCCGATACAGAGGAGCCGCACACCCCCTATGCTTGATCAATGAGGTAATGGAGCCCCCGTTCCCAAAAGGGTGTAAACCAGTGAACATTGAATCATACGATGTCACAACAGATCCCGCAGTATGGATTGAAGACTTTCTTCTCCACATTCACATGGCCCGCGGTGATGACTTACGTGCCATCAAGTACCTCCCACTAAAACTTAAGGGGCCAGCACGGCATTGGCTGAACAGCCTCCCAGAAAACTCTATTGGAAGCTGGGAAGACTTGGAGGACGCCTTTAGAGACAACTTCCAAGGAACCTATGTTCGGCCCCCGGACGCCGATGACCTTAGTCACATAATCCAGCAACCCGGCGAATCAGCCCGGAAGCTCCAGACCAGGTTCTTAATTAAAAAGAACCAGATTGTGGATTGTCCAGACGCCGAAGCCCTCGCGGCCTTCAAACACAACATCCGAGATGAGTGCCTCGCTCGACACCTCGGCCAAGAGAAGCCAAAGTCCATGGCATCCCTCACCGCACTTATGGCCCGCTTTTGCATGGGAGAAGATAGCTGGCTAGCTCGTCGAAGCAATAGCACCAACGACCTAGGCACCTCTGAAGCCAGGGATGGTAATGGCAAGCCACGATGCGATAAACACAAGCATCGAAACAATAATGAAGACACGACGGTCAATGCTAGATTCAGTGGCTCCAAATCTGGTCAGCGAAAGAAGCCATTCAAAGGAAATAAAGATGGTCCATCCAGTTTGGATAGAATACTTGATCAGCCTTGCCAGATTCATGGCACCCCCGATAAACCTGCCAATCACACCAACAGAAACTGTTGGGTCTTTAAATAGGCCAGCTAGCTCAATGCCGAACTAAAGGGGAAACGGCCGCCCAGCAAGGACGACGATGAAGAGCCTCGCCCACCAAACACAGGGGGCAGAAGCAATTTCCCCCCGAGGTCAAAACAGTGAATATGATCTATGTCACCCACATCCCCAAACGGGAGGGCAAGCGCGCATTAAGGGACGTCTATGCCATAGAGCCGGTCGCCCCAAAATTCAACCCATGGTCGGCTTGTCCGATCACCTTCGATAGAAAGGACCACCCGACTAGTATCCATCACGGAGGATCGGCAGCTTTGGTCCTCGACCCAATCATCGACGGATTCCATCTCACTCGAGTCCTCATGGACGGTGGCAGTAGCCTTAACCTGCTCTACCAGGACACCGTCCGGAAAATGGGTATTGGTCCGTCAAGAATCAAGCCCACTAAAACTACCTTTTAAGGAGTGATACCTGGCATAGAGGCCCATTGCTCGGGCTCAATAACATTGGAAGTTGTCTTCGGCTCGCCCAACAACTTCTAGAGTGAAGACTTGATCTTCAATATCATACCCTTCCGAAGTGGCTGATACATCTCCAACGTATCTATAATTTTTGATTGTTCCATACTATTATATTACCCCTTTTGGATGTTTATGGGCTTTATTTTACACATTTATATCATTTTTGGGACTAACCTAGTAACCGGAGGCCCAACCCGTATTGCTGTTTTTTATGCCTATTTCAGTATTTCAAAGAAAAGGAATATCAAACGGAGTCTAAACGGAATGAAACCTTCGGGAGCGTGATTTTTGGAACGAACGTGATCCAGAGGACTTGGACTGCAAGTCAAGAAGCAGCCAAGGCGGCCATGAGAGGTAGGCGCGCCCCCTATAGGCGCGCCCATCTCGTGGGCCCCTCGGTGACCACCGACGTACTTCTTCCTCCTATATAAGCCTACGTACCCCGAAAACATCCAGGGAGCCAACGAAACACAATTTCCACCACCGTAACCTTCTGTATCGCGAGATCCCATCTTGGAGCCTTCACCGGCGCTCTACCGAGGGCGAATCGACAACGGAGGGCTTTTACATCAACACCTTTGCCCCTCCGATGAGTTGTGAGTAGTTTACCACAGACCTTCGGGTCCATAGTTATTATCTAGATGGCTTCTTCTCTCTTTTTGGATCTCAATACAATGTTCTCCCCCTCTCTTGTGGAGATCTATTCAATGTAAACTCTTTTTGCGGTGTGTTTGTCGAGATCTGATGAATTGTGGGTTTATGATCAAGTTTATCGACGAGAAATATTTGAATCTTCTCTGAACTCTTTTATGTATGATTGAGTTATCTTTGCAAGTCTCTTCGAATTATCAGTTTGGTTTGGCCTACTAGATTGATCTTTCTTGCCATGGGAGAAGTGCTTAGCTTTGGGTTCAATCTTGCGGTGTCCTTACCCAGTAACAGCAGGGGTTGCAAGGCACGTATTGTATTGTTGTGGACGTGATGCCTATATACATGATCATGCCTAGATAATCTCATAATTATTCGCTTTTCTATCAATTGCTCGACAGTAATTTGTTCACCCACCATAATACTTATGCTATCTTGAGAGAAGCCTCTAGTGAAACCTATGGACCCCGGGTCTATCTCTTATCATATTTGCTTCCAATCTACTATTATTTGCATCTTTACTTTTTGCATCTATATTATAAAATACCAAAAATATATTTATCTTATCATACTATCTCTATTAGATCTCACTTCCTCTAGTGGCCGTGAAGGGATTGACAACCCCTTTATTGCGTTGGTTATGAGTTCTTCGTTTGTTTGTGTAGGTACGTGGGACTTTTGAGGAGCCTCCTACTAGATTGATACCTTGGTTCTCAAAAACTGAGGGAAACACTTATGCTACTATTGCTGCATCACCCTTTCCTCTACAAGGAAAACCAACGCAAGCTCAAGACGTAGCAAGAAGGATTTCTGGCACCGTTGCCGGGGAGGTCTTTGCTCAAGTCAAGACATACCAAGTACCCATCACAAACCCATCTTCCTCGCATTTACATTATTTTCCATTTGCCACTCGTTTTCCTCTCCCACACTTCACCCTTGCCGTTTTATTCGCCCTCTCTTTCCCAATCTCCTCTTCTCTCCTTCGCTTGCCTTTTTTCTGTTTGCTTGTGTGTTGGATTACTTGTTGCCATGGCGCAATATAATACCAAATTGTGTGATTTCTCCAATACCAATAATAATGATTTCCTTAGTACTCCGATTGCTCCTCTTAATGATGTTGAGTATTGTGAAATCAATATCGCTTTGCTGAATCTGGTTATGAAAGATCAATTCGCCGGCCTTCCTAGTGAAGGTGCCGCTACTCATCTAAACAACTTTGTTGATTTGTGTGATATGCAAAAGAAGAAAGATACGGATAACAATATTGTTAAATTGAAGTTATTTCCGTTTTCACTTAGAGATCGTGCTAAAGTTTGGTTTTCGTCTTTGCCGAAAAATAGTATTGATTCTTGGAACAAGTGCAAAGATGCTTTTATCTCTAAGTACTTTCCTGCCGCTAAGATCATCACTCTTAGGAACGATATTATGAATTTTAAACAACTTGATCATGAGCATGTTGCCCAATCTTGGGAAAGAATGAAATTGATGATTCGCAATTGCCCTACTCATGGTTTGAATTTACGAATGATCATACAAAAATTTTATGCCGGTTTGAACTTTGCTTCTAGAAATCTTTTAGATTCGGCCGCGGGAGGCACGCTTATGGAAATCACGTTAGGAGATGCTACAAAACTTCTTGATAATATTATGGCTAATTATTCTCAATGGCACACCGAAAGATCTTCTAGTAAAAAAGTGCATGCTATAGAAGAAATCAATGTTTTGAGTGGAAAGATGGATAAACTTATGAAATTATTTGCTACTAAAAATACTCCTCTTGATCCCAATGATATGCCTCTTTCTACTTTGATTTAGAATAATAATGAATGTATGGATGTGAATTTTGTTGGTAGGACTACTTTTGGAAACAATGCCTATAGGGGAAACTTTAATGCTAGACCGTTCCCTAGTAATTCCTCTAATAATTATGGAAATTCATACAATAATTCTTATGGTGATTTTAATAAGATGCCCTCTGATTTTGAGAATAGTGTGAAAGAATTTATGATTTCTCAAAAGAATTTTAATGCTTTGCTTGAAGAAAAATTGCTCAAAGTTGATGATTTGGCTAGGAACGTTGATAGACTTTCGCTTGATGTTGATTCTCTTAAACTTAGATCTTCTTCCCCTAAGCATGATATCAATGATTCTCTCAAAGCAATGAGAATTTCCATTGATGAGTGCAAGAAAGAACCGCTAGATTGCGTGCAAAGAAAGATTGCTTAATAAAAGCGTGTTCTTCTAGTTTCCATGAAAATAATGATGAAGATCTTAAAGTTATTGATGCGTCTCCTATTAGATCTTTGTTTTGCAATATGAATCTTGATAATTATGGGACTGAAGATGAGTCAGCTTTACCTAGAAGGCGTCCCAAGAATTCGGAGTTTTCAGATCTTGATGCTAAATTTGGTAAAAGTGGGATTGGAGAGGTCATGACTTTAAATAGCATTGAACCCACTATCTCGGATTTCAAGGAATTTGATTATGATAATTGTTCTTTAGAAGGTTGTATTTCCTTGTTGCAATCCGTTGTTAATTCTCCTCATGCTTATAGTCAAAATAAAGCTTTTACCAAACATATCGTTGATGCCTTGATGCAATCTTATGATGAGAAACTTAATTTTGAAGTTTCTATACCTAGAAAACTTAATGATGAGTGGGAACCTACTATAAAGATTAGAATTAAAGATCATGAGTGTTTTGCTTTGTGTGATTTGGGTGCTAGTGTTTCCATGATTCCGAAAACTTTATGTGATATTCTAGGTTTCCATGATCTTGATGATTGCTCTTTAAATTTGCACCTTGCGGATTGCACCATTAAAAAGCCAATGGGAAGGATAAATGATGTTCTCATTGTTGCAAATAAAATTTGGTGCCCGTAGATTTTATCGTTCTAGATATAGATTGCAATCTTTCTTGCCCTATTATTCTTGGTAGACCTTTCCTTAGAATGATTGGTGCGATTATTGATATGAAGGAAGGGAATATTAGATTCAAGTTTCCATTAAAGAAAGGCATGGAGCACTTACCCAGAAAGAAAGTCAAATTACCTTATGAATCTATCATGCGAGCTACTTATGAATTGAGTGCCAAAGATGACACTAATTAGATCTATCTTCGCTTTTATGCCTAGCTAGGGGCATTAAACGATAGCGCTAGTTGGGAGGCAACCAATTTTCTTTGTGTTTTTTGTTTTTGTTCCTGTTTAGTAATAAATCTTGCATCTACCTTCTGTTTAGATGTGTTTTTATCTTTTAATTAGTGTTTGTGCCAAGTAGAACCTATAGGATAACCTATGATGATAGTTAATTTGATTCTGCTGAAAAACAGAAACTTTGCGCGCACAAATTTAGTTTTGTTAAATCACATAAACGTGCTTTTGCGTTGATTCTTTTTGATACTGATCAATAAACAAAATTTACAGGACTTCCTATTTTGTTTAGATTTTTAGAGTTCCAGAAGTTTGCGTTAGTTACGGATTTCTACAGACTGTTCTGTTTTTGACAGATTCTGCTTTTCGTGTGTTGTTTGCTTATTTTGATGCATCTATGGCTAGTAAAATAGTTTATAAACCATAGAGAAGTTGGGATACAGTAGGTCTAAAACCAAAATAAATAAAGAATGAGTTCATTACAGTACCTTATGTGGTGGTTTTGTTTTCTTTCACTAAGGGAGCTTATAAGATTTCCTGTTGAGTTTTGTGTTGTGAAGTTTTCAAGTTTTGGGTAAAGCTTTTATGGACTATGGAATAAGGAGTGGCAAGAGCCTAAGATTGGGGATGCCCATGGCACCCCAAGATATTCAAGGATAGCCAAAAGCCTAAGCTTGGGGATGCCCCGGGAAGGCATCCCCTCTTTAGTCTTCGTTCATTGGTAACTTTACTTGGAGCTATATTTTTATTCGCCACATGATATGTGTTTTGCTTGGAGCGTCGTGTATTATATTAGTCTTTGCTTTTTAGTTTACAACAATCATCCTTGATGTACACACCTTTTGGGAGAAGCCTACTTGATTAGGATTTGCTAGAATACTCTATGTGCTTCACTTATATCTTTTGAGCTTGATAGTTTTTGCTCTAGTGCTTCACTTATATTTTTTTAGAGCACGGTGGTGACTTAATTTTGAAGAAATTGCTAGTCTCTCATGCTTCACTTTTATCTTTTTGAGAGTCTTTTAGAACAGCATGGTATTTGCTATGGTTATAAAGTTGGTCCTAGAATGATGAGCATCCAAGTTGGGTATAATAAAAACTATCATAGAAAAGAATTGGATGCTATGATCAATTTGATGCTTGATAATTGTTTTGAGATATGGATGTAGTGATATTAAAGTTATGCTAGTTGAGGTGATTATGAAAAATACTTGTGTTGGGGTTTGTGATTCCCGTAGCATGCACGTATGGTGAACCGCTTTGTGATGAAGTTGGAGCACAATTTTATTTATTGAGTGTCTTCCTTATGAGTGGCGGTCGGGGACGAGCGATGGACTTTTCCTACCAATCTATCCCCCTAGGAGCATGCGCGTAGTGCTTTTGTTTTTGATGACTTCTAGATTTTTGCAACAAGTACATGAGTTCTTTTGACTAATGTTGAGTCCATGGATTATACACACCTCACCCTTCCACCATTGCTAGCCTCTCTTGTGCCGCGCAACTTACGCCGGTACCATACACCCACCATATACCTTCGTCAAAACAGCCACCATACCTACCTATTATGGCATTTCCATAGCCATTCCGAGATATATTGCCATGCAACTTTCCACCATTCCGTTCATATGACACGCATTACTTTTGTCATATTTCTCTGTGCATGATCTTGTAGTTGACATCGTATTTGTGGCAAGGCCACCTTCATAATTTTCATACATGTCGCTCTTGATTCATTGCATATCCCGGTACACCGCCGGAGGCATTCATATAGAGTCATATCTTGTTCTAGCTTTGAGTTGTAATTCTTGAGTTGTAAATCCATAAAAGTGTGATGATCTTCATTATTAGAGCATTGTCCTAGTGAGGAAAGGATGATGAAGACTATGATTCCCCCACAAGTCGGGATGAGACTTCGGACTTTACAAGAAGAAAAGAAAAAAGAAAAGGCCAAAAATAAAAAAAAGAAGGCCAAAGAAAAAAAGAGAAAAAGAAAAAAAGAGAAAAAGAAAAAAAGAAAAATGAAAAATGAGAGAAAAAGAGAGAAGGGATAATGCTACCATATCTTTTTTCCACACTTGTGCTTCAAAGTAGCACCATGATCTTCATGATAGGGAGTCTCATATGTTGTCACTTTCATATACTAGTGGGAATTTTTCATTATAGAACTTGGCTTGTATATTACAATGATGGGCTTCCTCAAAATGCCCTAGGTCTTCGTGAGCAAGCGAGTTGTATGCACACCCACTTAGTTTCTTTTGTTGAGCTTTCATATATTTATAGCTCTAGTGCATCCGTTGCATGGCAATCCCTACTCACTCACATTGATATCTATTAATGGGCATCTCCATAGCCCGTTGATACGCCTAGTTGATGTGAGACTATCTTCTCCTTTTTTGTCTTCTCTACAACCACCATTCTATTCCACATATAGTGCTATGTCCATGGCTCACGCTCATGTATTGCGTGAAAGTTGAAAGAGTTTGAGATTATTAAAGTATGAAACAATTGCTTGGCTTGTCATCGGGGTTGTGCATTATTAAATACTTTGTGTGATGAAGATAGAGCAATAGTCAGACTATATGATTTTGTAGGGATAACTTTCTTTGGCCATGTTATTTTGAGAAGACATGATTACTTTGATTAGTATGCTTGAAGTATCACCATTTCCATGTTAATATGAACTTTTATTTTGTATCATTTGGATCTGAACATTCATGCCGCAAATAAAGAAAATTACATTGAGAATTATGCTAGGTAGCATTCCACATCAAAAAATCCGTTTTTATCATTTACCTACTCGAGGACGAGCAGGAATTAAGCTTGGGGATGCTTGATACGTCTCCAACGTATCTATAATTTTTGATTGTTCCATGCTATTATATTACCCCTTCTGGATGTTTATGGGCTTTATTTTACACATTTATATCATTTTTGGGACTAACCTACTAACAGGAGGCCCAGCCCGTATTGCTGTTTTTTTTGCCTATTTCAGTATTTCGAAGAAAAGGAATATCAAACGGAGTCCAAACGGAATGAAACCTTCGGGAGCGTGATTTTTGGAACGAACGTGATCCAGAGGACTTGGAGTGCAAGTCAAGAAGCAGCCGAGGCGGCCACGAGAGGGTAGGGCGCCCTCCTATAGGGCGCGTCCCCTGTCTTGTGGGCCCCTCGGGCGGCCACCGACGTACTTCTTCCTCCTATATAAGCCTACGTACCCCGAAAACATCCAGGGAGCCAACGAAACACAATTTCCACCACCGTAACCTTCTGTATCCGTGAGATCCCATCTTGGACCCTTCACCGATGCTCTGCCGGAGGGGGAATCGACCATGGAGGGCTTCTACATCAACACCTTTGCCCCTCCGATGAGTTGTGAGTAGTTTACCACAGACCTTCGGGTCCATAGTTATTAGCTAGATGGCTTCTTCTCTCTTTTTGGATCTCAATACAATGTTCTCCCCCTCTCTTGTGGAGATCTATTTGATGTAAATTCTTTTTGCAGTGTGTTTGTCGAGATTCGATGAATTGTGGGTTTATGATCAAGTTTATCTATGAGAAATATTTGAATCTTCTCTGAATTCATTTATGTATGATTGAGTTATCTTTGCAAGTCTCTTCGAATTATCAGTTTGGTTTGGCCTACTAGATTGATCTTTCTTGCCATGGGAGAAGTGCTTAGCTTTGGGTTCAATCTTGCGGTGTCCTTACCCAGTGACTGCAGGGGTTGCAAGGCACGTATTGTATTGTTGCCATCGAGGATAAAAAGACGGGGTTTATATAATATTGCATGAGTTTATCCCTCTACATCATGTCATCTTGCTTAAGGCGTTACTTTGTTCTTTGTGATCTTGATACTCTAGATGCTGGCAGGAGTCGGTCGATGTGTGGAGTAAAGTAGATGCAGGCAGGAGTCGGTCTACTTTTTGCGGATGTGATGCCTATATACATGATCATGCCTAGATAATCTCATAATTATTCGCTTTTCTATCAATTGCTTGACAGTAATTTGTTCACCCACCATAATACTTATGCTATCTTGAGAGAAGCCTCTAGTGAAACCTATGGCCCCCGGGTCTATCTCTTATCATATTTGCTTCCAATCTACTTTTGTTTGCATCTTTACTTTTTGCATCTATATTATAAAATACCAAAAATATATTTATCTTATCATACTATCTCTATTAGATCTCACTTTCGCAAGTGGTCGTAAATGGATTGACAACCCCTTTATTGCGTTGGTTGCAAGTTCTTTGTTTGTTTGTGTAGGTGCGTGGGACTTTTGAGGAGCGTCCTACTAGATTGATACCTTGGTTCTCAAAAACTGAGGGAAATACTTACGCTACTATTGTTGCAACACCATTTCCTCTTCAAGGAAAACCAACGCAAGCTCAAGACGTAGCAGTGGCTATCACGCACTGCTCGGACGGACCGCTTTTGCTCGATTCAACGCGGTGCCGCACTATGGTTATTTAAAGCTCAAGATTCTTGGTCCACGTGGTGTCATAATGGTCAACGGAAACACGGAATGCTCCCTCCGCACCATGGAGCACACTGCGGCTCTCGCAGCCGAAGTCCAGAGTGGCCCCCTCAAGCTGCACACCTCATCGGCCATTAAGCCGCCAGACTTTGCTAACAAAGCCCGATCAGTCTCGCAAGCTGACGGCTCGGGACTTACGGAGCTAGACTAGCAGTTTCGCCTCCGTCAATCGCCGCGCACAACCGCGGAATTCATACCGCGCATGCATCACTACGCACTCAAAATACCTTGGGCATCAACGGAGGCACAATAGTAACAGGTCTATAGTATGGTTCGACCCTGCATGACCTTCCACCTTTCTTCGATTATTTTTCTCCCTACGGACTTACAAGGACTCTCTTCGAGCCCGGTTTCGTATGGATAACCGAAGACCGTTCCCTTCAAGGAACGACTCTCTACAAGGCGAAAGCGGCGCAGACGTGCGGCAGAATATCCAAAGAATTCTTCGGACCAAACCTTATTTAAAGGACCTGTACTAAGCTTTCCCCCCTATTATTAGACCCCTGGCATGTAAAATGAATTTTGTGCTTATGGTACCCTCTGTAAGATCACATTTTGACGTATCAAATAGAATCCTAGTAGGGACAATCTGTCGGTATCAACTTTATTCATAAAACTATATTCCGTCTCCCAAGTTGTCTCACTCACATACCCCGACACCAATTGCCAGGGGCTCTATACGGCCACATATGTGCCGCTAAACAAAAGCCCGAACGATTTTGTAGCATCCTTCGGTGTCCCAACTTGGCATTATATGCATCGGCTCCGAATCATGTCTTGGTCAATAGTTGGGTTGCCCGGCTCCTGTGTTTGCTACCTTAGGTTCCGTTTGTTCGGATAGGATAGTAAAGGGAGAACTACTGCGATTGTATTTCTGGTTCGTCCGGTAAAGCACCTCAGTAGAGAAATCCGAAAACTGACTGCCATGATGCGGCAAGAGCTGGTCAGCCGCTCGGTGACTTACTAAATCTTTATCGATTTTTCCGTATTAAACGAAGGACTGTTTCTTCAGTCATATACATAATGCATTCGCATTCGGATAGCCGCATACGTACCAGGGGCTATTTTATAGCCCCATCGTCAAACTCCTATGGCTAAGTGAGAGTGGTAAAGCCGTATAGTCCGATTGCCTGGTTCGCCGCACTGACACCTCCGTCATGAACCAAGACGTTGGGTCAAGAGTGCTCATGTGCTATTCCGAACACCCCCGTAGCATCTACGTGGGGGCTGAAGCCGGCGACTAGAAAACTCTCAGGAATACAAAAACGGCCACACAGGAGAAAAGAACTTTCCGATAATGGCACAAATATATTACAAATCCTTAGTGTATATGACAAACACGTCCGGGTCATTCGGATACATTCATTCAAATATAATATCCTTTGAGCATTGACCCTCTATCAGGCGAGCACCATCTAGGACATCGTCTAAATAGTGCTTCGGCGTGCGGTGGTCCTTGCCTTCGGGAGGACCCTCCACCGCGATAACGGCGACCTTCATCTTTGCCCAGTGCACCTTGACGCGGGTGAAAGCCCTTTGTGCACCTTCTATGCATACCGACCGTTTGATGGCATCAATTCGGGGCACGACATCGATGAGTCACTGCACTAGGCCAAAATAGCTGCTCGGAATGGGTTCAGCCGGCCACAGCTGGAGTATGACCTCCTTCATGGCCACTCCGGACATCTTATGCAACTTGGCCCACTGCGCCATTTGGTCATTCAGCAGTATCGAATGCTCCTGCGTCGCAAACTATGACCAAAACAACTTCTCCATCGCATGCCCCTCCTGGGCTTGGTAGAATTGCGCAGCGTCAGCGGCGCTCTTTGGAAGATCCGCAAAGGCATATGGAGAACTCCATAGTCGATTAAGTAAGGCGTACCTCTGATCGCCAAACTTAGACTGTAAAAGAAAGGGCTTACCATCCCCTATCTGTCCGGCACGTCGGAGCTCCTCGCGAGCCGCTTGGGATTTGGACCTCGCCTCTTGGGCGTCCTTAAGGGCCTTTGGCGAGTTCGGCCGCCTTAGCTTTATTCTCCTCCTCGAGGAGCTCGCAGTTGCGAGTTGCGTCCTTGAGCTCTTGCTCAATCTTGGATACCCGCTCCTCGAACTGGCGTCGGGTGGCCCGTTCGGCCTTCAAATCGGCAGCCGCTTTCTCAGCGGCTGCATCGCTCACCCTTGCCTGCTCCTTCGTGCGGGCAAGGTCACTCTTGAGGGTCTCGACCTCAGCAGTGCCATCTGCAATTATGCATATAGCAGCGCATAAGCTTCAACTTAGCATTTGCAAACTAATTCAATTGAATATGGAGCACTTGAAACATACCTTGCGCCTCGTCCAGCCGCTTGTTAATCCGGATATTATCCTCATCGACCAACTGCAGTTTCCGCTTCAATTCGGAAACTTCGGCGGCCTGAGCTATAGCCGCTAACTGTGAAGCCTGATTTTTATCACAAAATATAAGTATGTTATCTCCTGCGGATACTTATAGACCCTCTGTTCGCCCTTCTACATTGGCCAAACAGAGTCTCAGGGGCTACTATCTATATACAAGCAGATTTTTTATGGAAAGCGGCTAAAAGACATTACATCGCACCTTGAAGCCTCTTAGTAGGCTCATGAAGGCTTCATTTAGTCCGCTCTTAGCGGACTGAACCTTTTCAACCACCGTACCCATCAAGGTATGGTGCTCCTCTAAGACAGATGCACTTCGCAGAGCATCCATCAGCATGTTCAGTGCCTCTACATTAGTAGAGGTCACCGCCGGAATAGCCGTCTCCCCCTCCTGTAGAGGGGGCTGCTGACCCAATTCCGGAACCGTTTGGGTCTCCGAAACGGTATCTGGCCAAGGGTCGGATGATCCAGGACCCCCGTTGCTGGTCTCCATGGGGGTTGCATCCCCATGTTCTCGACAGCCTCTGTTGCGGCCTTGGTCCCCTCCCGCACTTCTCTGGAACCTGGAGAAATCCTTTGGGACGACACCTCGGGATCGTCCGCCCTAGGAGGCGGGGAAGCTTATGGAGGCGTCTCGCTCTCCATCTTCTCTGACGAAAGATCCCCCGATGACGACGATTCTTGAGGAATGTCACGAGCCGGACTGGAATATGAAATTTGATATTATTCTTATAATCTATAGAGAGATTAGATGTATACAAGGCATCTTAAGATACTCACGATTCGACAAGGGGTTTGGTTCGGGGGCGGTGCTTGGGAACGGCCTCGGGCCCGAATCTGAGTCATCCCAGAGGGATATCCTTCCCCTCTTGGACGCCCCCTCCTCCGAATCTACGAAGGCCGCCCTCGTTTTCCCTTTGGGAGGAGGGTTCTTTGCTTCCCCCTCGTCCTCGTCCTCGTCTTCTTCTTCCTCGTGAGAGGAAGGAGCTTCAGTTCCTCCAGACATGGCGCCCGAAGTTTCTTCATGATGGAGGCCATCTTCGGCCTCCTTGGTCCTTCTTTGCCGATGCCTGGTAGGGCGTCGGGACCAGCATCTTCATTAATAGAGGCCCTGCCGGGTTTTCGGGGAGTGGGACCGAACACTTTATCCGCTCTGCATTTTTTATCCAGTCCTATTCAGGAGATGGAATTTTCAGGACCCCACCCTAAGATTGACAAGCTGGGTAATGTTCGGAAATACAATACTTACTGGGGATGCCGGATTGTTGCAGTCGAGACCGATGTCGTCGGATGTCCTTGGCCACGTCTTCTGCTTCTTAAAGAGCATCTTCTAGATCCCTTTGTGCGTTGTACCAAAGAAGCATTGCAGGGTCCGTGGCCCCTCCGGATTGAACTCCCACATTTTGAGAGGCCGTCGTTGGCAAGGGAGAGCTCGGCGGATGAGCATCACCTGAATCACATCAGCAAAGGGTGATGTCCTTTTTTATCATGCTCTTGATACGCTTCTGCAACATCGACACTTCGTCAGGGGATCCCCAATATTGACCCTTGTTGGTCCAGGATGCGAGCCGCAGCGGAGTCCAGATCTGAAAGCAGGACCAGCAGCCCACTTGGTGCCGTGGGATTCGGTGATATGGAACCACTCCTGCTGCCACACCTAGACAGTATCCACAAATCTCCCTTTGGGCCAGGTAACATGGTTGAGCTTGCTCACCATGGCGCCGCCGCACTCGGCATGTTGGCCTTCAACCACCTTCGGCTTCACATTAAAAACCTTGAGCCATAAGCCGAAGAGTGGAGGGATGCGGAGAAATGCCTCACACACAATGATAAACGCGGAGATGTGGAGGAAGTAATTCGGGGCCAGATCATGAAAATCCAGCCGGTAGTGGTACATGAGACCTCGGACGAAGGGGTGAAGGGCGAACCCAAGTCCTCGGAGGTAGTGGGGGATAAAAACCACCCTTTCGCCGGGCTCCGGGGTGGGGATGACCTGCCCTGGAGTTGGAAGCCTGTGTTTGATCTCCGCCGTCAGGTACCTCGCCTACGCAGATCCTAGATGTTCTTCTCCATTATGGAGGAGGCCATCCACTTGCCCTGAAAGCCAGATCCGGCCATTGCTGGAGAAGTTGGGGTGAAGGGAAAGTTTAGAACTTGGGTGCTGGAGCTCGGGGGATTGAAAGGCCAGAACATAATGTCTCGCCGAAAAAGTTGCCCATGGACGTGATTTATTTTAAGTATTGTTACCTTTTACAGATTAGGGTTGTATGTATTAAGCAGGGTCGAATACCGCTCTTGTGTGTGGAAATCTGCTTTGGAGTATTCGGAGAAGGAACCCGCCTTGCAATGCCAAAGACAATCTGCATGCCGGACACATTGTCATTGAAGCCTGGTTCAGGGGCTACTGAGGGAGTCCTGGACTAAGGGGTCCTCGGGCGTCCGGGCTATGTGATATGGGCCGGACTAATGGGCCGTGAAGATATGAGATTAAAGACCTTTCCCCGTGTCCAGATGGGGCTCTCCTTTGCGTGGGTGGCAAGCTTGGCGTTAGGATCATGCACCTTCCTTTCTCTGTAAACTGACTCTGTACAACTGAGGGAGTCCTGGACTAGGGGGTGTCCGGACAGCCGGACTATCATCGTCCGCCGGACTCCAAACTACGAAGGTACAAGATTGAAGACTCTGTCCCGTGTCCGGATGGGACTTTCCTTGGCGTGGAAGGCAAGCTTGGCGATACGGATATGTAGATCTCCTACCATTGTAACCGACTCTGTGTAACCCTAGCCCTCTCCGGTGTCTATATAAACCGGAGGGCTTTAGTCCGTAGGACACAACATCCATTACAACAATCATACCATAGGCTAGCTTCTAGGGTTTAGCCTCCTTGATCTCGTGGTAGATCTACTCTTGTACTACCCATATCATCAATACTAATCAAGCAGGACGTAGGGTTTTACCTCCATCAAGAGGGCCCGAACCTGGGTAAAACATCGTGTCCCTCGTCTCCTGTTACCATCCGCCTAGACGCACAGTTCGGGACCCCCTACCCGAGATCCGCCGGTTTTGACACCGACATTGGTGCTTTCATTGAGAGTTCCTCTGTGCCGTCGCCGATAGGAAGGATGCCTCCACCCGTCTTCAAGGATAGTATTTTCGCCAAAGGGGCCTTGGTCGCCGGCCAAACTATCTGGCTAGGTGGTTTTCTTATGACCGCCTGTCCTGCCACTGCTTCGACAATGACTTCTCAAGTCGTCAAAAGCAACCTTCACGTCAGCTCGGAACTTGCCGAGCGGCTGGATCCAATAGAGCTCTCATCTGTCAACGAGCTCTTGGATCGCATCGCCGCCCTGGGAGTCGCTACGGACTACAGTCAGATTGGGCTTAAAACCGATCTGAGAGAGATTAACTTTCCCCAGGTCACCCACCACGTCGCAGTGGTAGAGGAACAATGCGGCGACTCTTCTCCTGTATTGAAAACTAGTCATGTCCGGGCTCCCGAACCCTCCATGCCGGATTTCCGCGGAGGGACGAACTTCGATCAAGCACTGAACTTAAAGTCAGGCATCGGTTGGACAACGTCCAGCAATCCAAGCTTCCAAATTTGGAAACTTCACTGCCTTCAAGCCTCGATAGGGGTAGGGTTCCAGACTTTAATCCACCCACCCGCCCAGATATATGCGATCTATCCCTAATACGGCAAGAGCCCGCTGAAATAGTACATCACTACTGGGCCAGATTCCTCCTAGTTATGGACAGGATAAAGGACTGCCGAGAGGAAAACACAATCTCAATCTTTTGCAATAATTACACGGACAAGGGAATATTGAACGCCATCAGCCGTCGTGAAATTACACGCTTCGCCGATCTGGCGTCCATAGTACGAAAGTACTGTGCGATGGAGAGTTTCCGGAAAACCGAAAACCAGTTTTGGGACAATCCGGCCCCGAATTCAACCCTAGTCCACAACAAAAGGGTGCATCACACTCAGGCCCCAGATACAAAAAACAAAAAGCAAAAAGCCCATAGAGGGCACGGAACCGTACTAGAGGGATGGCTCAGCGGACCCTGTAAACTTCACAGTACAGAGGGCGCCATCCCAACACATAGCCTTCAAGCATGTTGGATATTACGGCAGGTGGTCAAAAGTGGCGAGGAGCTTCTAGCCCCGGAAAACCACTCCAACAATACCGGTACGGTATCAACAGTCTTCGAGACCTTCGCATCAAATAATATGCGGAAACGAACAATCTACGGCCTTGCCGAAGTCTACCAAGTAGCAACAACAAATCCATGGAGTGACACAGCCATCACCTTCAATGCCAGCGATGAACCTAAATTCTGAATAGCCCGAGCACCAGCCGCACTGGTGCTTAGTCCTATAGTGGACGGCTTTCGACTTACAAAGGTCCTCATGGATGGCGGCAGCGGACTAAACCTCATTTACGAGGAAACTCTTCAAAAAATGGAAATAGATGGAGCCGCATTGAGCGAAACAGCACAACCTTCAGAGGAATAATCCCTAGCCGGGAAGCACGCTGCACCGGAAAAATCACACTCGATGTGGTGTTCGGCTCGCCGGATAATTACAGATCCGAAGAAGTCACGTTCCAAGTGGCCCCATTCAACAGCGGATATCACGCTATATTAGGACGAGAGGCATTCACAATTTTTCAAGCCGTACCCCATTATGGGTACATGAAGCTCAAAATGCGTGGGCCCGGCGGAATAATCACTCTCGTTAGTGATCCGTACACAACACTCCACGCCGAAAACAAGACAGCCGCATTAGCCCTGGAGGCACTATCCGAAGCCCTAGCGGCAGAGGAACTCACCGCGCTGCGCTCTATTGTAAATAGGGACGACGTGATACTCGATAAGAGATCCAAGTCCAGCTCCTTTAAACCAGCAGACGAAATAGTAAAATTCCAGGTCCATACAACGGACCCAACAAAGACGGCCTCCATCGGGGCGCAATTGAACCCTGATGTAGACGGCGCACTACGAGAATTCCTTCGGGAAAATTGGGACATTTTTGCCTGGCACCCCTCGGATATGCCCGGAATCCCACGCAGATTGGCAGAACACAGCCTAAACATCCTAAAAGGATTCAAGCCAGTCAAACAGGCTCTTCGACGATTTTCCGAACCCAAAAGACAGCCAATGGGAGAAGAGCTAGCCAAACTGTTGGAAGCCGGAGTCATTAGAGATATCAAACATCCAGATTGGCTAGCAAACCTGGTAATGGTACCAAAGAAGGACAAATCCTGGCGCCTATGCGTCGATTTTAAAGACCTCAACAAGGCCTGCCCAAAGGATCCCTTCCCCCTCCCCCGCATCGACCAGATAATCGATGCTCTTTGCAGGCACGATTCATTGTGCTTCCTTGACGCATACTCCGGCTATCACCAAATCAAGAAGGCGGAAGCGGACCAAGCCGCAACGGCATTCATCACTCCATATGGACCATTCGCTTCAACACGATGCCCTTCGGACTTAAAAACGCCGCGCAACATATCAGCGCATGATTCAAACATGTCCGCCACCCAGATCGGCAAAACAGTGAGAGATACGTGAGCGGCGTGGTCGTCAAAACCAAACACGTCGAAACTCTAATAGGCGACTTGAGGCTCACATTCGACAACCTCGGAGCATATGACATCAAGCTGAATCCGAGAAATGCGTTTTTGGCGTACCAGCCGAAAGCTCTGGGGCTTCATTGTATCCGGTAGAGGAATTGAAGCAAACCCAGCCAAGATCCGAGCTCATCACAGCTAGATATCCCAAAAGACCTCAAGTAAATACAAAATTGACGGATGCGTGGCGGCTCTAAGCGCTTTATCTCCGTCTAGGAGAAAAGGCATTTCCCTCTATCGCCTCCTTAGGCGCACGAACACCAGTGAGTGGATCACGCCACCGCCGGACTCGAAGAAATAAAGGCCATGTTGGCAACAAATCCGGTCTGGCTGCGCCTAACCCGGGCGAACCAATGTTGTTATACATCGCGCAACACATCAAGTTGTGAGCGCGGTACTCGTCATCGAGCGAGAGCGTAAGGGCATAAATTCCCTCTTCAAAACCAGTGTACTACGTCTCCACCGTGTTAACCCCCGCAAGTCCGTTACCGCACTATCAAAAGATAGCGTGTCGGTGTTCATGGCATCCGGAAGCTCGACACTACTTTCAAGAGTGTTCGATAACGGTGGCTTCCGAAGTACCACTCAACGACATTATAAACAACCGCGACGCGACGGGCAGGATTGCAAAATGGGCCATTGAGCTCTTACCATTCGATATAACTTACAAACCTCGGCGAGCTATAAAGTCACAAGTCTTGGCTGACTTTGTCGCTGAATGGACCGAAGCCGAACTCCCTAAAGAGTACGGCGCATACTCCAATTAGATTATGCACTTCGACGGCTCTAAAATGTTGGCGGATGGGGTCTGGCGTCGTGTGCGTCCCCAACCGGGACACATCCAATCGTACTTCAAATAATGTACACGAACTCCAACAACGCAGCGAATCTGAGGCCCTTTTACATGGTCTCATGGATGGCAATCTCCATGGGCATTCAACGCCTAGAGGTGCGCGATTCAAACCTTGCAATATCCCAAATAAATGGAGACTTTGGCGCCAAGGATCCGAAAATGGCAGCATATCGCAACGCTGTCCTAAAATGTCACTCGGTTTGAAGGACTTGAATTCCATCACGTGGCCGAGATAATAACCAAGCAGCCGATGTCTTGCACGCATCGGTGCAAAACGTGACGCTGTCCTCAAACATCTTCTGGAACGGCTCTTCAAGCCATCCGTACTATGGGAAGAGGAGTCCGGAAGCGACAAACCGGAAAAAACCGCGCCACCCGGCGATTCAGCCAATGACACAACACCTTCATTACGACATAATGGCGTAATCGCCCGTGGGACGAACCATTCCTAGCCTACTTGCTTAGGCAGGAACTTCCCGAAGACCAAAATGAGGCCTGCTGCATAGTCCGGCAATCTAAAGCCTACAAGGTCCATGAGGGAGAACTTTATAAGAAAAGTACAACCAGAGTCCTTCAAAGGTGCATCTCCGAAGAGGAAGGGCGAAACCTCCTGGCTGAAATTCATGCCGGACTAGGCGGACACCACGCAGCAGCTCGGGCCCTTGTAGGAAAGGCATTCTGTACATGATTTTATTGGCCGACGGCCCGGGCAGATGCTCAGGACTTAGTCCAAAGATGCATCGGTTGTCAGCTCTTTGCTAATCAGAGCCATATGCCACCCACCGCCCTCAAAACTATACCCATTACCTGGCCGTTTGCGGTCTGGGGGCTTGACATGGTTGGACCCCTTAAAGGGGGAACCCACAAGCAAAGGTACCTATTGGTCATGGTGGACAAATTCACCAAATGGATAGAGGCCAAACGGCAGAGTCCGGACCAGTGATAGACTTTATATCCGGGGTAGTACACCGTTACGGTGTCCCCCACAGCATCATCACCGATAACGACATGAACTTCACGGCCGATGAGGTTAAGTCATGGTGCAAAAACATGGGCATTAAGCTCGATTACGCTTCAGTCTATCATCCTCAAACCAACGGTCAAGTGGAACGAGCAAATGGTCTAATAATGGCGGCATCAAACCCGGACTAGTGCGGTCACTTACGAAATCGACACGCCTTTGGGTAGAGGAGCTCGACTCCGTGCTCGGGGCTGCGGACAACGCCCAACCGTACTACGGATTCACACCATTTTTTATGGTATACGGGCAGAGGCGATTACGCCTGCGACATTATTCATGACTCACCTCGATGCGCATGTATGAAGAAAGAAAGCCAAGCTGGATCGGCGGGACAGCTTGGGCGCGTGGAGGAAAAACGCGGCGTTGCCAAGGCTCGTTCCACATTCTATCGCAGCAGCTCGAAGATATCAAAGCGAGAAGTACGGGCCAAGACTTACAACGTGGCGAACTAGTTCTCGCTGCCGGACAAGAAAAAGGACAAGCTCAAGCCCAAATGGGAGGGCCCCTTCATATCGATCAAGTCGACCGGCGGAGCGCCTACCGTCTACGGAAATGCATCGGATAACCGACTCGAGCCAAACCCATGGAACGCAGCCCGCCTCTGAAGATTCTATGCCTAGCGCTGGACTAAGAGTTCGTCCCCTTCCCCCGTCCAAATTTTTACACTTCAGCCGTCTTTTGTTTCTCTTTCTTCCCTTAACCATTCTACTAAAAAGCCCTTAGGGGCCTACTTGCGCATTATTCGCATACACTTGATGTGCCATCCGCACTCATTATACCTGGGGGCTTCTTTAACAGAAGCTTAATTGTAAGGGCTTCATGCCCAGCACATGTGTCAAGCTTCCACATGTACCTTTTATTCACCATTATATGCATCGATATGACTTAAGTTTTGGCCAAGCTGGGTTGCTGGCTCTGTGCTTACCCCTCGTTCCCGATTGTTCGGCTAGGAGGTAAAGGAGCACCTCTGCGATTATTCTTGCGGGTCACCGGATGTGTACCTCGGTGGGTGAAGGCGAAAGCTAAGCGTTCTTAAGGGAATATTGATCGGTGACTTGAAAGATGATTTTTACCTACTTATTTATCTGCCCCGGATGTTTTTTCGCTTTTTGCAGTTCGGACATGCACTTTAGGGCATGCCTCCCAGGGAAAGGAACCCTTAACGGAACTATTCTCCCTGGAATATGTTTCTTACTAACCATGTAATATAACATAACTAGTTGGGCACTTGTCTAATAAAGCACTAATGACCCCTACGCCTGGTCTCCATGCATACCCTAGTTTTTTCGTAACCGAGAAGGTATTCGGACACACTCCGGACTCTAGGGTCCCGAGGTTGAAGCGAAAAGGTCGGCAAAGACAAACGATCTACAATCCGGCTAGAAGGCATTTCACATGTCATTTTAAAATACATTGTCAAATCTAATGACTGTATTCCTCCTCAATCCCGTCTAACAGGCTGTCTAATTTATAGTCCTGTTGGGAAAATTTAGCGGCCAACTCCACTTGGCGTATACTAAACTCACAGGATCTCCTTCCCATCGGGCCCCACAGTCCGACCTCGGCCATGTGGTTGGTATCGCCTTCTTGTCTGCGTCTTCACCATGGCCCAAGCCTCCTGGCACCTTGGCGGCAGGCGAAATCTTCCACAAGCAGAAGCGCCGCACTCCTGAAGCTTCTCCGTAAGCTCCCAAGGCCTTGGGTAGGGAGAGGGCTGGCCATAAAGCACAGACGACGCCACTCATTGCCCGCCGAACTCGTTCAAGCAGTACAACAGATTCAGAAGTTGATCACCCGTCGTCACGGGCATCTCCTCCATGAGGCGACTGTGAGTATACCTACAAGACATATTTTGTCAATCAACTTCCTCGCCGAACTCTTCTTTTCAAAGGAGCTCGCTTAAGCACTTACTATAGATGCCGCGACGAAGCCGCTGATTCTCCTTAACGGAGCCAGACAGCTCGGCCCGAACACCTTTCACCTCTTCCCCGAGCTGGGCGTGGGCATCCTGGAGCTTGTTCCTTTCTTGCTGAACTCTATTCAGCACCCTCTCGCCGGCCTTCAGCTGGCGCAGTAATTCTTGCCTGTCCGGATCTTGTCTGGCAGCACCTGCAATGTCATTGTTAGACTTGCGCGCACGCCGCACACGCTTATATTTTTCAAAAAAAAATATGTGTTGCCAGGAGGGGCCTATGTATTTCCTCCTGCGGCAGCAAGTGCGGCCTCAAGCTGGGTCTTGCACTCTTGCAGCTCCTGAGACAGTTGGGTATTCTTCTCAGTAAGATCATGCGTTTCAAATGATCCTTAAATCAGTTAACATAACTACTTTAAGTCTCGGGGGCTACTGGCATATATAGCCATCAAATTCTCTTACCCTTATGTCTTTTACATATTGCTCTGTGGCTCTGGTAAAACCATCCTGAGTAGCACGGAGGTGCGCGTCCCCCGCGTTAAAGGCATTCAACGCCTCAGGGGAGAAGCACGCGTCACGAAATACTGCCCGGCGGCGCCTATGGTTCATGGTGCTCTCCACCTCAGACTTGGTGGCGGACAGTCTGTCGGCATCTTCCGTTGGAGGAGTGTCCGGCTCACGCCTTGCGCTCGCCTCCCCCTCCAGACCAGGTGCTGGAGCCCAGCTGGTAGAGGTTGGATTGGCAACCTCCACGCCCGCAGTTCGGCGGGCGCTTTTTCTCCTAGAAAAGTCATGAGCACTCAAACGCTTCCTAGGGACGTTGCTCCGAATAATAAACTGTGAGCTATACCTTTGCGGCGGCGTTTGATCCAGCGCCAAGCCTCCTTTTCCGCCTTTGGTCGGGATGGCCTTTGTTGGTCACCGCGCGAGCTCGGCTTCCGCCCCTGAGGCGCTTCCTGCAAAACACCATCGTATGCGAAGGTCAGAGATGAGCGAGGAAGAAACAATGGTGTCGGGGCCTCGGTCACAATCACCTGGGAAGCCGGATATAATCCGGGGTAGTCAGCCGTGATGGCGACTAAAGCATTATCCATGCTGAGCTGGTGGAACACCCGTCGATTAGCTCCACCTTTATGTCGGATCCTCTTGGAGGCGGATCCGGGATCTCCTAGATCCTCGGGTTGCGGAGCTGGACTTACCATGTCCTCCACGATCCGGCGCAGTTCTGCGTCGAAGACATAATATAAAGTTTAAACTTTGAAAACATGGGTCGGGCCCTTAAAGTGTTAACTACCCAACGCCAAGGGTTATTCATGGAGAAACCGTTCAGCGGGTTCATCCGGAGAAAGTCCTCCTTCTCCCCTGTATGCAGGCGGACAGGATCGTCACGGATCCTCGGCGAATCCGATCCTTTGCGGCCATGACGGGTGGCGTCGTCTTCCCGTCGAAATCCCACATGGGTGGCCTCAGTATTGCGATGGCTGCACCCCAGCGTAATGCATGTTGCCATGACTCGATCATGGTCAACCCGAATGGGCGATAATTTTATTCGCCCATCGATAATGGGCGCTCTTGTCTTCCTCCGGTTGGGGGCTCATGGGCGCCAACTAAGGCGTTCTTGAGAGAGCGATCTGAACTCCGGGAGGCCGATCCGAACAGGTCCGCAGCGGGCGTCTTCTATGTAAAACCATTCCGAAGGCCAGTCTTCGGACGCCTTCTTAGGGGTTCCGGATGGATATCCGGTCCCGGCAATGCGCCATATTTCGGCGCCGCCCACTTGATATATAGACCCCTCGTGAGAACGGGGTACGAGGCAGAACAACCTCTTCCACAGTACAAAATGGGGCTTGATGCCCAGAAATAGCTCGCAAAGAGCTACGTAACCCGCGATATGCAGGATGGAGGCGGGTGTAAGGTGATGGACCTGGAGTCCGTAGAACTCCAGGATCCCGCGGAGGAATGGATGTATAGGAAATCCGACTCCCCTTATCAGATAGGGGATGAAGCATACCCGCTCCCCTTTGTTGGGACTTGGGGTAGCCTCCGCTTGCTTCCCACCTTGGTAGGTGGCCAGCCCGGCTCGGACCAGAACCATGAAGGCCGGTGGGAGATATCCCCCCACTTGGAGCTTCACCAGCTCGTTGTCGGAATGAGCATCTCCTCCAATCTCTGGCGGAGGGCTGGGGCGCGAGAAGAGGAGCCGTCGGCGGTCCATGATGGAATGGATTCTGGGTCAAAGGCGCTCCGATGAGTATTCGCGGAAGGAGGATGGTGTGATTTGGATCTGGATTTTTCCCTCTCTTATAGGCAGATTATTTGCACGGCTGGGGGGTAAAACATAAAAGATACCCTGGCTTTTCGCATTCGTGTGACGCGTGGAAGAAGGCCATTTTTGGGCGTGGAAGCCAAGAAGCACAACATTGATGAGGAAGCCGGACACTGTTCGGCAGGTACATGGAACTTAAAAGGAGAACCCGCCTTGCAACGTCGAAGACTATATACGCGCTGGATTTATCGTCATTGAAGCATGGTTCGAGGGCTACTAAGGGAGTCCTGGACTAGGGGGTGTCTGGACAGCCGGACTATCATCGTCCGTCGGACTCCAAGACTACGAAGATACAAGATTGAAGACTCCGTCCCGTGTTCGGATGGGACTTTCCTTGGCGTGGAAGGCAAGCTTGGCGATATGGATATGTAGAGCTCCTACCATTGTAACCGACTCTGTGTAACCCTAGCCCTCTCCGATGTCTATATAAACTGGAGGGCTTTAGTCCGTAGGACACAACATCCATTACAACAATCATACCATAGGCTAGCTTCTAGGGTTTAGCCTCCTTGATCTCGTGGTAGATCTACTCTTGTACTACCCATATCATCAATATTAATCAAGCAGGACGTAGGGTTTTACCTCCATCAAGAGGGCCCGAACCTGGGTAAAACATCGTGTCCCTCGTCTCCTGTTACCATCCACCTAGACGCACAGTTCGGGACCCCCTACCCAAGATCCGCCGGTTTTGACACCGACAACAACCCTAGGTCCATCTGGTGTCTATATAAACCAGAGGGTTTAGTCCGTAGGGCAATCATAATCATACATGCTAGACACCTAGGGTTTAGCCATTACGATCTCGAGGTAGATCAACTTTTGTAACCCCTATACTCATCAAAGTCAATCAAGCAGGAAGTAGGGTATAACCTCCATTAAGAGGGCCCAAACCTGGGTAAACATTGTGTCCCCATACATTACCTTGATCCTTAGGCGCACAGCCGAGACCCCCTACGAGATCTGCGGTTTGACACCGGCAAGGGCGACACCAGGACCTCTAAGGGGCCTTGATCTTCTCAGACTGGCTCCCGAGGAGCAGAGATTCCTATGAAAGGCTCACCTCATGAGGATCGGGTGACATGAGCCATGACGATCAAGGCCAGGTGGGCGCCAGCGGGCGTAGTGTACCAGTTTCCTCTTTGGTGCAAAGGAGGCAAGCAACAGGCGCGGAGTCCCGAGGAAGCAACCAAAGGTTTACATTCCCGTGCAACAAGGCCAAGATCGCCCAGATGGCAGGACAGAGGTCATCACCGAGCCCATCGTGGCGTCTCAACCAGAGGCTTTTTTCAGGCGAAGACCAGTTGATGTACAAGTTGTCTCCGTTCAAATTTGGCCATTGTGGGATCCCTTCCCGCCTTCATTTGAGAAGAGGATCAAGTCCACTATAAATAGGACCTAGCCACCACCATGGGGGGAGGGACCAAAACCATTCCACCCTCACCAGCTCACTTGAGCTCAAGAACACACCTCCTGAGGTTGTTCACCACTGTACTAGTTCATCCTCAGCCCCTCGAGGCAAATCGACCACAAAGCAGGAGCAGGGTTTTACACTGCAAGGTGGCCCGAACCTGGGTAAACTGTTGTGTCCCCTTTCCTTTGAGTTCGTCGTGCTAGGCTGTGAGATTGGCGAGTAGGCAGAAGGAGGTTGAGATCTCCACATGTACCCCAGAGTTCGAACCTTTCAAGCATTTGCAAAACCCGCAATCTGACATTTGGCATGCCACGTAGGGGTGCGTCGGAGCCTCTCTTCCGTTGGTCGATTCGCCATCGCTCCACCGCATCCATGGCTGATGCTCGCCGAGCTTGCTCTGAGCGTCGGGCCGCTGTCAATGCCCGCGTTGCTCGGACAGCACCGACTGCCCTCGCCGACTCCCATCGCCGGTGGAGAACATTGCTGCGGGCCCTGCGGGCCACAAGCAACATGCCTCTTCGCTGCATCCTTCTGTGGGCCACGATGGGCGCACCGCTACTCCGTCATTGACTCCGGTTGCTTCGTCCTCCCATGCTCATCGTGGCCCGACGAATGCGCAGGCTGTGCTGGTCATGGCACGTGAGCTCTTGCGCTACCGCCCGGTCAACGGCCTCTAGGAGGACTAGCTCAACCGCATCGCCGAGCTGGTCAGCGCTGCTAGAGATTCTGCTGCGCCATCCCGCTTGCTACCTCAACCACCGCCTGCTGTAGGAGACATGGCTCACGGGGCGCCTCATCCACCGCCCAGGCAGGATGCCATCATCGTGCCAAGGCAGGAGGCCCCTCGGCGTGATCCACAGTGTCGGGCGCCCGCGCGCGATGAGGCAAGCTACCAGGTGGTGCAGCGGCAACAAGAAGATGCGCGTGCGCTCCCGACATGGTCACATCAAGACCACGCGTTGCTTGTGGTGGCGGTGCGCAAGAGCCAAGACCAGGCTCCGTCTCCACGGCGGGCTTTCGTGACCATAGCAGGGTGCCGTGCATTCACTCCGGAGCTGCGCCGCATCGTCTGGCCGGGGAAGTTCAAGCCCGACCTGCCTGCACGCTACGACGGCACCACCGACCCTGCTGAGTTCCTACAGCTCTACGAGCTGAGCATCAAGGCGGCCAGCGGCGATGAGAAGGTCATGGCGAATTGGTTCCCCATGGCCCTCAAGGATGGCGTGCGCTCGTGGCTCCTAAACCTCCCTGCAGGATCAATCTCCTCTTGGGACGAAATGCGGGAGCGCTTCATCGCTAATTTCCAGGGCACTAGCGACCGCCCGCCGGCCGCGGGTGACCTGCAACGCATCAAGCAGCAGCCAGGAGCGACCCTGCAGAAGTACATCCAGCATTTCAATAGCGTTCGCCTCAAGATCCCTAAGGTGTCAGATGAAGCCATCATCTCGGCGTTCACTACTGGCCTCCATGACGTCAAGATGAAGGAGGAGCTCGCCATACACAAAGACCTGTGCACAGCCCTGGAGATGTTCAACATGGCAACCAAGTGTGCGAGAGCTGGAGGGACGCCTCTCCCTCCTCGAGCTCCCTGACACAGACCCAGAAAACAAGAAGGCCAAGGCCAAGGATGTGAAGTGCAAGGGACCGGCCATACTCGCGGCCGAGCCAGAGATGAAGCGCGGCTGCGATCACCCAGAGTAATCCAAGGGCAGCCACCTGTTCTGCGTCTTCCACGACGTGCATATCCACAACACCAGCGACTACCAGGAGCTTAGGGCCATCCGCAACGGGCGCCTCGGTCGTCACCCTGAGCGCAACGATCGAGGCTACGGTCACGGAGGAGGCCGAGGTGGAGGACGCTGGGACGACCGTGACCATCGTCAGAAGTGGCGCGACCAGCCTCAGGAGAACCGCTGGCAGGGCCAGCCTCGTGAGGGCCCCTAGAGGGATCAACCTCGCGAGGACTGTCCTCAGGGAAATGCTGGTCTTCCCCCAATGCCGCCGCCACTAGGAAGGAACGAGGACCACCACCAGTACGAGGGGACTGGGGGCTTCCAGGAGCCTCATGCCATGGCTTGCATCTTCGGCGGCTCCCAGGCCCCAGCCTCCCATCGAAACTTTAAGCAGTTCGTGCGTGAGGTGAACGCAGCCCTCCCCAAGCTTGGGGAAACGCACCTGCTTAGGTGGTCCAAGCGCCATCACTTTCGACTCCTCCGACCAACTCAAGTGCGCGGCCACAGCTGGTGCGCTCCCAATGCTCTTCTCGCCCATCATCAGCAACATACTCATCACCAAGACACTCATCGATGGCGGCGCAGGGCTCAACGTTCTCTCTTCCCAGACGTTCAACGGGCTCCAAGTGCCATACCACCAGCTTCAGCCTACCAAGCCTTTCTCAGGAGTGACCGACAGCTCCACCACCCCATTAGGGCAGGTCTGCCTCCCTATCACCTTCAGCAAACGCGACAACTACCGAACCAAGCTCATCGACTTTGACGTCGCCAACATCCATCTCCCGTACAACACCATCCTCAGGTACCCGACCCTGGCCAAATCCATGGCGATGACCCACCATGACTACAACATCCTAATGATGCCAGGAAACTGCGGCATCATCACGGTCGCCTGTGAAGAAAAGGACGCAGTGTGCTATCTCAAGCGTATCTACAAGGCTGCAGCAGTCGAGAACCCAGACGACGAGGTGAAAGCACAAGTGCTCCCTGGGTGATTTTGGTAATTAATGTCAACATATCTCTTGTTGGACTAATACTTTTATCTAGTATATTACAGATAAGTCCAACAGTGGAGTGGCATAGACAAGAGGATGTGGAACCCCTTCAAGGTGCTAAGGACAAAGGATTGGCTCAAGCTCAACGCTCAGGACTCTACATTTTCTATTTCAGTGATCCAAGATCACATTGAGTCCATAGGAAAGCCAATACTATAAAAAGGGGATGAGGTGTTGCTTAATGGCTTGCTTGCTCAAAGTGCTTAGTGATATGCTCCAAAGCCCTCAACCACTTTCATATGTCCCATACCAAAATTCAAACTCGGCCCCACCGATTTGATCTATTCGGCACCACCGAGTTCACTTGACATAGCCACTGCCAGAAACCCTAATCAATTCGGTATCACCGATGGGATCTCGGCCTCACAGAGATGGGCTTGCAAACACTCTGTTGCCTGTTGCAATAATTTTGGTCTCACCGAGATATGCAACCGGTCTCACCGAGTTTGCCTGACCAACTCTCTGTTTTGCTTATTACCAAAATCGGCCCCACCGAGTTTGTGTAATCGGTCAAACCGAGATGAGGTTTTACCCTAACCCTAGCACATCGGTCCTAATGAGTTGATCATATCGGTCCCACCGAAATGCCTAACGGTAACATTATGAACTAAATCTGTCTGACCGAGTTTTCTGATTCGGTCTCACCGAGTTTGGTAAATTGTGTGTAACGGTTAGATTTTGTGTGGAGGCTATATATACCCCTCCACCCTCTCTTCATTCGTGGAGAGAGCCATCAGAACATGCCTACACTTCCGACATTCATTTTCTGAGAGAGAACCACCTACTCATGTGTTGAGGTCAAGATATTCCATTCCAACCACATAAATCTTGATCTCTAGCCTTCCCCAAGTTACTTTCCACTCAAATCATCTTTCCACCAAATCCAATCCTATAAGAGAGAGTCGAGTGTTGGGGAGACTATCATTTGAAGCACAAGAGCAAGGAGTTCATCATCAACACACCATCTATTACCTTTTGGAGAGTGGTGTCTCCTAGATTGGTTAGGTGTCACTTGGGAGCCTCCGTCAAGATTGTGGAGTTGAACCAAGGAGTTTGTACGGGCAAGGAGATCACCTACTTCGTGAAGATCTACCCTAGTGAGGCAAGTCCTTCGTGGGCAATGGCCATGGTGCAATAGACAAGGTTGCTTCTTCATGGACCCTTCGTGGATGGAGCCCACCATGGACTCGCGCAGCCGTTACCCTTCGTGGGTTGAAGTCTCCATCAACGTGGATGTATGATAGCACCACCTATCGGAACCACGGATAAAAAATCTTCGTGTGTCCAATTGCGTTTGCACTCTCCAATCCCATCCCTTTACATTCTTGCAATTTGCATGCTTTACTTTCCGCTGCTCATATACTCTTGTCATGCTTGCTTGATATGTATTGTGAATGTTTAAACTTGTACTTAAACTCCACCTCAACTTGAAGAACTTAAAAATTGCTACTTTTCTTGGTTGAGAGTCTATTCACCCCCCCTCTAGACACCTCTTCTCGATCCTTTCACGAGGGTGCTCCCTACCCTCCAGAGGCCGTTCCCAAGAAGAAGAAGCAGTTGCTCTACCAAGGATCTCAGGAGGGTGGGGCGTCCGGCGATGTCGCCTCAAGCCTTGCGTCCGCGGACGGGACGCCCTCCTGAAAGTGCAACTATCCCTAGGTGGTTTTGGTAATTCATAACAACATATAGCTCATTGAGCTAATGCTATTCCAAGACAAATATTTCAGGAAAGATCAATGAATGGCATGGCATGGATGATGAAAGTGGATCCCTCAAAATATTAAAGACAAAGGATTGGCTCAAGCTCAAAAGCTCAAGACTCTACATTTTACATTTTAGTGATCCAAGATCACATTGAATCTATAGGAAAAGCCAATACTATCAAAGAAGGGATGAGGTGTTGCTTAATGAGTCTCTTGCTTCAAGTGCTTAGTGATATGCTCCAAAAACCCTCAACTACTTTCTCACATCCACATATGACCTAAACCCAAAGTCAAAATCGGTCCCACCGATTCTTTCTATCCGGCGCCACCGAGTTCAAATGTCATAGCCACTACCACAAACCCAAGGCAAATCGGTCTTACCGATAGGGATCTCGATCTCACCGAGATGGGATTGTAATCTCTCTGTTTCCCTTTGTAACGTTTCGGTCTAACCGAAGTGAGCTATCGGTCCCACCGAGATTGCAATGTAAACTCTCTGTTTCCCTTTCGTAACATTTCGGTCTCACCGAAAAGAGCGAATCGGTCCCACCGAGTTTACCTGACCAACTCTCTGGTTAGCTAATTACCAAAATCGGTCTCACCGAGGTTGTGTAATCGCTCTCACCGAGATTATGTTATGCCCTAACCCTAACCATATCGGTCTCACCGATTTGCATGTCGGTCCCACCGAAATCACTAACGGTCACAAGGTTTACTAAATCGGTCCGACCAGGTTTGTTGATTCGGTCCCACCGAGATTGGTAAATTGTGTGTAACGGTTAGATTTTGTGTGGAGGCTATATATACCCCTCCACCTCCTCTTCATTCATGGAGAGAGCCATTAGAACAAACCTACACTTCGAACTTACCAGTTCTGAGAGAGAACCACCTACTCATGTGTTGAGGCCAAGATATTCCATTCCTATCATATGAATCTTGATCTCTAGCCTTCCCCAAGTTGCTTTCCACTCAAATCTTCTTTCCACCAGATCCAAATCCTATGAGAGAGAGTTGAGTGTTGGGGAGACTATCATTTGAAGCACAAGAGCAAGGAGTTCATCATCAACGCACCATTTGTTACTTCTTGGAGAGTGGTGTCTCTTAGATTGGCTAGGTGTCACTTGGGAGCCTCCGACAAGATTGTGGAGTTGAACCAAGGAGTTTGTAAGGGCAAGGAGATCGCCTACTTCGTGAAGATCTACTGCTAGTGAGGCAAGTCCTTCGTGGGCGATGGCCATGGTGGGATAGACAAGGTTGCTTCTTCGTGGAACCTTCGTGGGTGGAGCCCTCCGTGGACTCGCGCAACCATTACCCTTCGTGGGTTGAAGTCTCCATCAACGTGGATGTACGATAGCACCACCTATCGAAACCACGACAAAAACATCCGTGTCACCAATTGCATTTGAATCCTCCAAACCCTTCTCTTTATATTCTTGCAAGTTGCATGCTTTAATTTCCGCTGCTCATATACTCTTTGCATGCTTGCTTGAATTGTGTGAAGATTGCTTGACTTGTGCAAAGATAGCTAAAATCTGCCAAAGTCTAAAATTGGGAAAAGGTTAAGTTTTTAATTGGTCAAGTAATCTAATCACCCCCTCTAGACATACTTCAAGGTCCTACAAGTGGTATCAGAGCTTTGGTCTCCATTTGCTTTGATTTCCATAGCTTTTGGTGGTCATAGCCTTGGTTTCACAACCTAGGAGAGTATGGCATCTAGCGAAGGAAATTATCACCGTAGAGGTCCTTACTTTGATGGCACTAATTTTGCTAGTTGGAAGCATAAGGTGAAAATGCATATTCTCGGACATAACCCCGCCGTTTGGGCTATTGTGTGTATTGGCTTGCAAGGTGAATTCTTTGATGGGAGAGAGCCAAACCGTGAAGCTAGTGCAAAGGAAATTTGGGATACTTTGATTGATATGCATGAAGGTACCGACTCCGTCAAGGAATCCAAGTTGGATGTGCTCCAAAGTCAGATTGACAAGTTCAAAATGAAGGATGGTGAAGGTGTCGCTGAAATGTACTCTAGGCTTGCTCTTATCACAAATGAGATTGCCGGCTTAGGAAGTGAAGAGATGACCGACAGATTCATCATCAAGAAGATCCTAAGAGCATTGGATGGAAAGTATGATACCGTGTGCACATTGATCCAAATGATGCCAAATTACAAAGATCTCAAGCCAACGGAAGTCATTGGAAGAATTGTTGCTCATGAGATGTCACTCAAGGATAAGGAGGAACTTCACAACAAGTCAAGTGGTGCTTACAAAGCCTCATGTGAAGCCCCCACATCATCAAGTGAGAAACAAACCTTCAATGAAGAATTGAGCTTAATGGTGAAGAACTTTAACAAATTCTACAGGAGTAGAAGCAAAGAAAGAAGCTCTAAGTCAAGGTCCTACAATGACAAAAGATCTTCTAGTCGAGAGCGCAATTGCTACAATTGTGGGAGACCCGGACACTATTCCAACGAGTGTACGGCACCCTACAAAAGAAGAGAAGATTCTCCAAAAAGAAGAAGTAGAAGAGAAGAATCACCACCAAGAGAGAGAAGGAGTAGAGATGATCGTTATGAACGAAGACCCTCACGGAGAAGCAAGGATTCGGAAAGGAAGGACAAGTCATCAAAGAGCTACACAAAACGAAGACATCAAGCTCATGTTGGTGAATGGGTATCCGACTCCGACTCCGACAATCACTCCGAGAGAAGCTATCACTCCGACTCTGAATATACTCAAGATGAAGGTGTTGCCGATCTAGCACTTGTGTCAACCAACTCCTACGACATATTTGACTCACCAAATGAAGGAATTGGAAGATGCTTCATGGCCAAAGGTCCAAAGGTAACACATCCCGAGTATGTTGATTTCAATAGTGATGAAGATGACTTGCTAGGTGATGATGATTTACTTGTTGACAACTCTAGTGATGAATACAATGATGAAACGTTAATTAATCATGCTAATCAAGATAAAACGAATGACAATGATAAGGAGAAGATTGAGCTTCTAACTAAAGAACTAAACAATCTTAAGTTAGCTCATGATACTATCTTCGAAGATCATCGAGAACTTTTAAGGGCTCATGAGAAGTTACGCTTTGAAAAGCTCAATCTTGATCAAGAGCATGAGTTCTTAAAGGCAATCAATGATGATCTCCGTAATAAAAGTTCTTCTTACATTGCCAAGCGTTTACTCTTATCTACTTACATGCCTCAAGTCAAGTCTAGTAACAAGAACAAGAAATATTCTTCCTCTAGTAGTAACAATAATAATGCCAAATCCAATGTTGTTACTTCTAGTAGTTATCTTGATTCCACTAATGATTCTCTTAGCCAAGTTACACTTGAGCAAGAAAACAACTTATTGAAGGGAATTATAGAGAAAGGTGTATACAAGAGCCTTGCCAGGAGTAAGCAATTCGAGGAAATTGTACGCAAGCAAGGAAGGCACCGGAAGAATCAAGGTGTTGGTTTTGAACGAAAGTTCAATTCCAATGGAGTTGAGTGGGAATAAGATCAATACCCCAAGACGAAGTTTGTTCCTCAACAAGAGAAGTATGATCCTACTTCCTTCAAGGGAACACAAGCACAAGATGATCTTCCACCACAAGACCACAAGAACAAAGGCAAGGACAAGCTTCAAGAGGAGATTGATGCATTTGAAGAAGCACCTAAGGCCTTGGTCAAGTGGGTTCCCAAGACTACGTCAAGTTCTACTTCATCAAGTACAACTACAACTCCAAGGATTCCCATCAAGATGATGTGGATCCCGAAGAAGAAGAACTAGAGAGTTCTTGAGGGTGACTCCGCCAACATTCTTCACTCATATCATTATGGCAAGGACAAGTGCAATCAACTTCCATATCTTGCACTAGTTCAAGGAGTCACAAACCCTCATGTTGGTAAGGCAAGGGACAAGGTAACCTAATGTTTTCATGGACATCATCTTGTGTGTGCATCACTCTATGTCTATGGATATTCTTGTTTGTTCCTTGTGGGACTAACCCATGTAGGTATTGAAAGTGCAACTCACTCCAAAGGATTGCTCCAAATGATCTACATCAACATTGAGCATCCACATCTTCAACACCTACATGAAGTCATCATCGACAAAACCCAAGGTTAGTTCATCCCTCTAAGGGGATCTCACATCTAGGGGAGCTTAACTCTAAGAATTGAGTCAAAGCAACTCTAATGATGTGAACACATCAATGCATTATGTAAAAGTGGTAACCCCACTTGAGCTTAAGCGATGAGTATGACCTATGATCAAATGTTCTCATTTGACTCCTAAGTCAATATACTCATATATAGATGACCTAGTCATCGCCAATTGTTTGATAGATGCTAGAATTGGTTGTGCATGCTTTGCCACATATTTCATTTGCCATTTTATTGTGTGAGCATGTTGGTTGCATATTTTACTCATTCGAGGACATCCACTTGTTGTTTTGATTTTGCCCCTTAAAAATGTCAAAAAATCCTTAAATGAGGATTTAAAATTTAATTTCATGAAACCATCTCGGAAAGTTGAAAATTTCCCCGGGGCTAACCAGACTTAACTCATGGCCAAATTTATGGTGTGACCATTTTAGAATTTTAAACCCTAGTTGGTGAGGTTGTTGCCCATACTTTTAGTTCCAAAACTCTTTGTACAAAGTTTAAAATGGTTGATGAAATGTTTGTGGAAAACTCAAATTTTTCATTTTTTGAAAATTGCATTTTTACTCATCCACCATCCACTTTTTAGGGGTCCTTTTTGCAATGGAGGACCAAATGCAGGACTAAAGTACTGCTTCGCAAAAAATCGAACCAAGCCAAGTTTTGGAACCCTTTGAGGAACTCCCGATTAAATTGGCCCTAACTCAAAACCCCGGGTCTGGAACTTCTTATTTGATTAAAGTAACTAAGATTTATCTTTAACCCCGGTGAATGGGAAAAAGGCGAACCCAAAATGCATTTCAGGCCCCTGATCCCGAATGGGGAAAAAATTTAGCAAATAAACTTTTAACCCCAGCATCCTGCTCCTTCCGAAGCCTTCTCCCCAATTCCCCAGGTCAAGCCATCAATCGTACTTGCATTTTCTTGAATTTTTGGTAACTTGTTCCAAGGGAAAAATGTTGATCTAAATTGGAAATTTGTTTTTTCCCTTGCTTTTTAAACTTTTTTGTTTATTGTTGGAATTGTTATCGAACATTTGGACAGGTTTGAATGTCAACAAAGAATTTCACTTACCTAATTCATTATTTGCTTGGTGTGACATTTTAACTTTTTAATTTTGGGCTCCACCGAGTTGTGACTGGAAAGAACCCTAGTAATTCCGGCTTTGTATCAAAGAAAATTTAAATTGACAAATTTACTTTTCCTTAACAATTTAAAACATTTTTAACTTTTTCATTTTGAAGCTTTATCAATTTTTCATCAATTACCAAAATTGAAAGGGTTCCTATGGGGAATTATAACAACAATGATTGAGCTTGTTTCAAGACAAAATTTGAAACCAAGTGGCTTAATGAAAGGGACCCTCAAAAATTAAAGAAAAGGTTGGCCAACTCAAACCGACCTTTTTAATTTAGGACCAAATCCTTGATTAAGGAAAAGAATAATAAGGGGGTGGGGGCAAGAGTCTTGGGAGAAGGCATGAAGCTCCAAAACCCTCAATACTTTTCCAAATAAAAACCCAAAGTCAAAAGGTCCCATTCTTTCACCCAAAGGTTCAAATTTCAACTTGCCCAAACCCTAGGCAAACTCTTCCAAGGGATTACCAAAGGGAATAACTTGTTTCCCTTGGTAACATTTTTTAACTAACTTTCCAAGGGAAATGTAAACCCTTTTCCCATTGTCTTTGGTCTCCCAAAAAAACCCCGGTTTCCCAAATCTTGGTTAGCTAATTACCAAAAGGCCCATTGATGTCGGTTTGAATAGTCCTCCTTGGTTATATTCTTTCCCAGAAATCACTTTTGGGTATAGGTTTATTTCTTTTTTTTTCCTCCCAAGGAATTGGAAATTTTAAATAGTTAATTTTGTGTGGAGGCAAAACCCTACCTCCCCATTTGGGAAAGCCTGCAAACCACACTTCCCTTAATTAAAAACCCCAAATCATTGTTGAGGCCAAGTTTCCATTCCAAAGAATTTGATTCACCTTCCCAATTGTTTTAAATTTCTTTACAAATAAACCATGGAGGAATTGGTTTGGGGACATATTTGAAGCCAAGAGAGGGTTTATATAATGACCTTTTATTTTAAGGGGCCCAATTGGCTAGGGTTCAGGGAGCCTCAAAAATTTAGTTGAACCAAGGATTTGAGGGAAGGAAGCCTACTTAGGAAGATTGGCATGAGGCTCCCGTGGGGGAATGGTAAACAATTCTTCTTCTACCCTTCATTGGGCCCCGTTTCTACGCCCGGGGTTAATTCCATACTGGACTAGCACCCCCAAACCAAAAAAGTTCCCAATTGGTTTGAATCCTCAAACCCTTCCCTTTACATTTTGCAAGTTGCATGCAATTCTGTAATCTCTTTCTTTGTTAATTTTTGGTTTTAAAAAAGCAAAATCGCCAAGTTAAAATTAAAAGGTTAATTTTAATTGGTCAAAGTTAATCCCTCTAGACTATTCAAACCCAACCTCCTCTCCATGGGGCCCAAGGCCCCCTTCCGGTCTGGGGTTTCCCTAGGCCTGAAAAAGGAGGGTTTGGAATGTGGGGGTTTTTGGGTTTAAAACTTCCTTCTCCTTGGGGCATCACCAACAACAAAACCTTGAGGAAACTATCTTGGGGTAGCCCAAGGGGTTTCCCCCCAGGGGGGTTGCTCCAAACCCCCCCCATTAAACCTTGGGTATGTTGGGAGTATCCCCTCACACGTTCCATCCCTTGATTTTGGTTGGGTTCCCCCGGGCGGGGGCCGGGCCAGGGGGAAAAGGACAGGGGAGGTGGGAGGACCGGACCCCAACCTCTGAGCCAGGTTGAGGCCAAGGTTCTGGGGGCGACTGGGGTTTACATGCTTCTTGACTATGGGTGAACTTTTGTTTGTTGGTTGGGGTCCCTCGGGTGATTCCCCAACCGTTGGGGTGTTGCGGTACCCTTGACACGACCCACCTTCTTCCATGGTTTTTATTTAACTTCTATCTTCATCACCTAATTTCGGCCCTTAAAACCCCTGGCCTCTGATAAATTTTGGTGGAGTTCCCTTTTAAACCCAAAAGGGGGGTTGGGGTAGTCGTGCATTCACCCCCCGGCCCTTGGTCCATTTCCCCCAAGAAGCGGGGGTTGGGCGAACTCCCTCTCACCCAGGGGGCCGCGGGCTTTCTTGGGACCTTGCAAAACATGGCCGGCTTGTGCCGGGTCCCCGGCGCGTAAACTAAGGGAGTCTTCCGGGGGCTCCGAGCCCCAAGGGGTTTGGGTTCGCCACCGCGTAACCCGGGGACAGGGCGGGTTGCCTAACCATCCCGGCCTTCCAAGGGCCAATCAAGTTTAGTCAAGCCGAGGTGGGCCCTATCCTGGCCTGGGTCCCAACCATTCGCCCTCCAGCGCCCTGGGGGGGTTTATAGCCGGGGCCTCCAGGGGGACAGCCTGGAAGCCCAGTTTTGGGGGACCCGGGGGTGGCTGCGGGAAAGGGGGCCCCTTCCCTCTGGGATAAACAATTGGGGTACCTCCGGTTTTGTAAGGGTGGCCCTGGCTCAATTTCCCCCGTGTTTCCCTCGGGGGGCTAAACCGGGATCCTTTAGTAGTCTCGCCACCTCCGGTCCATGGATTGCTTGGCCACCCCCCCAGGGGCCCATGATAAATTGAGGTGCTTTAAACTCGGGGACCTTGACTCCACCAAGACCTGGGTCGGCCCCTACCCTTGGTCTTGTCCATTTCCGGTGCCAGGGTTGAGAGAGGGGTGGGACCCCTTTGGCGAAGGCCTCGCCCCCCCTAGGTTTTTGAAGCAAGGGGCTGGCCCGCTTAGGGCCTCAGTCCGTCCCCTCACCCCTTTCTATCCTGGTTATCCGGGCCCTTGCCGGATGTGGGGTCGGCCCTCCAACAGAAACCGATTCCACCTCCTTTCATTGTTTATTCGGGAACCCATCACATTGGACCCAAGGGTCCACCCCTATTGGGCTCCGTGATTAAAGGTCCAATGGGGCATACTTTAAGCCCCTGCAAGCACTGAAGCTGGAAAGGAGGTTCGGAGCAAAAATTATTAAACTTGCCTTAAAAGTCCAAAAAAAGTTCTCCACCTCCAAGGGGCCCATCTTTTGGGGAAAAACCCCTTAAGCCTCCTTTTGCCTTGGGCCCTCCCCCCCGGGGGCTCCAGCGCCCTTTCCTTGATAGCCTAGACCGGCTCGGCCAAGAACCTTTGGGGCCCCCTCCTCCAGGCCTTGGGCCAGGGCTCCTCCAGCCGGAAGGCCCGAAGTAAGTAGATTGGATTAAAGGGTGGGGGAAATGGCATGGCGAAAAACTGGGGGCCTTCCCCACCTGGGGCCCTTGGGATGCCTTGAAAGTTGGGGAAAACCGGCGGGCCGGGGGGCCCATCGCACCTTTCTCCCCCTAGAGTTGGGTTTGGTGGGCCTACCTCGGGGAAAAATTTGGCCCCGTGGCCCCCCCTGGCCTAACAAAAGTTCCCATGGTGCGAGCCTTTGTCAAAACAACGGAGGGGCCGCGGGCGCCCCACCTCCTTTAATTTTGGGGGTGTCGGGGTTTTGCCAGTGGGCCTATCGGTGCCACGGCAACCCCCGGGGTTTTCCTTTCCCCCGGTGATGGGCCCCTTTAGGGTCTTGACTCCCTCACGGGGGGGGGGTTTTTTGGGCCCGCCCCGGGGCCTCTTTAAGCCAATTTCCCCCCGGAGCCGGGTCCGGGCCTCCAACAGGGAGGCACAAGCCCCCTCCAGCCTGGGCCCGGCGCCTGCCCGGGGCGGTCTTGAAACTCCCAGGTTTCCCATGCCCCTCGAGCACGGCGGGCAAGCCTTTGGGGCTGGTGGGCCGGGGAAAGGGCCGGGCCCAAGGCGGGGGGAGTAGGGGGGCCCGGGCCCTCGGCCCCGGGAAGAAGGGGGGGCTTCTCCTCCCGGGGCTTTCTTTTGGGCCCCGACCTTGGGGGCCCAACCCCCGGGGCACGGGGACCCCTCCTCACCCAGGCGGCGCCCGGGCCCCGGGCCGGGGCCCGGCCCCCCTCCTCCCTACAAGCCTTGGGCGGGGAAGCTTGTTTCAAACAAGGCAAAGGGCCCCTTAATTCCTCCATTTCCTCCTGCCGGGTGGCTTCGGAATCTCGCACTTCGGTGAAGGGGGCCCGATTTTTTCCCTTGGGGGCTCCACCTGGGGGTAGCTTTCCTTCCGGGTCCCCAACGCCTCTTAAGGATCCCCGGCTGGGACCCCGGGCCCTGGCCCTACTGGGTGGGGCCGCTTTCAAAACGAAGGCACAGCCCGGGAAGGTCTCCCATTCCCCTCGGGCCCTTGGGGTTTGGAAACCATCCGGAAAGGGGGGAAGGCCCGTGGCCCCCACCCTTGAAGGCGGGACGGCCTATTCCCTTTGACGGGGACCCGGAGGGGCGGGGGCCACCCTGGTTTGGCAAGGTCCGGGCCTTGCCGCCCCAGGGAAGTCTCCAAAGCGCCCCGGGGTTGTCTTCTTGCTGCGGGAATTCACGGGGGGCTTTGGACCCCCTAAACCGCCGGGAACCCCGGGGGCCCCTTTTTTGGGTCTCCTCTTCCCATTCGCCCAGGGTGGGATTTCTGGGTCCATCCCCCGGGCGAAAAATGGGCCTCGGCGAGGTCCTTTGCCGGGAAGTCCCGGAAGTCCTCCACCTTTTTGGGATCTGCGTTCACCGTTGGCCTTGCGAAGGGGCCACTGAATCAGGCGGCTTTTGGAATCAAACAACTCGGAGACCACCCCATGGGCCCGGGGGTTGGGGGGGGGGGTTGGGGTGATGGAGGGGGAGCCTTGGAAGGAGGCAAAATTTAAAGGGGCCGGGCTGAAAAAAGGGGGAGGGGGGGAAAAGGCCCGGGTTACCACCCCAAAGGGGGGCCCCCCCTTTTCCCTGCCCCGGCCGGGGGGTGGGGGTTTTCCGGGGGTTGGGCCTTCGGGGTTCAAAAAGGGCCCGGGATCGGGGCAGTTGCCTTTTGCTGGCCACTAGAGCTTATGGGGGCGGGGGGTTTTAACGAGGGAATTTGGCAAATGGGGGCTGGGCTCAGGTGGGCCAACCTTTTTCAACCGGAAAATTTCAGGCCGTGGGGGGCCCACCCCTTAACCATCGTTTCCCAAGGGGGGTTGCCAGAGCCCCCTTGTTTGGGCCTAAACCTCCGCCGGGCCGGGGACCTTTCGGGTTGGGGATCGGACTATTGGGCCCCGGGGGTAAGGGCGGGCAAACCGATTTGAAACCCAAACCCCCCCGGAGGCCCAATTGAGAGGGAAAAGATTAGTGGGGTGGGAAAAATTCCAGAAGGCCGGAAAATGGGAGGGGGAGCCATGACAATAAGGGGGGGGGAGGAGCAAGTTTCCCTTTTGGGGGAAAGGGCCAAACCGGGTGGGCACGGTTTCCTTCCTGCCGAAAGCCTTGGGATGGTGGGCGAGGGTCAACCGGAGCCCCCGGCGCCGAAAAATTTGGGAAAAAGCCACTTGTGGGAAAGTGCGGTTTCCCCAAAATTTGGCGGGGGATCCCCGCCAATTTGGGGGGAAAAGGGAAAATTGAACCCCCTTTGGGGAAAAGGGGGGGGGGGGCGGAAGCGCTATCACTTTCATCCAAGACTTAAGAACAAGGCTTGCCCTGTCCGTGGGACTTTCCTTGGCGGGGAACTTGGGTCGGGTAGAGATTTACCATTTAACCACTCTGAACCCTAGCCCTCGGGCTTAAAAGGGGTTTTTAGCCTGGGCAACCAACGGAATAAAGCTTCTAGGGTTTGCCTCCGACCGGGAGATTCTTTGACTACCCTAATCTATTAATCAACGGGGAGGGTTTTTCCCAGGGGCCCTGGAAAAACTTTGTCCCGCCACCACCGCCAGGGTTCACCCCCTACCAGACCCGGGGCCCCAATGGGTTTTAAAGTTCCTCACCGCCCACCAAGGCTCGATGGCTTTGGGGGCACGGGGGGTTTTTCCCCCAAATCAAAATTTGGCTTTTTCCCCAATTCATTGGAGGGAAGGTTAATGACCGGGGGGTTTTGGAAGTTTGAAATGGGACAGGGGGCGATTTGCGTTCACCGGGACTCACCTTAAGGGAAAGATTTAGCTTCTGGGGGGGGCCCAAAAGCGCCCCCTTGGGGGGCCCCCCAGAGGGTGTGGAACCCTGGGGTCCTCTCATATAACGAAAGTATCCCTTGGAACATGACCAAGGTGGGCTTCTGGGGCCTTCCGGCCCCTTGGAATCCTTCCCCATCATATTACGCGGGAATTTTTTTCCCTTTTGGGAACCAACGTAAATGTTCCTTTTGGGGCCGGCGGATTAGGCACGGTTGGGCGGGACCAAAATTGGCCTCCAACCCCCTCCCTTCAGGCTTCGAGGCTCTTGACTCAAACCGGCGGTAGGGCCTTCGGACGACCAAAAGCCCCCGGGGCCAAACCACCTTCCATACGAATTAAGGTACACCCAAAGGTGGGAATGGGATGGAACAGCGGGGATGCCCCAAACCCCAAAGGGCCCCCCTCCCGCCTTTCAAACCAAAATAGTTCGGCCGGAGAAAAAAGGGGAAGGAAACCCCCCCGGCAAATTCGGCCGGGAGGTGGGAACCAACCCTCGAGGAACCCAGATAGAGGAGGGGCATTTTATCCTCCCTCAGTGGGAACCTCCCGGGAACCAATTTGCGGCTAGGATCCCGTGCGGGTTTCAAGGGGGTTACGCCTGGAACATCCTAAAAACCAATAGCGGCTGACCAAGCTTTTTTGGGAGGCTGGTTTGCGGCGGGGATGCCGAACAATCAAAGCACCCCAAGCTAGCCTACGATTGAAAACACATAAACCTACTCCCCGGGCTGCGGGGGCCGGCAATTGGGCCGGGAAAGCCCTGGGGCCCTTAAAACCCCCCCATCGCTAAAGTAAAACCCGGGGAAGGGATTGGAACAAGGAGGATAACAAGAAAACAAGCACTCGGTCGGGGCCCGTCGCGCACCAAAAAGGGATAACAACGGGGAACAAAAAAAAGCAAGCACCTCGGAAATTAATTGGGGGGAACCAACTTCATAGAGAAGAATGGAATTAACCCAATTTCCCCGAAAATTAAACCTCCCCAAAAACCCCTTTTGGTGAAGAATTCCCTTCAACCACTCCCGGGGGCTTCCGCCATCAAATCCTCCCCAAGCTTAAAGGACCGGGCTTGGCTGCGCGGGGGAAAATTTGGGGTTGGGAACGGGCCACCCAAAATTCCCCAAATAACCAGAGGGGAGACCTAACCACATAACCAGCGCCGACGAACGGCGGCAATTGGAAGGTTCTTAACCAAGAAAACAAATCGTCAAAGCACCGGAGGCCCGCGCCTTAAACATAAATGGAGAAGGCGGGACCAGGGCGGAAAAGCCAAAATCAAGGCAGCCCTCATACTCGGAACCCATGGGGAGGCCCAGCGCCCGAAAAACCCCAAAACTCGGTGTTATACAAAGCCCGGCACCTACTCAAGGGGTGCCGGTTCCCGAAGTCCAAACCCGGTTACCTTAAACCTCGGAAAAACCTTAAAAGAACTACTCCCCCTCAATTTGGCCCGGTATGATCTTTAACGGCACCCCAAAAAACCCTAACAACCGGTTGTTGGGTGCAAGCGAACAAAAGTTTCAGAAAGCCAAAAAGGGGCCGAGCAAAAACGGCAATGAAAGGGCCCCCCAAATCGGAGAGAACCAAATACAACCCCTACCCAAAAACCCCGAGGGCGATCGCGATGGACTCGCCCCGTTAACCCCTCCCCAAGCGGGCCCCCAGCATCCGCCATGGCGGATTGCCGGGTTTTCCCAATCTGGTTCCCTCCTAATGATGGGCCCCCACCGCTCCCATGGGATCCGCGGGTAGACCCCAAAAACCCCACCCCGGGTCATAACGGGTAAGGCCTTATCGGGTCTTCATTAAGTGGCTTGGATCCCGGATAACCGGCGATTAACTTACATAGCCTTATGGGGCTATTACCTTGTTGGGCCCCATTTCGTTAATCGGGCCGTTTTTCCCAAGTCGTCGGGCCCTATCATACTGCGGCCGACCCCTTTGCAAACAGCGGTTCCGCCGGAACAGTAGTCAAGGCCTCAAATCTTGGGTTAGCGGCCGGACCGCAAGGCCGGGGTCCTAAAAAGACCCAGCCTTCAAGCGGTGGGCCAAACCCCCCCCCGCGGACCCTACCAAAACACTCGTCTTACCTGGGCAAAAACGACCTCACCAGGGGCGAACCACGGGGGCCCCAAATGGCATTTGCCCTTACTGGGATCCGCCGGAACCCGGGGTCCCAAATCACCCTTTTTCCCAGGGAAAACTTCGACCTGGCCCTTTGAGCATTAACCAACAACCACCGCGACCCACGGGGAAAGTTTGTCCATTTTCCTTTTTTAATACGCCTTCAGAATTTTTAATCAATCACCTTTTTCCCTTTTTTCCTTTTTATATAGTTCATTATAATTTACCTGCCTTTTGCCTAAATCAGGGCTTTTAAATTATGGTTATAATGAACATTTCACAAGCGGCACCGAACTTATAAAAAGCACCCCAATATGTTTGGGTCAAATTTTTGGGGCGGACCCATTTTTGGATTACGTTCCGTTATTCGGTAAGGTGGGTTTGGGAACCCAGTTGTCCCCAGTTGGTTTACCCTGGTGGGAAAAACCCACGAAAAGGCCATTAAGGGTTTTGAGCCCTAAAGCTTACGCTTAGAGCAAGGACGGCTTTGTCCCAGGGTCGCCCAATTGGCTTAGAACAAGGGCTTTGTTTAAAAATGAATTCTTTGGAATGGGGTGTTAAGATTTAATTTTCTTTTTTGGTTGGGTCCAAAGGAAAAAATGGGCCCGGGTAAATTTTGCCCCCAACCCATGGGGCAGCCAACGACTTGCCAATTCTCATAGATAAGCGGCCGCCTATAATATTTTAAAAACGCTTGAAGGATATAAAAATTTTCAAGCGGCCCAATAACAAAATTCTACCAAAAAATCGGAGCTTACCCAAATAAACCACCCTTGGGACACCCAAATAACCGGGTGGAACCCTCCCCCGGTGGCCTCCTCCGCTTTCCGGCGTCCATCACCCAGCCTTTGCCCAGGGCCCAAGGCACCTTCTCGGCGGGGCGACTTCAAATGAGGTCCCCAAGGCCCGCCAGCCCCAAGAGGCTTCCGGGCCCAACTAACAGGCCCTTCTGGCTTGGCCCTTTGGGTCGCCCCTTGTTGGTCCCGGGGCCCCCGGATGTCGGCCCGCATCTTGAGACGGAACACCTTTGTCAAGCTCCCTCCTCGGCTCTGTAGAGCCGGGCAAATGGACCCGATGGGCGACCGGGCCTCTGGAGACTCTGGGTAAGTAACAAGTAATTCACTTTTACATGCTTTTTGCATGAAGAATGCCTTACCGCGCTATCTTTTCTTTCGATTTCTGGAGGCCTTTTGGGCTTGGCCTTAGCGGCTTTAGCACTCTCAAGAGCCCGTGAGCTCGGACTCTCGAGTCTTGAGTCGCTCCAAACCTCGTGTTTTCCCGAGCGGACTCTTCGCACCTCCCCACCAGCGCCTCCTTCTCTCCTTTCGGTTTCGCCGCTTGCGTTGACCCGGACACGCCTCCTTGAAGTCGCCACCTCATTCGTAGCCTGGAATACCCACGTTATTCCTGTCATTTTTGGACCAAATCCTTTTCTATAAGGTACAACTTTAATAGGTGTTACTTACCTTCCTTGTCCTCGAGCGCTTCTTGGCCGGCAGCTTCGCTCTCGGACGCTCGAGGCTCTGCTTAATCGTTGACCTCCGCGATCGGTCTGGAGATGTCGGCGGCGCCCTGCATTCCCATATTGACATACTTCGTTAGACTCCTGCGTATATCTTATTAGATCCTCGGTTGGCTTTTCTTTCCGAACACGGTGACATCGAGGGCTCTTGTTATGGTATTTTTACATATCTTGAAATCCTTACCTCAAAGCTGTTAAAGGTGGTACATGCCATCAGCCTCTTGGCGGTGAACTTTCGAATCACCGCACTCATAACGTCGGGCTCCTCGTCAATGGGGTCGTTGGCGGCTCCGGCAAATTATCCGGCGCCTCGGTTGGGCGGAGGTCCGGCGTCGCTTCTCGCGCTTCTTCGAAGGGCCGCCCGCGGACTCGGAACCACCAAAGGTTCGGTCGATCGTCAAAGTTCGGAGGTTGCCTGCGGCACCTCCGGGGCCCCTCATGCCCCGAGCCGGTGCTTGAAGACTTCCGCTACTCGGTTTTGTCGTGTGATTTGTTTTTGTTTGTTGCATCTCTTGCATTGCATCATGTCATCATGCCATCATATCATTAATTTTTAAAACATCAACTAAATAAATTGCATAGATCGTTGACATATTTAAATCGAGGGAATTCACTTGTGATTTCTCTTTAAAACATATTCAAAGTCTCCTACTATTATTAGGGAGCTATAATAAAATTATTCCGTTTATTTGGAATCACCCATAAACACACTTGCTAAATAATTTCGTTCCTTTTACGCTTCAAGTTTGGTCTCCAACCTTGCCATGTATTTCTTTCATCATTTTCCGGAGCTCCACCAAAAATCCGAACATTTTGGACCTTCAAACTCCACTTCCTATTTAAACTCTTTTGAATGTAATTCAAATGAGGTTGTATTCAAACCCTTTGACACGTATCTTTGCAATTTTTTACGGATCAAGACCATTTTGGTGAGCCGGAAAATTAACTCAATCCCAAATTGCTTCTCTAACATATTATTTTCTCTTTTTCTTTGCTTCTATTTTTTCCTTACATTTTTGGAAGAAACAACCTTCAACTCTAGCCAGCCCACGGCCTCTTGGGCTGTCTAACCAGGCCGGCCCACTAAACCTCAAGGCCCGGCCGCCTCTAACGAACCTAGCCGGATCCCGATCCAATCTCTCCTCTCGATCTCTCCCTCGCCGCCCCCCCCTCGATCCCCATCTTCCCCTCGATCCCCTCTCCCTCGTGCGATCCCATCTCCTCTCGTTCTCCCCACCCCGCCACTCCCCCCCCAGCGATCCCCTCGCTCCCTCGCCAAGTCCCTCCGCGCCATCGTCACCCCCCGTTCGGCTCCCGCAATCCACCCCTTTGTGCCCATGTCTCCCTCCTGCCCGTGCCGGCCACGTCGCCTCCCGCGCGCCCGCGCCTCTCCACCTCCTCCCCCGGGCTACCTCGAGTCGCCGCTCCTCCGTCAGCACCTTCCCGCCTTGCCGTGCCTCGTCACCCCCCCTTGCACCTCCTCCTCTGCCCGCCTTCGTCAGCCGGATCCGTCTCCCGACGCGTCGCTGGCGGCCGTCCTCGCATCTCGGCCCGTCCCCGCGGCAAAGGGCGGCAACGGGCGAACCCGTCGCGCCCTTCCATCGCCGGGTCCTCCCTGGCCGCCTTGCCCCTGGGGCTCCTCGCCCATCACGGGGGTGGAGCTCCTTCCCTTTCGCTGCCGTGCCCGTCCCGCGTGGGTCTCCGCCGCCAGCCCTAAGCCTCGCCGCTGCTGCCTCCATTTTTCTGAACCGGCCCTGCCGCCTCGGCAGCCGGGCGCCGCCGCTCAAGCCTTGCCTCGCACCCTCGCCGGTGCTATTGGTTTGTTTGGCCTTCATGGATATGTTGCTGCGGGCGAAATCACACACCACGGTGATACATGAGCGACTACGGCTACATCCGGAATCGCTAAGTACCGCAACAAAGTAAACAAGGAACCCGAAGGACTTGGATCGTCAAGTTCCTCTCAAGCGTGAGCGACTACCGTCGACCCAAAAGCCCGTGGACTCAAGTTCCTTGTGGTGACCCCGAACATCTCGGATCATGAACAACTACTTCATCTGAAGTGTACAACTCGCCGCCGCCGTGTACCACTACTTCCCCCGACACAGTACAACTACTTCCCCGACGACCCGTGAGCGTCAACTTCCATCAGCGAACCCGAGCGTGTTCCGTCCCGTTTGAACGCTTCGAAGGTATAACCCGAAACGACCGCCGTGGACCGAATGCATGTGTTGTATGAGATACACCCTATGTTTGCACCGTGCCCGTTTGCTTCATGCACGTCCCTCCTTGTTTGCCATGTCGCCGTCCGTGGGAACCGAATCCGGGATCACCCACCATCCTTGCATGACACCTCCGCACACTTCGTTTGCATCGATATCTCAATCAAGTTGGAACCGATATGTTGCCGTGGCATCATTTTGGATATTTCTTTGGCACCATTTTTGTTTCACCCGTGGCACCCTTTTTTCCTTCCGCCATGGCGACAAATGCTCCTTATCATGCTCATGTCAACATTTTCATAAAATTGCATAAAACTTATATGTCATCCACATCATGATAACAACAATTAAAATGTTTAAAATTGTGTTTGCATTAAACTACTAAAAAGACATGTGGGGTTTACGAATTGTTGTTTGTTGTTCGGCCTCATTTAAACTTGCCTAAATTGTTAGTTTAATTATGCTTCACCTCTTGCCATGTTAACAACATTTAATATTGTTGGTTAGCCATAAGAAGAACTAAATAATTGATGTGGCGTTGTCAATATAACTTCGTTGCATATTGAGCTCCACTAACTTGTACTTTTGTTTGTGCATATTGCCATGCCATGCTATTTAAACGGTCATCATCATACTTGTTTGTGCATCATGACATGTTTATGCTTGTGTGTTTACCATGTTGTTTGCTTCTTTCGGATTGCTTCTCTCGTTAGCCCGGTTATGTTGGAGTTGTGAGGATTGTTCGACCGTCCGTTTGTCTTCTTCATGGACTCGTTCTTCTTCCTTCGGCTTTGGCAAGATGATCATACCCTCAAATCACTACTATCTTTGCTATGCTAGTTTGCTCGCTCTTTTGCTATGCCAATGCTCGATGCCTACCATTTTCTTGTCGCCTCCCAAATTGCCATGTCAAACCTCTAACCCACCATGTCCTACAAACCGTGATTGGCTATGTTACGCTTTGCTCGGCCCTCTTATAAGCGTTGTTAGTTGCGGTGAAGATTGAAGTTTGTTCCTTGTTGGATCATGGAATGTTGTTCCTTGTTGGAACCTTTTACTTGGGGATATCACAATATATCTTATTTAATTAATGCATCTATATACTTGGTAAAGGGTGGAAGGCTCGGCCTTATGCAGTGTTTTGTTCGATCTTGCCGCCCTAGTTTCCGTCATACGGTGTTATGTTCCGGATTTTGCGTTCCCTAAAGGTCGGGTGATTTATGGACCCCCTTGACGGTTGCTTTGAATAAAACTCCTCCGGCAAGGACCAACCTTGGTTTTACCATTTGCCTACCTAAGCCTTTTTCCCTTGGGTTCTGCAGACTCAAGGGTCATCTTTATTTACCCCGGGCCGGTGCTCGTGTGAGTGTTGGTCCAACTTTCGCCGCCGGTGGTACGAAAACTTGGGCTGGCCTACGGAAGTTTGGACAATCCGGTGTGCCACGAGCGAGATATGTGCAGCTCCTATCGGGTTTTCGGCACATTGGACTTTGCGGTCTTTTTTACCATTGTCGAAATGTCTTGATGTCGGGATAAGTCGATCGGATGTCTCGGGTGAAGGTCTATTCGCCGTTGATCGCGGAGCTTGTCATGGGCTAAGTTGGGACACCCTGCGGGTATAAACTTTAGAGCCGTGCCCGGTTATTGGCAGATGGGAATTTGTTAATGTCGGTTGTAGAAAACCGAAGTTGACCTTAATTAAAATACATCAAAGCGTGTGGTGATGGTCTCTTTCGAGTCCGGGAAGTAACAGTGTTGGAGTTATGTTTGGCGTGGTTGGTCTAGGATCACTTCTTGATCACTAGTAGCTTCATGACCGTGCATTGCTTCTCTTCTCGCTCTCTTTTGCGTTGTAGCCAATATATGAGTAAACTTGGCCTCCACCTCATTACTCCATCCTTCCTATAAGCTTAAATAGTCTTGATCTTGGTCGGTTCTTTGGAATCCCGTGGCTCCGGATACTTCAAAACCAGTTTGGGTGCCTATGTTACGGCGGTGGCCAACCAAGCTCAAGGAGGAGCTCGATGAAGATCTTGCCCTTTGTGTTGTTTTGTTATAGTTGATCGTAGTGGAGCCGGTTGGGGTTCGATCGGGGACCTTTGTCACATTTGGGGTTCTTCTTTTATTTTGGTTCCGTAGTCGGACCTTGATTGTATCTGGATGATGTAATGCTTTATTCATGTAATTGTGTGACGGCGATTGTAAGCCAACTATGTATCTCTTTCCCTTATGTATTACATGGGTTGTGTGAAGATTACCTCACTTGCGACATTGCTTTCAATGCGGTTATGCCTCTAAGTCGTGCTTGACCGTGGGAGATATAGCCGCCGGGGTTACATCCTCCTCTGGCTGGTCCCGGGACCCGCCTGGCTCGTCTATGTCACGGGGAGGCGGTGGAAGTGGCGCTATTCATCCGGCGAACCGGGACCCCCTCGGCAACGGGAAGGTCATCCTTGGCGGGCTACATGATTTGTTGGCGTTAGAAGACACTTCGATGAAAAAAAATCATAGGCTATTCGGAATCCGGACACTTACGATCTCGCCGGAGCTTGGCCCTCGAGGCCCCCTCTTCGCCCCGTCGGCGTTGGTGGAAACGATGGGAAGGGCCCTTCCTTCTTGGACCCCGGCCTCCCCGTTGGGGAAGCCTTCCTCTTCTTCTCTCCCCCGGGGGCCTCTTCTTCTCCTCCTCGTCTTCGTGGGAGGAGTCCATATGGAGTCATCGGGGCGATGAGTCCGATAACACTGGCCGGGAACTCCTCCGGTTCCGTGGCCTTTTCTTTGCCTTCTTCTCCGGCACCCGTGGCCGGGGGACCAGCAACCTGTCAACGGGTGTCGTGGGTCTTGGAAGGGCCGGACGTTAACCTGCTCGGACATCTTCGCGGTGTTTAAAAGGAATGGGAGTTTAGATCCCATAGAGTCAAACTATGGAAAACAAGTGTCCGTAAAGGGTAATATAGCTTGCCTGCGCGCGCAAGCTGAATCCCGGATCTTTGGTAGCGGATCCGGAACCCGGCGTTGACGCACCCTCGGGCCTCTTTGCGTAGTGTGAAGACTGCTCAAATCTGGTCTTTGCGGATCGAACTCCACAAGTTGAAAGCCCGCTGTTGGCGGGAGAATTGGCGGATGAGCATGACGGACTCGTTGACAAGCAGGCTTCTTGTTCACGGGGTTTGGACCACAGTTGGAGTCGGTCGGCTCCTCCGAATCGCCCCCGTCGGGCCCTTCTCTTTCCGGGGTGGCCGTGTGGGGATGCAGATCTAAATTGGGGCGCTGCCCATTGATCCCGGGCTCGGTGGCGTAGAACCACCCGATTGCCACCCTTTGATGGTTTCCGGAAAGGCCCCCGAGCGGTGGCGTTGGGCATCTTGCCCACCATGGCGCCTCCGCATTCCGCTTGCCGCCCACTTTGGCGACATTAAAGTCTTTAGCCATAAGCGAAGTGGGGCTGGATCGAAGGAAGGCCTCGCCTTGACGATAAGCGCCGAGATGTTGAGGATAAAATTCGGGGCGATCATGGAAATCAGGCCATAGTAGAACATGAGCCCCGGACAAATGGGTGGTGGGAAGCCCGGTTCGCGGAGGAAATGGGGAAGAACACCACCCTCTCATGGGGTTTGGGGGTGGGGTGAGCTGCCCCGTCGGGGAGCGGTCGCGATATCGTTGGACAAAATCTGGGTGCATAGCTTTTGATGTGCCCCTCCGTGGCAAGGCCATCCACTTGCCTCCCTTTCCGGACATGGTGGGAGAAGGTTGAGGTGAGATGTCGGACTTGGCCTGGAGCTCCGGTTTTGAAATGGATAACAAAGGAGGAAGAAGGTGTAGGTAAAAGGTGGATCCTTATCCCTTATATGAATAGAGAAACTATCGTCCCCACCAACTGGTAAAACTTCGCTTATCTCCCAAGCGCCAATCAATGCCGGTGGGTTACCCCCGTATTGGGAAATCGGAATAAGGGACACAATCTCTACTTTGTCAAGACATGCCAAAGAAACGCTTCTCAGGTGGAACAATAAAACAATTTGAATAAAGGCTTGGCTGTGGTGTGACGTCGTGCCCCAAATCGTCGGCCGATTGAACTTTTGTAAATACTATTGCTCTATGGTGGTATGTGGAACTTATTTTGGAGCGGACACTATCCGGTGTTCAAAATCTTGATGAATTGGGAGGAGGAACCGCCTTCAATGGAAGACAATATCTGGCCCGGACTTCGTCATTGAAGCTGGTTAGGGTCTTGAGGAGTCCTAGACTAGGGGTTTCGAATAGCGAACTATCATCTTTGGCGGACTCAAGACTATGAAGATACAAGATTGAAGACTTCGTTCCGTGTCCGGATGGGACTTTCCTTGGCGTGGAAGGCAAGCTAGGCGTCTGGATATGTAGATCTCCTACCATTGTAACCGACTCGTAACCTAGCCCTCTCCGGTGTCTATATAAAGGAGGTTTTATCCGTGGGGGAACAACAATCAGACCATAGGCTAGCTTCTGGGTTTAGCCTCCTTGATCTTGTGGTAGATCTACTCTTGTACTACCCATATCATCAATATTAATCAAGCGGGAGTAGGGTTTTACCTCCAAGAGGGCGAACACAGGTAAAACATTGTGTCCCTTGTTTCTGTTACCATCCGCCTAGGCCATTGGGACCCCCTACCAGATCCGGGTTTGACACCGGGGACCAAACCCATTCCACCCTCACCAGCTCACTTGAGCTCAAGAACACACCTCCTGGGTTGTTCACCGAACTAGTTCATCCTCGCCCTCGAGGCTCCACCCGTCGGCGTTAGGGCAGGGGTCCCAGACTTTTCCTGCGGCTGTGGCGTGGATCAGCGGAGGCCTAGTGCAGCCCGCTTCATCGGCTCAAGCTCAAGACCCTCCGGAGGCCAACCTCATGAGGCAGACGAGACTTCCTTAGGAGTAGCCTCATGGGGGCTGGAGGCGGGAGATCAAGGCTACCTCGGGCGCCCGTGGAAAGCCATGGATCGAATCGGGGCCCGGCTCGATGTCCTTGTTTCCCCTTTGGTGCAAAGGGGCCTGAGCCAAGGCATCGGCAAGGTTACCGTTTTGGTGCAACAAGACCAAGACCAGGGGGGGCATGATGGAGGTCCCGTGGAGCCGAGGGCGGCGTCACCGTCGAGTCTTTGGCGTCGAAGACCAACTTTAGGCGGATAAGTTACTAGATGTTCCCCTTCAAAATGGGCAATTTTGGCGCCCTTCCGCTCATTATTTGGGAAGGTCGGGCCTCCCTCCATAAATAGGCTAGCCACCAAGTGAGGCATCCATTGGGGTGACTAGAGAAAGGGGAACTCCAACCGTTCATGCACCATCTCAGAACACCTCTAAGGCTGTTCTTCCTTTGTATTTTCATCACCCCAAGGGCAATCCACCACACCACCTTTGGAGTAGGGTTTACACCACAATGGTAGTGCGAAGTATAAACCTCGTGTCCCTTGTGTATTCTTCTTTCTAGCCTAGATTCCTTGGAGGCTTGAGGCGTGAGTTGTTGGGAAAGATCTTTCACCCTAGAGTTGAACCTCAAGGTTTTGGAACCGAAATCCGACATTTGGCGCCCCGGTATGGGTGCCGGCTCTCCCTTGGTCCCCGCCTCCATCAACACCACGCCGCCCTCATGGCCCGGACCGCCGCCCACTCGGCTGCCGATGCGCCTTGGGGCGAGGCTCCGGCCTTGGCCCCGCCTCGCGGCAGTCGTGGCCAAAGTTCAAGCAGAATCGCCCGCCTTTGGCGCGGATCGGGCCTTTCTTTGGGCATTAGGAGGCGTCCTAAGGCGGGGGCCGGTCATGCTGGGTTTCCCATGGCCCTCACGGTTCGGGCATGTGGTGCTCCACCCCCCGGCAACCACGGGCCTCTGGGGAGGAGCTCGCGACCTCTTCCTCGCCCATTACTCGCCGGTGCCCCGATCGTCACACTCTCTAGGCGCTCCCAGGCACCACCGACCCCGTCAAGTTGTTCGCCCGGAATCGGCGCCTTCAAGCAGCCCCCCGTGCTGGTGGCGCCGTCGACCTTGCTGGATGATCACCCTCAACCCGCTTGTTGAGGCGCCCGATCTGCACCCCACCATCGCATGGCCGTCACGAGACTCTCATCAATGGTTACGCCAACCTCACGTGCTCTCGGTGGAGGCCGGCCCTCCTCCATGTCTTCTAGAGAAATCACCCGCAGCCCTTCTTGGGCGTCGGGCGGTTCCAGGCTCCTTGGGACAATCCGCCTCCCGGTGACCGGCACTCCCGACAACCTACCGAGCGATCGACTTGACGCCGCCCCCATTGGCCTCCGTCAATCCTCGGCTAACCTTGGCCCGTTCATGGTAGCGACTCACCGGGTACAACCTCATGAAGATGCGGGACAGCGGCGTCCTTACCATGTCGGAAACCGGGGATGCATTCATGCTCAAGCTTGCTTTCAAGGCGGCGGTGGCGCAACCGCCCCCAGATGTTCTCGGTCAAGGGGCTGCGGCCCTGAAGAAACAACTATTCAGCCAAGACAAAGGGGAGACCAAGTAGGTAGTGGTGGATGAGGATGGATTCTGGCGCCGCCTTCACCATGCGCCACCTCGACCCTATGTAGGAGGAGGCCTTGAGTGGGGTTCTGGGCTAACAAGGGGTGTTTGCGTGGGGCAGATCAGGGCGAGTCCCAAGGGATGTGATTGAACATGATCTCAATTGTGCTAGCGTCGCCCCATGAGCGGCAAAGGGCAATCCGAAAAGCAAGCTTTCATCGTCCAAGAGACCCGAACTAGGCGCGGGGATTATTCACGGTCCGCTACCCAGTTGGTTGGCTAACCCGGTTGTCGTCTTTGAAAAAGGGAGGAAAGGGCTGTTGGACACCAATCTCAACAAGGCCTGCCTTGGGATCCATTTCGCTCCCTCGCATCAACGGATTCGACTCTACCGCTGAGTGTGACCTATTGTGCTTCGGAGGCCTTCGCTATCAGCAGATCAAGATGGCGTGAAGGCGTGGAAAAATGGCTTTCTGACCCCATTGGAGTGTCTTGCTACACGCATGTAAGCAGGTTCGGGCCCGGGCGACCTTCGGGTGATGCACATCGTTGGGGGCAGCTCGGGAAGCGAACTTTCGGCGACATTGTGGTGAATTCAGGGAAAAACCCGATCGGGACTTGGAAGAAACCTTCATGAGCCTCGTGAGGTAGATCCAGCTTAATCCGGGGTGCATGTTTGGGGTCCCGGGGAACTCTTGGGCTTCCTCGTTGCCAGGGGGCATGAACCAACCCGGAAGAATCAAGGTAGTTGAAGACATGAGCCCCCAAAAGACCCTCGAAAATAAGCTCACGGGCATGTATCGCTAGGGCCTTCATCTCAGTTGGGGAGTGGGCCTTTGCCCTTCTTTGGTGAAGAAGAAGGGCCCGTTCAGTGGTGAAAGGCCAACAAGGCATTCAAGATCTCAATAAGTACCTTACCCCCCTGATGGTGGCTCCACGGCCTCGGGGCCCGGTGCTTTACCTTGCAACCCCCCTATTCAGGAAACCCTTGTGGCGGTTAAGAGGCCTTGGGACCAAGGCCGGTCGTCCCATCGGGAAACAAGGCCAAGAAGGCCTGGGTGACCGGGAAAAGGATCAGCCTGGCAAGGGGCCCCCAGTGGAAGAGGCCTCTCGGTGGGTGGCGGGGGGCTCCTCGCCTCGGGGGGCCTCAACCCCCAAGGGGGCGGTGCCCCCCTCAACCCGTCGAGCACCCTATCTCTTTGTGGCCTGATTCTCTGAGGCAGGCGGTGCCCATCCCCCAAAAAGCTCCTCCCCCTTGTTGGTGGCCTCGCTGGGTGGCACTACTTTCAACCATCCCATCAAGGTCATCTCGCCTATCCCGGAAAAATTGGAGCCCCAACCATGGGAGGGTTGCTGAATGGAACTCAATCTGAGCGTTCCATCTAAATTCCCCGACCGGGGTCATTAAAGGGAGCTACTTGCGTTCGTGGCGAATGGACAAAGGCAGGAGCTCAAAGCAGGCGGACGTCGCTTTCCCGGAAGTGGCGTCGGATGGCTAGGTCGTCCGGAGCATTCTCCGGCAGGCGGGGGGCTGGTGCGGTGTCATATCCCCCCGGGACAAGCTTTACTTGTTGTGCGCTCTGCTTCCAACATGGAGAAAGGTCTCCAACAACATAGCAGTTGAGGGCCGATAGCGGGCTTAAAGCTGCCATCGCCTTGGGGTACGAATCACCATCAAGGGGATTCGCGACTCCTCGTCAAGTTTCCAACAAAGTTCTGAGCGAAGGATGAGCCATGGGCGTATCTGCGGAGGTCAGGGGATGGAGAAATAGTTTGGGGGTTGGGTTGTCGTGCCTCCGGCCTAATCAAGGGCTAATGACATCTCAGAGGCATCAGGCGTCTACCTCGGGGCTGGCGTCTTGAGGCGCTCTTCAAACCCTCGGCGGCACCATCACTATCAAGCCGGCACAACCTGGGAAGAGCTCCTCAAGCCTGCCTCGGGAGCCCGGCACGTGGCCCGGCCTCGAGGCATGCTTTCTCCCCGGAACCTCGGGAAGGATGTGGGACCCCGAGTTCAAGGACTACTTGGCGCAAGGGACCCTGGACTGGAGGAGGCCTTGAACCATGTGGCCGCGAGCCACGGCCCCTGCATCGAGGGGGAGCTCTCGGAGCGACCAAGCGCGTGTCCTTCGTTGCATTTCTAGGGAGCAAGGGAAGGGCTGTTGGGGACATACGGTGGAGACTATGGGCACCACTCATCATCCGAACCCTCGTTGGGGCGTTCGGCGGGTTCTACTAGCCCCAACACTCACGTCCGTCGAGTGGTGAAGGCTTGTGAACGCCAATTCCGAAGCAGATCCATCGGGGACCCGGGGCTGAACCATACCCCTCTCTGGCGTTGCGGTTTGGGGGGCATTCAGGCCCGTTCCCTCGGGCGCCAGGGTATCGCCCTCGTTGTTGGACAAGTTCACCAAGTGGGCTGAGGTGGAAGCTATCCGCACCATCGGGGCTCCGATCAAGTTCATTAGGGGCCTCGTGAGCCGATTGGTGCCTAACCGCATCATCACCGAAATGGTTCAATTCACCAATCTTTTCAAAAGCTCTTGTGCTAACCTTGGAGCAAATATTAACTTGATGCCCCTCAAACGCAAGGCTGGCGAGCCAGCGGAGGTTAGAAATCCTCAAAACCGGACCTTCAAGAAGAATTTGGAGGCCTCTTTTGGGGGGTATGGCAAGCTCCAATGTGTTGTGGTCTATCCCATGAGCGACCAAGTCTTGGCAAAACCCAATTCTTCCTCGTCCGGGCAAGGGTCCTCCCTCCTTTTCGGACCCGACTCAATGCCACATCGATCTAGCATGTAAACCTCATATCACTTTGCGGCCTCCATGGTATCCCCCGGTCGCCTTACCTTTCGGGACCGTTTGCCTTTTCTGCGTATATATTTCGCTAATCCATATGATAATCCGGCATTTGTCGTAAACCCAAAAGTGGCACAAACTTAATGGACAAGCATCCATGACCCGACTCGACTGTCGTTAAAGGAGTGAATCCCGGGTACTTTGGGTAGCAGACTCCGTGAAACGGGCTGTAGTGGGCTAAGGACTCCTATTCATCGTGACATTTGAAGGGATAGACCCGAGGAGCGAAGGACACATGGGCTAGCCTAAGTGTTGGGCGGTAGCAAGCTACCATGGCTGTGGAAGACGGGGAGACATTTCCGGTAAAGAGACTACTAAGGATAAACAACTAGATGTCGGATCCCCACATAAAGCATTTCAATAACATAACACAATATGCATCGTGTAAATACAACATGGCATCACAACATGACTCTAAACTCAAGTATTTTATTCAAAGGCTCAGGGCTAATATTACAAACATGGGTCTCCACGACCCAACATTGAAACATACAAGTCAAAGCACCCGGGAAGCTTATCATTGCGATCGGACAACTATAAATGAAAAAATGGCGCTATCTCGATCTCCGAGGGGCACAAGATGTGTGAGGTAACAAGCTAAGCGTTGAAAGTGCAACTAATCCCTGGTTTGGTAATTAATAACAACATATATATCATTAAACTAATAGTTTCTTGAGAATCATTTAAGAAATTCTGATATGGGTATGGCAGGGGAAAAGTGGACCCCTCAAAATGCTAAGGCAAGCATTGGCAAAAGCTCAAGACTCCATTTTTGGTTTAGTGATCCAAGATCACATTGAGTCCATAGGAAAGCCAATACTATTAAAGGGATGAGGTTATGTTAATGATGGTTGCTCAAAGTGCTTAGTGATACATCTCCTAAACTATGCAACTCTCCTTCCATAATACACTCATAAGTAATCTCGGTCCCCGATTTCCTAAACTCAGTCTGCAAAGATGAACCACCTCGATATAGCCAAACCCTAGAAATCTCGGATTTTCCGATTAAACTCGGTCTCACGAAACTTGAGTTCCAAGCTTTAACATACTCATCAAATCGGTGTCACCGAGATGATGGTCATCCCCAAGATTGCAAGCTCTGTCTTTACAATCGGACTCCCGAGTTTGTATTTTCGGTCCCAGAAAATCCCAACGTTCACATGATTTGAACTTTGGTCTCCCGGTTTCAACCGGTCAAGATTGGTCAAATGTGTTTAGGTTGGATTTTGTGTGGAGGCTATAAATACCCTCCACCCCTCTTCATTCTGGAAAGCCATGGAAGAACTACCACCCTACCTTACATTTAAAAGAAAACTACCTACCCTTGTGTTGAGATCAAGTTGCTCCCTCCCACCATATGAAGCTTGATCTCTAGCCTTCCCAATTGCTTTCCCTCAATCCTTTCTTCCCCACAGCCAAATCGGTGAGGAGAGTTGAGTGTTGGGGAGATTATCATTTGAAGCACAAGAGCAAGGGGTTCATCATCATCAACACCATCTATTACCTTTTGGAGGTGGTGCCTCCTAGATTGTTGGGGTGTGCTTGGGGCCTCCGGAGATGTGGAGTTGAACCAAGAAGTTTGTAAGGGCAGGAGATCCCTCTTTGAAGATCTACGAGTAAGGCTAGCCCTCGTGGGCGTAGCCATGATGGCATAGACAAGGTTGCTTCTTCGTGGACCCTTTGTGGGTGGAGCCCTCCGTGGACCTCTGGCCGTTACCCTCAGGTGGGTTGAAGTCTCCATCAAGTGGATTGGATAGCACCACTTTCGGAACCCAAGAAAAAATCTCCGTGTCTCAAATTGGTTTGCTCTTCTCCACCTCTCTTTACTACATGTGCAATTTACTTTCCTGCCTATACTCTAGAATTGCATGTGTAGGGTGATACTTGACTTGATCATCATTGTGAATGCAAAAACTTGTCTTTTCAAAAGGCTGAATTTTTTATTTCAAGTAGTCTAATCACCCCCCTCTAGACATACTTTCGATCCTACAAGTGGTATCGAGCTTTGGTCTCCATTGTATTATCACACCAATAAAGGTTGTTGGGTGTTCAAGCGAGCAAGCAAGTTAATCACCAAAGCAATGACAAGGGGCTGCATAGCGATGACGAGGAGGAGACATGGCCGCGAACAATAGATGACGAAGGGTCTCCCCCACAAGTGCGGACGATGAACATCATATCGCAACCCACATACCCAAAAGGGAGGCGGGCGTGCGCTTCGAGGGCGTATCTGCGATGGATCGATCGCCCCAAAGTTCAATCCGTGGTCCTCCTGCCCGATCACTTTTGATCGAAGGACCACCCACCGACATCCGCCATGGCGGATTCGCGCGTGGTTTTAGACCCAATCATCGGCCAGTTCACCTCACTAGAGTCGATGATGGGCGGCGGCAACTTTGAACCTGCTCTATCGGGATACAATGCGCAAAGATGGGCATAGATCCCTCAAGATTAAACCCACAAAAACGACCTTCAAAGGCGTCATAACAGGTGTAGAGGCCAATTATGCGAGGCTCGATTACACTTGAAGTGGTCTTGGATCCCGGATAACTTCGAGCGAGTTAATCTTCGACATAGTCCGTTCATGGCGGCTATCATACCTTTGCTTGGGCGAACCGCATTGCAAAGTTCAATGCGGTGCCGCTTTCGCATACCTCAAGCTCAAGGTGCGGGCCCTCGAGTCATCACGGTCAGCGGAAACACGAGCGCTCTCTCGAGCGAAGGAGCATCTGGCGGTTCTCGCGGCGGAAGTCTGAGTAGCCTCTTAAGGCAATTCTCAAGTCTGGCTGTTAGCGGCCGGACACCGTCAAGCGCGCCGGGTAACCTACAACAAGACCACAGCACGTTCGAGCAGCGTAACAGCGGCTAACCCCAGCCCTCGCGAAACGCGAGACCGGTACCAGGCGTACATCACTACGCTCTGGAGATACCATGGGCATAGGGGAGGCACGACCATAACATGCCAGTGCAGGCGCAACCACACGGGGCTCCCAAATGTGTCATTCCTGTTTTTCTTTTCTTCTTATTCTCGGGACTCCGTTTTCCGGAAGCCACATGCAGCGATAGACACTGCCAAACTCACGATGCAACAACGAGAGGCGAAGAAAAGCTCTGCAGTATCCGGGTGGTCTCCGTTCACGAGCATTATACCTATTTTACATACCATCCGCAGCCTACCCACGGAGAGACATGTTAAATAGTCCCACCCTTTGCTTATCGCACTATTTGTATGATTACGCCTTCATTGCATTATTTTTGAATAAACAATGCATCGCTTTTGCCTATCATTGCATTCCTTTTTATATATGTTCACTTATGACATGTTGCACCGTGCGCTTTAGTGCGGCTAAATACGAGGGCTTAAGTTCCCCAAATTATGGTGTGATAAGTCGAACACTTTCACAAGTCGGCACCCGAACTTATAGAATTATATGCATCGGCTCGAATCATGTCTTGGGTCAATAGTTGGGTTTGCGGATCCCATGTTTTGGTACCTTACGTTCCGTTATATCGGCTAAGGTAGCGCTGGGAGAACCACGCAATTGTGCCCAGTTGAGCTGGGTCGAGCACCTCGATGGAAAGCTAAAAGCTGACCATCATGATAAGGCGAGAGCTGATTACATTGTTCAAGAGGTTTTGAGTCCCTAAAGACTTATGCGCTTAGAGCAAGGAGCGGCTTTGTCGGCCCAGCGTGGATAACGCCCAATTGGTCTTAGAACACTAGGTGCTAGCGAAATTTAAAATTATAGAATTCTTTGGCTAAGTGGGAGTGTTCAAGCATTATAAGTCCGGTTGCCTCGTTCGTTGTGTTGAGCGCCTCCCTAGAAGGACCCAAAAATGGGAACAAGAGCGCTCAAATTTATCCCGAACACCCCAGCACTCGTGGCATGGGGGCCGTAGCCAACGACTTGCCATATCTCATATTTGATAAACGGCCGCACAGAAGGTAATATTTTAAATTAACAAGCGTTGCTTAGCGCATATGAACAAAGTTTTCAGCGCACAGGATAACAAAATGCGAGTCTACTCAAAAATTACATCTTTGGAGCATTCACCCACAATAAGGCGGGCACCCTTCAGGACACCCTTAAATACATCTCGGGCGTGCGATACTCCTCGCCCGGCGGTGGCGCGTCCATCACAAGCTTCTCGGCGTCCATCACTGCCCAGATGCACTTTAGCACGGGCAAGGGCCAGCAGGCACCTTCAATGCGGTAGTGCTTGATGACTTCAACCCATGGACAGGCGTCCACCAGCCGCCGCACCGGACCGAGTAGCTCCCAAGCATGGCTTCTCAGGCCACGGCTGAACTATGGCGCCCTTCATGGCCTGTTCGGCCACCTTGTGGAGCTCGACCAGTGCTTGATTTGGTCGCTCGAAGCACCGGATGTCCGGCCTCGGCATCTTGAGACGAGAACACCTTTTCCGTCAAGCTCCCTCCTCGGCTCTGTAGAGCAGCGGCAACATCGGACACGCTATGGGGCAGATCTGCGAAGCGCTCTGGAGAGCTCGAGTCGGAGTAAGTAACAAGTAATTCACTTTTACATGCTTGCTTTGCATGAAGAATGCCTTACCGCGCTATCTTCTTTCTTGCCTCGATTTCTGGAGGCCTTTTGGGCTTGGCCTTAGCGGCTTTAGCACTCTCAAGAGCCGGCGTGAGCTCGGACTCTCGAGTCTTGAGTCGCGCTCAAACTCGTGTTTTTCCACGAGCCGGACTCTTGCGCACCTCCGCCACCAGCGCCTCCTGCTTCTCTCACTCGGTGCGTTCAGCGGCCGCGTGCGTTCGACCACGGACACGCCTCCTTGAAGTCGCCACCTCATTCGTAGCCTGGAATACCCACGTTATTCCTGTCATTTTTGCGACCAAATCCTTTTCTATAAGGTACAACTTTAATAAGGTGTTACTTACCTTCCTTGTCCTCGAGCGCTTCTTGCACGGCCGAGCTTCGCTCTCGGACGCTCGAGGCTCTGCTTCAATCGTTGACCTCCGCGATCGGTCTGGCGAGATGTCGGCAGCGCAGCACTGCATTCCCATATTGACATACTTCGTTAGACTCCTGCGTATATCTTATTAGATCCTCGGTTCGGCTTTTCTTTCCGAACACGAGCTGAGCATCGAGACTCTTGTCTATCTCGGTACTATTTTACATATCTTGAAATCCTTACCTCAAAGCCTGTTAAAAGGCTGGTACATGCTTCGGTCAGCCCACTCTTGGCGGACTGAACTTTCTGAATCACCGCACTCATAACAGTGCGGTGCTCCTCGTCAATGGAAGCGTCGTTGAGCGGCTCCAGCAAATTATCCGGCGCCTCCGGTTGGACGGAGGTCACCGGCGTCGCTGTCTCGCGCTTCTTACGAAGGGGCCGCCCGCCGGACTCCGGAACCACCAAAGGTTCCGGTGCGGAGTCCGGTCCAAAGTTCGGGAGGTTGCCCTGCGGCACCTCCGGGGCCTCCTCTGTAACGCCCCGAGCCCGGTGCTTCAGAAGACTTCCAGCTACTCCGAGTTTTGTCGTGTGATTTGTTTTGTTTGTTGCATCTCTTGCATTGCATCATGTCATCATGCCATCATATCATTAATTTTTAAAACATCAACTAAATAAATTGCATAGATCGTTGACATATTTAAATCGAGGGAATTCACTTGTGATTTCTCTTTAAAACATATTCAAAGTCTCCTACTATTATTAGGGAGCTATAATAAAATTATTCCGTTTATTTGGAATCACCCATAAACACACTTGCTAAATAATTTCGTTCCTTTTCTGCTTCAAGTTTGGTCTCCAACCTTGCCATGTATTTCTTTCATCATTTTCCGGAGCTCCACCAAAAATCCGAACATTTTTGGACCTTCCAAACTCCCACTTCCTATTTAAACTCTTTTGAATGTAATTCAAATGAGGTTGTATTCAAACCCTTTGACACGTATCTTTGCAATTTTTCTGGATCAAGACCATTTTGGTGAGCCCAGGAAAATTAACTCCATTCCCAAATTGCTTCTCTAACATATTATTTTCTCTCTTTTCTTTGCTTCTATTTTTTCCTTACATTTTTTTGGAAGAGGCAACCTTCAACTCTAGCCCGGCAGCCCAGCGGCCTCTTGGGCCTGTCTAACCAGGCCGGCCCACTAAACCTCCAAGGCCCAGCCGCCTCTAACCGAACCCTAGCCGGATCCCCGATCCAATCTCTCCCTCTCGATCTCTCCCTCTGGCCGCCGCCACCTCGCCCTCGATCCCCATCTTCCCCCTCGATCCCCCTCTCCCTCTCGTGCCCGATCCCATCTCCTCTCGTTCTCCCACACCGCCGCCACTCACACGCGCAGCCCGCGATCCCCCTCGCTCCCTCGCCAAGTCCCTCCAGCGCCATCGTCACCCCGCCTTCGTTCGGCTCCACGCCGAAGTCCACCGCTGCGTGCCCATGTCTCCCTCCTCGCCGTCGTCCATGGCCACGTCGCCTCTGCACCGCGCCGCCCCGCGCCTCTCCACCTCCTCGCGCCGGCTACCTCAGAGTCGCGCCGCTCCTCCCGTCCCGAGCACCTTCCCGACCTTGCTCCGTCGCCCTGCGTCACCCCTGCCCCGCACTGCACCTCCTCCTCTGCGCCGCAGCCTCGTCAGCGCCGGATCCGTCTCCCACGACCGCGTCGCTGACTTGGCCGTCCTCGCATCTCCGGCCTCGTCCCGCCGCGGCAAAGCAAGCGGCAACCAGGGCGAACCCGTCGCGCCCTTCCATCAGCAGCGAGGGTCCTCCCCTGCCGCCGCCTTGGCCCCTGCCGGAGCTCCTCTGCCCATCACAGACAGGAGCTGGAGCTCCTTGCCGCATCGCTGCCGTGCCCCGTCCTCGCGTGGGTCTCCGCCGCCAGCCCTAAGCCTCGCCGCTGCTGCCTCCATTTTTCCTGAACCGCGCCCCTGCTTCGCCTCGAACAGCAGCAGCAGCTCGCCCGCTCAAGCCTTGCCTCGCACCCTGCTGCTTCGGTCGCTATTGGTTTGTTTGGCCTTCATGGATATGTTGCTGCGGGCGCCAAATGCGACTACACCACGGTGATACATGAGCGACTACAGCTACGACATCACAGGAATCGCTAAGTACCGCGCAAGCATAAGTACAACAAGGAACCCGAAGGACTTGGATGCGTCAAGTTCCTCTCCGAAACGTGAACGACTACCGTCGACCCAAGAAGACCCCGTGGACTCAAGTTCCTTGTGGTGACCCCGAACATCTACGGATCATGAACAACTACTTCATCTACGAAACGTGTACAACTACCGCCGCCGCCGTGTACCACTACTTCCCACTACGACACGAGTACAACTACTTCCCACGACGACCCGTGAACGTCAACTTCCATCGACGAACCCGAACGTGTTCCGTCCCGTTTGAACGCTTCGAAGGTATAACCCGAAACGACCGCCGTGGACCGAATGCATGTGTTGTATGAGATACACCCTATGTTTGCACCGTGCCCGTTTGCTTCATGCACGTCCCTCCTTGTTTGCCATGTCGCCGTCCCGTGGGAACCCGGAATCCGGGATCACCCCACCATCCTTGCATGACACACTCCGCACACTTCTCGTTTGCATCAGTATCTCAATCAAGTTACCGGAACCGATATGTTGCCGTGGCATCATTTTCGGATATGTTGCCGTGGCACCATTTTTGTTTCACCGCCGTGGCACCCTTTTTCCTTCCGCCATGGCGACAAATGCTCCTTATCATGCTCATGTCAACATTTTCATAAAAATTGCATAAAACTTGCATATGTCATCCACATCATGATAACAACAATTAAAATGTTTAAAATTGTGTTTGCATTAAACTACTAAAAGACATGTGGGGATTTACCGGAATTGTTGTTTGTTGTTCCGGCCTCATTTAAACTTGCCTAAATTGTTAGTTTAATTATGCTTCACCTCTTGCCATGCTTAACAACATTTAATATTGTTGGTTAGCCATAACGAGAAGAACTAAATAATTGATGTGGCGTTAGTCAATATGCAACTTCGTTGCATATTGAGCTCCACTAACTTGTACTTTTGTTTGTGCATATTGCCATGCCATGCTATTTAAACCGGTCATGCATCATACTTGTTTGTGCATCATGACATGTTTATGCTTGTGTGTTTACCATGTTGTTTGCTTCTTTCCGGATTGCTTCTCTCGTTAGCTTCGGTTATGTTCCGGAGTTGTGAGGATTCGTTCGACTTCGTCCGTTTGTCTTCTTCATGGACTCGTTCTTCTTCCTTGCAGGCTTTCAGGCAAGATGATCATACCCTCGAAATCACTACTATCTTTGCTATGCTAGTTTGCTCGCTCTTTTGCTATGCCAATGCTACGATGCCTACCATTTTCTTGTCAGCCTCCCAAATTGCCATGTCAAACCTCTAACCCACCATGTCCTAGCAAACCGCTGATTGGCTATGTTACCGCTTTGCTCGGCCCTCTTATAAGCGTTGTTAGTTGCGGTGAAGATTGAAGTTTGTTCCTTGTTGGATCATGGAGATGTTGTTCCTTGTTGGAACCTGTTTACTTGTTGGGATATCACAATATATCTTATTTAATTAATGCATCTATATACTTGGTAAAGGGTGGAAGGCTCGGCCTTATGCAGTGTTTTGTTCGATCTTGCCGCCCTAGTTTCCGTCATACGGTGTTATGTTCCCGGATTTTGCGTTCCTAACACGGTCGGGTGATTTATAGGACCCCCTTGACGGTTAAGCTTTGAATAAAACTCCTCCGGCAAGGACCAACCTTGGTTTTACCATTTGCCTACCTAAGCCTTTTTCCCTTGGGTTCTGCGAGACTCAAGGGTCATCTTTATTACCCCGGGCCGGTGCTGCGTCGTGAGTGTTGGTCCAACTTTGTCGACCGCCGGTGGTCACGAGGGCAACTCTGGGCTGGCCTACGGAAGTTTGGACAATCCGGTGTGCCACGAGAGCGAGATATGTGCAGCTCCTATCGGATTTGTCGGCACATTGGTGACTTTGCTGGTCTTTTTTACCATTGTCGAAATGTCTTGATGTCAGGGATACGAGTCGATCGGAGTGTCTCGGGTGAAGGTCTATTCGCCGTTGATCGCGAGAGCTTGTCATGGGCTAAGTTGGGACACCCTGCGGGTATAAACTTTCGAGAGCCGTGCCGCGGTTATGTGGCAGATGGGAATTTGTTAATGTCGGTTGTAGAAAACCGAAGTTGACCTTAATTAAAATACATCAACGGCGTGTGTAACCGTGATGGTCTCTTCTCGTGGTCAAGGGAAGTGAACACAGTGTTGGAGTTATGTTTGGCGTGGGTTGGTCTAGGATCACTTCTTGATCACTAGTAGCTTCATGACCGTGCATTGCTTCTCTTCTCGCTCTCTTTTGCGATTGTAGCCACCATATATGCTGAGTAAACTTGCTGCAACTCCACCTCATTACTCCATCCTTCCTATAAGCTTAAATAGTCTTGATCTACGGGTGCGAGATGCTTTGAAATCCCGTGGCTCCGAGATACTTCAAAACCAGTTTGCGGTGCCTATGTTACCCGGCGGTGGCGCAACCAAGCTCAAGGAGGAGCTCGATGAAGATCTTGCCCTTTGTGTTGTTTTGTTATAGTTGATCAGTAGTGGAGCCCAGTTGGGGTCGATCAGGGACCTTTGTCACATTTGGGGTTCTTCTTTTATTTTGGTTCCGTAGTCGGACCTTGATTGTATCTGGATGATGTAATGCTTTATTCATGTAATTGTGTGAAGCGGCGATTGTAAGCCAACTATGTATCTCTTTCCCTTATGTATTACATGGGTTGTGTGAAGATTACCTCACTTGCGACATTGCTTTCAATGCGGTTATGCCTCTAAGTCGTGCTTGACCGTGGGAGATATAGCGCATCGAGGCGTTACATCCTCCTCTGGCTGGTCCCTTTACGGGACCCGCCTCGGCATCGTCTATGTCACGGGGAGGCGGTCGGAAGTGGCGCTATTCATCCGGCGAACCGAGGACCCCCTCGGCAAGCGGGAAGGTCATCCTTGGGCGGGCTACATGATTGTGTTGGCGTTAGAAGACACTATGCGATGAAAAGAAAATCATGAGCTATTACGGAATCCGGACACTTACGATCTCGCCCGAGGCTTGGCCCTCGAGGCCACTCCTCTTCGCCGTCGTCGGCGTTGGTGGAAACAGTCGGGAAGAAGGGCCCTTCCTTCTTGGACCCTTGGCCTCCCCGTTGGGAAGCCTTCCTCTTCTTCTCTCCCCGGCTGAGAGGCCTCTTCTTCTCCTCCTGCGTCTTCGTGGGAGAGTCCATATGGAGTCATCGGGCGATGAGTCCGATAACACTGGCGCGGGAACTCCTCCGGCGTTCCGTGGCCTTTTCTTTGCCTTCTTCTCCGGCACCACGTAAAGCGCCGGGACCAGCAACCTGTCAAGCGGGTGTCAGCTGGGTCTTACGGAAGGGGCCGGACGGTTAACCTGCTCGGACATCTTCGCGAACTGTTAAAGGTAATGGGAGTTTAGATCCGCATAGAGTCAAACTATGGAAAACAAGTGTCCGTAAAGGGTAATATAGCTTGCCTCGCCCGGCTTGCGCGCAAGCTGAATCCATGATCTTTGGTAGCGGATCACGGGAACCTCGGCGCCTTGAACAGCACCCTCAGGGCCTCTTACGTGCGTAGTGTCGAAGAGCCTGCTCAAATCTGGTCTTTGTGCGGATCGAACTCCACAAGTTGAAAGCCCGCTGTTGGCGGGAGAATCTGGCGGATGAGCATGACACGGACTACGTTGACAAGCAGGCTTCTTGTTCACGAGGTTTGGACCACGAGTTGGAGTCGGTCGGCTCCTCCGAATCGCCCCGTCGAGGCCCTTCTCTTTCCGGAGGTGAGCCGTGTGGGGATGCGAGATCTAAATTCGGGGGCGCTGCCCATTCAGAGTCCGCAGCGGCTCGGTGGCGTAGAACCACCCGATTGCCACCCTTTGATGGTTTCCGCGAAGGCGCCCTCGAGCGGTGGCGTTGGGCATCTTGCCCACCATGGCGCCTCCGCATTCCGCTTGGCGGCCGCCCACTACCTTGGCTTGACATTAAAGTCTTTAGCCATAAGCGAAGTGGGGCTGGATCTGAAGGAAGGCCTCGCCTTGTGACGATAAGCGCCGAGATGTTGAGGATAAAATTCGGGGCGGATCATGGAAATCAGGCCATAGTAGAACATGAGCCCCGGACAAATGGGTGGGTGGGAAGCCCGGTTCGCGGAGAAATGGGGAAGAACACCACCCTCTCATGGGGTTTGGGGGTGGGGATGAGCTGCCCCTCGTCGGGGAGCGGTCTTGCGATATCGTTGGACAAATATCTGGCCGTGCATAGCTTTTTGATGTGCCCCTCCGTGACAGAGGAGGCCATCCACTTGCCTCCCGCTCCGGACATGGTGGGAGAAGGTTGAGGTGAGATGTGCGGACTTGGCGCTGGAGCTCCGGTCTTGTGAAATGGATAAGCAAAGGAGGAAGAAGGTGTAGGTAAAAGGTGGATCCTTATCCCTTATATGAATGAGATGACTATCGTCCCCACCAGACTGGTAAAACTTCGCTTATCTCCCAAGCGCCGCAATCAATGCGCGGCTGGGTTACCGCCCGTATTGGCGAGAATCCCGAATAAGGGACACAATCTCTACTTTGTCAAGACATGCCAAGGAAACGCTTAAGCTAAGCATGCTGAGGTGGAACAATAAAAACAATTTGAATAAAGGCTTGGCTGTGGTGTGACGTCGTGCCACGAAATCGTCGTGATTGAACTTGTGTAAATACTATTACGCTCTATGGTGGTATGTGGAACTTATTTTGCGAGCGGACACTATCACGGTGTTCAAAATCTTGATGAATTATTGGAGGAGGAACCGCCTTGCAATGCGAAGACAATATCGCGCCCGGACTAAATCGTCATTGAAGCCTGGTTCGAGGGCTCTTGAGGAGTCCTAGACTAGGGGTTTCGAATAGCGAACTATCATCTTTGGCGGACTCCAAGACTATGAAGATACAAGATTGAAGACTTCGTTCCGTGTCCGGATGGGACTTTCCTTGGCGTGGAAGGCAAGCTAGGCGTCTGGATATGTAGATCTCCTACCATTGTAACCGACTCTGTGTAACCCTAGCCCTCTCCGGTGTCTATATAAGCCGGAGGGTTTTAGTCCGTGAGGCGAACAACAATCGAGACCATAGGCTAGCTTCTAGGGTTTAGCCTCCTTGATCTTGTGGTAGATCTACTCTTGTACTACCCATATCATCAATATTAATCAAGCGGGAGTAGGGTTTTACCTCCACGAGAGGGCGAACACAGGTAAAACATTGTGTCCCTTGTTTCTGTTACCATCCGCCTAGGCATGCAGTTGGGACCCCCTACCCGAGATCCGCCGGTTTTGACACCGACAGGGACCAAACCCATTCCACCCTCACCAGCTCACTTGAGCTCAAGAACACACCTCCTGAGGTTGTTCACCACTGAACTAGTTCATCCTCAGCCACTCGAGGCAAATCCACCACTGTCGGCGTTACAGGAGCAGGGGTCCCCAGACTTTCACACTGCGGCTTTGTGGCGTGGATCAGCGGAGGCCTAGTGCAGCCCGGCTTCATCGGCTCAAGCTCAAGACCCTCGCGAGGCCAAGCCTCATGAGGCAGACTGACGAGCTTCCTTAGGAGTAGCCTCATCGGCGGGCTCGCGAGGCGGAGAGATCAAGGCGGGGTACCTCGCGGCGCCCGTGGCGCCAAGCCATGACGATCGAGATCGGTGAGCGCCCGGCCTCTGTGATGTCCTTGTTTCCCCTTTGGTGCAAAGGGGGCAAGCACAGGCCAAGGCATCAGGCAAAGGTTACCGTTTTGGTGCAACAAGACCAAGACCAGCGGGACGGCATGATGGAGGTCACCGTGGAGCCAGGGACGACGTCACCGTCAGAGTCTTTGGCAGTCGAAGACCAACTTTAGGCAGGATAAGTGTACTAGATGTTCCCCTTCAAAATGGGCAATTGTTGGCGCCCTTCCCGCTCATTATTTGGGAAGAGTCCCAGGGCCTCCCTCCATAAATAGAGCTAGCCACCACAGAGTAGAGGCATCCAGATTTGGGGTAGACTAGAGAGAGAGCTGAACTCACCCAAGCAGTTCATCGCACCATCTCAAGAACACCTCTCGCAAGGCTGTTCTTCCTTTGTATTGTTCATCAGCCCACAGGGCAATCCACCACACCACACCTTTGGAGTAGGGTATTACACCACAATGGTGGTGCTGAACGATATAAACCTCGTGTCCCTTGTGTATTCTTCTTTCTAGCCTAGATTCCTTGCGAGGCTTCGAGACGTGAGTTGTTAGGGGAAAGATCTTCGTGCACACCCTAGAGTTCGAACCTCAAGGGTTTGCCGGAACCCGAAATCCGACATTTGGCGCGCCAGGTATGGGTGCACCGAAGCTCTCCCTTCGGTCAACCCGCTCTCCATCAACACCACGCTTCGCCCTCATGGCGGACAACGCGCCGCCCACTCTGGCTGCCGATGCAGCCTTTGGGGCGAGGGCTCCGAGCCTTGGCCCCGCCTCGCGGCAGTCGATGGCCCGCATAAGTTCAAGCGGAGATGCCGCCACGCTTCTAGCGGTAGCAGCGGATCCGTGGCTTTCTGGCTGGCATCTGAGGAGGCCGTCCTAAGGCGAAGCGGCAACGGGGTCATAGCTAGCGGTTTCCCATGGCCCTCAGCGGCATTCGGGCATGTGGCTGCTCCACCGCCCGGCAACCACAGTGGCCTCTGGGAGGAGCTGCGACCTCTTCCTCGCCCATTACTGCACGGTGCCCCGATCGTCCACAGCTCTCTAGGCGCTCCAGGCACCACCTTGACCGCCCGTCAAGTTGTTACGCCCGCGGATCGGCGCCACCTTCAGCGCAAGCCCCCCGTGCTAGGTGGCGCCGATCGACCTTCAGCTGGGATGATCACCCCTCAACCCGCTTGTTGAGGCGCGCTCGATGCTATGCACCCCACCATCGCGATGGCGTCACGAGACTCTCATCAATGGTTACGCCAACCTCAGCGTGCTCTCGGTGGAGGCCTTGACCTCCTCCATGTCTTTGCTAGAGAAGCTCTGACCCAGCGAGCCCTTCTTGGGCGTCGGGCGGTTCCACCGGCTCCTTGGGACGAATCCGCCTCCGGTGACCTTCGGCACTCCGACAACTTCTACAGAGCTGATCGACTTGACGCCGCCCCCATTGGCCTCCCGTACAATCCTCGGCTACCCAGCCTTGGCCCAGTTCATGGTAGCGACTCACCCGGCGTACAACCTCATGAAGATGCCCGGGAGCAGCAGCGTCCTTACCATGTCCGGAGACACTGGGGATGCATTGCAGGTGCTCAAGCTTGCTTTCAAGACGGCCGCGGTGGCGCAACCCGCCAGCACAGATGTTCTCGAGTCCAAGGGGGCTGCGCCAGCTAAGAAGAAACAACTATTCAGCCAAGACAAGGCGGAGACCAAGTAGGTAGTGGTCGATGAGGATGGATCTGCTGGCGCCGCCTTCACCATAGGCGCCAACCTCGACCCTATGTAGGAGGAGGCCTTGGTCAGGTTCCTGCGCGCTAACAAGGGGGTGTTTGCGTGGGAGCCAGATCAGCTGGCAGGAGTCCCAAGGGATGTGATTGAACATGATCTCAATGTGTGCTAGCGTCGCCCCATGAAGCGAGAGGGCAAGCGGCAATCCTTTGAAAAGCAAGCTTTCATCGTCCAAGAGACCCAAAGCTAGAGGCAGCGGGGATTATTCACGAGTCCGCTACCCAGATTGGTTGGCTAACCCGGTTGTCGTCTTTGAAAAAGGGAGGAAAGGCGCATGTGTGTCGACTTCACCAATCTCAACAAGGCCTGCCCTTGGGATCCATTTCGCTCCCTCGCATCAACGGATAAATCGACTCTACGCTGAGTGTGACCTATTGTGCTTCTGGAGGCCTTCTCGGGCTATCAGCAGATCAAGATGGCGATGAAGGCGTGGAAAATGGCTTTCTGACCCCATGTGGAGTGTCTTGCTACACGCATGTAAGCAGGTTGCTTGCAGCGGGGCGACCTTCGGTGAGTGATGCACATCGCCTTGGGCGGCAGCTCGGAGAAGCTGAAGCTTACATCGGCGACATTGTGGTGAAGTATCACGGGCGAAAACCACGATGCGGGGACTTGGAAGAAACCTTCATGAGCCTCCGTGAGGTAGATCCGCGGCTTAATCCAGAGAAGTGCATGTTTGGGGTCCCTTCGGGCAAGCTCTTGGGCTTCCTCGTGTGCCACAGGGGCATCGAAGCCAACCCAGAGAAGGTCAAGGTAGTTGAAGACATGAGCCCGCCAAAGACCCTCAGAGAAATGCAGAAGCTCACCAGGCATGTATCCGCGCTAGGACGCTTCATCTCCAGGTTGGGGGAGTGGGCACTGCCCTTCTTCAAACTGATGAAGAAGAAGGGCCCGTTCGAGTGGACTGAAGAGGCCAACAAGGCATTCCAAGATCTCAATAAGTACCTTACCAGCCCCCCTGTGATGGTGGCTCCACGGCCTCAGGAGCCCCTGGTGCTTTACCTTGCAACCACCCCTATTCACCCGGTATAACCCTTGTGGCGGTTAGAGAGGCCTTGGGACCAAGGCCGCAGCCGTCGTCCCATCCGAAGCAGAGCAAGGCCAAGAAGGCCTCGCGAAGACCGTGACCTTGGCAGAAAAGGATCAGCCTCAGCAAGGGAGCGCACCCAGAGTGGAAGAGGCCTCTCCAGGTGTTGGTGGCCAGGGGGCTCCGTCGCCTCAGGAGGCGCCTCAACCCCCAAAGGACACGGGCGGTGCCAGCACCCTCAACCTCGTCGAGCACCCTATCTACTTTGTCGGCCTGATTACTCTGAGGCAGCGAGTAGCGGTGCCCCATGCCCCAAAAGCTCCTCCTCGCACTGTTAGTGGCCTCGCACAAGCTGTGGCACTACTTTCAAGGCCATCCCATCAAGGTCATCTCAGCCTATCCCCTGGAAAGGGTACTCAGGAGCCCCAACTCAGCTGGGAGGGTTGCTGAATGGAACATCGAACTACAGGCGTTCCATCTAGAATTCAGCACGACCAGGGTCATTAAGGGAGCTGCACTTGCAGATTTCGTGGCAGAATGGACAAAGGCACCGGAGCTCAAAACGGGCGAGGACCAGTCGCTTTCCCCGGGAAGTGAAGCGTCGGATGGCTAGGTCATGTACTTCGACGGAGCATTCTCACGACAGGGCGCGGGGGCTGGTGCAGTGCTCATATCCCCCACTCAGGACAAGCTTTACTATGTTGTGCAGCTCTGCTTCCAACATGGAGAGAAGGTCTCCAACAACATAGCAGAGTATGAGGGCCTGATAGCGGGCTTGAAAGCTGCCATCGCCTTGGGGGTCAAGCGAATCACCATCAAGGGCGATTCGCGACTCCTCGTCAAGTTGTCCAACAAAGTATACGAGCCGAAGGATGAGCACATGGAAGCGTATCTCGCGGAGGTCCGCGGGATGGAGAAATAGTTTTGGGGGTTGGAGTTGCAATACGTGCCTCACAGCACTAATCAAGAGGCTAATGACATCTCCGAGAGGTCATCCAGGCGTCTACCTCGGGAGCCTGGCGTCTTCGAGGAGCGACTCTTCAAACCCTCGGCGGCACCATCACTATCAAGCACGGCACAACCTAGGGAAGAGCTCCCTCAACCGCCTGCCTCGGGAGCCCCGGCCTGTGGCCCGGCCTCAGGGGCATGCTTTCTCCTGGCGCTGGAACCTCAGGAAGGATGTCGGACCCGCGAGTTCAGGACTACTTGGCGCAAGGGACCTGACAGGACTAGGAGGAGGGCCTTGAACCATGTGGCGCGGCGAGCCACGACCTCTGCATCCGAGGCGGAGAGCTCTACCGGAAGCGACCAAACGACGTGTCCTTACGTTGCATTTCTAGGGAGCAAGGGAAGGAGCTGTTGGCGGACATACACGGTGGAGACTATGGGCACCACTCATCATCACGAACCCTCGTTGGCAAGGCGTTCCGCAGCGGGTTCTACTAGCCCACAACACTCAACGATGCCGTCGAGCTGGTGAAGGCTTGTGAAGCCTGCCAATTCCACGCCAAGCAGATCCATCAGCGGACACAGGGCCTGCAGACCATACCCCTCTCATGGCCGTTCGCGGTTTGGGGGCTAGACATTCTGGGCCCGTTCCCTCGGGCGCCAGGGGGCTATCGCTACCTCTACGTTGTCGTGGACAAGTTCACCAAGTGGGCTGAGGTGGAAGCTATCCGCACCATCCCAGCGGGCTCCGCAGTCAAGTTCATTAGGGGCCTCGTGAGCCGATTCAGGGTGCCTAACCGCATCATCACCGACAATGGTTCGCAATTCACCAGCAATCTTTTCAAAACGTACTGTGCTAACCTTGGAACGCAGATATGCTACACTTCAGTAGCACACCTCGAACAGCAGCAAGGCTGAAGCGAGCCAGCGGGAGGTTACGAGTCCTCAAAACCAGGACCTTCAAGAAGAAGCTGGAGGCCTGCTGCAGGGGCTGGTACGACAAGCTCCAATCTGTGTTGTGGTCTATCCACATGAACGCGACCAAGTCGACTGGCAAAACCCAATTCTTCCTCGTCTACGGAGCTAAGGCCGTCCTCCCTCACTGTCAGGACCCCGACTCAATGCCACATCGATCTAGCATGTAACACCTCATATCACTTTGCGGCCTCACGCATGGTATCCCCACGGGGGTCGCCTTACCTTTGCCGGGACCGTTTAGCCTTTTGGCTGCGTATATGATGGTGTCGCTAGCATCCATATGATAAGGTGCCGGGCTGACATGGCTTGTCGTAAACCCAAAGTGGCACAAACTTACATGGACAAGCATCCATGACCCGACATCGAGCGTGTCGGTCATGTTTGAGTGAATCCAGGCTGTAACCTTTGGGCTAGCGAGACTCCGATGAAACAGGGCTGTAGTGGGCTAACAGGACTCCGGTATTCATCGTGACATTTCCCGAAGGATAGACCTGAGGAGCGAAGAAGGACACATGCGGCTAGCCTAAGTGTTAGGAGCGGTAGCAAGCTACCATGGCTCGATGGAAGCACTGGGAGACATTTCCGGTAAGAGAGACTACTAAGGATAAACAACTAGATAGTCGGATCCCACATACCAAGCATTTCAATAACATACACACAATATGCTTGATCGTGTAAATACAACATGGCATCACAACATGACTCTACAACTCAAGTATTTTATTCAATAGGCTCAGAGGCTAGATATTACAAACATGGGTCTCACGACCCAACATTGAGCATACAAGTCAAAGCACACGCGGAAGCTTATCATATGCGATGCTGACAACTATAAATGAAAAAAGGCTGAAAAGCGACTATCTACCAGATCTGCCGAGGGCACAAGATCGTAGCTGAGGTAACAAGCTAAGCGTTGAAAGTGCAACTAATCCCGGGTGGTTTTGGTAATTAATAACAACATATATATCATTGAACTAATAGTTTCTTGAGAATCATTTCAGAGAAGTTCGATGATATGGGTATGGCAGGGTGAAGAAGTGGACCCCTCAAAATGCTAAGGCAAGCATTGGCAAAAGCTCAAGACTCCATTTTTGGTTTAGTGATCCAAGATCACATTGAGTCCATAGGAAAGCCAATACTATTAAAGGGATGAGGTTATGATAATGATCTGGTTGCTCAAAGTGCTTAGTGATACATCTCCTAAACTATCGGCAACTCTCACTTCCATAATACACTCATAAGTAATCTCGGTCCCACCGATTTCCTAAACTCAGTCACAAGAGATGAACCACCTCAGCCATATAGCCAAACCCTAGAAATCTCGGATTTTCCGATTACGAACTCGGTCTCACGAAACTTGAGTTGCCAAGCTTACGTAACATACATCATCAAATCGGTGTCACCGAGATGATGAAATCAGTCCCAAAGATTGGCAAGCTCTTGTCTTTACGAATCGGACTCACAGAGTTTGTATTTTCGGTCCCACGAAAATCCCAACGTTCACATGATTTGAACTTTCGGTCTCACCGAGTTGTCAACCGGTCGACCGAGATTGGTCAAATGTGTGTAGCAGTTGGATTTTGTGTGGAGGCTATAAATACCCTCCACCCCTCTTCATTCATGGAGAGAGCCATCGAAAGAACTACCACTCCTACCTTACATTTAGAGAAGAAAACTACCTACCCTTGTGTTGAGATCAAGTTGCTCCACTCCCACCATATGAAGCTTGATCTCTAGCCTTCCCAAGTTGCTTTCCACTCAATCCTTTCTTCCACCACAGCCAAATCGGTGAGGAGAGTTGAGTGTTGGGGAGATTATCATTTGAAGCACAAGAGCAAGGAGTTCATCATCATCAACACCATCTATTACCTTTTGGAGGTGGTGCCTCCTAGATTAGTTAGGTGTCGCTTGGGAGCCTCCGTCGAGATGTGGAGTTGAACCAAGAAGTTTGTAAGGCAAGGAGATCGCCTACTTCGTGAAGATCTACCCGAGTAAGGCTAGCCCTCCGTGGGCGTGAGCCATGATGGCATAGACAAGGTTGCTTCTTCGTGGACCCTTAGTGGGTGGAGCCCTCCGTGGACTCTCGCTGGCCGTTACCCTCAGTGGGTTGAAGTCTCCATCAATGTGGATTGGCGATAGCACCACCTATCGGAACCACGAAAAAATCTCCGTGTCTCCAAATTGCGTTTGCTCTTCTCCACCTCTCTTTACTACATGTGCAATTTACTTTCCGCTGCCTATACTCTAGAATTGCATGTGTAGGGTGATACTTGACTTGATCATCATTGTGAATCTGCCAAAAACTTGTCTTTATCAAAAGGCTGAATTTTTATATTGTCAAGTAGTCTAATCACCCCCCTCTAGACATACTTTCGATCCTACAAGTGGTATCAGAGCTTTGGTCTCCATTGTATTGGTTTCCATTGCATTGGACTCCATAAGCTTGGTTTCACAACCTAGGAGAGTATGGCGTCTAGTGAGGTAATTTTAAGTAGAGGTCCTTACTTTGATGGTACAAACTTTGCTAGTTGGAAGCATAAAATGAAAATGCATATTCTTGGCCATAACCCGACCGCATGGGGCATTATTTGTGTTGGTATGCAAGGTGAATTCTTGAGGAAGGAAAAGTTCGGATCGTGAAGCTTCTAGCGGATGAATTGCGGATGTTGCAAAACAATGCTCAAGCTTGTGACATTCTCTTCAATGCTTTGTGTCGAGGAGTTCAACAAAATCAGCCGTCTTGAGAATGCAAAAGAGATTTGGGATACTTTGGTTGAAATGCGAAGGTACGAGTCCGTGAAGGAATCAAAGCTAGATGTTCTTCAAGGTCGACTTGACAAGTTCAAGATGAAGGAAGGTGAAGAATTATTTGAAATGTACTCTAGGCTTGCTCTCATCACAAATGAGATTGCTGGCTTAGGAAGCGAAGAAATGACCGACCGATTCATCATCAAGAAGATTCTCGAGCTTTGGATGGAAAGTATGACACCGTGTGCACTTTGATCCAAATGATGCCAAACTACAAGAATCTCAAGCCAACGAAGTCATTGGAAGAATTGTTGCTCATGAGATGACACTTAAAGATAAGGAAGAGCTTCACAACAAGTCAAGTGGTGCTTACAAAGCTACATGTGATGCTCCCACAACCTCAAGTGACAAGCTAGTTTCCAATGAAGAGATAAGCCTAATGGTGAAGAACTTCAACAAATTCTACAAGAGTAGAAGCAAAGAGAAGCTCAAAGTCTAGATCATATGATGAAAAGAGATCTTCTAGTCGTGATCGAAGCTGCTACAATTGTGGAAGACCGGACACTACTCAAATGAGTGTTCGGCTCCCCACAAGAAGAAGAAGAATCTCCAAGAAGAAGAAGCTCAAGAGATGAGTCACCTCGGAAAGAGAGAAGGAGTAGAGATGATCGTTATGAGCGAAGACCCTCTCGGAGAAGCAAGGATTAGGAGAGGAAAGACAAGTCATCAAGGAGCTACACAAGAAGAAAACATCAAGCTCATGTAGGTGAATGGGTCTCGGCTCCGACTCAGACAATCAATCGAAAAAGCTATCACTCCAACTCCGACTACTGTCAAGATGAAGGTGTTGCGGTCTTGCTCTCGTATCCTCCAACTCCAACTCCTATGACTTATTTGATTCACCAAATGAGGGTTGGAAGATGCTTCATGGCTAAAGGCCCCAAGGTATCACACCACAATTCATTGACTTTGATAGTGATGAGGATGACTTGCTTGGTGAAGATGAGCTCTTACATGATAAATCTAGTGAGCCTAGTAATGATGAACATGCTAGTAGTCTTTATAGTCGAGAAGAGTCGAATGACAATGCTATGAAGGAGATTGAGCGTCTAACTAAAGAACTAAACACTCTTAAGTTAGCTCATGAAACAACTCAAGAAGATCATAGAGAGCTCCTAAGATCTCATGAGAAGCTACGCTTGAGAAGCTCACTCTAGAGCAAGAACATGAGTTTCTAAAAGCAATCAATGGCGATCTTGAAGAAGAGTTCTTCATATCTTGCCAAGCGACTTCTCTTGTCTAATTTCTTGCCACCTATTAAAACTAAGCATGACAAGCATAAGAAAAATTCTTCATCTAGTAGTAACAATAACCATGCTAAATCAATATTGTTGCTTCTAGTAGTTCTCTTGATTCCACTAACAATGTTTCAAGCCAAGTTACACTTGAGCAAGAAAATAGTTTATTGAAAGGGATTATAGAAAGGTGTCTACAAGAGCCTTGCGGAAGCAAGAACTTTGAGAAATTGTTACTTAAGCAAGGAAGGCACGGAAGAATCAAGGAATTGGTTTTGAGCGAAAGTTCAGCGCCGAGGGTGTTGAATGGGAAGAAGGTCAATATCCTCCAAAGTTTGTTTCTCAAAGGAGAAGTATGATCCTACTTCTTCCAATGTGGAACAAGCTCAAGATGACCTTCCACCACAAGACCACAAGCTAAAAGGCAAGGACAAGCTTCAAGAGGAGATTGATGCATTTATTGAAGCACCTAAAGCCATGGTCAAGTGGGTTCCCAAGGAAGCGTCAAGTTCTACTTCGTCAAGCTCAACTACAACCCCAAGGATTCCCATCAAGATGATGTGGATCGAAGAAGAAGAACTAGAGAGTTCTTGAGGTGACTCTGCCAACATACTTCACTCACATTCATTTTGGCAAGAACTTGTGCAATCAACTTCCACATCTTGCACTAGTTCATGGAGTCACAAACCCTCTTGTTGGTAAGTCAAGGGACAAGGTAATCATTGCTTTCATGGACATCATCTATTGTGAACTTCAATCTATGTCCATGGATATCCTTGTTTGTTCCTTGTGGGACTAACCCATGTAGGTATTGAAAGTGCCGAATCAAAGGATTGCTCCCAACTCTTGATGATCTTCATCAACATTGAGCATCCACATCTTCAACATCTACATGAAGTCTTCTCGACAACCCAAGGTTAGTTTGACCCTTTAAAGGGGTTCTCACATCTAGGGGAGCTTTGCTCTAAAGAATTGAGCTAAAGCATCTTCAAATGATGTGAACACATTAATGCTTTATGTAAAGTGGTAACCCCACTTGTGCTTAAGCGATGAGTATGACCTATGATCAAATGTTCTCATTTGACTCCTAAGTCAATATACTCATATAAAGATGACCTAGTCATCGACAAATTGTGTGATAGTAGCTAGAGTTTTGATTGTGCATGTTTGACACATATTTCATTTGCTATCTTATTGTGTGAGCATGTTGGATGCATGATTTTATCCATTCGAGGACATCCATTTGTTGTTTTGGTCTTTTTGATTTTTCTAACCAAATGGATGGACAAGAATGCCTAAATACCTCCCTAGCTATCTATGCTTTCTTGTCTCAAATTCTATTCATGCTTACATCACAAACTTTGAACAAGTCATTTTGGACCCTCAGAGTGAGGAGCACTCGGAGCCACCGATCCGTCAAGGCTAAACTTCCAAAACCTTCTAAGTGATTTGGTCGGACCAACTCACTCAAACTCGGTCGAGCAAAAACATTTAGATTGATCTAGGTTTTCACCTCGGTGAAACCGAGTTGTGATTTTAGGCGTGACGAAGTGCATAACACCTGCGATTATCCATCTCGGTGCCACGAGTTTTACAACTCGGTCCCACCGATAACAAAGGGTATATATACTCAGAGGGCGGCGCGTTGATTTCTACTTCAGCGCCCGCCCCCACCTTCTTGCCGTCGCCTTGGTCTCCGGATCGTCTCCGTAAATGCTTTGTCGCCCTCGCCGCGAGTCTCCGTCGCCGTCAGCGGACATCTTCTCCGCGCCGTTGCGCCGTGAAGAACTCCACCAAGTTAGGGTGAGTTTGATCCCTCGTGCTCCCATCTCCGATTCAATGCGTTTGGTTTGCCTATAATCTTGCCACGATTGAAATCTTCACGAACACTAGATTAGTTCTTTTGAGCGAGATTGAGTAAAAGTTTTAGGGTTAGGTTTCCATGAACACATCTCGGTGAGACCGATTTTACATTCTCGGTATGACCGATTTGGCCTATGGCCATTACCTGCACCTTCGGTCCAACGAGTTGTGCAAATCGGTGTGACGAAATGAGGATTTAGTGAAACCCTAGTGTTTTCGGCGGGACGAAACCCACTTGGTCCAACGAAAGTGGTGTGAATGCTTCTGTTTGAACACTTGGATTCACGAATTTTAAACTTCGATCGACGAAATGTCTTACATGAAAACCTAAAACTGAAATTTGAACTCATTTTTTGCAAAATCTTACGCGTTTGTGATAACTCTTCTACTCTGCCTACACCTTATCTATTCACGGGTTGTCGGCCATATGGGATGCTAGTGACAGCGAGAACAGTCGAGTCACCTATAGCGAGATATTCGAGGCGGGCACTAGTCACGATCCCAGCAGCTCATCGGATGATGGTGAGAGGAGTACACCAAGTGGTTTGCCTCCTGCAGCCACCGAGGGCGAAAGAAGAGGAACTTCGGATGAAGAAGACTGATTTTGTTGTTGAGGAAGAGGTCACCTCAAAGCCCAAGAGGAAAGTTGTTGCCAAAGAGCCTCAAGGTCAGACAAACAAAGAAGGGCACCGGAAAAGTGAAGGAATCCTTTGTTGCTAAGAAGCTGAATTTGGAAGAAACTACAAGCAAAGTGAAAAAACTTCCAAGAGGAAGAGGTTAGTGCATGATGATGCGTGAGAGGAAGATGAGGATGAGGAAGCACCCAGCCTCCTCGAAGCCTAAGCTCATGGGTGATGCCATCGAGGCAGGAGCCACTTCAAAGTCCAAGCCATCTGCTCCGGTCAAGGCAGCTCAAGCCAAAGCTTCTTGCCAAGCCCAAGAAAACAGTCGGGAACATTCCGGCATCGAGAAGAACAAAGATGATGTGCCACCGGTGTGTCGGATGATGAAGGACCAATTTTCTTTGAAACTTCGTCCAAACTGCCACTTCACAATGATGCTCATCCTCAAGTGAGAACATGAAGGAAAGGAAGATAGAGGTCTCGGGCTATGGAGACAAGCTGATCCATATCTTTGTGAGGAGAAGAACTGCTGTTGATCCAGATTTCACACGGAGAAGCAGCGGGACTTCTATGAGGCTATCTTGATGGACAAAAGCCCATTATGGCGGACACAGATTGTTGATTGGAAATACATTGTGATGAAGAGCCAGAGACTTCTTTCCACATGTGCATGAGAGCTTCCTTGCATGTGGTGTTGCAGACTTTGTAGGTCGAAGTTGACAAATTGGAATGATGAGATGATTATGCAATTCTATGCCACGACTCATTTCTATCGGATGGAAAGATCACATGGATGGTGAAGGCCAAAGATTCTCTTCATTTGTTGAAGAATGGGCAGAACTTGAATGCTCCGGTGCAAGAGGATGATGTTGATGTCTATGGTATTCCCAAGAAGAACCATGAATCTATGAAGAATATGTACAAAGAGGTTCGACTAAGGATTTGGGAATCTGGGCTCGGCTCGATGTACTATCTCGAGGCAGGTCTACCTACCACAAACACTATTACGAGGCATACCTTGATGCCCAAATGCAGAGATCATCGCATGATCGGAGGATACTCTATCAACATGTTGCATATACTTGATGAAGGCACCTTTCAAGGTGATGGACTTGATAGTTGAGACCATCAAGAGGGCTTGCGGTGACGAAAAAGGTCGTGTGGATTGCCCGCACATTGGATGCTTATCAATGCCAAGTTTGTACGGGCACATTCTTGTTGGATAGAGAACACTTACCCTTGCATCTGAGCATGAGGATAATGTTGTTGTGATGGATGAGGAGGATCAACGTCGGTTGAAGGTCAAGCAAAGATTGAAGCTGCCAAGAAAGCCAAAGGCGAGAAGGAAGCGGCGGCAGCGCTAAACCAAAGAGTGTTGGAGAACAGCTACTTGAAGCTACCCAAAGGATTGAACAGCGCTGGCGACATTATGCAGTCTCGGGAGAGCCTAGAGAGGATTGTTGAAGACAAGATCCATGCTCTGGATGTGAAAGGTGGCTGAAGTGCAAATGTTGTCAACAAGCTTGAGGCGGATATTGAGGAAGCAAAGAGGAGAAGGAAGAGCTTATCGTGAGATGCGAGATGACCTAGTCGGGATGCTTATCAGCAGGCTGCTCCGGTTCCCACAGGACCCGATCATTTGCTATTCGATGGCCCGACACGGGACTACAACTTGGCACCTCCACAGCTCCATCGGTTGCTCCGGCTCAGCTCGGTGACCACTCCTCCGGCCTGAGACATCAGTGAAGTCTTCGCCGATCTTTGCCATATCAACTCAACATCAGCCCAGACAGGAGCCGCCCGTGAGTCCCGGTGGCGCTTAGCTCTATGCCTTTTGAACTTTTGGTAACTTGTTGCCAAAGGGAGAAAGTGTATAGATCATAGGACTTCGAGAGAGAGTGCTTTTGTCTTTGCGCTTTTGCTCTTTCGTTCATTTGCGGTCTTTTTGAGATACTTTTGGTTTTGAGACATTCGTGTGTTTGATACTCGTTTGATACTATCTTAATGAGTGCTTGGTAGTACTATGCTTTAATGTGTGCTTAATGCTTATCATATGCTATTCCTATCTTGTATGACCATTTACTCATGTCTTGGTGATTGGGTGCATGCTATTCATTCTTATCATTTTATGCGCTCCACCAAGATGTATGTGACATGGAAGAGTGACCCATGATCCTAATCGATTGTGCATTTGCATTCAAGCATAAATCTTAAATAATGCACAAATTTAGGGGAGCTCTTGCTTATCACATACTTCTCAAAGCGACGATATTATTCATTGATTATATCCTTTGTGAAGCTTTGATCTATATGTTGTCATCAATTACCAAAAGGGGAGATTGAAAGTGCAACTAATCCCGGGTGGTTTTGGTAATTAATAACAACATATATATCATTGAACTAATAGTTTCTTGAGAATCATTTGAGAAAGTTCGATTGATATGGGTATGGCAAGGACTGAAGAAGTGGACCCCTCAAAATGCTAAGGCAAGCATTGGCAAAAGCTCAAGACTCCATTTTTGGTTTAGTGATCCAAGATCACATTGAGTCCATAGGAAAGCCAATACTATTAAAGGGGATGAGGTTATGATAATGATCTGGTTGCTCAAAGTGCTTAGTGATACATCTCCTAAACTATCGGCAACTCTCACTTCCATATACACTCATAAGTAATCTCGGTCCCACCGATTTCCTAAACTTCAGTCACACAAGATGAACCACCTCAGCCATATAGCCAAACCCTAGAAATCTCGGATTTTCCGATTACGAACTTCGGTCTCACGAAACTTGAGTTGCCAAGCTTACATAACATACGTCATCAAATCGGTGTCACCGAGATGATGAAATCAGTCCCACCGAGATTGGCAAGCTCTTGTCTTTACGAATCGGACTCACAGGAGTTTGTATTTTCGGTCCCAGAAAATCCCAACGTTCACATGATTTGAACTTTCGGTCTCACGAGTTGTCAACCGGTCGGACCGAGATTGGTCAAATGTGTGTAGCAGTTGGATTTTGTGTGGAGGCTATAAATACCCTCCACCCCTCTTCATTAGTGGAAGAGCCATCGAGAAGAACTACCACTCCTACCTTACATTTACGAGAAGAAAACTACCTACCCTTGTGTTGAGATCAAGTTGCTCCACTCCCACCATATGAAGCTTGATCTCTAGCCTTCCCAAGTTGCTTTCCACTCAATCCTTTCTTCCACCACAGCCAAATCGGTGAGGAGAGTTGAGTGTTGGGGAGATTATCATTTGAAGCACAAGAGCAAGGAGTTCATCATCATCAACACCATCTATTACCTTTTGGAGGTGGTGCCTCCTAGATTGGTTAGGTGTCGCTTGGGAGCCTCCGTCGAGATGTGGAGTTGAACCAAGAAGTTTGTAAGGGCAAGGAGATCGCCTACTTCGTGAAGATCTACCCGAGTAAGGCTAGCCCTCCGTGGGCGTGAGCCATGATGGCATAGACAAGGTTGCTTCTTCGTGGACCCTTAGTGGGTGGAGCCCTCCGTGGACTCTCGCGGCCGTTACCCTCAGTGGGTTGAAGTCTCCATCAGCGTGGATTGGCGATAGCACCACCTATCGGAACCACGAGAAAAATCTCCGTGTCTCCAAATTGCGTTTGCTCTTCTCCACATCTCTTTACTACATGTGCAATTTACTTTCCGCTGCCTATACTCTAGAATTGCATGTGTAGGGTGATACTTGACTTGATCATCATTGTGAATCTGCCAAAAACTTGTCTTTATCAAAAGGCTGAATTTTTATATTGTCAAGTAGTCTAATCACCCCCCCTCTAGACATACTTTCGATCCTAAAAACGTCGAAGTCCACGCAGAACTAATAGCGAGACTGAGTCACTCTGCAAAAACATAAAATAGGCAAATGTGAGTACAAATGTACCCAGCAACACTTACAACAGATATAACTACATACGCATCATTGTCAACAAAGGGGATGGTGGGGTTTAACTGCAGCAAGCCAGCTTTGACTCGGTGGCTATCCTGAACTACGACTGCAAGTAACTCTTTTGAGGTGGCGCACACGAGTCCACATATTTACCATATCAATACACCACTATGGATCCGCTCCCATCTCCCAACGAGAATGCCATCCATAGCACTCACATATCTTGTGCATTTTAGAGTATCCACTTTCACTTGTCTATAGGCATCAGGCAGCCCTTGAAGTCCTTTTCAGCGGACACGGCTATTGAATAGATCATATTAACCTGAGGGGTGTACTTCTTCACCTGCGCTGCGCCACTTACCGCCATGTACACCTCGTGTATCTCGGCAACCTTCAGCGAAGCCTTGCAAGGAGTCGGCCACGACGAACTAACCACACAAGTCTCGTCGAGTTTATCGCCTCGGGTTCCATCCTTGAGGAGATCCGGCTGGGGTGTAAGCTCACGGACCCCAAGCGATGTGTGCAGGGTTCCCAAGTCCACCATCCGGGTGCCACTTGGTATCTTAAGACCCTTTGTGCCTAATCATCCCAAGCCCACATGCAGGGTGCCACTTGGTAGAATACTAACACTACCTACAAACACGAGAAACTAGTTGCAACTCACAGATAGAGATCGAGTTGATTAATAAGTCGAGAGGGGCACTTAAGCATTCAATGTGTGGTAGTAGTTGTTCATGGATCACAAACACAGAACTCAGTTCTAGGGCGGCTTCAATGAGACAACCCACCATTTACTCCTACATGGCCTCTCACGCTACCTTTACCAAATTGTGTTCACACACTTAGCTCACACATAGTAGGACATGTTCACACACCTCCAATTCATCCCGATGAATCGGACTGACTCAACTCTAAGCGATAGCAGGCATGACAAACAAGCATGAATGAGTAGGCACATTAGGGCTCAAACAACTCCTACTCATGCTAGTGGGTTTCATCTATTCTTGTGGCAATGACAGGTCATCACGAGAGAAAGGGTTCAACTACCCATGACATGTAGCAGTTGAAGCGTTGTTGTCCTAATCTCGCAGTAAAAGAAGCGCGAGGAAGCGAGAGAGTGGGATTATGTCGGAATGAACAAGGGGGTTTTGCTTGCACAGCACTTCTTAAGATAATATAGTTCTTCATTGGTGTCATCGAACTCATCGTCCGAACCATGTCTATTACGAGAGGGACAAATCTGGCAACCGGAGAAAACACAATCAATGCAATGCAACAACATGATGCATGAATATGACATGGCAAAATGAGTGTGTTACGGCTAATGCAACTTAGAGCAGTTAAATGAAGTTGGTTTGAACCAAGGGTTCAAATTCGAACTCCATATGTGCTTATTTAAATGCCAATTATGCAAATTGCCATATACAGCAACCTTAGGTTGTTCAAACATGCATGAAAATGGTACAGATGGATAGATTGGATTTTTCTGATCATTTTTCATATATAATTTATTTCATTCTGAGCTACGGTTAGATTTCTATGATTTTTCAAAGTTTTGGATATTTTCTGAAATAAATAAATCATTTAAGACTTATTTAAATTACAGAAAAGAGTTATTGCGTCAGCACGACGCCTCTGTGACGTCAGCAGATCAGCGGGGTCACCCGGGTCAAACCTGACCAGTGAGTCCCACTGGTCAGTGGCACAACTAATTAACCAAGTTAATTAGCCTTAAGTTAATTCTAACTAAACTGTTTGTGGGGCCGGGACCCACTAGTTAGCGTTTAATTAGCTAACTAACCTAGGTTAATTAGTGTTAAACTAATACTAACTAAAAATGTCAGGGGGGTGGCCTGCGTCCCGGTGACACAGGGAAGTCAAACCCTGGTCAAGTGAGTCAAACCCAGGACTGGTCCTGGCTCGTCGCCGTCGATAGCGAGAGGCAGCGGAGGCTCAAGAAATCGCCCACAGGCGATGGTTTTGGGCGTGGGGAGGCTCTACGAAGAGCTGCTACTTGCGCATGTCGATGTGAGCGGCGGGAGCTGGGGTGGCGGAGGCGAAGGCTACTGAGCTCGGCGGCCGCGGCGTTCGAACATCTTGGAGGAGCAGCGGCTGCGGTGGCCTAAGCGTCTGAGTTAGCACCACAGAAACTACGGCGTGGCGGCGAGCATGTTAGGTCGACGGCGGACCATTTTAGTTGCTGGGATCACGTCGGCGGTGGCGTGGCGGCGGCTGAGTGTGAGTGGCGTGGCGGCTACTGGTGCAAGCGAGAAAATGGAAGGATGGTTGAGGAAAGCTCATGGCGGTTTGATGGTGCGACGGCGAGCTCGAAGGAGGCCCGGAAGCGAGCAGGCGGCGAGTGGATCTCCGGCGGCGGCGGTCGGGAAACTTAGTGGGCGGTGCGAGCGTCTGCGAACGCTCTTGGCTGGAGTCTTCTGGATGAATCAGACCACGGCGGAGCTCTACAGGTCACGATGGTGAAGCGGCGGGGCGGTGGCCATGGCGGCGGCGGCGGCGACAAGCGCCTTTCGGGTGTCTTTATGGGGAGGAAGCGAAGGAGGAGAGGAGAATGGATAGGCGGAGAGGTCGAGGGGGCGCCGAGGAGAAACAACCAGCGTCACGCTAGCAAAGGGATTTGGGAAAAGGCCGGTGCTGTGAAGAAGGACAATGCTGTGGCTCGCTCCCCCCAAGAAAAGGCCGGTGCTGGTGAAGGCTAATGCAATGAAGCTCGCTGCCGTGACACTCTCATGCAATAATGAGTGGGGCTGTACACGCCCGGAGTCTCCAGTGCCGCCCACAGGCCTCGGGGCTCCATGCCTTGATGGCAACATAGCTCATGTTGGTGAGGGCGTCGAAGACTAGATTAGGTGCAGACGCGGCTTTTCATTGCTTCTGCGGTTGGTTAGTTCTTCTTTATTAGAAGCTTTAGTTGGAGTTGCTTTTAGTGTTGTGCGGCGCCTAGCCCGTGTTTTCCGTCTTTACCCTTCGCTTGAACCTACTTTCCTTTCGTGACCCTTGCGAGGGAGGCTGCGCGGGCACCCTCGCGAGCATCGCCTGGTTTAATTTTGCGAGGTTCCCGGCCTAGGTTATGGCAGGACCTCCTCCCGATTAATGCCCCGGTCATCACCCTTGAACACGGGCTCAAGCTTGCCACCCATGACCCGGGAGAAGTTTCTCCTTACAGGCCTCGAAGACCGGTGACAAGGCCTCCGGCTTCAGAAATGGTGCCGCAGCGACCTACCGAGCTAAGTTGTTCCTTGAGCATGCAGCACCATAGCATGGCACAAAGATAGAAGGAGCAACATGATAATTAAAAGCAATAGTCTATGCGCTCCCACGAGGCTCCATGCTTCTCTCTCTGTCTGAATCGACAAAATAGGCGGCCCAACCATCTCTGACACCAAGAAGAAGATTTGTGTCATCTTAGGAGCTCGGCGGTCTCCTCTTCCGCGCTTCACACAGGCGTGGCGGTGGGATGATCCACCTTCCCCCTTAGGCGAGCACGGCGTTGATGCAGTCCGCACCGCCCGCTGGAGGAAACTGCCGTCGGAAGGAAATCGCTGAAGCTTGAAAACTGCGAAGCGCCCGCCAGCCTGCGCCGACCTCGCCGCCGCCCGCGAGTCAGCGCCCGCGTTAGCGGCAATGGAAACTTCCACCGCCACCAAAGCCTGCTACAGCATCTATCACTTTGAAGCGAGCCGCTCATAGCACCGGTGGCAGCTTCGCGCGAAAAGCGAGGAGCTGAAGCCAAGTGCCGTCCGGATCGCCGACCAGACGGCGAACTCCGGCAGCACCTCCGCAGAATGGAATCGAGGGCGGGGAGGCTGCGCGGCCCCGGTGCATCTCCCCCCATCGATCAAGCGGCCTCCAGAGCCTCGGGTAGTCTTGGCGGGAGTCGCGGGATGCTGCGAGGCGGCCCGGCCCGCGCTTGTTGGAGAAGTCAGGCCCCTCCGGCGAGCCTTCCCTTCTCCATGACCCAAAACCTCTTCATAGGCGCCATGGGGTGCGATGAGTCAAGGGAAGGTGAAGAAGAAGAAGCGAGCAGGGAGATGGTGGAAGGGCTCGCGTATTCGTGCTTATAGCGGAGGAGGCGACCGTCGGCCACCATGATCGCGAGGTAATCATGACCCGTTTTTGCATGGTCCTCTGTCCGATCACTTTTGATCGAAGAGACCATCCGACCAGCATCGCCATGGCGGATTCGCGCGTGGTCTTAGACCCAATGCGTCGATGGATTTCACCTCACAAGGGTCACGATGGGCGGCGGCGGCTGAACCTGCTTTATCGAGGATACTGTCGCCCAAAATGGGCATAGACCCATCGAGGATCAAACCTACAAAGACAACCTTTAAAGGTGTCATCCAGAGTGGAAGCCAACTATCACGGGCTCAGTCCTGCTGAAGTGGTCTTGGATCCCGGATAATTTCGAGCGAAGAGTTAATCTTGATATAGTCCCGTTCCGTAGCGGCTATCACGCCTGCCTTCCGGACGAACGCGTTTGCAAAATTCAGCGCGGTGCCACATTACGCATACCTAAAGCTCAAGATGCGGGCCCTCGCGGAGTCATTACGGTCAATGGGAATACGGGCGCTCCCTCGAGCGGAGGAACATACTGGCGGCTCTTCTGCGGCGGAATCTGAGCAAAAGCAGCGCCGGAGCAAGGCCAACCAAGACCACTGGCGCAAATCGAGAACACTGCGTAGTAATGCGGCTAACCCTCGCCAGCGCATAATCGCAAGAATAACACTCCACGTACATCATTACGCTTTGGAGATACCATGAGCGCAGGGAAAGGGGCACAAGGAACCAAGTCTTGGCTCGACCACACGAGGCTCGCTTTACGCCCCCTTGTTTTATTTTATTCTTTTCTTCTTATCAGGACTCCGTCAACGAAAGCCTGTCTGCGGCGGCGAATTGCGAATTCATGATGCAAACAGTCAGGGACTAAAGGAGGCAGCGACGAATATTCAGGTGGTCTCAATTACGAGCATTAAATTCAATTACATACACCAAGTCCGCAGCTCATCCCTGGAGGGGGATATGTTAATTTAGTCCAAATCCCTTGCTTACCGCACTATTTGTATCAGTCCGCTTTATTAGCAGACCTTTGTTCATAAATAACGCATCACTTCCTTTTTTACAAGTACAATACCTTTCCATGGCAATTGCGTTATCTTTTATATGTTCATTATATGACATCTTGCACCCGTATACTTTGATGCGGCCGAACACGCCGAGAACTTATTTCCTCGGATTATGGTGTGATTAAGTCGAACACTTTCACAAGTCGGCACCCGAACTTATAGCATTATATGAATCAGCTCGAATCATGTCTTGGGTCAATAGTTGGGTTTGCCCGGCTCCCATGTTTTGGTGCCTTACGTTCCGTTCCGTCGGCTAAGGTAGCACTGGAGAACCCTGCGATTGCGCCCGGTTGAGCAGGTTAACGCCTCGATGGAAAGCTAAAAGCGGCGGCATGATAAGGCGAGAGCTGTATCGCTGTTAGAAGTTCTTTCGGGTCCTTAAAGGCTCATGCCGCTTGACGAATTCGGATGATGTCCCGCGAAGGCGTGGATAGCGCCCGGATTGGTCTTCGAATACCGAGGCTTTGCGAAATTTAAAATTATAGAATTCTATGGCTAAGTGAGTGTTCAAGCACTATAAGTCCGGTTGCCTTGTTAAATGCGTGTTGGCGCCTCCTAGATGGCCCCAATAATGGGAACAAGAGTGCTCAAGTTTATCACCGAACACCCCAAAGCACTTGTGGCTCGGGGCTGAAGCCAACGACTTGCCATCTCTCAGATTTTATGCGGCCGCCTGAAGGTAATATTTTAAATTAAACAAGAGTTGCTCATAGCACATACGAACAAAGTTTCCAGCGCCGGGATAAAAATACAGGCGAGTTCATTCAAAATTACATTTGGGGCACTCATCGCAATATCGCGAGGCTCCCTTGGGACAACCTTATAATAGCGCTCCGGCGTGACGATGCTCCTTGCCGGTGGCGGATCCGTGAAGCTTCTCCGCATCCGTTTGCCCCATTGCACCTTTATTCGGGCAAGGGCCCGACAAGCGCCTTCAATCTGAGGCGAGCGCTTGATCACATCCACTGGGGCATGCATCCACCAGCCGCACTAGGCCAAAGTAGCTGCGAGGCATGGCCTGTCACAGCCATAGCCGGACTATGAGGCCCTTCATAGCCTCCTCGGCTACCTTGTGGAGTTCGACCAGTTGCTTGATTTGTCGCTTGAAAAGCATGGATGGCGGCCTCGACATCTTGAGACGAAGACCTTCTCCGTCAAGCTCCCTCCTGCGCCCACGATAGAATCTGGCGGCATCGGGCGCTCTCTGGCAGATCTGCAAACGCCCCCGGAGAGCTCCGAATTCGGGTAAGTATCCGGTAATTTACATTAACGTGCCTGCTCTACATGAAAAAGGCCTTTCCCGCCGCTATCTTCTTTATGTCCTCTACCTCCTGAAGGGCCTTCTAGGCCTCGGCCTTGGCGGACTTGGCACTTTCGAGAGCTGAGGCAAGCTCGGACACTCGAGTCTTGGAGTCACGCTCCAAACTCTCATGCTTTTCCATGAGAGCCTGGAGCTCTTTCCGAACTTCCGCCACCAGGGCCGCTTGTTTTTCTCGCTCAGCCCGCTCTGGCGGCGCGTGCGTTCGACCCGGACACGGCATCCTTGAGGGCTGCCACCTTGTTAGTGGCCCTGCATTACATGTATTATCCTTATTAATTTTGTTTTGCAGCAAAACCCTTTTTACATAAGGTACTTATTTAAAGTGGTGTTATTCACCTTCTTTTCCTCGAGCTGCCTCTTGGCATGGCGAGCTCTTGCTCCGACCGCTCAAGGTCCTTCTTGACCTGCGTCGACCTTGGCCGTTAATGCGGCGAGGTCAACAAGCGCAACCTGCAAACCCATATTGACATATTTTTAGAAACCCTGCGTATATCTTGTTAGATCCTTAGTCCGGCTTTTCTTTCCGAACACGAACTAAGCATCGAGAACTCTTGTCTATCGGTATTACATTACATAATTTTAAACTTCTTACCTCAAAGCTGTTAGAAGGCTGTTGCGAGCTTCGGTCAGCCCGCCCTTGGCGGCTGGACCTTCTCAATCACCGCGCTCATGAGAGTGCGGTGTTCTTCCTCGATGGGCGCCTTTAAGCGCCTCCGGCAAGTTAACCGGCGCCTCGGTTGGGCCGGAGGCCCGGCGTCACGATCCTGCCCTTCTTCGAAGGGCGCTTGCGGACTCTGGAACCGCTTCGGGTTCGAGTAAAGTCCGGCACGAAGTCCGAGGGCTGCACTGATGGCACCTCCGGAGCCTCCTCTGGCGGGTCCCTCGTGGGATTCCGCCTCGTCGTCCTCGTCGGCGTGTGGGGTAGAAAGCGGTCGGGATGGAATTTACATCCGGCGGCGCCAAAGACCCGCTCATCGAGTCGGGAAGATCGTCAGCGGCGGACTGCGGGCGGAATCGGCGTTAGAAGGACCTTTGCATGACATACAATGTATGCGGCATATAAATGGTCCGAATACTTACGATCCGGCGGCCTTTGGCCCTTGGAGGCCACTCATCCTCATAACGCTGATGTTGGCGAAACTATCCGAGGATAGTTCTCCCCTCTTGGACCCTTGGCCACCCGATCGGAAGCCTTCCTCTTCTTCTCTCCTCCTCCGGGAGAGAGTATTCCTCCTCCTCGTCGTCTTGAGGAGAGTCCTCGTCGTCGTCGGGCCTTTGATTCTGAGAACTCTTCGAGTCCCGTGGCCACCTTCTTGGCCTTCTTCTCGGCACCACGTGCGGTGCCGAACCGGCAACCTGCTAGCGGGCGTCCAGTTCTTCGGCATGGGAGCCGGGCTGATGAGCAGCAGCCTTCTCCATCGATCTGTCAAAGGAAGAGTAGATTAAAAACCTCGCTAGAGTCAATCTAATCATCACAAGTGTCCCGTAATGGGGTGAATCACTTACCTCGTCGTTGGAGGCTGCGATCTAAATCCGCGATCTTGATTACGGATCGCGAGGCTTGGCGCCCTTGAACAGCACCCTCGAGGCACCTTCGTGTGTTGTATCGAAGAGCCCGCTCAATGTGCAGGTGCTGTTCAGATTAAACTCCACAGATTAAATGCCCGTTCTTGGCATGGGAGAATCCGCGGAGGAGCATGACTGGACCACGTCGGCGCAGCAGAGCCTATGCTCACCGGCTTCTTGATGCAGGCCGAAGTCCGTCACCTCCACGGATCACCCCGCTGCAAGCCCTTCTCTTTCCGGGAGGTGAGCTGCGTGGGGATTCGAATCTAAATTCGGGGCCGCCGCCCATGTAGGCTTCGCGGCTCGGTGATGTAGAACCACCCGATTGCCACCTTGGCGGAATCCACGAAGGTCCCTTCTAGCCAAGGGGCGTTGGGCGGCTTGCCCAACATGGCGCCTCCGCATTCGCTTGCGTCCCTTCACAACCTTGACAGCGTTGAAGGTCTTGAGCCCTGGTCGAAGTGGGGCGGATGCGAGAAAGGCCTCGCACATGACGATAAGCGCCGAGATGTTGAGGATGAAGTTGGCGCGGATCGTGAAAATCCGGCCGTAGTAAAACGCAGGCCCCGGAGAATGGATGGGCGGAAAGCCCGATCCAGCGGAGGAAGTGGGGAGGAGGCGACCCTCTCATGAGGCCACAGGGTAGGGATGAGCTGCCCGTCGTCGCGACCGATCTGTGATATCGCTGGAAATATATCCGGCATCGCGCAGCTTGGTGATGTCCACCTCCTTAGCGGTGGAGGCCATCCATTACCTCCGCTCGGACATATTAGGAGAGAGGTCGAGGTGAATCTTGTGAGCATGGGCGTTGGGCTTCGAGTTAGCGGGTGGATGAGCAAAGGAGGAAGAAGGCGTGGGTGAGAAGGTAAATCCTTATCCCTTATATATAGGCAGACTAAACTATCGTCCCCCACCTGCTGGTAAAACTCGCTTATCTCCCAAGCGCCACCATCAATGGCGCGGTTGGGTTACCCGCGCGTATTGATGAGAATCCGGAATAAGGGAACACGATCTACTGCCGACAAGGCGTGCCAAGAAACGCTTAGCTAAGCGTCTTTGAGGTGGAGTAGTAAAAAGCGATTCAAACAAAGGCTTGGCTACGGTGTGATGTCACGCCCGCGTGTCGTCGGCAATTGAGCTAAGTGTATATTTTATTCTCTCTCTGTTGGAATGTGGAATTTATTTTGCGAGCGGACACTATCACGGTGTTCATTACCTTCTCGGATTATTCAAGGAGGAACCCGCCTTGCAATGCGAAAATTATACCGCCCGGACTTATCGTCATTGAAGACTGGTTGAGAGACTCTTGAGGAGTCTTGGACTAGGGGTGTCGGACAGCGGTCTATCAATATCCGCGGACTCCCATACTACGAAGATAGAAGATTGAAGACTCCGGCTCGTGTCCGGAAGGTACTTTCCTTGGCGTGGAAGGCAAGCTTGGCAATCGGATATGTAGATCTCCTACCATTGTAACCGACTACTGTGTAACCCTAGCCTCTCCGGTGTCTATATAAACCGGAGGGCCTTAATCCGTGGGGCGAACATTACATCTCAACAATCATACCATAGGCTAGCTTCTAGGGTTTAGCCTCCTCGATCTCGTGGTAGATCAACTCTTGTACTACCCATATCATCAATATTAATCAAGCGGGGCGTGGGGTTTTACCTCCATCGAGAGGGCCGAACACAGGTAAAAACTCTGTGTCCCTCGTCTCCTGTTACCATCCGCCTAGGCGCTTGATTCGGGACCCCTACCGAGATCCGCGGTTTTGACACCGACATGGACGGCCCAGCGGTGGTGGGCTGGGCGATCAATTCGGTCTTTGGGCCACATAGGCAGGCCGAGGCTCTTTGCCAGTTAGTTCCTTTCTCTCTCTTCTCTTTCTATTTAGTTTTACATTTTACATTATTTTGTCTTGGTTTAGTTTGGAAACTAAACCATTTTAAAACTTTTCTGTAAATTTTTATGTGAGCTCAGAGAGCTAGTCAAGGTCACATGCAAACTTACAAAATATTTGAACATTATTTCTTATATAGCGAGAAATAATTCCAACCCAAATATATTATTGATTTAAATCAAAGACCCAAAATAAATTATTTACGTGACTCTGAAAATATTGGTTTGAATATTACCTCACGCCAATATTTTCACGCAGGCTTTGAACATTTTCTTGGACTCATTTGATGAGATTTAAATGTTGGTTATTTTTAGAGGTTTTCTGAGGCTTTTGAAAATTCCTCAATTCAAGTTTCATTTGAATTTAAACATGATGCTCACATGGAAGGCTAGCCTAGTGCATACCAGAACTAGGGATGTCACAGCTCACCCCTACTAAACAAGAATCTCGTCCCGAGATTCAAGCGTGAGGGTAAGATGAAGGGGCATCGCAAACTAACATAATCTTCACGATCCAGGTGGCACTTCAAAGAACGTTGACTCGATCACCATCATTGTCTCGATGTCTTGCCCCGAGAACTCCAACTAACATGACAATGAAAGGGAAAGGAAAACTCTAGAGGGATCGATCTCATCGAATATCGAACAACTCATGATCAACTAACGGAGTGGGACATTGAAACATCCCTCGAGCTGAGACACAAAGCATTCTTCCAGAGGGATGGAGTGAAACACATGACAAAGGTTCACTAGGTAGGCAATATTCCACACCTAAGAAGGTGGTGAACGGTTGTCAACGTAGCGAGGAGTTGAGTTGCCATGATACCATAACGATGCACCTTAGGGAAGGTGACTCATAGAAATATCCCCTTAAGTGGCAAAAAGAATTAGCTTTGATTCAGAGATCATTGAAACTCTTTATACCAGCCTAAGGCAATTCTCGAGCAACCATTTGGAGGGGTTCGGTAGAATGGCATACCCGAATTAGAATGGATGATGTGGATTACCTTGTTGAAAACAACACAAGGGATAATTTTAGTAACTAGGGAGAAGCTCAACAGTAGAGAGTGAGTCTACTATTTAAAAGTTATAAGCGTAACGAGAAGCGAGAGGAATCCCAGTTAGTGCCGATGATAACACCTAGCGCTTGTGGGTGCTCTCAAGAACTTGAGCATTTCCATATTCATTAAGGTTTTACCAACATCCGTGCCGAGGATCCTGGGAACACATTATACTACCATGATGAATAGTAATGGACGATGCAGATGCAAAGGAAGATAACATCTTCTCAGTTTTCACCTTAGCGAGGCCAAGGGAACAAAATCTGGACGATCGACCGAGAGACATTTGGCACTCCGCTTCTAATGTTCTCCTCGATGTGCTAGCGTATCCCATTCATAGATATGGTTTGATATCTAGAACATCAAGTAAAAGGTCGGACTTCGGGAACACAAAAATCCATAAGGGACAACTAGGGAGTAAATCCTACGAAATCCTTATGGGGAGGTGGCCAACTTCCTCAATGAAGATACTACAATAATGGGCCTTCCAGCTGGGTGTGTTTGCCATGATATCCACTTTACCGGGTTACAGAGAGGCCAATATTATAGTTCTTGGGAAATGTTCCAACCATTATATCTGCCTGAGATTCAGATCGGGTTCGTGTGAGAATAATCCAGACTCATCGAGTCTAGAAAGAAAAATGAAAGTTTGCAACACAAATCGACGAGATGACGTTGCGAGACTCTCGGGAAATGATCTACGGTAGTAAGCTCCAAAACATGAGCTGGTTGTGCTACAAGCATGTGAACACGTTGTCCCAGACAAGCATGATCACATGGTAGTCTTACAACAAAACACTACCGAGTTCTGGTTGGGAACCATCATCGACGATATCTAATCCCTTGCATAAGTCCGGATCCTAAGAAGGAACTTCTTCTCCTTGAACAAATCAATCAATGGCTTGGTGTGCTAGGAAACACATATAGAATGGAGGCGGCCAACCTATCAAACCATAGAGTACTTCGCACATGCGTGACTGACTTGGGATGATTCCAAAGGAAGCAAAAACAAACTTTCTCGAATTCACGGCGGCAAATTACATCAGATACACGTGAATTAGAGGAAGTCACTTCCCTCATCCAAACATATACCTCAGGGACGGAACTTGAAGGCATTGTTTACAAAGTTTCTAACACTAGCTTAATGTCCAACAGAATCATGGAGGAGATAAGGATGTTGTCGATGGGCTCAACAACAACTCGTCGGAATTTTCATATCACTGGATTTCCACCATTATGTGAACAATGTGATAGTACTGGTCAGACCAAAAAAATAATAATGATGTATGCTCGAGGGATCAACCACGAGTAAGACAACATTATGAACATCGTTGGTTCTGATTTGATTTGACGATAGCCCATACTCAAATCAAAGATGGGGTAAGACAATAGGTCCAACAACTGATCACAAGGACCAATTGATGAAGATATCATCTTTCTTCAACACACACACACACACACACACACAGAGAGAGAGAGAGAAGATATCCCTTAACATGAACGAAGTCAGACAAGCTTTTATCTTCCAACTCTCCAAGTTGTTGTTTAGCTTAACCAACTAGCTTAGGGTATCCGACACAGATGCTTGGAGAAAGGGTGGTTTATAGGAAACCAACTTGATCACGAGCTCAACATAGCGATCGGTGACAACTGGTGACATACGAGAAGATGTTAGGAAAATCACGAACCACCGATATGCTATTAAGTTCGAGAACAATCTTGCTTTTCAGGGCAAGGCGAGATGATCAAATAAGCAAGGGATTGGCATAGCCTAACTCATTGATCGAAGGTGCACGAAAATAAGGACTAGGTAGCACGATCTATCTTACAATGATGATTTAAGAACCAACACGCTAAGAATGAAATTATTGTCCTTTAACTACCAAGCAACAAGGTTGCTAGGAGTATTGATTTCACACATCACAATTCACTTGTCGACATTCGGTTGCAACAACACGGGAACCGAGAAATGAATAATGATGGAGAAATATCGATACATCAAAAATTCATCGATCATGCTGCAATTCCTATGACAATCGACATAAAGGGGTAATACTCGAGGTAGAAACGGAACAAAAGCTGGATTGGCTTTTTGATCTGCGAATACAACTACTTTGACCAGTCAAGAAATGGATGAGGTGCTGGAGTTTGTTTCTCCTAGTCATTCGGAATAGAATGGCTCGATGGACCACAAGAATAATAGGCATCGATAACACAAATGCCGCCATAAACTTGGCTATCAAGCGATAGACAAGGATCGGAATCTAACTACTGGAGGGACAACTCAAAGGAACATATATCTTTACGAGTTGTGGATGCATAGGTTAGTATGTCGAACAAGTTCAACATATTTCTTCCAGATAACCCATGCTGAAGGTAGAACTGGCAGATTCACAATATAGAATGGAGAACTCATCAAGAGCACTGGTTGTGATCTTTTGGTTCAAAAGAACTCCTTGCCAAGAATGGTTCATGGTATTTGGAAGAACGATATACCACGGACCTTGAGGACTATCGCAAAGGTTACTAATATCCTAAAGGAACTAGCAAACACTATCAACACGAGGTAAGTAGGGTGAATCTCGGGTTCAAAACCCAAGGAATAGAATACCTACTACTAAGTGGCATCACGGGATGCTTTCGAGAATAAAGGTCAGAATCATCACACTGGGAATACAAGCATTGCTAGATTACTAGGTGACTCCCTAAGACACCTAGGGTCATAATAATAGCTTCAACATATACGCCGAGATAACATAGTACCTCAACTCACCGATTAGTGTGATTAACCTGGCCCAAATGGACATCAGGAACATGGAGGAATGATTGCAAGTGCATCAGACTATCTAGAAACCTGGGATGACTCGGACAGCATAACGGCTGTAAATGCTCGAAAAGGGATTTGAGACATCCTACAAAATGGTGGCATAACACCTTGATCATCATAATATCAAGGTTTCGAGATCAATAGTTAACATACGGAAGTAGTATGAATTGAACTAAAGCTTAAGTCCAACAATTCTATAAGTCTACGGATTAGAAACACGTGATCCTAGTAGAAAGAAGAGATAGCCTAGTTCCTTAACCCCGTAGGAAAGATAGGATGACTCAGATCAGAAGGGCATGAGGTAAAGGAGTAAAAAGAGCCTTATGTTCCATCCGACAATCAATTGCCCTACATATAACTAAAGCATTTCTAGACTCAACTTCGACCAGTTTGGCTTGGTAATCCTACAGGCAGTCAAGCTCTGATACCAAAGCTGTTAGGACCCCGACTCAATGCCACATCAATCTAGCATGTAACACCTCATATCACTTTGCGGCCTCACGCACGGTATCCCCAGAAGTCGCCTTACCTTTGCCGGGACCGTTTAAGCCTTTTGGCTGCGTGTATGATGGTGTCGCTAGCATCCATATGATAAGGGCCGGGCTGACATGGCTAGTCGTAAACCCAAAGTGGCACAAACTTACGAGGACATGCATCCATGACCCGGCATCGAGCGATGTCGGTCATCGTGAGTGAATCAGGTGTAACAGCACGGGCTAGCAGGACTACAGTGAGCCTGGGCATGTGGGCTAACAGGACTCCGGTATTCATCTCGTGACATTTCCCGAAGAACAGACCACGAGGAACAAGAAGGACACATGCGGCCAGCCTAAGTGTTAGGAGCAGTAGCAAGCTACCATGGCTCGATGGAAGCACTAGGAGACATTTCGGTAGAGAGACTACTAAGGATAAACAACTAGATAGTCGGATCCACACATACCAAGCATTTCAATAACATACACACAATATGCTCGATATGTGTAAATACAACATAGCATCACAACATGACTCTACAACTCAAGTATTTTATTCAATAGGTTCCGAGGCGAGATATTACAAACATGGGTCTCACGACCCAACATTGAAACATACAAGTCAAAGCACATGCGGAAACTTATCATGTCGATCTGGAGACAACTATAAATGAAAAAAGGTGAAAAGCGACTATCTACGAGATCTGCGAGGGCACAAGATGCGTGGTGAGGTAACAAGCTAAGCGTCGAAGTCCACAGCGGAACTAATAGCGAGGCCGAGTAAATGCGCAAAAACATAAAATAGGCAAGCGTGAGTACAAATGTACCCATAAGACTTACATCAGATCTAACTACATATGCATCATTGCCAACAAAGGGATGGTGGAGTTTAAGCTGCAGACAAGCCAGCTTTGACTCGGTGGCTATCTGAACTACATTGCCAAGTAACTCATTTGAGGTGGCGCTGCAGTCGACATATTCACCATATCAATACACCACTATGGATCCGCTCCGTCTCCCTCAGAGCATCATCCATAGCGACACTATCTTGTGCATTTTAGAGTCCACTTTCACTTGTCTATGAACTGTATGCAGGCAACCCAAGTCCTTTTACGCGGACACGGCTATTGAATAGATCATATTAACCTGCGGGGTGTACTTCTTCACATGCGCTCTCGCCACTTACGCCATGTACACCTCGTGTATCTCGGCAACCTTCAAGCGGAAGCTTTGGCGGCGAGTCGGCCCACGACGACTAACCACACAAGTCTCTCGTCGGTTTATCGCCTATTCGGGTTCCATCCGTGGGAGATCCGGCGAGGTGTCGCTCACGACCCCAAGCGATGTGTGAGGGGTTCCCAAGTCCACCATCCGGGTGCCACTTGGTACACAGACCCTTGTGCCTAATCATCCCAGCGCTTTGTATGCAGGTGCCACTTGATAGACTACTAACACTACCTACAAACACGAGAAACTAGTTGCAACTCTGGATAGAGATCGGGTTGATTAATAAGTCGAGAGGGCACTTAAGCATTCAATGTGTGGTAGTAGCTGTTCATGGATCACAAACACGGGACTCGGAGTTCACGAGGGCGGCTTCAATGAGACAACCCAACATTTACTCCTACATGGCCTCTCACGCTACCTTTACCAAATTGTGTTCACACACTTAGCTCACACATAGTAGGACATGTTCACACACTCCAATTCATCCCGATGAATCAGACACGACTCAACTCTAAGCGATAGCAGGCATGACAAACAAGCATGAATGAGTAGGCACATCAGGGCTCAAACAAGCTGCTACTCATGCAAGTGGGTTTCATCTATTCTTTGTGGCAATGACAGGTCATGCAGAGGAAAGGGGTTCAACTACCGCAGCATTTAACAGTTGAAATGTTGTTGTCCTAATGCAGTAAAAGAGAGGAGGAGCGAGAGAGTGCGATTGTATCGGAATGAACAAGGGGGTTTTGCTTGCCTGGCACTTCTGAAGATAATATAGTTCTTCATTGGTGTCATCGAACTCATCGTCGGAACCATGTCTACCCAGAGGGAACAAATACCGGCAACATAGAGAAAACACAATCAATGCAATGCAACAACATGATGCTTGAATATGACATTGCAAAATGAGTGTGTTTTGGCTAATGCAACTTAGAACAGATTAAATGAAGTTGGTTTGAACCAAGGGTTCAAATTCGAACTCCGTATGTGCTTATTTAAATGCCAATTATGCAAATTGCCATATACATCAACCTTAGGTTGTTCAAACATGCATGAACATGGTACAGTTGGATAGATTGGATTTTTCTGATCATTTTTCATATATAATTTATTTCATTCTGAGCTACGGTTGAATTTCTATGATTTTTCAAAGTTTTGGATATTTTCTGAAATAAATAAATCATTTAGGACTTATTTAAATTACAGAAAAGAGTAATTGCATCAGCACGACGCCTCTGTGACGTCAGCAGATCAGCGGGGTCGCCCAGGTCAAACTTGACCAGTGGGTCCCACTGGTTAGTGGCACAACTAATTAACCAAGTTAATTAGCCTTAAGTTAATTCTAACTAAAGCTGTTTTGTGAAATTTGGGGCCCACTGGTCGGCGTTTAATTAGCTAACTAACCTAGGTTAATTAGTGTTAAACTAATACTAACTAAAAATATCAGGTGTGCCCACAGCGTTAGTGACACAGAAGTCAAACCCTGCCGGTGAGTCAAACCCACGGACTGGTCCCGCGGCTCGTCGCCGGCGGCAGCGAAACAGAGGAGGCTTGAAATCGCCTGGCGATGGTTTTGGCGTGGGGAGGCTCTCTGAAGAGCTGCTGCTCGCGCCTGTGATGGAAGCGAGCGACGGGGAGCTGGGGTGGCGAGCAGCGGCTTCTAAGCTCAGCGGCGGCGGCGGTGTTCGAACATCTTGCAGGACCCAGGCTGCGGTGGCAAGCGTCTGAGTTAGCACTTGCAAAGCTGTGCGGCGGCGGCGTGTTAAACCACGGCGGCGGACCATTTGGTCGCTGGGATCACGTCGGCGGTGAGCATAAGCGGCGGCGTCTGAGTGTGAGTGGCGTGGCGGCTACGGAGTGCAAGCGAAAGCGGAGAGGATGGTTCGAGGAGCTCACGGCGGTTTCAGCGGTGCGAGATGGCAAGCTTCGAAGGAGGCCGGAGTGAGCAGGGCGGCGAGTGGATCTCCAGCGGCGGCGGTCGGGAGGAGCTTAGTGGAGGCGGTCTGGTGTCTGCGAACGCTCTTGGCTGGGTCTTCGGATGAATCGGACCACGGCCAGACTCTGAGTCACGATGGTGGCGGCGGGGGGGACGGTGGCCATGGCAGCGGTGTTGGCGGCAGCCTTCCGGAGGCTGCTGAGGAGAGGAGCATAGGAGGAGAGGAGGAATGGATAGGCGGAGGGGTCGGGGGCGCGAGGAGAATCAACCTGACGTCGCGGCAGCAGGGAGGCAGCGAAGGCGAGCTGTTGTCGTGGCTTCTGCCCGTGTGTTGCGTCGACCCTACGCTGGCCGACTAAGCGCCCGGAGAGGACGACAGCGGTGGTGGGCTGGGCGGTCTGTGCAGTCTTTGGGCCGCCTGAGCGGTGTGCTGCTTTGCCGAGGTTAGTTCCTTTCTCTCTCTTCTCTTTCTATTTAGTTTTCTGTTTCTGTTATTTTGTTTTGGTTTAGTTTGGAAAAGCTAGTCCAAGGTCACATGCAAACTTACAAAATATTTGAACATTATTTCTTATATAGCAGAAATAATTCCAACCCAAATATATTATCGATTTAAATCAAAGACCCAAAATAAATTATTTCTGTGACTCTGAAAATATTGGTTTGAATTTTACCTCACGCCAATATTTTCACGAGAATATGAGAACATTTTCTTGGACTCATTTGATGAGATTTAAATGTTGGTTATTTTTAGAGGTTTTCTGAGGCTTTTGAAAATTCCTCAATTCAAGTTTCATTTGAATTTAAACATGATGCTCACATGGAATGCTAGCCTAGTGCATACCAGAACTAGGGATGTGACACTCATGAGGTCAGGCATCGTTCATGTGGGCCCTGGCGTTGACGGCGCTGTGCCAGGATGCCATCTTGAGGGGCGGATCTCGTCTTTGGGGAGGAACATCGTCGAGAGGCATGCTGCGAGGCAAGATATCAGCAGAGCGATGTGGCGATACCCTTGCCCATAACATCCGCCCAGAACACTTGAGGTAGGGACCTCGTGCTCATCTGGGTCCTCTCAGGCGAGGCTGCAAAGCTCTCTCCCATGTGGGAGGGCCCATTCAAGGTTGTTCATGTTTCGGGCCGGCTCATGCGCTTGGAGACCGGGGAGGGTGCCCATCGAGCAGTGGAACATTCAACATCTCGGAGGTTCTACCTGGCGAGGCCAGTGCCTATGGAAAGGCCGGAGCTGTGAAGAAGGCCAATGCCTGTGAAGCTTGCCACTTTTGGGAAAAGGCCCGGTGCCTGTGAAGAAGGACAATGCCTGTGAAGCTCGCTCCCCCCTCAAGAAAAGGCCCGGTGCTGGTGAAGAAGGCTAATGCCTGTGAAGCTCGCTGCCCGTGACACTCTCATGCAATAATGAGTGGGGCTGTACACGCCCCGGAGTCTCCGGAGTGCCGCCCACAGGCCTCGGGGCTCCATGCCTTGATGGCAACACTTAGCTCCTGTTGGTGAGAGGACGTCGAAGACTAGATTAGGTGCCGGACGCGGCTTTTTCATTTGCTTTCTGCAGTTGGTTAGTTCTTCTTTATTCGAAGCTTTAGTTGGAGTTGCTTTTAGTGTTGTGCGGCGCCTAGCCCGTGTTTTCCGTCTTTACCCTTCGCTTGAACCTACTTTCCTTCGTGACCCTTGCGAGGAGGCTGCCTTGGCACCCTCATGACATCGCTTTAGTTTAATTTTGCGAGGTTCCCGGCCTAGGTTATGGGAGGAGCACTCCTCCCAGTTAATGCCCCCGGTCATCACAGCCTTGAACACGGGCTCAAGCTTGCCACCCCCGCGGCCGGGGGCTGAAACCTAACCCTCCGACAAGTTTCTCCTTACAGGCCTCGAAGACCCGTGACAAGGCCTCCGGCCAAAGCTTCCCGAGGCTGGTGCCGCAACGACCTACCGAGCTAAGTTGTTCCTACGCATGAGCATGCAGCACCATAGCATGGCACAAAGATAGAAGGAACAGCATGATAATTAAAAGCAATAGTCTAGCACGCTCCCACGAGGCTCCATGCTTCTCTCTCTATGCAGATACGACAAAATAGGCGCGGCCCAACCATCTACAGCACCAAGAAGAAGATTTGTGTCATCTTCCGGAGCTCAGGCGGTCTCCTCTTCACGCTTCACCTGGGCGCGGCGGTGGGATGATCCACCTTCCCCCTTGAAGCGAGCACGACGCCGCAGTGCCTGGTCACGGCCGCCGCTGGAGGAGCTGCCGTCGGAAGGAGAGTCGCTGAAGCTTGAAGAGCTGCGGGCGCCGCCGAGCGCACGCCCGACCTCGCCTTCGCTTCGCGAGTCAACGCCACGTTCGCGGCAATGGAAACTTCCACCGCCACCCAAGAAACCTTTCAGGCATCTATCCGCTGGAAGCGAGCCGCTCATGGCACCGGTAGCAGCTTCATGGCGAAGAAGCGAGGAGCTGAAGCCAAGTACCGTCGGATCGCCGACCAGACGACGAACTCCGGCAGCACCTCCGCAGAATGGAATCGAGGGCGGGGAGGCTGCGCGGCCACGGTGCATCTCCCCCATCGATCAGCGGCCTCCGCGAGCCTCCGGGTAGTCTTCGCGGAGTCGCGGGATGCTTGAGGCGGCCCGGCCGCGCGCTTGGCTGGAGGAGAGTCAGGCCCCTCCCGGCAGGCCTTCCCCTTCTCCGCGGCCCAAAACCTCTTCATGGGCGCCATGGGGTGCGATGAGTCAAGGGGAGAGGTGAAGAAGAAGAGGCGGAAGCGGGGAGATGGTGGAAGGGCTCGTGCTATTCCGTGCTTATAGCGGAGGAGGCCACCGTCGGCCACCATGATCGCGAGTAATCATGACCCGTTTTTGCATGCGAGGACTTGTCAAGTGATGCGATTGCCGAGGTGTCGTGAGGAAGCGGGGCGCCCATCAATCAACCGCCACCGCGGCACCCAAAACACGCCGCTATTGGGGCCTTGGCACGCACTTGCCCTTCACTTCTCTGCTAAGCCAAGTCCGGGCGCGCTTTGGGCCCGGGGGCTACTGTCGGCGTTCTAGGAATTGGGGGTCCCCAGACTTGCGTGCCTGCGGCCTGGGGCGTGGCTCAAGTGGAGGCCCAGTGCAGCCCGGCTTCATCGGCTCAAGCTCAAGACCCTCGCGAGGCCAAGCCTCATGAGGCGGGGCGACGAGAAGCTTCCTCGGGGAGCAGCCTCATCGAGGCGGGCTCGCGAGGAGGTGGAGATCAATGCGGTACCTCGCAAGGTGCACGTGATGCAAGCCATGACGTCGAGACCAGGCGGGCACGAGGCGGCCCGGCTGCTGCGATGATGTCCTTGTTTCCCCTTTGGTGCAAAGGGGCAAGCCTGAGCCAAGGCATCGAGGCAAAGGTTACCGTTTCGGTGCAACAAGACCAAGACCAGCGGGACGGCAGGATGGAGGTCACCGTGAAGCCCAGGACGGCGTCACCGTCAGAGTCTTTGGCAGTCGAAGAACAACTTTAGTCAGGATAAGTGTATTATATGTCCCCCTTCAAAATGGCCAATTGTTGGCGCCCTTGCCGCTCATTATTTGGGAAGAAGCCCAGGGCCTCCCTCTATAAATAGAGCTAGCCATCACAGAGTAGAGGCATCCAGATTTGGGGTAGACTAGAGAGAGAGAGGCGACTGAACTCTCCCAAGCAGTTCATCGCACCAGCTCAAGAACACCTCTCGCGAGGCTGTTCTTCCTTTGTATTGTTCATCAGCCCCTGAGGCAATCCACCACACCACACCTTTGGAGTAGGGTATTACACCATAATGGTGGCTGAACGATATAAACCTCGTGTCCTTGTGTGTTCTTCTTTCTAGCCTAGATTCCTTGCAAGGCTTGAGGCGTGAGTTGGTAGGGAAAGATCTTCGTGCACACCCGAGTTGAACCTCAAGGGTCTACGGACCCAAATCCGACAACCACAAAGCAGGAGTAGGGTTTTACACATAAGGTGGCGAACTGGAGTAAAAGCTGTTGTATCCCCTTTCCTTCGAGTTCGTCATGCTAGGTTGTGAGATTGGTGACTAGGCATACTGGGGAGGTTGAGATCTCCGCACGCACCCCAAAGATCGAACCACTCAAGGGTTTGCGGAATCCGTAATCCGACTACTCTAGCCCTACTACACTTGCCATCTCTGATGCCCCAACCTAGCAGACCCCAACTGCAGCAAACAGTATGATGATGCAAGTTGAGATTACACCAGCTCTACCATTCCAGCAAAGAGTACACCAAATCCAGTTGCCAAATCCCTTTTCGAACGAGAGAGAGCCCCAAATGCAGCAAATAGAACCCCTGTTCCACTTCTTTCTAGTTTAGAAAACGAAGCTTATATTATTGTCACGAACTTTGTGTGCATCTTCTTTCATGGAAAGATTATACCACAGACAAAGAACAATTTCCTATCTTCCTCCACAACTTACGCATAAGTAATGTACTAATGTTATTCATGGTAATTACTGCATATGTTTCTGCTGACAGAAGACACAAGATTTCATTCTTTTAAATAGGCGAGGACCAAACTGGATTCTCAAGACGAGAAAGGGCTGATTGCGCTTTTCAAGCACTCGTTGATGAAGTACCATTCCTACCTGAGGCAAGCGCACTTCGATGGCAAGCCTCTAAATGAAATCTGTAAAGTCTCCGGTGCTACATTTATCAGACAGTTGAATGGAATAATCTTGTTACACATTGGTCTCGTTTGCAGCATAAGGTACTGTCTATGATATCACATCACAATGTGAACTACATTTCTGCATGTGCTTTAATGTCTCACTTGTATGAAAACTATTTGCAGAAGAACATTCATTTTAAAGGGGCCACAGAATCCCGCAACTATACTAACACTGCATTGCTCTTGTGAGTACCTCATGCCCTATATGACCATACTTACTTTCATAGCTGGTTGATTATGTAGCATCACAGCACATGTTAGCCTGGTTATCCTCCATTTGGTGGACATTATAAAATCTGTATTGACTCTTACATAAATTTAGAATCAACCCAATGCTTTTGAAGAGGTTTAGCTCTGCAGTCCTCTTGTAAGGACTGAACATCGTCTATCACTTTACTTACATTAATAGCTACTCCCTCCGTTCCATAATATAAGAGCGTTTTGTACAGTACACCAGTGTACAAAACACTCTTATATTATGGGAAGGAGAGATTGGTTCATTGTGTAGCATTCTGCATCTTATCTCCCTCGCTCACCTTTTACTAAAAATTATCAGATCTATATTTAATCGTACCAAAAAGTTGAATACACAGACAATGCCAGTGCAGAAGTGTAGATCATTGCTATTGTCAGTAAATTTTGTCACGCTTGTACTTACAGGGATTGGTAGTTCGTTATGTAGCGTCAATCTACATCTTATCTTCGTTATCCTCTATCCCTTCCAGTATTATCATATCTATAATTGCTCTCTACAAAATGTAGAGTACAGACAATGCTTATGAAGAAGATTATGTGCAGAAATTCTTGAGTTATCCTTCCCTTCACATGGAGAAGGGAATTATAAAGCTAGTGTTAACTGTTAATGTAAGTCAGTCCTTCTAAAGCCTTTATCCTCAACTGCTCTTTTGTCGGGGGTTGGGTGCGACATATGCCAAAGGATGGCTTATCATGGTGGGAGTGAGTAGAACGTCCCCGGTGCCCGGAAGCGAGATGAGGCGTAGACACGAACGCCGGCGTACTTTACCCAGGTTCGGGGCTCTCCTAGGAGATAACACCCCTAGTCCTACTCTGCGGGGTCTCCGCATGATCACTATAGGCACAAGTGATACAAAGTTGCTCCTCGAGCTGTGTGCTAGAGGTATGAGAAGGCAAGGCTAGCTCTCTCCTGCCCTAGGTATGTGGCTAGGTCTAATGGGGTGGGAACCCATTGCATGGGTGCCCTGGGGTTTTTTTATAGGCCTACCCCCCAGTGTCTCCGGCCTCCGGCTTCTCCGCCGACTACTGGGGCCCGCCGCCTGGTGGGTCCTGCCGACCGGTCTAGTTGGTGGCTGCTCCTTTGTAGCCGTCTTTGCTAATAGCCAGGCTTGGTCATCTCGATTAGCTCTGATCCACAGCACTTTGGGGAGATCACTTTGTAGCCACACTTGGTCTCATCGAGTTAATGGCGCCGCGGGCTTGAGGAAGAATGCGGCCGCTGCTAGAGGCGGCCCTCCTCCGGTCCGTCTGAGTTCGGCGTCGCCGTCTTACGGGATATCCTTGCCCGATGGGGCCCGCGGCTGCTAGGCGTACCGTGGTACTGTTGTGAGAGCGGGGCTCGCCCGCCAGTGATGTCGAGGAGAGTGGCAGCGATGTCACGCCCGTGTGGAGATCTCCTCCCGTATGGGACACTTGTGTGTACGCCGACCCGGGATTGAGGTGAGGCTTCTGCTTGTTGCCGCCCGTCTTGTCCTCTTGATGGGGCACAAACTACGAGGGTGCAGTGGCGCTCGCTAGATGTCGTCTTCCATAGAGGTCGGCCGGCCAGAGCCAGCCTCTCGTGATTCTGTCTGTTGGTGGTTGGCCGCCCTCTGGCAGCCGGCCGTTAAGCTGGCCGGCCCCCAGAGGGCGGACCTTCGGCCTGGGGCGCAGCAAGGAGGAGCCGACCCACGGTCTTGATAATTTCAGGGACTCGGGTGGGCCTACCCGTGGCCCATTACTCCGACAGTAGTCCCCGAAGCCGGTGAGGCATTGTGGTCGAGGGGCCATGAAGTCTCAGCGGCTTCCCCCCTCACCGAGCTCCGGGAGAGCGTTGATCCGTCTTGCGGTTGGCCGACTGCTGAAGCCGGCCTCGCCTAGGCGGAACTATTTGGTCAATTTTTAACTTCAAGGCGGGAAAACAGGTGGCGTGCCTGCTAAGCTTCCCAGGCCGCCGCCCGCCACAGACACGCCACACGGCGCATGCCAGCCCGGCCAGCCTGCCATCCCATGCCCCTAATAGGACGTGACAGTGGGCCGGGCCCACCACTACCGCACCTCGGCACCTGGGCGGATCTGCTGTGCCGGGAGGGGGGGGGGGCGATTGCAATTCCCACGACCGTTCGTGGCGTGGTGAATGCGTGCAATAAATGGGAGACGTGGGGTCGTGTGCGATTAATCCCAGCCCGCCCGCCCCTCGGCCCGTGGCCGAGGCTATAAGTAGGGAAGGAGGGTGCGGCAAAGCTTGCGCGCCCCCTCCCACTCTCTCTTCTCCCTTGCTCTCTCCTCCATTGCCGTCTCTGCTGCCCAGTGCTGCCGTGGAGCTGCCGTCGTCGTTCGTCGCCGACGCACCCTTCCTCCTCACGCGGCCCGCCCGGAGCCATGGCGTGCGAGAAGGTCGGCGATTGGGAGGGATCGACTATGATCGAAGATCACATTTCCTTCCTTCGCGACACGCGCCGGATGCCCAACGCGGCATTCATCAAGGCACGGGTGTCGCCGGAGGAGGAGATATCGCCGGCACCGAGGGGGAACGAGCGAGTCGTGTTCCGCTCACACTTCCTCCGTGGCTTCGGCCTTCCGGTGAGCAGCTTCCTCCGCTCCTTCCTCGACTTCAACAACCTCCAGCCTCATCATCTTACGCCCAACGCCGTGACTCTACTCTCTGCCTTCGTTATGGCGTGCGAGTGCTACATCGGCGTCCTTCCCACACTCGAGCTGTGGGGAGCATTTTTCTCTGAGCTTCGGCACCTCCGCCAGAGACACGGCGGCGAGTCACGGCGGTTTTAATCATTGTCGCCCGGCCAGCGGAATGCCTTCCCCGTCGTAAAGCTGGTGCAGTCCGTGAAGATGTGGCAGCAGTCCTACTTCTATGTTGAGAACGTAGATCCGGCTGCCAACTTGCTCAATCTACCGACCTACAAGGCTGGCCCTCCCACCGGGCTCCGGCCTAACTGGGGCTACAAGTCGAAGCCGGTGTCGCCGGACGCAGCGGCCGCCATCGGTCGACTCCGGGTGCTCCAGGAGTCGGAGGGCCTCGTGGCCTCCGACCTCCTGATCACCTTCGTTGAGCGCCGGGTTCTCCCGCTCTAGAGCCACCCTCATTCAATCTTACGGATGGCGGGCACCTGACCCCAACCGTCAGCTATGCCGCGAAGAAGATGCCGGCTGTGTGGTCATAGCGGATGGCGAATGAGATCTCCGACCTCAAGGTGTCAGAGGCAGAGTGGCGGTACGAGAAACGGCCGTACTCGCGCGACGACCCACCGTCTGCCGTAAGTTTCTTCATCTCTTCCTTCTGATATGTTTTTCCAGCCTTGTTCTCATCGTGATGCGACTCCCTTCTGGAGTGTAGATTTATATGTCCGAGGTGACGACCGCCATCCTGGGGCTAGGTGTCGACTTCTGCGAGCAGGCGGTGGCGACTTGGGCGACCCGACTTGGGCGGCCGCCTGGCGAACGGCACTTAATAGGTGGCAGCGCCGGCGGGGCGGGCGGCTCCGAGGAGAAAGCGGCGGCATGGAACTTGGCCCAAAGACGATGACGACAAAGACGAGCCGCGCCCCGCCCGTATCTTTGCCAACACGGCGCGAGCCCCTCTTGGGCCGCCCGCCCGGCGGCAAGCGCAGCGAGCGAGGTGCTGCCTGTTTGGCGATGCCCGAAAAGCCAAAGAACCCGCGGCGACGAGTGGAAAAAGCGCGGCCAAGGTGGCCAAGTATCAGAGGCAGCCAAAGGTGCCCGTCATGGTGTCGGCGTAAGTATCCTTTCCAAGTTTTCTGTCTTTTCGCCAATCCGGCCTAAAAGCTCTTTTGACTTGTCTTCTTATTTCAGGGCCCCGCTGATCCTGGAGAAGTCAAGCGCCGCCTCGGTTGTCAGGTCGGTGACGACCTCCTCCACCAGCCGGTGAATTGACCCGGCCGCCGACCTCCGGGAGGCGACAGAGCGGAACGCAGCGGCGGCGCATAATGAAGAAGACCGACCGTCTAGCCAAGGAAGCGGCGGACAAAGCGGCGCGTCGCTGAAGCTGGCCGCGGCGGAGGCGAAGCCGCAGAAAAAGCGGCTCCGGAAGCCGCGCCGCCAAAGCGCTGCTCGTGGCGCCCCTGAACACTCTGCTGCCTCCACGAGTTTGTGGCGGCGGCGGAAGGCAGCGGCGATCATCCGATCCGGTAGCGGGAGGCGGCGACATATACGCCAGACGTTTTGTGCCGCCGCCGCGCGCCGCAGCGGGGGCAGGGGCGAGCAGCCCGACCGCCCGGTGCCACGGTGAAAGACACGATGGTGAGCGGACCGGATTCACGAGTCCGCACGCAGCAGCGCCACAAGCGAGAAGCGGCCTCGGCACAGCGGCGGAGGTCGGTGCCACGAGCTTGTCGATCCCCGACACCGAGGCGACCAGCACCGCGCCCGCAGGCTGGATACACGGGGCAGGACGGGCGCCCTGAACCAGGCGTCCCTTGATGTCCAGGCCAAACTCCCAAAGCCGAGGCCCTCAACCGCTGCAACGAAGCCTTCCTGGAGTCGTGGGCAGCCATCCGCGTAAGTTTCCCTTGCTTTCCTTTTTCTTTTTTCCTTGATCTTCTTGCTTTCTTCGTGGGGGCGCACTAGCGCACCCACTGGGTGTAGTCCCCAAGTTTTGGGCCGGCTGCTGAGCAGGCGGTCCGGAACTTTAACTTGTAAGCATGAAATGTTGACTTGTCTGATATCCCTTCTGCAGGACTACCACAATCTTCGAGCTGTCTCCTTCAACTCAGAGGTTGGGGCTGAGCCTTGCACCGCCATCTCATCCAGCGGAGTAGCTCAAGTCTTCCTTTCTTCGTAGCAAGCCTTCCACATGACTGTAATCCCGAGGTTCAGCCGACTCGGCGATCGGGCGAATCTCCTCAGGGTTTCTTTCTTTGTTGATTACTTCTTCTCTGCGGGGGCGCGATGGCGCACCTGCGGGCTGTAGTCCCCAAGATTCGGGCCGACTACTGAGCAGTCGGGCGGGATCTCCCTGGCAACTACATTCCGCCTTGTCTTCTTCACCGATGCTCTTTCTTCTTTCCCTTTTTTCAGAGGCCAACGCCGCCTTGCAGCAGTAGCTGGGCGAAACCAACACTGCTCTGCGCGGCAAGGAGGCGGAGTGCAGCAAGCTGACCGAGGAGCAGGACCGGCTGGTCGCCAAACTCGCCGAGCAGACGGAGGCTCTCAAGACGGCCCAGCGGGATGTGAAGGTGAAGGAGGCCGATCTCCTTGCCGAGTTTGAAACCGAGCGTGCCGCCTGGGCCGACAAGGAGGCGCAGACGATGGCGTGCTTCAGCAGCATCGAGGACCTGGTCGACGGTGAGTTTTTATTCTTCGCTTCAGTAGCATCAAGGAGCTGGTCGATGGTGAGTTTTTATTCTTATTGTTCGTCGTCTTGAGCCGCCGGCCTCTTCTAAGCCGAGTGCTTGTTTCTGACTTTATTTTTTCCTTGCTTTCTGCCCAAGCAGATTTCTTCCCCGGTCACTCCGTCGCTACGAGCCAAGCCATCGAGGCCAAGTGCACGAGTGGAGAAAGCCGCAGAGATCGTTCTTGGCGCCCCGGACCCTTAATGAGCAGATCCTCAGCATCCAGGCCCGTCTTGGGCCCGCCCATCAAGTGTTGCGTCGTCTTCAGCGCATCGGGGCCCAGGCGATTTCCACCCTCTGGCCGGGCTTGCCGGCTCCAGCGCCTCAAGCGGACCGCCGGCCGGGCCGGAGGTGGCGGCTACTGGAGGCCTAGAAGGGCTCGGCGGCCCCGGCGGCAGCGCCCTAGAGTTAAATCAAAGCGTGGTATCCTGGCTGACTTAGCTTAGATTGTAGTACGTTCGGCCCAGGCCTTGAGGCTGGCAGCGGTCGAGGCCGAGCTTGTCAACAGGGCGGCGGTGATCGCCGACTTCACCGACACGAGCATCTTCGTTCCGGAGGTGGTCGAGGAAGGCGGTGAAGCCCCGCAAGAGTGGCTCGGGCTGAACCCGGAGGACATCGAGGACTCGGCCGAAGTCATCGACTCCAGCGATGTAGGGGAGGAGGGGAGGAGGAGGAAGAGGACAGCGACATCGACATGCCGGAGGCTGGTGCGGATGATCAGCCCCACCCCGACCGGGCCTCAAGCAACAATTCGCGCTCCAAAGCGTCGACCGCTACTGGAGGCGGCCAGGTGGTGACCGACCAGCCGCCCGTGCCTCCTACAGATGCCCCCGACTCCGTCATCCAGCCTTCCGCTACCCCGATTGGCATTGCCGACTCCAGCGCCAGGTCGAGCCGCTGTCATGTCCAGCGCAGCGAATGACTCCGTCATCTGGCCGGAGCTCACTTTGCTAACCTGCACCATCGCGACATCAGCGCCCAGTTGGAGCCGTCTGCTGCGCCAACCGGCACTGCCGACCCCAGCGCCCAGCCGGAATCCTCCGCTGCTCCTTAGGGATTTTATCTTTTTTCTTTTCCTTCTTGCTAGTCCGAACACTTTTGTTCAATTCGCACAATTCCACCCGCGGGGTGTATATCAAACTTTGTTGAATGCCGGCCGATGGGCCTTTATATATGTAAATATTCTATCACAACTTTATGCTTTGTTCTGCCGATCTCTAGCTTTCCTTGAGTGAACTCCTTGCTTTTTTTCCTTTGCCACCCTCCCTTAGCTATCCTCTTGCCTGCCAAGCAGCCGCTCTACGGACTGCGGCTGGTTTGAGTACTTAGCGTTTTGCAGGAGGGCAAGTACTTACCCATTTGGAGGCTTTTGTGAGGGAGGCAGAGGCCGGCCGGCCGGCTACTCGGCAGCTGGCCGGGCAGGTATGGTGCCGACCTCGGCTATATGTGCTTTTTCCTTAACCATTTGTCATGTGGGCACTCTCTTGCCGCCTCTGCCTGCCATGCAGTCGCTCTGCGAACTGTGGCTTCTGATAGAAGAAGTTTTTAGGTGCCAACACATTACTTGTCCGGCTGTAGGAGCCTGCATATAGTAGAGGGCGGCAAACCTCCGGGCCGACTGGTCAACCCGGTGCCAAGAGGAAATCATAAAACAGAAGCACACCCATGGGCATATACTTATCATATAGATAAAAGGAGGGCAGTCCCCGAGTTTGTCTCGGGGGACCCGGAGTCTTTGTACATAATACAAAAGGTAGCGTGATACATACTGCTTTCAATTGTAAAATTTCCGGAGGAGGTTTGCATTCCACAGCCTCTCCGTCTCCTTACCTGAATCATCTCTTTTGCATGCTCTGGGCTTCTGAGCGTCAATCAGATAGTAGGAGTCGTTGCCCAGCACCTTGCTGATGATGAAGGGGCCTTTCCAAGGCGCTAAGAGCTTGTGTTGGCCGGTTGTTCGCTGGACCAGCCGAAGCACAAGGTCTCCCTCTTGGAAGGATCTTCGCGTCACCTTGCGGTTGTAGTATCGGCGTAGACTCTGCTGGTAGATGGCGGACCGGCTGAGTGCCAGCAGCCGGCCTTCTTCCAGCTGGTCGACACCATCTTCTCGCGCCTCCTTGGCGTCCGCCTCGGTGTACATGGTGAGTCACGGGGAGTCGAACTCTATGTCCGTCGGGATGACGGCTTCAGCACCGTAGACGAGGAAGAAGGGCGTGAAGCCGGTCGACATGTTCGGAGTTGTGCGCAGGCTCCGGAGGAAGGCCGGCAGCTCGTCGAGCCAGCAGCTGGCCGAACGCTCAAGAGGCTCGACCAGTCGGGGCTTGATGCCGGACCAGATGAGGTCGTTTGCTTGCTCAACCTGGCCGTTTGACTGCGGGTGGGCAATGGACGCTAAGTCCAGTCGGATGCCCTGCGTCGCGCAGAAATGAGCCAAGGCTCCTTTGGCAAAGTTCGTGCCATTTTCGGTGATGATGCTATGGGGTATGTCGTATCGAGTGGTGATGTCGGCGATGAAAGTCACGGCAGTCGGCCCATTCAGTATCTTGATTGGCTTGGCCTCAATCCACTTGGTGAACTTGTCCACGGCAACAAGCAGATGAGTCATGCCGCCACGGGCTGTCTTGAATGGCCGTACCATATCCAAACCCCAAATAGCAAAGGGCCAAGCAATGGGAATAGTCTTGAGTGCAGAAGCTGGCAAATGTGGCTTGGAGCGGAAGATTTGGCACCCTTGGCACTTCTGGACCAACTCTTTGGCCTCTTCAAGAGCAGTCGGTCAGAAGAAACCATGGCGAAAGGCTTTGGCAACAAGTGCTCTTGAGGCCGCGTGGTGGCCACATTCACCCTGGTGAATATCTCTAAGGATTGCTTGGCCCTGGTTCTGCTCCACACAGTTACCGATACACTCCAAAGGACACTGCGCAACAACCAGCTCTTTGTTGACTATGGTGTATACCGCCGCCCGTCGTTGCCTTGTCGGGCCAGGGTCTCATCGGATGGCAGCTCTTTGTTTACCAGGAATTTGAGGATGGGTTGGGCCCATGATGGTGCTGCTATTTCTCCGACTTCTATGACAGCAACTTGTACGAGGGTGGTTGGGCTGGGAGGCGGGTTGGAGTCGGCGGTCATCACTGTCTTGAAGAAGTCCCCTGGCCGACCGCGGCCCCGGCCGAACTCGATTCTCGGGCGGGTGCGACGGCTGCAGTCCCCCGGTCCGCCGTCAAGTCCAAGGCCCGCTTCGTATCTCAAGTCGGATCCGACCGCCGTGGAGGGGCGGCATGAAGATGGAGTCTGACTGAGATGGCTTGACAAACGGCTTGAGGAGGCCCGCAAGGCGACACCACCGGTATCGCCAAGCGGGTGGAGCCGATCCGTACAAAAGCATCCGCTTGCTCATTGTCATTTCTTGGTACGTGAAGGAACTCGCACCCGTCAAAGTATCCACTGAGTTGTCAAGACGAGGAAACAGAAGCTTTGCCATATTCGTGGTCCTGGCATCCCATCCACTGACGATTCGGCCGACCACTGTTGGAGTCACCATAGCACGGCATCCGGCAAATGCCGAGTTCCTTGGCAAGCTGGAGTCCGTGTATGAGTGCCTCATATTCTGCTACGTTGTTGGAGGCGGCAAAATGGACTTGCAGCACATATTTGAGCTTGTCGCCTTTGGGAGAGGTGAGGACGATGCCGGCTCCCAGTCCGGTGCGCATCTTGGAACCATCAAAATGCATCCGCCAATGGGTGGAGTCAGGTGCTAGTGGTAGGTACTGGGTCTCGGCCCAGTCGACGAGGAAGTCGGCCAACACTTGTGACTTGATGGTGGTGCGAGGCTGGTAGTAGATGGTGTAAGGGGCCAGATCAATGGCCCACTTGGCCACTCGGCCAGAAGCATCTCGGCTTCCCAGGATCTCAACAAACGGAGCCGTGCAGACGACGGTTATTGGGTGCCCTTGAAAGTAAGGCTTCAGCTTCTTGGCAGCAAAGTGCACGCCATAGCACATCTTCTGATAATGCGGGTAGTTTTGCTTGGAGGCGGACAGTACTTCACTCAAGTAATATACCGGTCTTTGGACCGGCAATGCTCTGCCCTCCTCCTTGCGCTCTACCACAATGAGTGTGCTGACAACCCGACTGGTGGCAGCGATGTAGAGGAGCATGGGCTCCTTCTCAGTCGGAGCTGCCAGGATAGGCGGGGTTGCCAACATCTTCTTGAGTTGGGAGAAGGCTTCGTCCGCCTTGTCGTTCCATTCGAAGAAAGTGGTCTTCTTCATAAGTTGGTACAAAGGAGAGTTTTCGCCCACCGATTGATGAAACGGCTAATTGATGCCAGTACCGGTGAACTTCGACGCCCAAAGAGTCGGGTGGGCACCTCCATCTTCTCAATGGCCTTGAACTTCACTGGGTTGCACTCTATGCCGCGCTCTGAGACCAGAAAGCCAAGGAGCTGGCCGGCTGGTACTCCAAAGACACATTTCTCCGGGTTGAGCTTGATTTGGAATCGTCGCAAATTCTCAAAAGTTTCCTTGAGGTCTTCTAGCAGCGTGCCACGCTTCTCCGTCTTCACCACCACATCATCCACATAGACATGGGCATTTCTGCCGAGTTGCTTGAGGAGACACTTCTGCATGCAATGCTGCAACATGGCGCAGGCGTTTCTCAAGCTGAACGTCATGGTCAGGTAGCAGAAGGCTCTGAACAGCGTGATGAAGGCGGTCTTCAGCCTGTCGGCCGGGTTCAGCTTTATCTGATGGTACCCTGAGTATGCAACCAGGAAACTCAACAGCTCGCATCCGGCTATGGAGTCTATCACTTGATCAATCCTTGGCAGAGCAAAGGGATCTTTGGGGCAAGCTTTGTTGAGGCTAGTGTAGTGAATGCACATGCACCACTTCTTATTCTTCTTCAATACTACGACTGGATTGGCCAACCACTTTGAAAAGAACACTTCCATGATGAATCCGGCTGCTAGAAGCCATGCTATTTCTTCTCCGACAACTCTTCTCTTCTCTTCTGACAGGCGGCGCAAATGCTGCCTGACCGGCTTGGCGTCAGTTCAGACATGTAACTTGTGCTCAGCGAAATCCGTCGGAACACCCGGCATGTCTTTGGGAGACCATGCGAAGATGTCCCGATTCTCACAGAGGAAATCGACGAGCTCGCTTTCCTATTTGCTATCAAGGTTTGCACCTATGACAGCGTGCCTCTCCGGGTCCAAGGGTATCTTCTTTGTTTCCTTGGCCGGCTTGAACGAGCCCTCAAACTCCGACTCCTTGGGGATGGGTGACATTTTCGGCTTCTTGCCTGCCAATGCCACCGCCTGGTCAAGGAGTCGCTTCTCAGCTGCGATCACGAGGGACTCCGCCACTGCTTTATCTGGCATAGTTTAATCGACTTCTTGTAATCTCCGACTACGGTCAGGATCCCCTTGGTACTCGGCATCTTCATCTTGAGGTAGGCATAGTGGGGGACTGCCATGAACTTGGCCAGAGCTGGTCGGCTAAGCAGTGCATGGTTGGGGCTTTCGAGGTCCACCACTTCAAACCAGACTGGCTCATGGCGGAAATGATTCTTGTCTCCAAAGAGAATATCAATCTGGGTCTTGCCGATTGGTGAGCAGGAAAGGCCTGGGACTATGCCATGGAATACAGTCCGACTGGGGATGAGCTGCTTCTACTTGATTCCCAACTTCTCCATTGTGTCATGGTACAAGATATTGATGCTGCTACCGCCATCTATCAAGACTCTGGAGAAACGTGTGCCTCCTCTCTCGCAGTAAAGGTAGCATCTAGGACCGTATGATGAACATGGGGAAGGCATCACTTTGGTGGTCGGCCCCGCCCAACCGATAGGCTTCTGGACCAATGCATGAATTCCGAGTGTTGGAGGCCATCGCTTGCACTTCTTGTTGTTGCTTTGTAAATGCTGCTGCGTCACATCGCCACGCCGGGCGAACACAACGTAAGCTCCGTGTTCCTCCGGGTACTGCCAGGCGGCGCCGACCGGTCCGGCTGCCTGCTCGGGCCGAGGAGGCGGTGGTCCGCAGCGGAGGAGGCAGGAGTCCATATCCTTGGCGATTCTCACGAGCCGCTGACACTTTCGTGGTGTGGTTGGACGGCTTTGCGCGCCGCTATGGAACTTGCAGGGTACATCTAAAGTTTGCTCGAAGAGAAGGCGGCAACCAATTGACTTGTCGCCTTCGCCGCTCGGTGCCGCTGCCCTCCCGCTGCCGATCTCGATCGCCGCCACCTGCCACGGTGGAAGCGGTGGGTGGCCTTCCGCTTGTTGCCACTGTTGTCTGTTGCGGCAGTGTCACCAGCCGGAGTCCGAGGGGCCTGAGGTGCCACCTTGCCAGATGCATCAACTAGGATTTCCGCCTTCATGGAGGAGTCGGCCGTGGCGTGCTTGTCGGCGATGATTAGCAGCTCGCCGAGCATCTCGGGCTCGTCGCAGAGGAGTCAATGCTTTAGGAGGGTGCCCTCTCGGCACCCGGCAGTGAAGTATTCGATTGCTTGCACCTCGTGCACGCCTTTGCAGGAATTGCGCAGCTCGGCCCAGCGCGTGAGGTAGTCGCGAGTCAATTATGTGGGCCCTTGGACGCACAAGGAGAGCTGTCGGGGCTTGGGAGGTCGCTTGTAGGTGCTGGTGAAGTTGCGGATGAAGGCCTCGGTGAAATCAACCCAGCTGTTGATGCTGCGGGGCTTCAGGCTGTTGAGCCACGTGCGGGCAGTGCCCTGAAGCATGAGTGGGACGTACTTCACGGCGCTTTTTGCCATTTGCTATGCTGACGGCTGTCGAGTAGTCGACCAGACAATCCTCCGGCTTCACGAAGACGGTGTACTTGGGTGTATTCCGAGGGAGGGTGAACCCTTTGGGAAAGGGCTCATCCCGGATTCGTGGGCCGAAACAGGGCGGGCCCATCGCGTCTTCTTCTTCTAGTGCCAGGGATCGGTTGAGGTGGTCGATCCGATGGCGGGCGTCGTTTTCGCCGACTCCTTCTTGGCGGACAACGCGGTCGCCGAGTGTCGGGTGCGTGACAGGTGGCGGGAGTGGGATGTCTTGCTCCGCGAGGCGGAGGAGGCGGAGGATCGCCTCGGCGTTCCACCGCTCGAGGGCGGTCGTCTTCGTCATGCTCGATGGAAACGCGAGTCCGGCTTCGGCTGGCCGGCGGCTCGTTGCCTCGTCTTCCACGGGTGCCGCCAGTCGGTGTCCGGGATGTCGCGCCGTGTTCTTGGCGAAGGGGCGGCTCATCATTCCGCGGTGCGTGCTCTTCGGCGCGGCAGCCGGCTTCATGCAACGCGGCAGCTGCGTCTAGGACTTGCTAGACTCGCTCCGTCATGTGGCGATGCTCGTCGCCCTCGTATTTGTCCAGTTCATCCGTCACCGCCTGGGCGGCCCGGATGTTCTCCGCAGGCGTGGCGTAGACGGGGCGTTCTGCCCCGAACATGCTGGTGATGGTCCCACCGCGCTGCCGGACAGGGCCGATGCGGCTAGGCCCCCCAGGAGCTGGCGTGCCACCGACGGCCCGGTCCATCTCGCACCGAGAAGCGCCGCGATGCCGCCACCGCCGCGCTCGAGAAGCCGGACGCGCGTGCTTCCAAAGATCTCAAAGATTCGCCTTTCCGATGGGCACCGTCAAGTCTCGCAGCGCCGCATCGAGTGGGTCTCGAGCATCTCCATTCGAGCGCTCACCGTTGTTAATGACGAGCACCTTCATGACGGTGCTCCCGCCGCTGTGCTCGCGAGGAGGCGGCTCGTCGTAGATCACCACGTTGGTGGGGAATGCGTCAAGCGACGCCGTGTCGAAGTCGCCGATCATTGGGTCGGTGGAGCCAACAGACTCCAGGTCCATAGCAGGCTCGCTGGTGACGTGAAGCTTGTCGAGGAGGCTGACGAGGCGGCTCTCGGGGCAGCCGGTGCCCGCGTTGGAGGCCGTCTCGTCGGAGAGGTGAATCTCGCCAACGAGGTCGGCGAGGCAGCTCACCGCGCAGGCGTTCTCCGTGCCATGCAGTCCATCGAGGCTGACGCCGTCGGGCGTGCTGGGCTAGCTTCGCTCGCCAGGAAGGAACAGGGTTCCCGTCCGGAGCAGGTCTCCGGGAGATGGTGCACCTCGCCCCACGGTGGGCGCCAAATGTCGGGGGTTGGGTGCAACATATGCCAAAGGATGGCTTAACATGGTGGGAGCGAGTAGAACGTCCCCGGTGCCCGGAAGCGGGATGAGGCGTAGACACGAACGCCGACATACTTTACCCAGGTTCGGGGCTCTCCTAGGAGATAAGACCCCTGGTCCTAGTGAAAAGACTTAGTCATGGAGCCATCGCTACGGGTTAACTTGAAGGGGTTAAAGCGGACACAAAGACACAAGGGTTTATACTAGTTCGGCCCCTTCGATGAAGGTAAAAGCCTACGTCTAGTTGTGATGGAATTGATGTGGTCTCGATGGCTAGGGAGCAAACAAGCTTCATGCCGCCGAGTTGTTGTTTTCTGTCTTGAACCGCCGCTTGGTCGTCCCTTATATACACGTGGCGACGCCTCGGTCCATGGAGTCCCATACGGTTCATATTCGATCCCGTTGGTCTCTCTCTATTCCAAACTTACAATACAAGTTTATACATCGGGGCGGTCACTGGCTACAGTGTTCTAAACCGACTACGTGGCCTTGGGCCTTCATCTGCTTATACTACTAATGAAGTTAACCTGCCCAAGTAGGCGGTTCACGCCAAATGGTAATATCCCCAACATTAGGCCCCAGATTGATTTGAACTGGTTCATGTCAATCCTTCACAAATCTTTGTCTTCGACATCTTACGTAATTGGTAAATCGCCATGTCGTCATCATCTCGCTCTCAGTAAACCAGCATGACGTCATCAATGGGTTAACATTTATGACGCCTTCTTTTATTAATAGATCTGCGATACCCAAGTCATCGCTCCACTTCCAAATTTTGGCTCTCGGATTCGCTACCGACCCACGCTCTGTTGCCTTATAAATAGGACCAAGGGTCATTTCCTTTTCTCCCTTCGTCTCTTTCTCTTACGTCTTCCTCGCCGCCAGACCTTGGAGCTCTGCCGCCGCCCGTTGACCTCTGATCGTCTTGGGCAGCCAGATCAACCTGAACGCACCGTGAGCATCTGCGGTAGCCTTCCGCGTCTTCTTTGTTTCTAGTAAGCCTTCTATTCTTCTTGACATAGATCTGTTCTTAGGGTTTCATGTTCTTGCCGTGTTCATCGCTTGTTCATGCTCGTACCCAGACTCCTGGATAAATCTATGAACCCCTGCTCTGATTAGCAGCAGCCTTTTAGCATCCGCCTGTAGTATCACGCTCAAGTCCATAAATCTCATCTACATATCTGCCCATTGATACACTTCCGTTCCGCTTTATCCTTTTGAATATTTTTTGTTTTTCTGAACTTGCTTCAAATCCATTGCTGCAATAAGACCTTGTGAAACCTGTTTCTGTATACTTAGCCATCCGCAACCTCGATTGCTTTCAATGTTCAGATCAGGCGGTTTAACTTAATATAGAAAAAGTTAATAAATCGGTATATATCATTAGTCCCCTTGTTGAACCGCCAGAACTCTTTAGCCATATGATGCCACCTTATAGAAATCCGGTTTAAATATACTGCCTCCGGTCTAGCATTGTTCATACCAGCACCTTCTTTTATCCAACATATTCTTGAACCGGAATCATCTATTTCTTGTAGATCTCAACATGGCCAAACAAGTATATGAGTGCAACTGGGTTCCTTCTCGCGTCACAGAAACTCAGCTGGATGATTTAGTCTTGATCGGCGCTTTAGATAGCAAAGATACTATCCACTGGAGGGTTCCTGGTGATGAATGTCCTCCCACACCTCAAGAGGGAGAGGTTGTGATCTTTGCAGATCATTTAGCCTAGGGCTTCAAGCTGCCCGGTTCTAAATTTTACCGGGATGTGTTAGCCAATTTTCAGCTCCGCCCGCAAGATATTGGCCCCAATTCTGTTACCAACCTATGTCACTTCCAAGTGCTCTCTGAGGTATACCTTCAAGAGGAGCCTTCAGTTGAATTGTTTAGAGACTGCTTCCACTTAAACCGCCGCATAGAATTCACTGATGGCCCCAATACCGAATTGGGCGGTATGGCAATTCAGAAAAGAAAAGAGATCACTTATCCCCACGCCAGACTACACAGTCACCCCAAGGAGTGGAATGCAACATGGTTCTACTGCAAAGACACCTCCCCTGACAATGAAAATCCCTTGCCTGGCTTTCGTCCGGAGCGGCTCAGCAACACTCACCCCTTTCCACAAAGATTAAGTGCCAAGGAGAGAAGCAAATATGCTCCGCAACTGTCCAAGCTCCGAGCCTTCATGGCCAACGGCTTAACAGGAATAGATCTTGCACGCTGTTGGATATCATGGAGCGTACTGCCTCTTAGCCGGCGCTCCGGTTTAATGTGCACGTATACTGATAGCGTCGATGACCCACTCTGACATACTAAAATCCAGCTCTCAGATGATGAAGTTACAGATGCTGTGAAGAAGATGTTGAACGAATTGGAACACCTTTGCGCTCAAACCGGTCTGCTCCCTTTCTGTGCTACCAACAAACCGCCAGCTGTAAGATTTTTGATTGTAATTTTTACTGAACCTATTATTGCTATCTCTGTCTGACATTAATTGCTGCTTTACCAGGGTGATAATCCATTTTGGAGCAAGAAGCTTCCACAAGACAAACCGGAGAAAGCAGAACGGTCAACCCGGCCAAAGACCAAGGTTATCAAGAAGCCAGCTCACAAAAGGAAAACCACCGCTTCATCTGATCCGGCTATTGATGATGATGTGGGTAACCCAGACCTTGAGGTAGAACTTGATTCACTAGGCTTACTTTTTACACGCCTTATTGATGATGATACTTGTCGACGACGCCGCGAAGCGAAATCTTGATGTCGCTGAGGTAACTATTCTTTCTTCCGATTTAGATCCTTTGCCTTTGCCAAAACTTCGCCAGCAAACCGGAAAGTTAAATTTTCTCATCCTCTTGCTTACTTGGATCCCAAATTTCTTATGAAGACTCAAAGAACATGAAGCTCGCCGCACAACCCGCAGACAAATGCCGGTAGTTACCTCCGCCGGTTTACCAAACAGTCCGGTTCGAAAACGCCGCTCCGAGGTCTCCGAGCTTTTTATTAATTTATATCCTAAAGCGGGTTTCATCCGTCAACCTCTTAATCCGTCCTACTCTGATTATCAGGTTACTTCTCATTCATCCTCTGGTGAATCGTCGGCCACTCAGCTGCCACCACTGAAAACGGTTCTTGGGTAAGCTAGACTGATCATATGCTTCTGGTATACTATGTTATAACTTATGTTGTTCCTTGACTCCTTGTTTCTCTTTCAGGGCTAAACCCAAACCGGGCAAGAAAGCCCGTCTGGATAAAGCGGCCGAGGAAGATATCGCTCCTGAACAGGATAAGGCACCAGATCTTGAAGCGTTCGTTTATGAAGATGTTCCCGGTGACCCTCCTTTGCATGATGACACTGTAACTAAGAAAAGGCCTATCAATACTTCAGTCCCTGCTGACCAGCCTACCAGCCCCGTCCGGATTGAAAAATCCTGCAGTCCTTCAAAACCTGCCGATAAACCGATCGCGCCAACGCAAACCGGTGAGTCCAAGGATGATGACGTTGTAATTACCGGCGTAGGTCGCTTTGAACCAGGGAATCCTGTCGCTTTGGCCAAGCATACTGTGAAAGAAGATTCTTCTGCCATGAACAAAGGCAAATGGGATGTTGATCTGGAAACATATGCTGCTATGAGTGCCCAAGATCTTCATTCTGGTTACTTGAACCGGCTATATACTAGTCGTGACTGTGAAGCTGGCCTAGTAAAGATGATGAGAGATAAATTTGAGGTAACTTCCTTGTGCTTTTTCTTTAATTACTGCCACTGTACTAATCCTCCTAGCCCCCAAGGGCCGGTTTGTAACCTTCTTCAAACCGGGACTTGAATATAGTCCTCAATAGTTTGAAATCCATCAATATAGCCCCCAAGGGCCGGTTCAACTTAGTATAGTTAAATCGGGACTCCAATAAAGATTCTAACATCAGAACATAATTGAGCAAATAGCCATTAGCCCCCAAGTGCCAAGTTGAATACTTGTATTGAGCTTGGGACTTTGCGATTTAGTAATAGATGAAAACTGAAGGTGCATTAGCCCCCAAGTATCAAGCGTATAACTTGTTATGTGGTTGGTACTTCAAATTCTTGTACCGTTTGTTTAAAGCCAAGCACTGTCTTTATGCAGGCTGAAGTGAGGATCAAAGAGGACGGATTACGATCTGCGAGGAAACTTTGAAGACCCAACAAGCTGAAACCGACAAGGCAAGGGAAGAATTAACCAGCGCTTTGAGCATCACAGAACAGCTGAAGGAGGGCTTCAAGAAGGAGCGGGCTGATTGGGCCACTGAGAAGGCCGCTTTAATAAAAAGAGCTGAAAACGCTGAAGCTGCCCTAAAACCGGTGGTAGATGAGCTGACGACCGTAAAGCGGCAAGTGCATGCCATGACCGCTGCTATCTTTGGTAAGCTCCTTTTGGCTTGTTTGACAACTTTCCCTTGTTATAATAGATCCGGTTTGTGATCGTTCCTGTATTGTTGCAGGCACACACATTGGTCACTTAGGGTCAGATGTTCGGAAGAAGCTCAAGGCTGCCTACACCTTAATTGAACAGCTGTATACTGGAGCGCAGCGGATCATCACCACTGCATCTCATAACAATCCGGCACCCACTTTAATCCAAGATACTCTAAAGAGGTTGTCAATGCTTCCTGCCCGGATTGAAGAGCTGAAGAAATCTGCTGCTCGAACCGGAGCAATTAATGCCTTGATTCGGGCAAAAGCATGGGTGCCGGATTTCGATCATGTTGAATTAGCTCAAGGCTATCCCAGCTTGAAGGAAGATGGCTCAGAGTTCAATGAAGAGGATTTGAGGGCGATAAACCGTGCAGTACGCCCTCTGGCTTGTCAATTAGCTGAAGAGGCAGACTTGTCGCATTATCAAGCTAAGTACAATGATCAGAACAAGCGAGTGGCTGCACCAGTTCTTGAAGCGGAGAATCTGATTCCTCCAAACCGTAAGCATACTTATGCTCCTGATATTGAACCGTCTTCTCTGATCCATGAAGAATCTGTCTTTCAAGCTTTAATGGGAATCGACTGGACCACTGTTGATTTCCAGCCAATGGATAAAGATGAGGAAGCTGAAGCGGCGCAGGACGATGAGCAGGCTTGAATCGGAAGCCGGTTTAAATAGCAACTTTATTATGATCCGCCAGAAGAACAATGATCTTATTTGGGCACCATGTTGCCTTGTAATAGAATAGCCAATACTTCCGCTTTAAATATGCCTTCGTGCATAAGTACTGATGCTTTTTCTTGAAATCCTCAATTTATATTTCTTGCAATCAGAAAATCTTGAACTGCGGTGGCGGTTATACCGCCAGCCGGTTTACGACCTTGATATATATATCATCAATGCATTTAAGACATATAACCAAATATGTGATACAAAATACCTGCCATCGCTGGGCATGAAGTTGGCTTAGCCAGCCTTGAAACAGAGGTTTTATAAACCATTACAATCAAAGGGGAGAAAACAACTCCCATGTAAACCGTGCTGGGTCATTATGAGCCCCCTGTTACTCCATGATGTTTACAGGAAAGGTAAACCGGGCATATTTCTTCGGATTAAAAATGAACCGAATCCGTCAGCTGAACCGGTAAAAAAGTGTTGTTGGTTTAAAGGAAACATAACAAAAATTAAGGAATACTCATAAAAGAAATATGGAAGCAAAGGCAATGATAAAAACCGTTTGCAAAAAACATGCTTTACTGAGCTGATCAGATGGTGTTACCATGGTCGGACAGGACCAAGCCCCCAATAGGAGTGACAATGGTTCAAGTCAGCCAGGTCCCCAAATGAAACCGTGGCATATATGCCAATCAAAAGGCATGGCAATGGTTGGGTTCACCAAGCCCCAAGTGATTTTGTGGCCTTAGGCCGATCAAGAGGCGTGACTGGTTCAGACTTGACCATGTCCCCAAGTGATCTGGTGGCTTTCTCCTATCAAAAGGCGTCGCGTTGGTTCGGACACGACCAAGGCCCCAAGTGATATGAAAAGAAAATTTCAAGGGGTAAACCGGAGGCCGCTTTAAAACAGAACCACTCCATGTAACCACACATGATATGAAAGGACAGAGACCCCGCTTTAGCTGAGGCTCCGGTTTTATTATATCAAAGATAATATATACACTGTCATAATATGTACATAGATAGAGCCAATGGCTCAGGTGTAGTAAGGCCGAAGATGAGCTATGTTCCACGGCCTGTTGGTCTCCTCCTCTGATGTGCGTGAGTCTTTATGCTCTCGAATATCAATCAGATAGTACGACCCATTGTGCAGATTCTTGCTGACCACGAAAGGTCCTTCCCAAGGTGGGGATAACTTGTGCATATCCGTCTGGTCTTGGATGAGCCGAAGCACCAAATCTCCTTCTTCAAAAGTTCTGGTTCTGACCCGGCGACTGTGATAGCGACGAAGATCTTGTTGATAAATCACCGAGCGGGCAGCCGCTATGTCGCGCTCCTCGTCCAATAGGTCCAAAGCGTCTTGCCATGCTGTCTCATTGTCCGCTTCAACATAAGCCACCACACGAGGCGAATCGTGCCGGATATCACTAGGGAGAACCGCCTCCGCTCTGTAGACCATGAAAAACGGCGTGTATCATGTAGATCGGTTGGGTGTAGTATTGATACTCCATAGCACAGATGGTAGTTCTTCAACCCAACATCCTGGTGTTCTTTGCAGTGGAACCATAAGCCGGGGTTTGATGCCTCGCAAGATCTCTTGATTAGCCCGTTTGCTGCCCATTGGGTGGGGTGAGCCACCGATGATACGTCAAGTCGGATGTGCTCATGTTCACGAAATTCCTTCATAGCACCCTTGGATAAATTGGTATCATTGTCGATAATGATCTTGTGTGGAAAGCCAAACCGAAAATCACCTTTTAATGAACTGCACCGCCAGATGCATCACACTTGCCGACAGTTCGCTTCAACCCACTTGGTAAACTTGTCAACTGCCACCAAAAGGTGGGTTTTCTTATCCTTGGATCTTTTAAAGGGTCCGACCATATCCAGCCCCCATGTTGCAAACGGCCAAGTAATTGGAATCATCCTCAATTCTTGAGCCGGCACATAAGCACGTCTTGAAAATTTCTGACAGCCATCAGACCGTTTAACCAAGTCCTCCACATCAGCATGAGCTGTCAACCAATAGAACCCGTGACGAAACGCCTTTGCCACCAGAGACTTTGAACCGGCGTGGTGACCACAATCCCCTTCATGGATTTCACATAAGATTTCACAGCCTTCCTCAAGAGAAACACAGCGTTGAAACACCCCTGATACACTGCAATGATGCAATTCGCCATTGACAATAGTCATAGACTTGGAACACCGGACTATCTGCTGGCTAGAATCTCATCCTCTGGCAATTCTCCCCGGTTCATGTACGCAAGATAAGGAACTGTCCAATCCAGTATGACATGCAGGGCTGCCACCAATTGAGCCTCCGGATCAGGAATAGCCAAATCCGCTTCACCCGGGAGCTTGACTGACGGGTTGTGCAACACATCAAGAAAGACATTAGGTGGGACCGGTTTACGCTGAGAGCCCAACCGGCTTAAAGCGTCCGCCGCTTCATTCTTTCGACGGTCCACGTGATCCACCTGATAACCCTTGAAGTGACCCGCAATATTATCCACCTCACGACGATATGCAGCCATAAATGGGTCCTTAGAATCCCACGTGCCAGACACTTGTTGAGCCACGAGGTCCGAGTCACTGAAGCACTTAACCCGACTTAGGTTCATCTCCTTAGCCATATGGAGACCATGGAGCAAGGCTTCATACTCAGCTGCATTATTAGTACAAGGGAACATTAAGCGGAGAACATAACAAAACTTATCACCTCGTGGGGAAGTTAATACGACTCCAGCCCCCGAGCCCTCCAATTGCCTGGATCCATCAAAATGGATAGTCCAATATGTGTGATCCGGCTTCTCCTCTGGTGCTTGCAACTCAGTCCAATCATCGATGAAATCCACAAGTGCTTGAGACTTCACCGCCGTCCGAGGTAATGTGCTTCAATCCGTGCGGCCCAAGTTCTATAGCCCACTTGGCAATCCGCCATCGCCTCCGATTCAGATGATATCCCCAAGGGGCTGAATCGACCATCGTGATGGGGTGCCCTTGGAAATCTGCTTCAACTTCCGGCTTGCCATAAAAACTCCATATACCAGCTTCTGCCAATGCGGATACCTCTGCTTAGATTCAATAAGCACCTCAGTGATATAGTAAACCGGTCGCTGAACCGGATATTCCTTGCCCGCCTCCTTGCGTTCTACCACAATAGCAACGCTAACTGCGCGAGCATTGGCCGCTACATATAGTAATAACGGCTCCTTGTCGACCGGAGCTGCAAGAATGGGCGGATTGGCTAATTGCCTCTTCAAGTCTTCCAACGCTTCATCAGCAGCCGGACTCCAGATGAATTGATCTGTCTTTCTCAAAGATCTGGTATAAAGGATGGCCTTCTCTCAGAGGGCCGATAAACCGCTCAAGGCGGTGATCCGACCGCCAAACGCGCTGAACATCATTGATACACTTCGGTTTAGCGAGGAGGTGATAGCCGTAATCTTCTCCGGATTAGCCTCAATTCCTCTGTTGGACACAAGAAAACCCAGTAACTTGCCTGCCGGAACACCAAAGACACACTTGGCCGGGTTAAGCATCATCTTGTAAACTCGCAAGTTGTCAAAGGTTTCCTTCAAATCATCCACCAGTGTCTCCTTCTGCCTTGACTTGACTACAATATCATCCACATAAGCGTGCACATTACGGCCGATCTGTTTATGCAAGCAGTTCTGTACACACCGTTGATAAGTGGCTTGGGCGCTCTTGAGCCCAAAAGGCATAGATACATAGCAGAAGGCTCCAAAGGGAGTAATAAACACCGTCTTCTCCTGGTCCTTAACCGCCATTTTGATCTGATGATACCCAGAGTATGCATCCAAAAAACTCAAACGCTCACAACCCACCGTGGCATCAATAATCTGGTCAATGCGGGGGAGGGCAAAAGGATCCGCTGGACAAGCCTTGTTAAGATCCGTGTAATCCACACACATACGCCAAGTGCCGTTTTTCTTAAGAACCAGCACCGGATTAGCAAGCCACTCTGGATGGAACACCTCAATGATAAAGCCAGCCGCTAAGAGCCTCGCCACTTCCTCTCAATGGCTTTATGCGCCTTTCTTCGTTAAACCGCGGAGAAACCGCTTTACCGGTTTATACTTGGGATCAACATTAAGAGTGTGCTCACGAGTTCCTCGGTACACCCGGCATGTCGAAGGCTTCCATGCAAAATGTCGATTCTCACGAATGAACTCGATGAGCGTGCTTTCCTATTTAGGGTCCAAGTTGGCGCTGACAGTGAACTGCTTGGACGAATCACCGGGCACGAAGTCAACAAGCTTGGTCTCAGCCGCCGATTTGAACTTCAGATCTGAATCATGCTCTGTAGTGGCCTTCTTCAAAGGGGTCATGTCCGCCGGATCAACATTGTCTCTATAATATTTCAACTCCTCCGTGGCACAAACCGACTCTGCATAAGCCGCATCACCTTCCTCACATCCCAAATCAATCTTGCGGCTCCCATGAACCGTTATTGTACCCTTGTGGCCCGGCATCTTGAGCTGCAAATAGATATAACAAGGCCGTGCCATGAATTTAGCATAAGCCGGCCGCCCAAACAAGGCGTGATACGGGCTCCGGATTTTTACCACCTCAAAGGTTAGTGTCTCGGATCGAATCATGCTCGTCCCAAAAGCCACCTCGGGGCTATCTTACCAACAGGATATGCTGATTTGCCGGGCACCACACCATGGAACACCGTATTAGGCGGTGCGAGATCTTTGTCCGTTAGCCCCATGCGGCGGAATGTTTCATAATACAGGATGTTATCTGCTCCCCCATCCATGAGCACCTTGGTGAATTTATAACCTCCCACCGAGGGTCTACCACTAATGCCAACGGCCCGGATTGACAACCGGGGTGGATGGTCCTCCTGCCCACACGATAGGCAGCTCCGACCAGCGTAAATAGCGTTAGTACGGCCGGTTCAACAAATTCACCGCTCGCTTGTGGAGTTTCTGGTCGCGCTTATCCAAGCTAGTTGTGAAAACGTGATACTGCCCATTGTTCAACTGTTTTGGCTGGCTCTGATAACCCGACTGCTGCTGCTGCTGTTGGCTGTAACCCCCCTGATCGCTCTGATTATTTTGGTTGTTGTGACCGCCCTGATTGAAACCTGAACCGGAAGCTCCATCGTGACCCGGCCCATGGAAACCGGATCCTGAGCCACCACCTGACCCACGGTCATACCGGAAAGCATTAGAGTTCTTAAATTCCTGCATAATGTAACAATCCTTCCAAAGGTGGTTAGCCGGCGCCTCCTTCGTCCCGTGCTTTGGACAAGGCTGATTCAACAAATAGTTTAAGCGATCCGGGTTAGGATTTGGAGCCCCATTACGATTTGCCGCTTTATCTCTGCGCCGTTGACTCTTGTCCTGCGCATTAGTGTTAGCCACAAAGTCCATGCTGCCATCCGCCTTACGCTTGCCTCTATTTCCGTGGCCCGCCAGTTTGTACTGATGCCCCTTGGAGTTGCTTTTCATCTTTCCCTTCCCTGCTTCATCATCGTCAGTCTCGGGATCCTTGGTACTATCAGAATCAGCATACTTCACCAAAGCGGCCATGAGAGTTCCCATGTCATTCTGTAACCGCTTCATACGCCCCAATTTCAACTTTAAAGGCATAAACCGCGGTTGCCTCCAAGGTTAAGATCACAGAGTCAAGATTGATCCCGCTCGGGGCGAGTGCAAGACTTCCGAAACGCGGCGTACCCAATGGGTTGTTGATTCTCCATCCTCCTGAACACAAGCCGCCAGGTCTACTATGGACTTGGGCTGCTTACACGTATCTTTGAAATTCTGGATAAACCGGGCCCGCAACTGGGCCCATGATTTGATAGAATTAGGCGGCAGGCTCTTCAACCAAGTACGGGCCGTGCCTTCAAGCATCATGGTGAAGTACTTTGCACATGCGGTCTCATCCACATCCAGCATCTCCATGGCCATCTCATAACTCTCTACCCACGCTTCTGGAGATAAATCAGCGGTGTAATTCGGCACCTTACGCGGACCCTTGAAATCTTTGGGCAGGCGTACATTGCGTAAAGCGGGAACTAAATAGGGTACTCCCAAAGCAGATGTGACCCCTGGCCTGGCAGAAGTGGTAGGACGAACCGGTGTAAGCTGACCCGCCTCGTTTTGTGCTGCTAACTCGGCCTCCCTTCGTGCCCAGGCCTGGTCCACTACATCCTGAGCATCGCGAACACCACCTGCCGGGTTATTGCCACGGGCCGCTTCACGGCCTCGCGCATTGCTCGATATGGCCGGTTCATCCAGGCACCTGCTATAGCTCCGGCTTGGACGAGGTGTGGAGTGAATCCGATCGCGGCTGTATGAATATGCCTCCTGTTGAATCAAAGCGGTCCGGAGAAGTTCCTTAACCCGGCGCGTCTCTATTGCTTGTGGAGAGTCTCCTTCGACCGGGATAGCTTCTAATCGCGCAGCAGCTGCAACAAGATTGTCCATAGGATTAGAGTAATGACCCGGAGGTGTCTGAACCGGCGGAGGAATCACAATGTTCTGTCAAGGAGGTTCCATTAGGCGGGGTTGGACCGTCGCTCCTGGCCCTGGTGCCTCGACCCGGTTTGCCTCCAGGTGCCCCGGCGGATTACTGGTTCCAGCTCCCGGAGTATGAAAGAGATTTCGAGGGTCGAACCCTAACGACAGACGTGATCTTTGCTTCCGCTTCAAGACCTCATGTGATGCGTTCTGGTCGAGCATGAGCTTATAGGCCTGGGCGTCCAAAGCGGCCCGCTCTGCGGCCATCCTGTCCTTCTCTGCCGCCAGGTCGGCTTTTGGCTCAGTCGATCTGCTCTCTCACCTTTGCAATCTCTGCATCACGGGCCTCCTGATCCGCCGGATTGGCCTCTGCCATAAGTGCAGCTAGTGCGTCAAACAGGTCAGACAGAACTTGAACCGGTGGGCGCGCTAGGCCTCCTGCCCCTGCTGCCGCTGCCGCTGCTGATCCGGAGAGCATTGCTGCTGCGGTCGAAGAGTGATTCGCCGCCTGCGTGCCGGCCATGAATATTCCAACCCGGTTGATCTGATCTGGAGGGTCCGGAATACTGTCGCCATAGGAACAGCCCCTAATCTGGTCGTCTTGCAACTGGTACAATGATTCGGTCTCTTCGGTTGAAGACTCGTCACCGGAATAGACAACGGTCTTGCTACCGTATTCTGACTCATCCTCATGCTCTCCTCCGTGGATGACTCCCACGAAGGCACGCTTCACGGCCGGTTTAACCTGGGTAGATCTCGCATGCTGAGCCGTCTCGACGAGGTCGGTGCAGATGTCCGGCTCAGGCCCAGCTCACCAATCTTGCCGATAAAAACGTGTATGCCATCGAAGGGGACCCGGTACCCGTACTCGATCGAATCGGCTTCGGGACCCCATCCTGCATCGTCGATGTAGATCTTGCCACGACGACTCTTGGTCAACCGGCCCACAGCATAGCCTTTGAGTCCTTTGAGCTTGCCTTCCAAGATCATCAAACCATCGTGCGATAGCCCCACGGTGGGCTGTCGTGGATTTGTCACGGCAGATGACCTAGTGAAAGGACTTGGTCGTGGAGCCATCGCTACGGGTTAACTTGAAGGGGTTAAAGCGGACACAAAGACACAAGGGTTTATACTAGTTCGGCCCCTTCGATGAAGGTAAAAGCCTACGTCTAGTTGTGATGGAATTGATGTGGTCTCGATGGCTAGGAGCAAACAAGCTTCGCCTGGGCTCGAGTTGTTGTTGTCTGTTTTGAACGCCCGCCGGTCGTCCCTTATATACACGGGTGGCGCCCGTCGGTCCATGGAGTCCCATACCGGTTCATATTCGTATCCCGGTTGGTCTCTCTCTATTCCTAACTTACAATACAAGTTTTTACATCAGGCCGGTTTACGGCTACAGGTTCTAAACCGACTACATGCCTTGGGCCTTCATCTGCTTATACTACTAATGAAGTTAACCCGGCCCAAGTAGGCCGGTTCACGCCCAGTGGTAATATCCCCAACAGTTCCCGTCCGGAGCAGGTCTCCGGGAGATGGTGCACCTCGCCCCATGGTGGGCGCCAAATGTCGGGGGTTGGGTGCAACAGATGCCAAAGGATGGCTTATCATGGTGGGAGCGAGTAGAACATCCCCGGCGCCCGGAAGCGGGATGAGGCGTAGACACGAACGCCGGCATATTTTACCCAGGTTCGGGGCTCTCCTAGGAGATAACACCCCTGGTCCTGCTCTGCGGGGTCTCCGCATGATCACTATAGGCACAAGTGATACAAAGTTGCTCCTCGAGCTGTGTGCTAGAGGTAGGAGAAGGCAAGCCTAGCTCTCTCCTGCCTTAGGTATGTGGCTAGGTCTAATGGGGTGGGAGCCCTTTGCATGGGTGCCCTGGGGGGTTTATATAGGCCTACCCCCCAGGGGTACAATGGTAATCCGGCCGGCTGCTGGGCCCAGCCGTCAGCGTCTCCGGCCTCCGGCTTCTCCGCTGACTACTGGGGCCCGCCGCCTTGTGGGCGTTGCCGACCGGTCTGGTTGGTGGCTGCTCACTGTAGTCGTGCTGCTAATGACGCTGGCTTGGTCATCTCAGTGTGGCTACAGTCCCTGCCGCCTGGTGGGAGATCACCGTAGCCACACCTGGTCTCATCAGGTTAATGGTGCACGGGCTTTGAGGGAGGGGACGGCCGCCTGCTGAGGCCGGCCCTCCTCCGGTCCGTCTGGTTCGGCGTGCGCCGTCTTCTGGGATGTCATTGCCGGTAGAATCCTGCGGCTTCTGCGGGACGTCTTGACAAAGCCGTCATGGGGGCAGGGCTCCGCCCGCCCAGAGTGATGTCAGGGGAGAGTGGCAACAGTGTCACGCCGTGCGAAGATCTCCGCCCGTACGGGACACTGTGGCCACGCCGACCCCAGGATTTGGGGGTGAGGGCTTCACTGTTGCCACGCCCCGTGTCGTCCTCTTGATGGGGGCACAAACTCTGAGGGTGCGCGGTGGCCGCCTGCTAGATGTCGTCTTCCACAGAGGCCGGCCGGCCGGAGCCGGCCGCTCGTGATTCCGTCTGTTAGTGGTTGGCCGCCCTCTGGCAGCCGGCCGTTGAGCTGGCCGGCCCCCAGAGGGCGGAGCTTCGGCCTGGGGCGCAGCAAGGCGGAGCCGGCCCAAGGTCTTGATAAATTCAGGGACTCGGGTGAGCCTACCCGTGGCCCATTACTCCGACATCTTTAATTCACTCATACTCCCTATCGTCAACTGTTGTTTAGTGTGTTGTTTCTATCAAAATGCATGTTCGCAACAAATGTAAGTTCCAAGTTTTAGTTGTAAAACCAAATTCCTTATTCATACCATGCACGTTACTCAATACTCCCTATATGTATGCTTGTTTTTGTGGATCTATAATCCAGTGTGTGGTGAAGCAGCCCATGTTTGCACCTTGTCATCTCCTGTTTTATCTTACTGATGTGGCTGATGATATGAACAATATGCCATACACATTAACCAAAATAGATACAATGATTGTCTTTGCCCTTCATCTATGCTTGTTTTGTTGACATGGTAATCCAGTAGTGTGGTGAAGCTCCCCGCATTATGAACAATGCTAAATTATGCTATTGATATTTTGAACTAACTCTTTATTTTTCTAATTTGAAATTGGATGGAATTGATCACACAGTTACCATCTTTGTTTATACACGTGCAAAACCTGTCATCTCTCTGCTTGTTTCAGGGTGATATGCCTGATGGCATGCATAAGTCTGCTAAAGGTTGTGAGACAAACTCAACATATATTGCAGCAAATAAGGTAAAACATCTTGAAGATAGCGAGACAACACCAAAGTCATGTCTTGATGCAGTGTTCAAGTTACTTGAGACTAGCAGTCAGATAAGCTCACATAATTCGATGGTTGAATCAGTTTGACTTCTTCAGTCCCAAGTTCTAGCAGAAAGGCATTCTGCAACTCAACTTTGACTTGAAGTCCTATCTCTAAGGAAGATCGCAGAGAACACCAATGAGAACCTCATTGCTAAACAGCTACACCTGGAAGCTATGACCGACATGCTAGGCCAGTATCACAACCTTGATCAGCAGCTCCCGTGCAAGACTAGACTTTCTTGAACTGTCTTGGAAGTGGTCTTGTTTTAGTATTATTTTTTTACGCTGCAATGGCGCCCAGTTTTTGTAATCTGCTTCTTCGTTGCGCTTTACAATCACTGGTGGCGAACTTTGATGCCCAGTGGATGTAATATACCATAAATCCTTTATTTTATAGTGTAGGTTTATTCTAAGTTACTATGCCGTAAATTCTTTATTGTATAGAGTAGGTTTGTTCTTAATTCCTACTAGTTACCGTATATGCCATCATTCGCTATCTGAAAAAAACGATGAAAATCTGATGTAGTTGACGGGCCGAAACATTCGCCTCTAACGGGCCTGCATTTTAGCAGGCCACAATTGGGCTTGCCTGAAACTTACTTGGGCTTGAAAGGCCATTGGGGCCTTCACACTTTGTGTCTGGCCCACAACTTACACGGGCCTACATTCGGCCCAAAGTTTAGTTGGGCCTTTAGTGGACCCAACACTTAGTTGGGCCCAAGTAGCTTCGGGCCATTAACAAGCTGACTATTCTGCTGGCATGTTACGGCCCAGAAGATACAATGGGCCTTTAGCAGGCCGAAATACGTGTTGGGCCTCAGTTTGCACTAGACGTCCACAGGCCTTTAGCGGGCTGAAATGTAGACCAGGCCATTATTGGCCCACTTATATGACGGGCCATTACCAGGCCAAAACATATCTCAGGACTTAGTTGGCCCATTGATATCATGGGTCTTTAAGAGGCTGAAAGCTTAGTAGAGTCATCAACGGGCCGAATTATACGACGGGCCTTTAACAGGCCCAAAGTCACGTCGGGCTGAACTATTGCCACCTTGATCACGGGTCGTTAGTGGGTCGGATGTCACGTCGGACCATATATGTCCCATGGGCATCATGTGCCATTCCTAGGCTGAATGACACGCCGGGCTAAAATGGGCCCATGTCTACATCGGGCCTCTAATAGGCCAAAATGTCATTCGGCCGTAATTGGGCCCAAATAGTCGGCGAACATTTAACGGGCCAGATTTGGCTTTGGACCGTAAATGGGCCATGTTTAAGCAGGCCATTAGTGGGCTGGGCCACTAGTACCTGAGTAAATACTATGTGCCTTTGACTGGGTCGGACTTTTTAATCTATATGGGCCTCTGTTGGGCCCTTCCTCGTGTCGGTGTATCATAGGCCCGTCTCCTCCATTGGATGGACGACATCTGGCCCACCGAGGAGCCGACACGTGTTTCCTCCGGGCAATGATGATTTTACACCTTTAAAATCCCCATTGGTCCGGGCTATTAACGGGTTATCGGATCCAAACCGGAACCCGATAGCTTAATGGTGACCCATTACGGTGGATGCCACGTGTCAGTTACCCTTGACGAAAGCACTTCCATGACGCGCCATTTATCATCATGGAAGTGGGCACTTCCGTGATGATAATTTTGGTATTGTCATGTGATACGTCCCAAACGTATCTATAATTTACGAAGTATTCACGCTGTTATATTATCATTCTTGGATGTTTTACAATCATTTTGTAGCTATCGTTTTTGGGACTAACCTATTGACTTAGCGCCATTGCCAATTGCAGTTTTTTTGTTTTTTACATAGCAGAAAATCAATACCAAACGGAGTCCAAATGTAGCGAAAGTTTCTGGAGATTTATTTTGGACCAAAAGACATCCAGTGAGCCAAAGAAGTGCCAGAGGGGAGCCCCGAGGGGGGTACAACCCACCAAGTCACGCTTGGGGGCCCAGGCGCACCCAGGTGGGTTGTGCCCACCTCGGTAGCCTCCTGCATCGTCTCTTCAGCCTATAAATTCCCAAATATTCCAAAAAACCTCGGGGTAACCCTAGATCGGAAGTTCTGCCGCTGCAAGCCTTGGTATCCATGAAAACCAATCGAGACCCCGTTTCGGCACCCTGCCGGAGGGGGAGATCATCACCGGTGGCCATCTTCATCATCCCGGTGGCCACCATGATGAGGAGGGAGTAGTCCACCCTCGGGACTGAGGGTTTGTACTAGTAGCTATGTGTTTAATCTCTCTCTCTCTCTCTCTCGTGTTCTTGAGATGTCACGATCTTGATGTATCGCGGGCTTTGTAAATATAGTCGGATCATATGGTGTTTTCCCCTCCCTGTCTTGTTGTGATGAATTGAGTTTTCCCTTTGAGATTTCGTTCTTATCAGATTGAATATTTTTATGGATTTGAGAGCACTTGATATATGTCTTGCATATGAATACCCGTGGGACAATGGAGTCTTATATTGATTCACTTCATATATGTTTTGGCACTCAACTCGCGGATTCCCGAGGTGACATTGGGGTAATCTATACATAGGGGTTGATGCAAGTTTTCATCCTACTTTCTCTGGTAGAAATTTTGGGGCACTCTTTGAGGTTCTTTGTGTTGGATTGAGAATTATGAATCTGAAATTATTTGATGCATATCCTATAATCAACTCACAGATACTCGCGGTGACATTGGAGTATCTAGGTGACATTAGAGTAGGTTGATGTGTATCATATGGTGTTATTTTAGTACGAACTCTTGGTTACACCGACCGAAAAGAATAGCTTGGTGTTATTTTAGTACGAACTCTAGGATAGATTGATCGAAAAGAATTGGAAGAAGGGTTTTCCCCACAAGTACGGACGGTGAATATGATATACGCGACCCATATACCCAAGAGGGAGAGGAAGCGCGCACTACGGGACGTCTATGCGATGGAGCCAGTCGCCCCAAAGTTCAATCCATGGTCCTCTTGTCCGATCACTTTCGATCAAAGAGACCATCCGACCATCATACGCCATGGCGGATTCACCGCATTGGTTTTAGACCCAATCGTCGATGGATTTCACCTCACAAGAGTCCTGATGGACGGCGGTAGCAGCCTGAACCTGCTTTATCAGGATACAGTGCGCAAAATGGGCATAGACCCATCAAGGATTAAACCTACAAAGACAACCTTTAAAGGTGTCATTCCGAGTGGAGGCCAATATGCAGACAGCTCACCACACCTGAAGTGGTCTTGGATCCCGGATAATTTCGGCGAAGAGTTAATCTTCGATATAGTCCCGTTCCGTAGCGGCTATCATGCTCTGCCCGGACGAACCGCGTTTGCAAAATTCAACGCGGTGCCGCATTATGCATACCTATAGCTCAAGATGCCAGGCCCTCGTGGAGTCATCACTGTCAATGGAAATACAGAACGCTCCCTCCGTACGGAGGAACATACAGCGACTCTCGCGACAGAAGTACAGAGCAGCCTTCTCAGGCAATTCTCAAGTCTGGCAGTTAGAAAGCCGGATGCAGCAAAGCGCGCCCGGAGCAATGCCAACCAAGACCACCTAGAGCCATCGGAGCACGCGTAGCAATGCGGCCCCAGCCCTCGCCCGCGCATGATCGCAAGAATAACACTCCGCGTACATCATTACGCTTTGGAGATACCATGGGCGCAGGGAAAGGGGCACGATCACAATGGACCTAGAGTGCGGCTCGACCACACCAGGGGCTCACACGAGTGCCCCCCTTCTTTTTATTTTTATATTTTCTTCTTTTATGAACGCAGGACTCATTAACGGAAGCCTGTCCGTGGCGAACCCGCCGAACTCATGATGCAACGATCGGGGACTAAAGAAGGCCGCGATTTAACATTGGTGGTCTCAATTACGAGCACTAAATTCGATTATATACACCCAGTCTGCAGCTCATCCCTGGAGGGGGACATGTTTATTTAGTCCAAATCCCTTGCTTACCGCACTATTTGTATTAGTCCGCTCTACTAGCAGACTTTCTTTCATAAATAATGCAACACCTCTTTTTTGCAAATGCATTATCTTATATATATATGTTCATTATATGACATCTTGCACCCGTATATTTTGGTACGGCCGAATACGCCAGGGGCTTCTGTTCCCCACATTATGGTGTGATTAAGTCCGAACACTTTCACGAGTGCGGCACCCCGAACTTATAGCATTATATGAATCGGCTCCGAATCATGTCTTGGGTCAATAGTTGGGTTTGCCTGGCCCCATGTTTTGGTGCCTTACGTTCCGTTCGTCGGCTAAGGTAGCATCGGAGAACCATCTGCGATTGCGCCCGGTTGATCCGGGTTAACGCCTCGAGAAAGCTAAAACGATCGGCATGATAAGGCGAGACGGTCGCTGTTCGAGAGGTTATTTCGGGTCCTAAAGACTCACGCCGCTTGAGCGAAGTTCGGATAATGTCCGAAGAAGGCGTGGATAGCGCCCGGATTCGGTCTTCCGAATACCGGGGCTTCACCAAATTTAAAATTATAGAATTCTATGGCTAAATGAGAGTGTTCAAGCATTATAAGTCCGGTTGCCTTGTTCGTCGTGTTGGCGCCTCCTAGATGGACCCAAAATGGGAACAAGAGTGCTCAAGTTTATCACCGAACACCCCAGCACTTGCGGCTTGGGGGCTGAAGCCAACGACTTGCCATCTCTCAGATTTCACAAACGGCCGCACAAAAGGTAATATTTTAAATTAAACAAGCGTTGCTCATGGCGCATATAAACGAAGTTTTCAGCGCACAGGATATATACACAGCAAGTTCACTCAAAAATTACATTCCGGGAGCACTCTTCTGCAATATCGCAGGCTCCCTTCAGGACAACTTTATAATACCGCTCCGGCGTGCTATGCTCCTTGCTCGGTGGCGGTGGATCCGTGAGAAGCTTCTCCGCATCCAGTTTGCCCCATTGCACCTTTATGCGGGCAAGGGCCCGACGAGCACCTTCAATACAGGCGGAGCGCTTGACTACATCCAGCCTTGGGCATGCATCCACCAGCCGCCGCACGAGGCCAAAGTAGCTCCCAGGCATGGCCTGTCCAGGCCATAGCCAGACTATGAGGCCCTTCATGGCCTCCTCAGCTACCTTGTGGAGTTCGACCAGCTGCTTCAGCTGGTTGCTTGGGGGCACCGGATGCCCGGCCTCAGAGTACTGAGACCAGAAGACCTTCTCCGTCGAGCTCCCCTCCTCGCCACGATAGAATGCGGCGGCATCAGATGCACTACGTGGCAGATCTGCAAACGCCCCTGGAGAGCTCCTAATTCGGGTAAGTGTCAGGTAGTTCACACTAACATGCCTGCTTTGCAGGAAAAATGCCTTACCCGCCGCTATTTTCTTTATGTGCTCAACTTCCTGAAGGGCCTTACGGGCCTCGGCCTTAGCGGACTTGGCACTTTCGAGAGCCGAGGCAAGCTCGGACTCTCGAGTCTTGGAGTCACGCTCCAAACTCTCATGCTTTTCCATGAGAGCCTGGAGCTCTTGCCAAACTTCCGCCACCAGTGCCTCTTGCTTTTCTCGCTCAGCCCGCTCCGTGGCCACATTGCGTTCGGCCACGGACACGACATCCTTCAGGGCTGCCACCTCGTTAGTGGCCCCTGCAATACACATATTATCCTTGTTAATTTTACTTGCAACCGAAATCCTTTTCTGTAAGGTACTTATTTAAGTGGTGTTATTCACCTTCTTTTTCCTCGAGCTGCCTCTTGGCATGGCCGAGCTCTTGCTCGGACCGCCGAGATCCTTCTTCAACACCTCGACCTCCGCCAGCACGCGCGCAGAGGTCGGCAACGCAACAGCTGCAAACCCATATTGACATATTTTAGCAACCTGCGTATATCTTGTTAGATCCTTAGTCCGGCTTTTCTTTCCGAACACCGAACTAAGCATCGTGGCCTACTTGTCTATGCGGTATTACATTACATAATTTTAACTTCTTACCTCAAAGCTTTGTTAGAAGGCTGCTGCGAGTTTTGGCCAGCCCGCTCTTGGCGAGCTGAACCTTCTCAATCACCGCACTCATAATAGTGCGGTGTTCTTCCTCGATGGAAGCGCCTTCAAGCGCCTCAACAGGTTATCCGGCGCCTCGTTGGGCGGAGGCCGCCGCGCGTCACGGTCCTGCCCTTCTTTGAGTAGCCGCTTGCGGACTCTGGAACCACTGCGGGTTCCGATGTAGAGTCCGGCACAAAGTCCGGGAGGTCGCCTGACGGCGCCTCTGGAGCCTCCTCCTGATGGGTCCCCTCTTGGGATCCCACCTCGGCGTCCTCGTCGGCGCGTGGGGTAGAGGCGGTCGGGACGGAATTTACTTCCGACGAGGCCAATGACCCGCTCATCGATTCGGGGAGATCATCCTTGGCCGGAATATGGACAGAATGCGGCATTAGAAGGATACTACGTGACATGAAAGGTACGGCATATAAATGATCCGAATACTTACGATCCTGCCGGACGCCTGGCCCTTGGAGGCCACTCATCCTCGCCAACGCTGATGTTGGCGAAACTGTCCCGGGGGATAGTTCTCCCCTTTTTGAACCCTTCGGCCTCCCTAATTGGGGAGGCCTTCCTCTTCTTCTCTCCCTCCTCCGGGAGAGAGTACTCCTCCTCGTCGTCTTCAGGGGAGGAGTCCTCGTCGTCGTCAGACGCCTGATTGCGGGAACTCTTTCGAGTCCCCGCGGCCACCTTCTTGGCCTTCTTCTCCGGCACCATGTGTGGTGCCGGAACCAGCAGCCCCGCTAAGCGGGCGTCCACTGGGTCTTCTGGCATGGGAGCCGGGCTGATGAGCACCTTGGCCTTCTCCATCCATTCCTGTCAAAGGAAGAGGCAGATTAAAACCTCACTAGAGTCAATCTAATTACCACAAGTGTCCCGTAATGGGGTTGAATCACTTACCTCGTCAGTCGGAGACTGCGAGCTGAATCCGCGGTCTTCGGTCACGGATGCGGGGGCTTCGGCGCCCTTGAACAGCACCCTCCAGGCACCTTCGTGTGTTGTATCGAAGAGCCCGCTTAGCGTCTGGTGCTGTTCCGGATTGAACTCCCACAAATTGAATGCCCGTTCCTGGCATGGGAGAATCCGCCGGAGGAGCATGACTTGGACCACGTCGACGAGCCGAGCCTATTGCTCACCATCTTCTTGATGCAGGCTCGGAGTCCCGTCACCTCCATCGGACTGCCCCACTGCAAGCCCTTCTCTTTCCAGGAGGTGAGCTGCGTGGGGATTCCAGACCTAAACTCGGGGGCCGCCGCCCATGTGGGCTTACGCGGCTCGGTGATGTAGAACCACCCCGATTTCCACCCCTTGACAGAATCCACGAAGGTCCCTTCTAGCCAAGGGACGTTGGGAAATTTGCCCAACATGGCGCCTCCGCATTCTGCTTGCGTGCCCTTCACAACCTTCGGCTTGAAGTTGAAGGTCTTGAACCACAGGCCGAAGTGGGGCTGGATGCAGAGGAAGGCCTCGCACACGACGATAAACGCCGAGATGTTGAGGATGAAGTTCGGCGCCAGATCGTGGAAATCCAGGCCATAGTAAAACATGATCCCCCGGACAAATGGATGGAGCGGAAAGCCCAGTCCACGGAGGAAGTGGGGGAGGAAGACAACCCTCTCATGAGGCCCGGGGGTAGGGATGAGCTGCCCCTCGTCGGGCAGCCGATGCGCAATATCGCTGGAAAGGTATCCGGCGTCGTGCAGCTTGGTGATGTCCTCCTCCTTGGCGGTGGAGGCCAACCATTTACCTCTCGCTCCGGACATATTCGGAGAAGGTCGAGGCGAGATGCGCGAGCTTGGGCGTTGGAGCTTGAGTTCGCAGGGATGGATAAGCAAAGGAGAAAGAAGGCGTAGGCGAGAAGGTGAATCCTTATCCCTTATATATAGGCGGACGAAACTATGCGTCCCCCACTGGCCTGGTAAAACTCGCTTATCTCCCAAGCGCCACCATCAATGGCGCGGTTGGGTTACCCACGCACGTATTGATGAGAATCCCGGAATAAGGGGAACACGATCTCTGCTTCGACAGGACGTGCCAAGGAAACCGCTTCGCTAAACGTGCTGAGGTGGTATAGTAATTCAAACAAAGGCTTGGTTGCGGTGTGTTGACACATCGCATAATATGTCAGCAGATTGAGCTAAGTGTATACTTTATTCTCTCTACGATGGAATGTGGAAATTATTTTTGCAGAGCCGGACACTATCCTGGTGTTCATTATCTTCTCCGGATTATTCGAGGGAGGAACCCGCCTTGCAACGCCGAAGACTATAAACACGCTGGACTTATCGTCATTGAAGCCTGGTTCGGGGGCTACTGAGGGAGTCCTGGACTAGGGGGTGTCCGGATAGCCGGACTATCAATATCCGCCGGACTCCAAGACTACGAAGATACAAGATTGAAGACTCCGGCTCGTGTCCAGATGGTACTTTCCTTGGCGTGGAAGGCAAGCTTGACGATACGGATACGTAGATCTCCTACCATTGTAACCGACTCTGTGTAACCCTAGCCTCCTTCGGTGTCTATATAAGCCGGAGGGCTTTAGTCCGTAGGACAACATACATCTCAACAATCATACCATAGGCTAGCATCTAGGGTTTAGCCTCCTTGATCTCGTGGTAGATCTACTCTTGTACTACCCATATCATCAATATTAATCAAGCAGGACATAGGGTTTTACCTCCATCGAGAGGGCCCGAACCTGGGTAAAAACATTGTGTCCCTCGTCTCTTGTTACCATCCGCCTAGACGCACAGTTCGGGACCCCCTACCCGAGATCCGCCGGTTTTGACACCGACACTCGCGGTGACATTGGAGTATCTAGGTGACATTAGAGTAGGTTGATGTGTATCATATGGTGTTATTTTAGTACGAACTCTTGGTTACACCGACCGAAAAGAATAGCTTGGTGTTATTTTAGTACGAACTCTAGGATAGATTGATCGGAAAGAATTGCTTTGAGGTGGTTCCGTACCCTACAAACAATTTCTTCTTATGTTCTCCGCTAGATAAGAACTTTGGAGTGACTCTTCAGCGCACGTTGAGGGATGGTTATATGATCCAATTATATTAGCATTGTTGAGAGATTGCACTAGCGAAAGTACGGACCCTAGGCCTCATTTTCAAGCATTGCAATACCGGTTGTGCTCCATTTTATCAATTGCTACCTTGCTGTTTTTATTGTTCTTAATATAAAAACCAATATCTACTATCGTTACTACACTTGTATCACCATCTCTTTGCCGAACTAGTGCACCTATAAATTTACCATTGTATTTGGTGTGTTGGGGACACAAGAGACTTTTCATTATTTGGTTGCAGGGTTGTTTGAGAGAGTCCATCTTCAGCCTACGCCTCCCACGGATTGATAAACCTTAGGTCATCCACTTGAGGGAAAATTGCTACTGTCCTACAAAACTCTGCGCTTGGAGGCCCAACACGAGTCTACAAGAATAAAGTTGCGTACTAGCCATCAAGCTCTTTTCTGGCGCCTTTGCCGGGGAGGTGAGTGCTTGATGGTATATCTTTAGATCTCGCAATTGAATCTTTTAGTTTCTTTTTTTATCACTAGTTTGGTTTATGAAAATAAAACTATAAAGAAATGGAATTGAGGTTGCATCAAATTATTCATCTTTATAATGTCTTTCGTGAAAATGATGGAAAGGAAAATCGTGCTCGGTTGTTAGAAGAAGAATGCTATAAAATGTTTGGCATAGGATCCATGGATGATGAGCATGATTTCAATGTTGTTGGTATGAACTCTTTGAATATCCATGATGCTAACAATATGCAAAGCCATAAGCTTGGGGATGCTATGTTTGATGAAGATGATATTTTTAGTCCCCCAAGTTTTGATGAGAAAATTTATTGTCATTAAAGCATGCCTCCCATCTATGATGATTATGGTGATGACTTGTATGCTATAAAGAATAATAATAACCATGAAACTTGTCATCATGATTTTAATTTTCAATCCCATGATAGTTATTTTGTTGACTTTGCTCCCAGTACTATTCATCAGAATAAATTTGCTTATGCGGAGAGTAATAAAATTTTTATGCATGTGGATCATGAAAAGAATTCTTTATGTGATAGCTATATTGTTGAATTCGTTCATGATGCTACTCAAAATTATTATGGGAGAGGAACATGTGCTTCTACATATCTCAATAATATCAAGTTTCCTCTCTATGTGTTAAAAATCTTGAAGTTTTGCTTGTTTTGCCTTCCTATGCTAGTTGATTCTTGTTCCCATAAATTGTATTCTCACAAAATCCCTATGCATAGGAAGTCAGTTCGACTTAAATGTGCTAGCCATGTGATTCATGATGCTCTTGTTATGTTCCAATTCTTATCTTTTATGTGAGCATCATTGAAATCATCATGCCTAACTAAAAAGGCATTAGAGAAAAACACTTGTTGGGAGACAACCCAACACTTTTACCTACTGTTTTTGTGTGTTCACATGATTATGCAACTTTAGTAATCAAGTTTTATTGCTTTTCTTTCAATAAAGTGCCAAGTAAAGCCTTTGGGATAGTGTGCATGATAGTTTACTTGAATCTGTGCAAAAATAGAAACTTTAGCGCTCAGTCTAGGAATTTTGAAAATTCACTACAATGTGATTTTGATCAATTTTTTTTACAGATGATAGATATACAAATTATCTATGTTTTCCTAAGTTTGCAGAATTTTTGGAGTTACAGAAGCATGGTTGGAGTACAGATTACTTCAGACTGTTTTGTTTTTGACAGATTATGTTTTCAATGCATAGTTTGCCTGTTTCCTAGTTTCTATAGCTTATATTGCTCAATATAAATTGTGAACATGATAGACTACAGTAGGAATTGTGTGAGAAAAATTATTAATCTTGTCTTTGACATTACCAAAGTGAATGGTTTGCTCTTTATCATACATACCTATCTCACGACGTTCCGTTAAGCTTTGTGTGATTGAAGTTTTCAAGTTTTGGGGGAGATATCGATATGAGGAGAATAAGGAGTGACAAGACCCTAAGATTGGGGATGCCCAAGGCACTCCCAAGGTAATATTCAAGGAAGATCCAAGCAACTAAGCTTGGGGATGCCCCGGAAGGCATCCCCTCTTTCGTATCCAACATTATCGGTAATCTTACTTGAGGCTATATTTTTATTCGTCACATGATATGTGTTTTGCTTTGCGCGTCATTTTCTTTTGTTAGATTCTCTTCATGCTATCTATAATAATCTTTTTCATATTTTACATCAACAAAAATGTCAAGTATCGGCTTTGCCATGCTTATTTTGCGAGTCTACTTATGGCTGTTTCAAAACAGAAAGTTTGTTGCTTTGCAAAAATTCTCTAGAAAAGTCAGAATGTGATAAAATGTAGAAACGTTTTGCATAGTAAGCTATAATAAATTTTCTACATTGTGGTAATTTTTCAGAATTTTTAAATTTAGGGAAGTATGATGAATATTGCACTCTTTACAGACTGCTCTGTTTACACAGATTGCTGTTATGTTTGCATTGTTTGCATATGTTTGCTTGTTTAATGGTTCTATTTGAGGATAGGAGTATTAAATATGCAGAGGCATTTAGTATGCAATGTTGAATAATAATTTTAGGGATTTGCTACAGTATAGAATGATAAGGTTATTGCATTGATTTATACTAACTTATCTCACGAGTTCTTGTTGAGTTTTGTGTGGATGAAGTTTTTAAGATTTAGGGAAACCATGATATAAAAGGAATTAAAGAGACACAAAAGCTCAAGCTTGGGGATGCCCAAGGCATCCCAAGATAATATTCCAAGAAGTCTCAAGCATCTAAGCTTGGGGATGCCCCGGTAGGCATCCTACCTTTCTTCTTCAACAATCATCGGTTAGTATCGGTTGAGCCTAAGTTTTTGCTTCTTCACATGAGCTGTGCTATTCTTGGAATGCCATTTTATTTTGTTTTGCTTGTTGTTTTAATAAAATACTTAGATCTTAAAGTTTTTAAATAAGAGAGAGTCCACAATTAGCTACCTATTTACTTAACTACTCGCTTGATCTTCACTTATATCTTTTTGGAGTAGCTTGTCATTTACTCTTGTGCTTCACTTATATCCTATGAGTAAATTGTTGAATGAATTGAATATCATAAAGTTGAAATTATATGTTCATATCATGCCTAGTAGTAGCTTCACATTGGGTTTAGAAAGTGTAATCTTTTGAAGCTTAGCAATCACATATTGGTCATACAAGCAATTCATGAATGATTAGTATAAGGAAGAGAACTTTACATACAAATATATTATCTTGGAAATCTTCTATGATTGTGAATACCCGTTAATTATTTTTAAACTTGAGTGAATTAGTTGAATCTGTACAAGGAAGACAAGATAATGAGTTATGGTTGTGTATATTTGCATAGAAGTTATATTGTCATAGATCCTCCAACATGTGGTGTTTGCCTAGGATCTTTTGCTAGCCAAAAATTCGTACAGTAGAGATACTACTTGTGCATCCAAAAACCCTCAAACACAGTTTCTTGCCTTGAGTGTCTGCCATACCTACCTATGGATTGAATAAGATAGTTCAAGTAAGTTGTCATTGGTTCATAAAGCAATAAAAATTGCTTCTAAATATGTTTGATCTTTTATTGTAAGGGAAAATTGAGTGTTGTACGAACTTGTGATGGCGAAGTAATAAAAGCGACGGACTGCATAATAAAGGTTGTTATCATAAGGGGCAATATAACGTGACGTTCCTTTGTATTAAGAGCTTGGGCATCCAAATAAAAAGCATATGGCAACCTCTGCTTCCCTCTGTGAAGGGCATATCTTTTACTTTTCAGTATTTACTTTTATGCAATGAGTCAATAGTATAAATTCTCATTTCAACCTCGATTATTCTCCAGTTGGCAAGCATCATGTGGTGGGAAAGATCTAGGCACATATGACCAGTCAAATGTATTTGATCATGATTTATTATTGTTGACAATTATCTCTATGATAAATGAGTTGGGATGTGAAATATTAAGCCCCTATCTTTCTTTGTGTTCGATGGATGCCATTTGTTCTAAGAATATGCTTTGAGTAGTAGCAATCATGGAAGACTATATGATGATTGAGTATACGGATCTCTTACTTAGACTCTGTTGAATAAGTTTAATTGAAATTGTTTGGTGACTAAGAATATAGGTTGTTGAGTTTCCAGAGGACTCATTGTTTGAACATTAACATGTGAATTGGTTGCTACTTTAACTTGAAAAGTTTTATGAGAAAGAATTGTTGTTATGATGCCAGGAAAAGTGATTGAAATTATCATTGATCAAACTTAAGCACTTTGCTAGCATTCACACTTCATAAATTATTTCTTTTATCATTTACCTACTCGAGGACGAGCATGAATTAAGCTTGGGGATGCTGATACGTCTCCAACGTATCTATAATTTATGAGGTATTCACGCTATTATATTATCATTCGTGGATGTTATAAAATCATTTATAGCAACTTTATATCATTTTATTGGGACTAACCTATTGACATAGTGCCAGTGCCTGTTCTTGTTTTTTGCTTGTTTTACATCGCAGAAAATCAATACCAAACGGAGTCCAAATGTACAGAAACTTTTTGGAGATTTTTTTGGACCAGAAGACATCCAATGGGCCAAAGAAGTGCCAGAGGTGATCCCCAAGGGGGGGCACAAGCCACCAGGGCGCGCCTGGGGGCCCAGGCGCTCCCATGTAGGTTGTGCCCACCTCGGTGGCCTCCCGCACCACCTCTTCTCCCTATAAATTCCCAAATATTCCAAAAACCCTCGGGGTAACCCTAGATCGGAAGTTCCGCCGCCTTAAGCCTTTGTATCCATGAAAACCAATCTAGACCCTGTTTCGGCACCCTGCCGGAGGGGGAGATCACCACCGGTGGCCATCTTCATCATCCCAGTGGCCACCATCATGAGGAGGAGTAGTCCACCCTCGGGGCTGAGGGTTTGTACTAGTAGCTATGTGTTTAATCTCTCTCTCGTGTTCTTGAGATGTCACTATCTTTATGTATCGCGGGCTTTGTTAATATAGTCAGATCATATGGTGTTTTCCCCTCTCTATCTTGTTGTGATTAATTGAGTTTTCCCTTTGAGATTTTGTTCTTATCAGATTGAATATTTTTATGGATTTGGGAGCACTTGATATATGTCTTGCATATGAAAGCTCGTGGTGACAATCGGGTGTTATATTGATTCACTTGATATATGTTTTGGCACTCAACTCACGGATTCTTGAGGTGACATTGGGGTAATCTATGCATAGGGGTTGATGCACATTTTCATCCTACTTTCTCTGGTAGAAATCTTAGGGAACTCTTTGAGGTTCTTTGTGTTGGATTGAGTATTATGAATCTGGAATTGTTTGATGCATATCGTATAATCAACTCACGGATACTCGCGGTGACATTAGAGTTGGTTGATGTGTATCATATGGTGTTATTTTAGTACGAACTCTTGGTTAGATTGGTCGGAAAGAATAGCTTGGTATTATTTCAGTACGAACTCTAGGATAGATTGATCGGAAAGAATAGCTTTGAGGTGGTTTCATACCAACAAACAATTTCTTCTTATGTTCTCTGCTAGACAAGAACTTTGGAGCGATTCTTCATCGCACGTTGAGGGATGGTTGTAAGATCCAATTATATTAGCATTGTTGAGAGAAATCAGTAGCAAAAGTACGAACCCTAGGCCTCATTTTCAAGCCTTGCAATACCGTTTGTGCTCTGTTTTATCAATTGCTACCTTGCTGTTTTTTATTGTTCTTATTACAAAAACCAATATCTACTATCTTTACTACACTTGTATCACCATCTCTTTGCCGAACTAGTGCACCTATACAATTTACCATTGTATTTGGTGTGTTGGGGACACAAGAGACTTTTTATTATTTGGTTGCAGGGTTGTTTGAGAGAGACCATCTTCATCCTACGCCTCCCACTGATTAATAAACCTTAGGTCATCCACTTGAGGGAAACTTGCTACTGTCCTACAAAACTCTGCGCTTGGAGGCCCAACACGGGTCTACAAGAATAAAGATGCATAGTAGACATCATCAAGGAACACTTCTGCGACAGCACAGGTGTGGCTATCTTGATTTTGTCATAAAATCGTCATGGATGTACATGCATGACAGACAACGTGACCTACTGTGACAAACACATATCATCACGGAGGTGGTTTTTTTAGTGTATGCAAAAGAAAAGAAGATGCAGATAATGATATTATTAAGTTGAAGTTATTTCCTTTCTCACTAAGTGATTGTGCTAAAACTTGGTTTTCATCCTTGCCTCGCAATAGTATTGATTCATGGGATAAATGTAAGGATGCTTTTATTGCCAAGTATTTTTTCCCCGCTAAGATAATTTTCTTAGAACTCAAATCATGAACTTTAAGCAACTTGAGCAAGAACATGTTGCACAATCTTTGGAGAGAATGAAATTAATGATTAAAAATTGTCCCACTCATGGATTAAGCTTATGGATGATAATACAAAAAATTATGCAGGACTAAACTTTGTGTCGGGAAATCTTCTAGACTCTGTTGTAGGTGGTACCTTCCTGGGAATTACATTGGGAGAAGCTACAAAGCTCCTTGATAATATGATGACAAATTATTCTCAAAGGCACACCAAACGAGCTCCAACTGGTAAGAAGGTAAACTCCGTCAAAGAAGTTTCTACTTTGAGTGATAAAATGGATGCTCTTATTAATATGCTTACTAGTAAAAGTTCTCATGTTGATCCTAATGGTGTGCCACTATGTCGGGGAAACTGATCCACGAACACCTATGGGACCGGCGGACCGAGCCCCTTTCGGTTCGGTGGGGGGGCGGAGATCGCGCGAAGAGCAGATCGAGGCGAAGCACACGAGCGATTTACCCAGCTTCGGAGCTCTCCGGAGAGATAATACTCCTACTGCTGCATGTCTGATTGTATTGAGTTCTTGCTCGGGAGCGCTGAGTGCTACAGTACACACTAGCTGCTAACGAGACCGAGCGTGGGTGCTTTCTGCATTCGAACCCCCCTCTACGTTGCGCATGGGCCTCCTTTTATATGCTCAAGGGGTCACCGACAGGTGGCAACGTAGACAAGGATAAAAATGGAAAAGTGTTGAGGTTGGTACAACTACCTGTACAGTGTATCATACCTAACCCTGACGGCAGGGGACAAAAGCATTAAATGCCCATCTGTGTCGCTCAAATAGTGCAGAAAGGGACCGTCAGGGGCGCCACCGCTTGCCACGATGGCAACCTTGTCGTCGCTTCCGCCATCACAGTCTTGCTAGCTGCACAGACCTCTCTGCCACAGCGCTACTGAAAGGTCCTGAGGCGACACGTTGGTGGATGTGCTGGAGCGCGGGTACATAGTGGTAGCTTGCCGCGGCAAGCGCCTTGCCGCGGTCGTTGTCTTGTCGCGTCCGGAAGCTTGTCGCTCGCCGGGCCTTGCCGGGACGCGTGGCGCGTCGCGGCAAGTTCCTTGAGATGCCTTGGTTGGCCTTCCCGGCAAGCTCCTCTTGCCGAGGCCTTGTCTCCTCGGCTTGAATACTTTGTTCTTGAATGGCTCCAAAGGAACTAAGGAGGACCTTGGCGGTCACCCGGCAAGCCTTGCCGCGGGGTGCTGCGACTGCCCGTGCACAAGTTCGGGATACTAGGGTACCCCTACTCTAGTACACCGAGAGGAGCCCCCGGGCCTGGGCCACACACGGTGCCGAGCGCTATTGGGCCAGGCCCAAAACAGGGCACGGGCACGCGCGGCCTGGGTTACGCCGTATCTTACTCCGTATCCACCGCGCCCTCCCCGAACGACACGCTTTGAATGCGGCGTCGTGGGAGAGATCGTGGGTGGTTTCTTTATTCGGAAAGACGGAACGTCCGCCCCCCCCCTTTATAAGCAGGGGAAACAGGGGCAGTTCGCCCATCTCGCTAGTTGCTATTCCAATCTCAGAAAATCTCCGCCGCTCCCCCCTTCTTCCCAAAGCTGAAAGAGAGCAGCGCTCCGCCCCCCATCGCCACCAGCACCACCAACGCCGTCGATCTCCCCCACCACCTCCGCCATGGCTCCGAAAGCCGGCAAGGGGAAGGCCGTGAAGTCGACCGAGGCGCAGCGGCTCGCGGCGCTGCGAAAGGAGCGGACAACCTTCCCCCCCCCCAAGCTCGCCGCGAAGGAGCTGAGGGAGTACTACTACCTCTTCTGGTCGACGGAGACGCGAGCGCATCCGCGCACGAAGGTACTCTCCGCCGCCGCTTCGGAACGGGCTCCGAATGGATATCCCTTCTTCGCGTTGTTCTTCTATTGTGGGCTCTGCCCGCCTTTCTCTGAATTTTTCTGCGACATTATGAACACCTACGGCTTCCACCTCCTTGACTTCACCCCCAATGCCGTTCTGACCATGGCAGTTTTCGCACATCTCTGCAAAAACTTTGTCGGAGTCCATCCAAATGTAGCTCTTTTCCGCTACTTCTTTATGCCCCGAGTCGAGAGAGGGGAGCCTTTATCCGGCGGAATCGCCTGGATCTCGAGAGCTGGCAAGAAGGAAGCTTATCTGGAGGGAGAGCTCCGTGGCAAGTGGGAGGAATGGAGAGCAGATGGTGCTGGATTGTCGAGGAGAACCGCAGCCATTTACCGCCCAGCCAAGCCCGATGGCGCTGCAACGATTGGAGCAACGTGGCCCGGAAGAAGATAGGCTGGAGATTGCCGTCACCTGGATCCTCGCCTCGGGCTTGCGGGCTCATCAGGCGCCGTTGGCGCAGATTTTCTTCGCCGCCGCGCGCTTCGCAGAGAGGAGGAGACCCGCCTGGGAGTTCCAGAATGCGGCGGATATCATGAGGCTGTGCCCCGGGCCTCAATTTCAACTTCACTATCCTGGAACTGGAAGCGATGCTCCAGGAACTATTCAAGTACGACCGTCAACATCCCGAAGTGTTCAGGTTGCCGAAGGATGTCGTTCCGTTGTGCAACAATTCCTCGCTCGACCGCATCCGTGCAATGATGCCGCTATGCGATTCGCATGGAATTGTCCCAACTTGGCAAGAGCCTGCCGACGATGTCGTGCAGGAGTTCTTTGACGGCTTGGTAGAAGTGCCGGTCCACGCCGATGAATAGAAAAGCCTCACCCGCGACACCACCGATGCGGAGATGCAGCGCATCGCCACTAGGCTAGAAGAGGCGGCGGCAGCCGCTGCCGCGGGCGAGTTTGGATTCACCGTGGAGGAGGCAGAGGCGGCAGAGGCGGCAAGCCTTGCCGAGCGGGAGGAGTTTGCCGGCGAGGAAGAGCTTGCCGAGCCTGAAGCCGAGTCGAGCGAGTCCGCCGAGGGCGCGAGCGGCTCGTTGAAGACCAACTCCTCTTCCTCCTCATCTTCAGATAGCTCGCCACAAGCGGAGCCCCATGCTCCACCAAGAAGGCGTCTCCGCAAGGCCGGGGACGTAGCGGGGCGGCAGACGAGCCAACAGCCTCCGCACCGCGCGACATGCTCTACCGTGGCAAGCACTGTTGCCGGGGGAGCACCTCACACCGCTGCGGCAACTGGAGCGGGCTCCTCCCAGACCGCCGCTTCTGCTCCTGCCGCTGCCCCCGCCAAGTGGTTAAGGGAACCCACTCCTCCGCCTCATCGCGCCGAAGGTGGGCCGGACTTCAACCTCTCCGCGCTCAGCTCCGACGAGGAAGAAGAAGAGTAAGATTCTTTGCTGTACTTGTAGTTCTTCAATTCTTGCTGTTTTGTCTTGTATCTGTTTTGCTTTACTCCGAACTCGTTCCTTTTCAGAACTCTGGCCCAGAGAACGGCGAAGAGAGCCAAGGTCCCGGTGATTGTCATCGAGGACGAACCCACCGCGACAGCGGGGGGCGTGTCCGAGACCACCTTGCCGGACCCGGCAATTATTCCCACAGGCAGCCCCCAGCGCAGCCCCCAGCGTAAGTATATGGTTTACTTCCCGCTGTTAGGTGCGCATGGGTGCTCTTTCTTTGCTGACATCTGACTATTGGTTTGTGTAGGAGCAGAGCAGCCTCACCAGGAGCGCTCGGAAGCCGCCCCCAACATGCTATATGCTTCGACTACACCGCCAAGGAAGGGTTCCCCGGAAAGGGAGCGTTCTCCGGCAAGGGAGAAGTCTCCGGCAAGGGAGAGTTCTCCGGCAAGGGACAGCAAACGCGACCCTCCGGTGGTGGAGACCGTGACTGTAGAACCCAGTACCGGTAATCCTCTTGCTTGAAAACTTCCCTTGAGTTCTTCTTCTTCTGATTTTCTTTCTTTTCGTATATTTGCTTGACTTTTCTCCCTCTTCCGGCCTTCAGATCCACCTGTCACGGAGCCGATGGAGACCGAGGTTGCCGGCGAGGAGAACGCGCGCGGCAATACCGACGACGCCGCTGCCACCGAAGAAGCAGCTGACGCTGATGATCCCGCCGGCGAAGAGGCCGCCAAAGCTGCCACCGCAGGAGCTGGCGAGGGGTCTGGCGATCGCACTGACGGCCCCGAGACCGCAGGAGCGCAAGGTGCTACGCCGACCGCTGATCCCTCCGCCGTTGCCGCAGCGTCAGGCTCCGAAGAGCCCCAGCCCGGCGCCTACTTGAAGGTCGGCGATGGCGTCTTCATCAAGCTCCCCTGGGCGTCAAGCTCCAGGGCGCTGGTCGAAGGAGAAACCTTGGATGGAGAGGTGCTCGCCTCCGCTGGCCGACGCTGGTTGATGCGCCGAGCAGCAGAACGGCGAAGTCTCGAGGAGGAGCAATCACACGAAGCTGGTGTCGCTCTACGCTCGGCGAGCCAAGGTGGAATCCCGAGAAGCGCTTTGTTGCGGCGGCGGAGGGACATCGAGAAGCGCTGGAGGAGCTCCGGGGTCGCAATCAGGAAGCTCTCCGGTCCCTGGCAGAGAAGCGGGAGCAACTCGCCGAGGAGCATAAAGCCTTCCTCCTCGAGAAGGCCAAAGTTGAAGAGCAACAGCGGCTTGCCGCCGAGGAGCTGTTTGCGCGGGAGGGCGAGTTGGCGCACCGGAAGGTCAACCTTGACAGCCACGAGGAGGAGCTTGCCGCGCGCGAGCAAACATTCGGCGGGGCTCTCAAGGAAGCAGAAGTTGCTACCGCAGCTGCCGAGGCTGCCAAGAAGGAGCTGGAGATGAAGGTGGCGCAGCTGGAGGCCGATCTCAAGGCGAGGGGTGAAGAGCTTGCCGCGCTCAAGCGTGAGTGCGAGAAGGACGCCTGCACCCTTGGGGAGCTACAGGGTAGTCTCGCCAAGAAGGGCAAGGAGCTTAGCGCCGCCAAGGACTCCAACGCAGATCTTGAGTTGAAGCTGATTACTTTGACCAAGATGCTGGACGGCGGCAGGGAGCAGGAGGTGGCCTTGAAGAAGCAAATCAAGGCCGACGAGGCGCTGCTGGCGAGTGCTGCTGTCACCCAGAACACTTTTAGGGAGAATGTGGAGCACTGGACGGAGGGTCTCATGGATGTTGCCGCAGCCATCGACAGGGAGCTGACGCAGCTGGGGATGGAGGATTTTGGGTACTCCTCCGATGAGAACCTCCAACCCAGCGCCAAGCTAAGCTTGTTCTTCAAAGGCGTGGCGACGGCCCTCCAGCGACTCCGGGAGAGGATCCCAAAGCAGCTGGCCGACGAGTCGTGCAAGATCTGCACGGGAGCTCTTCAAAAGGTGTTGGTGAAGGTGGCCTTCCGCAACCCAGGCCTCAACCTCACCAACGTCCTCAGGACCTTGCCGCCGGATGCTGATCTGGAAGCGCTCAAGACCCTTGTCGCACCCATTGTGGACAAGGTGAGCGAGATCAAGAGGGTTGAGGGCGATCGGGTAGCGCCCATTTTCTCTTTTTCTTGTCGCTGCTGGTCATGTTATGAAAACACTCTGTTAGAGCTGCGACAAGCTATCTTGTAATATAACTCTATTTTGGGTATCAATTGCTATGTTATTTCCTTTACTTGATTCCTTCCTTTGTATGTTTTTGCCCTACGCTTTTAGGGAACTTGTCGGCGCAGGCACCTTAGCCATGAAGCGCTGAGTCTTGGACGTCAAGCAGCCTTTCTCAAGCGGTGCCGCCACCGACAAGAAACCTTGTCGCAACTAGTCGCAGCTCACTTAAGTTGTTGAGCGGACTCGAAACAAAGTAAGGGCGCAACTAGCTATGACTTGGTTCCTCCGCGCACAGGTTTTCCATACAAAGCACGGTCGTTCGAGGAAGATAACTTAAAATTTTTAAAACTGATTGCTCAAACTTTGGCAACTTAGCTTTTCTGTCGTTTGCTTCCCGGTAAGGCGAAACTTTCTTGAACGACGCCTGGCCCACACCATTATCTTCTCCTTTCCCCCCGGCAAACTTGTGGGCGAAGGAACATTCCTTTCTTTGAGAAAGAGAAAGAAGAGATAATAAATATATGGAGCTTTACGGCTCGTTATTGCTTACTGGGGTAGGTGCTGCACAAAATGTCAGATAACACATGCAAAAGATAGAAAGCATGAAATTGACAACATGTGCCGAGCACATGAGCTTTACTTATGCACGGGGTCTGCGCCCGGCTTTGTACAAAGGATTACATGCAACATCGGCAAGACTTGTACAAAAGGTGGTTGCGGAACAGGTTCCGCAACCGCGCCTCTCTGAGTAAAACTTACGAAGATGCTCAATGTTCCAGAGTTGCTCACCGGAATGCCATCTTCGGTCTCAAAGCGGATAGCGCCAGAGCCTAGCGACTTCGTTCACCCGGTAAGGGCCTTCCCACTTCAAGCGTCAACTTGTTGGAATTCTTGGCGATCGAACGCGCCAAGAACAAGGTCGCCTTCCTCGAGACTTCTGGCATTAACTTTGCGGCTATGGTAGCGGCGCAAAGCGTGCTGGTATCGAGCAGCTCGTACAGCGGCCTGAAGACGGTCCTCCTCAAGGAGCAGCACGTCATCTTGCCGCAGCTGCTCTTGCTCAAGCTCATCATAAGCGAGCACTCGAGGTGACCCGTATACGAGTTCCGTGGGGAGAACTGCCTCTGCTCCATAGACTAGAGCGAAAGGTGTCTGGCCAGTGGCTCGATTTGGCGTCGTCCGCCCCGACGACCAAAGAACCACCGGTAGCTCCTCAATCCAGTTCTTTCCGCACTTGTGCAGCCTTGTCGAAAGTCCCGGTCTTGAGCCCATGCAGCACTTCAGCATTTGCCCTCTCGCTTGACCGCTGCTTCTCGGGTGAGCAAATGAAGCGGCAGCACCTTGGCGCCAAGATTTTGGACGTCTTGCATGAAGGTGCGGCTCGTGAATTGCGTGCGTTGTCGGTGATGATCTGTTAGGGATCCCGGCGCAAACAATCGATCCAAGAACTTGACTATCGATGTCTTTGTCACCCTCCTCATCGCTTCCACTTCCGCCCACTTTGTGAACTTGTCGATTGCAACGCATAAGTACTCAAAGCCCCGACAACTTCGGGAAAGGGGCCGAGGATGTCGAGCCCCGGACCAAAAATGGCCGGATAAAGGGATCGTCTGGAAAGCTTGAGCTGGCTGGTGTATCTGCTTGGAATGGAACTGGCACGCTTCACACTTGATTACTTGTGCAGCTGCATCCTGGAGGGCTGTCGGCCAAAAGACCGGAATGCTTTGCCGGCAAGGGCTCTTGCGCCAATGTGGTGACCACATATGCCTCCATGTATCTCTGCCAACAGCTTTTGTCCATCTTCCCGATGAATACACTTCAATTTCACACCGTTGAATCATCTTCTGTACAGTGTGTTGTCGACAAACTGGTACATACTTGACTGCCGGGCTACTCTTTCCGCTTCTTCTTGCTCTTCGGGAAGTTCTCCTGTCTGAACGAAACGGACAATCTGTTGTGCCCATGCTGGAGCTTGCGGCTCGACAACAAGGACTAAAGGCACATCTGCTGCTGCGGGAACATCCGCTTCTACGGCGAGATCCTACGTCTCAGCCGGAGCTTGACGTTCCCCGGCAAGCTTGCCGGACCAAAACTTGTCGGGAGCATCTGCTTCAATGGAACAAACCCTAGGGCTTGCCGGAGCAGACTGCTCCTCAGCACTCTTGGTGTCGATCTTGGGGACCTTCTTGGCGGCGGCTTCGGGGAGCTCTGCCGGAAAATAGTCACCAGAAATCAACTTCCTCTTCTTGCTCTGTCCAGTTGATGGCATTACAGACGGTTGAGTCAGTTTGAGCACAAAGATCCCTGGTTCCACAGGTAACTTAAGTCGGCGCGACTTCGACGAGCCATCGGCAATGTCGTTCGAGCTCTTGGAACATGTTCCATCTGAGGCCGTCAAAGTGCTCTTCTAACTTTCTCACTTCATCAACGTAAGCTTCCATCAACGGACTCGATAATTCTTGTTCACTTGGCGGACGACAAGCTGCGAGTCACCCCTGATAATGAGCTTCTTGATCCCAAGGTCTGCTGCGATCCTAAGACCGCAAGCAAACCTTCATACTCTGCGGTATTGTTTGTTGCTTGCTCCTTGGGAAAGTGCATCCGACTACGTGCTTGAGGTGCTCTCCGATTAGGCGCAACAAGTAGCACGCCAAGACCGGCGCCTTGCAGCGAGAAGGCACCATCAAAGTACATCAGCCACTCTTTGCTTGCTTCCTTGACGGGATGCTCGCTTACGAATTTCTTCATCTGGTGTTGGCGTCCATTCTGCTATGAATTCTGCCAATACTCTACTCTGGATAGTTGAGGTGCTCTCAAACTTGAGGCCAAAGCTTGACAATTCTAGTGCCCACTCGACAATCCTGCCTGTTGCTTCTGGATTCTGCAGTATCCTCTTCAGCGGAAAACGAGTGACAACTGTGATCTCATGTGCTTGGAAGTAATGGCGCAGCTTTCTCGAGGCCATGAGAAGGCCAAAAAGCAATTTCTGCACACCAGAATACCTTGACCTAGCCCCCTACAGAAGGGAACTGACAAAGTAAACTGGGCGTTGCACCATTCTCTTCTGCATCTCCTCACGCGCCTGCGCAGATCCATCTTTGTCGGGACCAGAGCTTGTCGGTGAAGCCCCCTGCTTGTCGCTGGATGTATCTGCCGTGGTTGCTGGCTCATCATCCGCCTCCCTCTTCACTACTAACGCAGCACTAACCACATGATTGGTCACCGCTATATACAGCAGCAACTTCTCTTGTGGCTTAGGTGCGACAAGTGTTGGAGTGCAGGACAGGTATCTCTTCAAGTCCTGCAGCGCAGCCTCCGCTTCCGGAGTCCATTTCATTGGACCTGCCTTTTTCAATACTTTGAAAAATGGCAGGGCGCGCTCAGCAGACCAAGAGATAAACCTGCTGAGAGCAACCACGCACCCGACAAGTCTTTGTACATCCTTGACGCGCTTTGGTGCTTCAATCTGCTCAATGGCCTTGATCTTGTCGGGATTGGCTTCAATTCCCCGCTGAGACACGAAGAACCCGAGAAGCTTGCCGGAGGGGACTCCAAACACACACTTCTCGGGGTTAAGCTTGAGGTTAATCTTGCGCAGATTTGCAAAGGTTTCGTCTAGATCTTGAATCAGAGTTGCCTTGTCCTTGCTCTTGACCACTATGTCGTCCATGTAGGCTTCCACATTTCTGTGCATTTGTGGCTCAAAAGCGTCATGGACTACCCTTGCAAATGTTGAACCAGCATTCTTTAAACCGAAAGGCATCCGTATGAAACAGTATGTGCCACATGGAGTAATGAATGCGGTCTTCTCCTCATCTTCTTCTGCCATGAAGATCTGATGGTATCCTGAGTATGCGTCAAGAAATGAAAGCAAGTCACATCCACCGTGGAGTCAACAATCGGTCATGCGCCGGTAAGGAAATGGGTCTTTGGGACAAGCTTTATTGACATCGGTAAGTCGATACAAAGCCTCCATTTCCCATTTGCCTTGCGCACAACTACATGATTGGCCAACCACGTAGGATGGAACACTCCTCTGACAAGGCCTGCTGCTTCCAATTTCTTGATTTCTTCTGCGATGAATTCTTGGCACTCCACTGCTTGTTTCCTGACCTTCTGCTTGACGGGCCGCGCATGAGGACAGACGGCAAGATGGTGCTCGATTACTTCAGGAACACGGGGATGTCGACGGTTGCCACGCAAACACGCCGACGTTACCCGAGGGAAAGCAACGAGCGCGCTTTCCTATTTAGGGTCGAGAGTGGCACTGATGGTGAAGGTACCACCAGTGCCGTCCTCCTTGGCGGACACCTTCTTGGTCTCTGGTGGAGCTGTCATTGTCTTCTTACACTTGCCAGTGGAGCTCGATGGTGCATCCTCGACGGTAGCGCAGCACTCCGAAGAGGTGCGCTTGCCGGAGTGGGCATCAGAACTCTTGCCGGACTTGGTCTTCTTTCCCCCGGGAGCTTCAACGGCAAGTGACTTGCGTTCTGTTGCGGCTGCTTCTTCCCGGTAGATCTTGTCGGCGCAGATAAGAGCATCCTTCTTGTCGCCAGGGACAGAGACGACACTTATCGGGCCTGGCATCTTCAGCATGTTGTATGCGTAGTGAGAGGCTGCCATGAATTTGGCGAGTGCTGGACGGCCGAGTATCCCATTGTAAGGTAATGGAAAGTTAGCAACGTCAAAAGTGACCCTCTCAGTCCTGAAGTTCAACTCGCTGCCAAATGTTATCGGCAACGTGATCTTTCCCTTCGGCTTGCTCCTTCCCGGATTGATTCCTTGGAATGTGCCGGTCTCTTCGAGCTCGCTGTCAGGGATTTGGAGTTTCTGGAGTATCGCGGAGGAGATCAGGTTCAAGCCGGCCCCGCCGTCAACTAGCATCTTAGTGACCTTGAGGTTGCGGATAGTTGGTGAAACCAACATCGGCAAGCACCCGACCGCAGTTATGCGATCAGGGTGGTCCTCGATATCAAAGATGATAGGCGTGCTGGACCATTTCAGAGGCTTGCGTGACTCGACAGGTGGTTCTGCCGCATTGACTTCCCGCACACACTGCTTGAGCTGGCGGTGTGAAGTATGCAGAGAAGCACCGCCACAACGCACCACAGGACCTCTGTGGCTTTCTGGAACTCCTGCTCACCGGTCTCGTCATCATCCATATCTTCATCGTCGTCGTCATCTTCATCCTTGTCGCGGCCGCGGGGAGGTCTGTCTCCTTGCCGCTGCTTGGCCTTGCCGCGGCGTCCTCCTCGGCCGGGACGTTTCTTGCCGGATCCTCTAGTACCTTCTTGGGCCTTCTCCTTGTCGCGTCGCTCATACTCAGCCTTTTGCTGCTCGACAAGCTGCTCGACCTTCTTGCAGCTCTGCCGTCCTGCTTGTTGGCGACCGCCACAGCGTTCTTGGCGCCACCTTCGTTGCCGGACTGCTCAACGACTAGCACATCTTTGCCTTTCTTCTTCCTGTTGTTCCGCCGCCGGTTTCTCTTTGCCGGGGCAGCATCCTCGCTGTTAGATCCTCCTGCTCCTGTATTCTCTCCGGGGAGTTTCCTCCCTTCCTCAGCACGTGCACACTTGTCGGCCAGGGCATATAGCTCACTGACGTCTCTGATCTTGCACATCGCCATCTCCTCCCGCATCCTGCGGTTTTGCACGTTCTGATGGAACGCGCTGATGACCGCGGCAGGGTGGACATCTGGGATGTTGTGTTGTACATGGCTGAATCTCTGAATGTACTTGCGCAGGGGCTCTCCTTCCTTCTGGGCGAGCAGATGAAGGTCGCTCTCTTGGCCATGAGGCTTGTAGCCGCCTGTAAAGGCGCCGACAAACTGATGGCATAGGTCAGCCTAGGAGGATATGGAGTTATCCGGCAAATGCATGAGCCAGGACCTGACATTGGGCTTGAGCACCAGCGGGAAGTAGTTGGCAAGGATCTTGTCGTCCCGTCCCCTGGCAGCTTGCACCGCGATGGTGTAGATGCTGAGGAACTCCGACGGATGCGACTTGCCGTCGTACTTCTCTGGTACGTCTGGCTTGAAATTCTTCATCCTGGGCCACTGGACTTGCCGCAGCTCACGAGTGAACGCAGGGCAACCTACCGCGTACGGCAAGTCGCCTGGTTCCCCTGGCGCATGCATGTCGACAGAGGGCCTAGCGCGCTAGTCCGATTGACGCCGCGCTTCTCTTCGGCGCTCGATGCGAGTACGAGCGTCTTCTTGTTGTCGTTCGTGAAGAACTTGGCGCTGATCGCGACGAGCTCGTGGGTCTGATGATGCGGTGGAGTCACTGTCAAGGTAGATCCGGCGAGTCGGCGATCTTGGCCTTCGTGGCAGAGAGTGCACGGTGGTTGCACCCCCACCGGTTTTGTCACCATCGGCTCGTGCCTGGCAGTCTTGCCGCGGCTGCGATGTACTCGGCTGCCGTGGAGTGTCGCCGTTGGCGAAGCCGATGAGACTCTGAATGGTGGCCCTCCATTCGTCGATCTTGTCTGCCGTTGGAGGGTAATCCAGGAGCAGTTGAGCTCGCGCTAAAGCTTCTGCTGGAGTGGTGGGTGGCAGTGGTGAACGGTGCGAGGAGCGGGATATGCTCGGACTTCTAACTATGTTAGAAGGAGCAGTACCCCGTCCAGGCAACTGTGTCTCGCTCGTGCCAGCATGTTGGCGTGCATGCTGGTCTTGAGCACCCCGAGATCCACCAGCTCGATCTTGATCCAACGAACGTATGGTACCGCAAGTACCATGACGCTGTCGGTCCCGCGCCTCTGAGATGGGCGCGGTGCATGCACGGACGCCGAGGTCTGCGCAGCCTTGTCCTTGGACCTGGCAACACCGTGAGCTCCCTCGTCGACGCCCGTTCTTCCGCCGGCGTCTACCCCACCACCTGTTTCCTCCGGTGGTGGTGGGTTCGACGCGGACGGAGCAGCCACCTCCGAAGCCTTCTTCTTCGGTGGCATGTCGATGAAGAAGATGAAGATCTAGCTCGTGTGAACGTCAGATCAGGTTCACACAGCCTCGACTTCCCCTACCTGGCGCGCCAAAGATGTCGGGGAAACTGATCCACGAACACCTATGGGACTGGCGGACCAAGCCCCTTTCGGTTCGGCGGGGGCGGAGATCGCGAGAAGAGCAGATCGAGGCGAAGCACACGAGCGATTTACCCAGCTTCGGAGCTCTCCGGAGAGATAATACTCCTACTGCTGCATGTCTGATTGTATTGAGTTCTTGCTCGGGAGCGCTGAGTGCTACAGTACACACTAGCTGCTAACGAGACCGAGCGTGGGTGCTTTCTGCCTTCGAACCCCCCTCTATGTTGCGCATGGGCCTCCTTTTATATGCTCAAGGGGTCACCGACAGGTGGCAACGTAGACAAGGATAAAAATGGAAAAGTGTTGCGGTTGGTACAACTACCTGTACAGTGTATCATACCTAACCCTGACGGCAGGGGACAAAAGCATTAAATGCCCGTCTGCGTCACTCAAATAGTGCAGAAAGGGACCGTCAGGGGCACCACCACTTCCCACGATGGCAACCTTGTCGAGATCGCCGCCACACAGACGCTGGCTGCACACCTCTTGCCACGCGCTGGAAAGGTCCTGAGGCGACATGTTGGTGGATGTCTTTGGAGCGCTGGTGCAGAGGTAGCTTGCATGCAAGCGCCTTTGTCATGATCGTTGTCTTGTCGCGTCCGGAAGCTTGTCGCTCGCCGGGCCTTGCCGGACGCGCGTGGCGTCGCGGCAAGTTCCTTGAGATGCCTTGGTTGGCCTTCCCGCAAGCTCCTCTTGCCGGGCCTTGTCTCCTTGCCTTGAATACTTTGTTCTTGAATGGCTCCAAAGGAACTAAGGAGGACCTTGGCGGTCACCCGCAAGCCTTGCCGCTGGTCTCATGTTGCCCGCCTGCAGCACAAGTTCGGGATACTAGGGTACCCCTACTCTAGTACACCGACACACTATCTACTTTGATTGAGCAAAATAATGATGCTATTGATGTGAGTTTTATTGCTAGACATAATTTTAACAACAAAGCTTATAGAGGGAATTTCAATCCTAGACCGTATCCCGGTAATCGCTCTAATAATTATGGTAATTCCTATGGTAATCTATACGTACTAATAAAAGAAATAGGTATTCTTGGTCCATCATGGCGTTTTGCAGAGACCCCCTGAGTTTTTATTGTAATGAACCCGCGTTACTGCTATAAATTGAAAAAACGATTCGTTCCTATTTTATCGACAACCCCCTGATTTTTCTGACATTAAACCCACAGTAGATATCAAATGTTTTTTAAAATACTCATATCTTCTAAATGGTAACTCCAAATTTAACATGTTATATATGAATTTTGATTAGAAAAATATGTAGAATCTTAATACGATGTTATTTTACATGTTATTAATTTAAAGAAAAAAAATACAATCTAAGGTAGTGATTAGGGTGCAATCTTAATCAATAATGCATTATACGTCTTTCTTTCTTTCTTTCATACCAGTAGTGATTCGGATTAGGGATGAACACCTTAGCAAAATCAGGATTAAATTTATGTGCAAGCCGTGTTGAAATAGAATACTTGTGGAATCTTCAACTGTGCTTTTGTAGGCTAAGACCATCTTTATTTGGGGCGTAGCTACAAATTCTTAGATTATAGACCATTTTTCGTAAATTAAGAGAGTGTGGTATCTTTTTCTCCCGTTGCTACGCACGAGCCTTTTTGCTAGTTCATATAGTAAATATAATAACAATAATAATAATAACATTAATAATAATAATAATAATAATAATAATAATAATAATAATAAATAATAATAATAACAATATGATACCTACTGAACTTGAGAACACGATTAAAGAATTTATTAGTTGTCAAAAGATTTTTAATGCTATTGTAGAAGAAAACTACATAAAGTTAATGATGGCTAGAAACATGGAAAGAATTGCTCATGACGCGGGAACTCTTCAAATTAAAACCATGCCACATAAAATGGATGCTACTAAAACTTGAAAGTCTATTCAAGTCACCATGAATGAAAGTAGAGAGAGAATCGCTAGAATAAGAGCTATACGAGAATTTTTAGAAAAAGCAATTCCACCTGGTTTTTACCGTAATCATGATGAAGATGTTAAAATGATTGGTGTGACATCCGTTTAAACTTTGTTTAGTAATATAAAACTTGATGGAAAATGGACTGAAGATGAGTCAACTTGAGTTAGAAGGCATCCCAATTGTTCGCAGGGTGATGATCTTAATGATAAAAATGATAAAAGTGGGTTTGAAGATCTAAAGACTTTAAATGGTGATATGTCCACTACTTTCGATTACAAGGACTTTAATTATGATAATTTCTCTTTGATTGAATGTATTTTCTTGTTGCAAAACATGATAACTCACTTAATGCTTAGAATAAAATAAAGCTTTTACTAAACATATCATAGAAGCTATGATTAAAGCTCACGAATAGAAGTTAGAATTGGAGGTTTCTATACCTTGGAAATTACATGATGAATGGGAACCAACTATTAAAGTTAATATTAAAGATTATGAATTTAATGCTTTGTGTGATCTAGGTGCTACCATCTCTACTATATCAAAATGTTTATGTGACATGCTCGGTCTCACCGATATGGATGAATGTCCCCTTAACTTACATTTACCGGATTCAACTATTAAGAAACCATTGGGTAGAATAAATGTTGTTATCATACTTTCTAATAGAAATTATGTTCCCGTGGATTTTATTTTGTGAGATATTGAATGCAATCAGTCTTGTCCAATAGTACTTGGTAGGCCTTTACTATGAACCATAGGTGCCATTATTGGCATGAAAGAAGGAAATATAAGGTTCCAATTTCCATTAAAGAAAGGGATGGAACACTTCCCAAGGAACATAATTAAACCACCATATGAATCTATTATGAGAGCTACCTATGGAATTACTTCTAAAGATGACAATACTTGAGAGCATTGCATTATGCCTAGCTAGGGGCATAATACAATAGCGCTTGTTGGGAGGCAACCCAATAGTTATCTTAAATTTTTGCTTTTATTTCATGTTCTTGTGTGTTGAAATGATTATTTCTACTATAATGATTGTGTTTTTATGTTTAATTTAGTGTTTGCTCCAAGTAAAGCCTTTGGGATGATTTGGCTGATAGTTGACTTGATTCTATGAAAAAACAATAAGTTTTGCACCCAGTACTGGAATTGCTTAAATTCATTGGAACTTGGTAAAATTCTAAAAATTTACAAATCATTGATATAAAAATTTCCCATGTTGTCCTAATTTTTCAGTGTTTTTGGAGTTACGGAAGTATATATTTTGTTCGGATCATTAAAGACCATTCTGTTTTAGACAGATTATGTTTTTATTGCAAAGTATGCTTATTTTAATGATGTTATAGATTACATCGGGGGTATAAGTCATGGAGAAGTTAGAATATAGTAGTTATTATGCATGGTTAATTATTAATGAGTTTATAAGAGTACTTAAAGTTTATGATTTGTCTATTATATTAATGGATCTCACGAGGTTTCAGTTGATTTTTGTGTGCTAAAGTTTTCAAGTTTTGGGTGAGATCATGATGGACGAAGGAATAAGGAGCGATAAGACCCTAAGCTTTGGTATGCCCAAGGCACCCCAAGGTAATATTCAAGGAAGACCCAAGCGTCTAAGCTTGGGGATGCCTCGGATGGCATCCCCTCTTTCGTCTACAATCCATCAGTATGTTACTTGGAGCTACATTTTTATTCATCACATGATATGAGTTTTACTTGGAGCGTCTTGCACCATAGTTGTTTTTCTTGTTAGTTTGCCACATTCATTGTTTGCTGGACACACCTTTTTGAGAGAGACTCACATTCATTACAACTTTTTAGAATACTCTATGAGCTTCACTTCTATCTTTTCAGCTATGCAATTGCTCTAGTGCTTCACTTATATCTGTTAGAGCACGGCGGTGGTTATATTTTATAGAAATGACTGAACTCTCATGCTCCACTTAAATATTTTTGAGAGTCTATTAAATAGGAAGTGGTAATGAGCACGAGTTATAAGACTAGTCCAAAAATGATAGGTATCTAAGAGTCCTATAATACAAACTTTCATGTAGATCAGTAAATATGAAACATATGTCTTAATTATATTGATGTCGTAATATGAAAGGGTATGAGTCCATGATCATTGGTTAGTAAGAATTTCAATATTAAAGCTTGTTATTAACTACTCATTTAAGTGTCTATTATGGCATGGTGGGGATGTTTGAGCATCTTTATGTCTTATTGAAATCCTTGAGTGCTGTCATAACCGGGGGTGCACGATGGTGAACTCCTACCAACCTCCTCCCTAGGGGCATGCGAGAGTACTTTGCTTCGAGGGTTGATAAAACTTTCACAATAAATATATAAATTCTTTATGACTAATTTGAGTCCATGGATAATTACACACTCCTACCTTTCCGCAATTTGCTAGCCTCTTCGATACCATGCATTGCCCTTTCTCACCTTGAGAGTCGGTGCAATCTTCACCGGTGCATCCAAACCTCGTGATATGATTACACTCTATCACAGATAAGTCTCCTTATATCTTCCTCAAAACAGCCACCATACCTACCTATCATGGCATTTCCATAGCCATACCGATATATATGGCCATGCAACTTCCACCGTCCTGTGTTTTAACATGTGTCTTCATCATATTGCTTTGCATGATCATATAGAGCTGACATGATATTTGTGGCAAAGCCTCCTTCATCATTGTTATACATGTCACGCTAGATCATTGCACATCCTGGTACACTGCCAGAGGCACTCATATAGAGTCGTATTGTTTCGGTTGTCAAGTTGTAATATCTAGTTGTTAGTAAATAAAAGTGCGATGATCATTATTAGAGCATTGTCCCAATGAGGAAAGGATGATGGTGAAAATGAATCCCCCCACAAGTTGGGATGAGATTCCGGAAAAAAGAAGAGAAAAAGAGAGAAGGGACAATCTTACTATCCTTTTACCACACTTGTGCTTCAATGTAGCACCATGTTCTTCATATAGATAGTCTTCTAAGTTATCAATTTCATATACTAGTGGGAAATTTTCATTATAGAACTTGGCTTGTATATCTCGATGATGGGCTTCCTCAAATGCCTGAGGTCTTCATGAGCAAGCAAATTGTATGCACACCCACTTATTAGTTTCAGTTTGAGCTTTCATACATTATAGCTCTAGTGCATCTATTGCATGGCAATCCCTACTCCTCGCATTGATATCGATTCTAAGGCCTCTCCATTGCCTAACGATCTGCCGAGTTAATGCGAGCCTTTCTTCCTTTTTGCCTTCTACAACATATCTTTACCACCGCACTCAATTCCACCCTAGTGCTAATGCACATGGCTCATGCTCATGATACAATTGCTTGGTTTGACACCGGGGTGCTCATGATTTATACTTATGTAGTGAAGGCAGAGTCATGCCATGCTTATATAATTTAGTGAGTAGTGATAACATTTGTTGAGCATTGTATATTTTGAAAAAGTAATGATTATGTTCTTATATTCGTGGATATTATTATGTTCATGTCAATTACTTCATTGTTTCTCAATATTTATACCATAAATAGATTACATTATAAATATGCAAGGAAGCATTCAACATCAAAAAATTCCATTTTATCATTTACCTACTCGATTTACCAACTTGAGAACGAGCAAGAATTAAGCTTGGGGAAGTTGATACGTCTCCAACGTATCTATAATTTTTCATTGATTCATGCTATTATATTACCAATCTTAGATACTTTATATGAAATTTTATATCATTTTTGGGGACTAACCTATTAACTCAGCGCCCAGTGCCAGTTGTTTTTTTTGCTTATTTTTGGCTTTTCGGAAAATCAATACCAAATGATGTCCAAACACGGCGAAACTTTACGATGATTTTTTCAGGACTAGAAGGGGCACTAGAACGTTCGGGATGAGGCTAGAAGATCTACGGGAGATTGACGAGCTCACACTGTGTGCCCAAGGAGGGCACCCCTGAGCTCGTGAGTCCCACACTACTCCGATTGACCTAATTCCAACTCCATAAATTTCCAAATATTTCCAAACAAACAAAGATCCACCCGAAACACTTTTTCCACTGTCGCAAGCTTCGGTTCTTTCCTGATTCCATCTGGAGGCCTTTTTCGGTACTCTTCCAGAGGGGGAATCGAACACAGAGGGCTTCTACATCTTCCTTGTTGCGCCTCCAATGATGTGTGAGTAGGTTAGAACATACCTACGGGTCCATAGCTAGTAGCTAGATGGCTTCTTCTTTCTCTCTGATCTTCAATACCATGTTCTCCAGATCTCCATGATCTCCATAGATTTCTATCCGATGTAATGTTCTTTTGTGGTGTGTTTGTTGGGATCCGATGAATTGTGGATCTATGATTAGATTATTCATTGAAAGTAATTGAGTCTTTACTGAACTTTATTATGCATGATTGTTATAGTTTTGTATTTCTCTTCGATCTATCCGTTTGATTTGGCCAACTAGATTGATTTATCTTCAGTGGGAGAGGTTTGTAGTGGGTTCAATCTTGCAGTGTCCTCACCTCGTGACAGAAGGGATAACAAGGCGCATATTTGTATTGTTGCCATTAAGGGTAAAACATTGGGGTTTATTCGTATTGCTTGAGTTTATTATATCTACATGGTGGCATCTTGCTTAAAGCGTTACTCTATTTAGCATGAACTTAGTACCATAGATGCATGATGGATAGCGGTCGATTGGTGGAGTAATAGTAGTAGATTTAGAATCATTTCGGTCTACTTGTCACAGACGTAATTCCTATATACACGATCACTGCCATGAATAACATCATAACTATGCGCTTTTCTATCAATAGCCAACAGTTATTTGCCTACCCACCGTATGCTATTTATTTGAGAGAGAAGCCTCTAGTGAAAACTATGGCCCCGGGGTCTACTTTTTTATCATATATTAAAATAAAAAAACACTTTGCTGCAATTTTTCTTTATTTATTTTAATTTGTGTTTTAGTTATCTATCTATCACTATGAGATTTGATCCTTGCAATTAACCGCCGAGGGATTGACAACCCCTTGATCGCGTTGGGTGCAAGTATTTGTTATTTTGTGCGTAGGTACTGCTAACGAGGTGTTGCATGGTTCACCTACTGGATTGATAACCTTGGTTCTTAACTGAGGGAAATACTTATCTTTATTGTACTGCATCATCCTCTCCTCTTCAAGGAAATCCCAGCGTAGCTCACAAGTAGCACCTTCTCATTCTCGGAGGAGTCCAGGCCTTGTCCGTTGCCGGTGGACGTGAGTTCCATGAGGGAAATCGGGGTGCCTTGGCTGTCGTCAACCCACTAGGTTGGCTGATGGTTCGTCAGTGCAGCTGGCTATGTCCTCCTCTATGATCTCCTACAACCGCACCTCCGCGGCTGCCGCTTCCTGCTAAGCGGCAGCTTGAGCACGGACGACATCATGGTGCGCTTCTCCATGATGAAATTTGGGTTCATCGCGGCCATGGCCGCCACGGCCTCCTTGCTTGTGCGCTTGCTATAGATCTGGTCCTCCGCCAAGCAGTGCTACTCCAGGAGGAATAGGTTGTACCGCTGTTCCTCCTACTCCTACTGGAATGCCAACAAAGGCGCTGGCGCAGGCTGCACCTCCACCATGGCGGTGTTGAACTGTGCATGTGCCTACTCCATGGTGAAGCCAGTGTGCACAGGAGGCATGTGAGTTAGGGCGGAGTCATTGGAGCCCATCTCTATGGTGGTGTCGTCCTCGTCGTCGGAGACCTTGGGCAAGCTGGCTAGCAAGCCAGTCTCCATCCGCCAGGCACGGTGGCTATGCTAGGCGGCGGCAAGGGCGGCCAACGCGTGCTTCAACTCTGGCCATAAACTGTGCCACGTTGCTTTCCCGCTGGCGGTCATGACGGATGCAGTGCAAGGGAGGAGGATGTGGAGGGGCTTGTGTTGTGGTGTAGTGTTAGCCGAGTGTGGCCGCCTTTATAGAGCAGATTCCGGTAAGGCCATGCGTCCGGTTGTGTCAATGCCCGGCGCCGAAGTGGGTTTCTCGGTCGGCGAGTCTGCTTAATGGCGGCAAACGGACGGACAACACCATTGAACGGGCGCGGTAGATATTTGTCCCCTCCTACCTGGTCAAGCGTCTTCGGCATTGAACAGGCGCGGACATCAGAGATGCGTGTGGGCGGCGCCCTTGGCTGACGCTCTGCTTCAATGGCGGAGGCAGCGAGAGGTCGCGTCCGCCCTGAGCCATCTTCAATGTTGAGCGGCACGCTCTAGAGCAACATGAATGCAGGCAGCTGGCGTTGTGTGGTAGCGAGCGTGAGCGGGGTAGGGTTTTTGGTGGGCTAGGGCGATCAGAAAATGATCTTGGGATCGATCCGGACTCCTTCAAACCTCCCCCACGTTTGTCTCTGGTTTGCGGGAGAAATCGCGTCCGGACCGCTCCATGGACCGGTACAGATCTTTGTTGGATGGCTTTCCCTATCCGGGCAGCTCGGTCCGGACGGTTGTGGGAGGTTTACAGTTCCGCCTTGGAGAGGCCCTTACAAAAACCAAAAATAACTTGCTGCAATTTATTATCTTTTATTTTGTTTTGCAATTTATATATCTACCACTACTAGATTTGAGCCTTGCAAGTAGCGACTTCTAGGGGATTGACAACCCTTTTGCCCGTGTTGGGTGCAAGTATTTGCTCTTGTGTGTGTAGGTACTATTCACTAGGATTTGTGTGATTCTCCTATTGGTTCGATAACCTTGCTTCACACTGAGGGAAATACTTATCAGCTACTATATTTCTTCACCCTTCCTCTTTGGGGGATATCCCAACGCAACTCAGAAGTAGCAGCTGGCCGGTTGGGCGCACCGCTCGGACACAAGTGGACAACGAGTGCCCAGCCGACCCAACCAGACAAAAAGAGGATAAAGCGCACATCCGTTTGGGTCAACTCGTTGGAGTTGCTCTTAGGGATACTATTGGAGATGCTCTTAGGTGCCATGCACGCCACATCATAAGAAGCACTTTGGTTCTCAGGTCTGGTTCTAGAGATGAGTAGAAGGAGCCACTCTGGTTCTGAATACTGAAAGACATGCTCGGGAATGTCCCACACAGCTCGGAGTTCCTCCCTCAATGCATGGTATTTAGTGTAGTTCACCACCGCATGAAAACAATTTTCTTCATCGCACTGCATACCCACATATGTTACAAATATTGTCAGCTTCCACGGACCTTCACCATTTATTTCTTTTAGTGGCTAGATTATCTAAAGCCAATCTCCATCCAAAAAAACTTAAGTTTGTTCGGGACAGGCGCTTCCTGCCTCAATGCATGGTTTTTAGTGTAGTTCACCACTGCATGAAAACAATTTTCTTCATCACACTGCATACCCACATATGTTACAAATGTTGTCAGCTTCCACGGACCCTCACCATTTATTTCTTTTAGCGGCTAGATTATCTAAAGCCAATCTGCATCCAAAAAACTTAAGTTTGTTCGGGACATGCGCTTTCCAAATCAGTGACCACATGCGCTCCTACTAGTAGGGATTGTTACTGGTGCTCGCCATCTTCGAGTCAGGATGCTTCAGGTTGTAGGCAACCCTGCCCGCTGCTTTCAAAGTGACTCACATGGTTGTCCTCAAGGTCTCCTCTTGGTACTTTAACCTTCACTATCAATTCAACATCATCTGACCATGAAACTTCCCTTATCAAAGGTTCATTACACTATTCACCATCCGACAACAAGAAACCACACACGTTGACATCATATCCTTGAACATCTCCTGCTATCATGAATCTTCAGCGAAGTTCCCTTCAGAATCTAATTATCCCTCCAGACTTAAATATAATTACCATTACTGACTCTTCAAATCCCTCTTTTTAAGCAGTTCCAAACCGAACTCAATTCCTCTCTATTCTTGGGATGCTTCATAGTAAAAACTGTATCAAGGACATTGCTAGTTGGGTAGTACCCCAACTTTAAAAAATTGAGCACATAAACGCTCTACCTACTCGATAAGCCTCCATGCCTGCCGCACTAACAGAGCCTGGTTGAAGCACTTTGTGTCTCTAAATCCCATGCCTCCATGTATTTTCGGTTTGATCAAATGGTCCCATGATGCCCAATCCAATATCCTTTTCTGCATCTTCTCCCCACCAAAACTGCCTGATGTTTTTCACGTACTCCCTCCATAAAGAAATATAAGAGTGTTTAGATCACTACTTACTGATCTAAAAACTCTTATATCTCTTTACGGACAGAGTAACCATTACCCATGATGCCACTGCACTATCATTTTCCTGCATCTTCTCCCAACCAAAACTGGCTGATGGTTTTCATGTACTCCCTCCATAAAGGAATATAAGATCATTTAGATCACTACTTAGTGATCTAAACACTCTTACATTTCTTTATGGAGGGTGTAATCGTTATGGTAACTTGAGGGAACTTTAAACACACTCATTGTGTATGTTGGAAGAGCCCGTGCCACTGATTGGACCAACACCTCCTTCATTGCCATAGACATGAATTTTTATTCCAATCTAAGAGCCGCTTAGTGAATCTTTCATTGATAGGTTGGAATATTGCCTAGCTATTTCTCTTCAAACGTGCAGCTTTCCTAGTGTGGATTTCACCTCCTCTTGTCTTTCCACCTGCCATCCTCTACTAAACAAGAGCGAGTATTTTTGTGAAGTTGACAACTATACAGTGCACCCCTCAAATTTATGTGTTACATTCTTCACAACTTCAGCTTGTTGTCGGTTTGCCTGGAAGAATAGGGTACTGTTATGAGCAAACACTAGATGTGTCCTGGAGCTGTTTTGGCGATCTTCAGGTCCTTCAGTTCCCCATGACTCGCTACTTTCTTTGAAATACCCAACAAACCATCTGCTAGTGATATATGATCTTCCTGTCAAAAGAAACACAAGATTTTCATTTGGCTTCTCTTGCTAGGAAGTTTTCATACCAGAGACATGCTGCACCACATGAGTTTCTTCATTGATGACTACTACTATGTTATGTGTGGAGAAGTTCGGATGGAGATCAGAGAGCACTTATTTTTCAGATGTCTTTTCGCTAGACCCTAGTCGCAATAGTTTTGTCTAAATTGGAGCTGCCAACATACTGACCGGCTGCATCAACTGCATTTCTTGCCTAACAACAGACATTTCCAAACCTTTCTATATGGAGATTAAGGGGCTTCTTAGCTCTCAGCTCCTTCTATTTTCCTGCTTGTAATATAAACAAGTACCCTTTGATTGCGGATAAGGTGAAAAAGGATGCCTGAGAATGACCCAAATGTAGGAAGGAGTGCAATTGCAATGTGCGCCGGTGAGCAATCTTAAGCTAATGCTTGACATAGGGGATTTCAGATTTTCGTTCTTGTAAATGGATCAAATTATCTGGTTTTATTTGGCAGAACTAGGAAAGGGGAAGCGCCAATGGGGCGAATGGTCCATGCCACCAAGAGATCGAAGGTTAACCTAGTGCGAACTGAGAACAATGATGCTCTCAAGGATGAAATAGTTGTACCAAGGGGTACTCTCGTGACTTGCCTTGCAAGGATAGAGCTGCAGTTTGAGATGTTGGTGCTCCTATTCAATTTCTGGAGTTTTGTCACTCATTTGGAAAGGTAATTATGGAAATCAAATAGTAGTATGTTTTACTTACCATTTCGTGTTGCGCTGGATAATTGACACATCTACTCCTCATTTCTAAATCTGGGTTGCTTTAGCTAGTTATGGTTAGTTAGGTTCTCTAAGAATGTTGTCGAGCTAAAAATTATGTTGTTTTCTTATTACTTCTGTCTTGTTAACACAAAATGGATCATCAACTTGAGGGGCATACTATTTATGATTTCTTAGTTTATAATCTAATGGAAGTTTATTTTATAATCTGGTACCAAACTTGGTATATGTTTCCATAAATGAAAAGGTTTAACTGTTCTTAGCTGCATGCTTGCTTTTAGAGACCTTTTCTTCTATATTATAAATAGAATAATGTAACAAATGATGTAAGTAGATTGGCAAAATAAGGAAGGGGCAACTAGAACAAACTCTCAAAGTCTTAACTCAACTTGAAGGGGTGTCTTCAGTTGTTGCTGACTTCACATAAAATTGTTGTCCGTCATAGAAAATTGCAAAGATATGTAAGTATACTCCAAACTGCTATTTCCTTGTTATTTTGCCCATGTAATCAATAACTGGGTAAAGGAGGTTATTTTTTCTTAGCCCTTTGAGTATCCAAGACATGGATATGAATGGATAAGAAAAGTCGGCAAGTACATCACTTTGATGTTACATATAGAAGATTTCATCCTTCCCTGCTTAAATCAGGGGGTATCAGGATATAAAAATTTGAACCCTTCTTGTAAGCTGGAGTTGCTGAATTGTGTGTCTCATGAGACATTATCTTCTGAGTAAGTATAGGGTATCATATTTGCTGGAGTAGTTCTCTTCACTACTGTCATATTAATTATCTTGTTACTTTGTTCGGAAAGTTGAGAATCTAGATTGACATTAAAGATAGAGAATGTGTGGTGAGAGAATAATCAAAGCTGCAACTAGAAAGGTATTTATCTTGGGAAGTTCCATTTTTGTGTTCAAGTCACTTGGTTGACATTAATGATCATAGGTTTGGTGTTGTGTCATAGGAAAAGGAGCTAAAAGGAAGATATAATGACATGGCTAAAACAATGGAAGGAGGAGAAACTGCTAGCAATGAGGAAGCTAATAACATCCTTTCTCAAATAAAGGAAGCAAAAGAAGTCAAGTATACAGAATGGTTTATGGCAGTATGGCTTGATATATCTTTATTTGTTGTGCTCAATTTTTTTAGCTTGGTTCATCTATTTGTTCTAAGTCTGTTTGATATCTTTCACTTTTGTTTATTGTATTATTTCATATCGTCTATAGTACACTGTTCAAAAGTGAAAGATATCAAACAGACTTAGAACTGAACAGATGAACCAAGAAAAACAAATTGAACGTAGGCAATGAAGATATATCAAGCCATACTGCACAGACCATTCTGTACTACCTGCTTGACTTCTTCTGCGCTTCCTTTATTTGAGAAAGGATATTATTAGCTTCTCATTGCTAGTAGCTTATCCTCCTTCCATTGTTTTAGCCATGTCATTATATCTTCCTTTTAGCTCCTTTTTCTAGGAAACAAGACAAAACCTATGATCATTAATGTCAACCAAGTGAATTGACCATAAAAAGGGAACATCCCAAGATAAATACTTTTCTGCTTGTAGCTTTGATTTTTTTTCTCTGGCCACACATACTCTATCATTAATGTCAATCCAGGTCCTCAACTTTCTAAACAAAGTAACAAGATAATTAATATGATAGTAGTGAAGTGAAATACACCAGCAAATATGATAGCATGTACTTACTTAGAAGATAATGCCTCATCACACAGAAAATACAGCACCTCGAGCTTACAAGAAGGGTTCAAATTTTTATATCCTGATACCCCCCGACTTAAGAAGGGAAAGGTGAAACCTTCTATATGTAATACCAAAGTGACGTACTTGCCAACTTTTCTTATCCATTCATCTCCATGTCTTGGATACATGAAAGGGCTAAGAAAAAAAATAACCTCATCTACTGAGTTATTGGCTGCATGGAAAAAACAACAAGGTAACAGTAGTTTGGAGTATACTTACATACCTTTGCCATTTTCTATGAAAGATAGCAACTTTATGTGAAGGTCAACAACAACTGAAGACACCTCTTCAAATAGAGCTAAGTCTTTGAGAGTTTCTTCTGGTTGCGCCTTCCTTATTTTGTAGATGCACTGACATCAATTGGTACATTATTCTATATATAATACAGAAGATAAGGTCTCTAAAAGCAAGCAGGCAGCTAAGAACAGTTAAAAATTTCATTTAGGGAAACATATACCAAGTTTGGTGCCAGATTATAAAATAAACTAAAAATAAACTTTCATTAGATTATAAATTGAGAAATCAAAAACAATATGCCCCTCAAGTCAATGATCTATTTTGTATAACAAGATAGAATCAATAAGAAAACAACATAATTATTTAGCTCGACAACATTCTCACACAACGTAACTAACCATAGCTAGCTAAAGCAAACCAGATTTAGAAATGGAGACTAGATGCATCAATGACCCAATGCAACACAAAATGGTACATAAAACATATTACTATTTGCTTTCCATAATTACCTCTCCAAATGAGTGTCAGATCTCTAGAAATTGAATAGGAGCACTGACATCTTCAAATTACAGCTCTATACCTGCAAGACAAGTGACGAGAATACCCTTGGGTACGACTATTTCACCCTTGAGAGCATCATTTCTCTTAGTTCACACCAGGTTGACCATCGGCCTTTTGGCACCACAGACCATTCTCCGGCACCTCCCCTTTCCCAGTTCTACCAAATAAAATCAGATGAAGAGATCCATCACAAGAACAAAAACCTGAAATCCCCCATGGAAAGCATCAGCTTCAGGTTGCTCACCGGCCCACACTACAGTTGCACTCCTTCCTACATTTGGGGTAGTTACAGGCATCCTTCTTCAACACCTCATCCACAATCAAATGGTACCAATTAAACAAATATAATATCAACAAACAATCCCAAACATGATTGCCTACCACAAGCTCTACGAAAAAGTAGAGAGGAGATTATGTTACCTGTTATGAATGCAATTCTTACAGTGTCTGAGAGGGCACTTGCCCCACTTATTGGACCCTTTGCAATCTTCCATGACCCCTATTTTTCTTCATCTGATTCCAGTCCAGACCAACATGTGTGCACCACATGTATTTCCTACCATGTCACAAAACTGAAATTATGTAAGGGCATATTTTGTCAGAATCATATGTTATCTACACAACAGTTAGATGATTTCCAACTAGATTTAACATAAATATGGCATGCTGTCATCATGCTAATGATACAGAAAATTAATAGCAGGAGTTTAACTATGGTCTTGTGTAGCCAGTTTGCACAGAATAATATAGAAATGCACGACGGGATAGAAGCCATATGCTTTTTTCATACTCACAAAATCTCTCAAGGCATGGAGACACACTCAAATATAGCTCACAATTTACCCAAGTTAACATGCTCAACTAAATATTAAATCCAAGCATTGCCATAATCTTATTTGTCCACAACTGCCCATCATTTCAAGCCACAAATTGTGTCTTCTAGATGCCCTAAATTACCATAGGAAAGACATAAAGCCCTAAACCGGTAGAACTGGCAGTTGCGGCAAGAAGAATAGGTCAATGAATAACTCGTGGGGAATCCCTTGTAAAGCAACCCATCTAGGGCCGAGCTTGTAGTTACTATCCACATGGTTCTTGGGGACAACCATCTTGCCAACCCAGATCACCTGCAACTTGCTCTAGTCCACTTTCTCCAGGTATGGCGGCTACCCCGGCTTCCTATGAGACCGAAACAAAATAAAAAATCCTAACATGATCTAAGATCTCCCGAGCAGACAGATAACACGCTATATCTAGGAAGGGCAGGTTGGAAGAACCTGTGGGCCTGGATGAAGGATCCATCGGAGAGGAAGATGGTGAAGGCGCCCCTCTTTGACGCGGTGACGAGGCGGCGCTGTTGGTGTCCATCATGGCAGAGGCAGGGAGGATGATGTATGTCGTGCGTGCTAAGGGGATAGGAAAGGGGATTCCTGACCATGAAGCAGACCATGAGTAGCGATAGGCAAGGAGATCGGGATCTGATGCCATAGCCTCCTGCATAGAACAGGACCAGCGAGCGCAGAGAGGTTGCCATATCCACCAGCGCCGCGGATGTACGTGCCGACATCAGGAGCATCCGAGTCGAACAGAAGCACAGGGGGTGTGCACAAGGCACGGTGGCCAGCGAGAGGGAATGCGGAGGGCGTTGATCTGGTAGGTGGTGAAGGGATAGGTGGAAGCTGGCGGCGGGGAAAAAATAGGGCGGCGGTGAGGAGCGGACAGGGCTCGGAAATAGGGTTAGGTTTGTCTAAGGGAGGGATTTTATAGTTGTTGGCCTTACTGGGCTGCTGAAGTACGGCTAGATCTTGGGCTTAGAAAAAATTGGGCCCATAAGGTTCTGTGCAGTTGTATACATATTTTTATTTCACTTTGATATAGTGTTGTTGTTGGAAACACTTTATTTAATTACGAGTTGGCATTGTTAGAAAAGTCAGCAACATTAAAAAATCAATCACGTCAAGTGGAATATGGTAGATTAATGTATCAAGTCAATTCGAGATAATACGCAAAACCAACATAAAAGTGTCATCATAGGTGGCGGTGTGGCTGAACTGGAAAAGGTTTCTACATGCAACACAATACATTATAATGTTCATGTCAAAATTAGGTATTTTTGCATTGTCATATGTTATTATTGAAGTGAAATGATCCCTTTTTTCCCGTGTCTTCGACTATTATACCCAAATTTGCTTTCAGGTGTTAGATGAAGTTTATCTATTTATTGGATGTAGTTCAAATGTGAACTACATGTATCTCAAATAAAGTCTCTAAAAATAAAGTTCATTTTAAGAAACTGTGTAAAAGATCTCGTATCCATAAATATAAAATAATTCAAAACATTTGTTGGGACATTCAAACATCTACCTACATCTTGACTGGGTTTTTTTCTAATACAAAATCTAAATAAGGTCTATAAATTATGAAATTAGCATGGGCACATGTATTTTTATTTTGGCACCTTTATTATATTTTACAGAAATTTATGACGGGAAATTGGTTATCTTTAAAAAAATAGAATTCGTTCAGTATTTATCTAATACTTTTGCATCTATAGATGTAAGACAATATGCTCTCTAGCGCTTATTGATGAAAATATAATATATTGGCACCCACATGTTACAATGGGTTCTACATGTGGGTCTAGCATGTTCGCATGCACATGGCAATGGGTCCCCTGATCACTAGGCATACTAGGTCCATATGACACATCGGTCCATTGGTCAACTAAAAAAGTGTGTTTGGATGATACATGGGTCCCACCTATAAGTATGGTTGACACATGGGTGAAATTGACACGTAGACGCGACACATGGGCAAAATTGTTGAGGTGTCATCTAGTCATCTCCACCCTATGATTATGACCTAATAGTTTGGTCGTGAATGCCTAGGGTAATATCATAAACACTGATACATAGCCTAATGACCTATTTGTGCAATAGAATGATGACCTTATGGGAACAAATGGTCATAATGTTATAGGATTTGCACCCTCCTACAGTCTCCATGACAAATTTCTGAATTTTGATCATGGATCTATGACCAATCGAACCGACATCACTATTTTTTGTCATAAACGAGCATTTTTCTTGTAGTGTCCCCCTCTTGACCATCCCGCACAGAGTGTAAGTGGTCAAGCTCTACAAACAATAGACTCATGTCTTTCTACCACTCCATTTATCCTGCCAGCACAGTATTGTGCCCCCTTGTCCTATAGAACATGAGGCAAAATCTTTAAAAAAGGGAAGGGTCTTCAGATACATGTGGACATAACCATCCAAGAGAAGATAACCTCTTTTTTCCAGTGAATAGGTGCTAATTCTTTTCAGCCTTAGCCTTATATTATATGTCACATAACTAACCCTGTAGTTAAGATTTAATATTTAACCTTTATCTTGGATTAGCGTACAAACACAATTGGATATACTAATTAAGTAATTAGTATATGTAAGGCTTCAGATATTCTAGTTTATTTTCCACTAATTAATACAAGTCAAATCAATTTATGGGGGGAACTGATACATGTATGGATATGGATAGTATAGGTTACCACAAAAGAAAACATATGGTAATATGTCAATACCTTAATTTATGCATATGTGCTACATGATGTTGTAACAATGTGATGTAACTTTCCCTTAATTTATGCATATGTGCTACATGATGTTGTAACAATGTGATGTAACTTTCCTTTAAATTCATGAGAAAATTATACTAGTTTGTGTTCCTATTTTCTGGCACATATTTTTAGAACAAAAGGCTCTAGATGAGCTTAGCTTTGATTTAACAGAGCCATCAAACCAGCTAGGAAATACAACACACCATAGAAACACAATGGCTAAGTCGATACAATGGTGTTTAATGCAGAGCAAACACAACTACAACCATTACAAGCACCTATGAAAAGGAAAAACAGAGAACACAACTTGCAAAAGACTAAGCACTCTATGCTTGGCACTGAAGAAATCATGGCCTGAGTAGCTAAGCAAGACATAGCTGACCATCATAGGGGAATTATGCTGCATGTAGCACCTTGGGAATGGAGGAAGTAAAACACCTTAGATTTCTATCACTGAAGGGGGACCCTACTTCCTCGCCTTAGAACAGTAGGCGCTGCTCTGTCGGGATTCAATGCTGCTTTCCAAGAGCTAGAAGGATGATAGCCTCACAGAGTGAAGTAGCCCTAGAGCTACCACATAGATTCAGAATATACCTTGTCAGCAACCCATCACTATCCACGCACAACCAAAAGGAGCTGGAAAACTACTAGGGACAGTCGCCTGCTACTTGTGAGCTGTGTCGGGATTTCCTCGAAGAGGAGAGGATGATGCAATATAGTAAAGATAAGTATGTCCTCAATTAAAAACCAAGGTTATCAATCTAGTAGGAGAACCATGCAACACCGCGTGAACAACACCTACACACAAAATAACAAATACTTTCACCCAACAAAAACAAGGGTTGTCAATCCCTTGGTGGTTAATTGCAAGGATCAAATCTCATAGCGATTGATAGATAAACAAAAACATAAAATAAAACAATGTGCAGCAAAGTATTTTTGGATTTCAATATATATGATAAAAATATACCTAGGGGCCATAGTTTTCACTAAAGGCTTGTTTCTTAAACATAGCATACGGTGGGTAAACAAATCACTGTTGGGCAATTGATAGAAAAGTGCATAGTTATGACGATATCCAAGGCAATGATCATGTATATAGGCATCACGTCCGAGACAAGTAGACAAACTCCTGCCTACATCAACTACTATTGCTCCACTCGGTGACCGCTACCGAGCATGCATCTAGTGAATTAAGTTCACAAAGAACGAAGTAACGCCTTAAGCAATATGACATGATGTAGACAAAGTAAACCCAATTAATATGAATAAACGACGTCTTTTTATCCTTGATGGAAACGATACAAGTACGTGTCATGTCCCTTTCTGTCACTGAGATTGAGCAGCACAAGATCAGACCCATCACGAAGCACCTCTCCCTTGCAAGATAAATCAATGTAGTTGGCCAAACCAAACCGATAGATCAAAGAGAAATAAAAGCTATAACAATCATGCATAAAAGAGTTCAGAGAAGACTCAAATAATATTCATGGATAATCTGATCATAAACCCACAATTTATCGGATCCCAACAAACACACCGCAAAAAAAATTACATCGAATAGATCTCTAAGAACATTGTATTAAAGATCAAAGAGAGAGAAGAAGCTATCTAGCTACTAGCTATGGACCCGTAGGTCTGTAGTAAAGTACTCACACATCATCCGAAGGGCAGCAAGATTGATGTAGAGGCCCTCCGTGATTGATTCCCCCTCCGACAGAGTACCGGAAAAGGTCTCTAGATGGGACCTCCGAAGAACAGAAACTTGCGGCAACGGAAAAAGTATTTGGGGTGGCTCTGTGATGTATTGGGAATATTTGGGAATTTATAGAGCTGGAATTAGGTCAGGAGGTGCCACGAGGAGCCCACAAGCCTAGGGGGCCCCCTTGGGCACGCCTAGTAGGCTTGTCACTGCCTCGTGGCACTTTAGGTCTTCTCCTGAAGCTTCTAGGGTCCCTTCTGGTCCAGAAAAAATTGTCAAAAAATTTCGTAGCGTTTGGACTCCATTTGGTACTGATTTTATGAAAAGCCAGAAACAAACAAAAAATAGCAACTAGCACTAAGCACTAGGTTAATAGGTTAGTCCTAAAAATTATATATAATTGCATAATAAAAATCCAAGATTGATACTATAATAGCGCGGAACAATCAAAAATTATAGATATGTTGGAGACATATCAACACTGAAGAAGGAGGCGGTAGAGCACCTAGATGACACGTAGAGTAGCAAGGGAGCAAATCAACTGACTGCAACGAAATTCCCGGGAGTCCCCCGGCTTCTGCTGTGCAAAGAAGGGGAATCCTATCCCCTTCTGCTAGGATCAAAGATGTTACACAACTGCAACCGAGTAACACAACCCATCTTTGGAGAGCGCCAACTTGAAGGACATTTTTGGCACATCTCTCTCTCTCTCTCTCTCTCTCTCTCTCTCCACCTCCCTCCCTCCTCCTCCACTTTGTTGTGAATATCTTCATCATTGCAACTGATTGTAAAGTTCTACTCCCCTTTACTCAAAATACTTGCATTCCTTGTGGGGTGGGTGTAGCAGGTTCATTAAAGCCACTGGCTATGACTTTAAGGTATGTACTTGCATGGTCATTTATCAACAAATTAAAAGTCAATATAAGCTAGTTATCAAAACTGAGGGGCGGGCTAAGAAGGTTTTTGAGATGCAACAAGAACCTGGAATTGTCCTTGCGGCGATAAGAAAACGTTAGAAACCTTACGGCCCATTGTTTTTTATCCTACCAAAATGCAAGCAATTGTGACAAGGATGGGTAAACTGACGATAACAGAAATATGGATGTTGCATAGTGTTCTACATTAGTCCCCAACCAACAAATGTTGTTGTCTAAAGCCTTGCTCTTTTCACCATTGGGCATCTTCCAGTTTTGGCCTACCACCACTAGAAAACTTAGATCACCATTTGGTGAATGCACCAAGCCAAAGAAGGTACATTTCAGAGTCATGGTGATCGTACAATACCCACACAGGCAAGATTAGATGGACATACACATGATTTATGTTATCCACATGGTAGTGAATTCAATATTCTTCACATGGCGAAAAAATTAGGATATATAGTAAGTACACAATGGCAATACAAATTAACCCAAGAAGGTCAAAGGGGAGAGGTGGAGAGGGGAAGTAGTAGAGGATGGAGAAGGAAAGGCAAAAAGGTACTATCGAGGCAGAGACGCGGAGATAATGGTGAAGAATTATTGTTGAAGAATACCAGAGAGTCTGAGAAGAGTTGAGAGAAGAAGAAAGGTCAGGCCTCGAAGAAGAAGCATACTAGGATGACTTGAAGTGACATGACTCACTTCTTCCTATGGTGGTGGCATTAAAGATATCTGTCGGTGTCAAAACCGGCGGATCTCGGGTAGGGGGTCCCGAACTGTGCGTCTAGGCGGATGGTAACAAGAGACGAGGGACACAATGTTTTTACCCAGGTTCGGGCCCTCTCGATGGAGGTAAAACCCTACGTCCTGCTTGATTAATATTGATGATATGGGTAGTACAAGAGTAGATCTACCACGAGATCAAGGAGGCTAAACCCTAGAAGCTAGCCTATGGTATGATTGTTGAGATGTATGTTGTCCTATGGACTAAAGCCCTCCGGTTTATATAGACACCGGAGAGGGCTAGGGTTACACAGAGTCGGGTACAATGGTAGGAGATCTACATATCCGTATTGCCAAGCTTGCCTTCCACGCCAAGGAATAGTACCATCCGGACACGAGCCGGAGTCTTCAATCTTGTATCTTCGTAGTCTTGGAGTCCGGCGGATATTGATAGTTCGGTTGTCCGGACACCCCCTAGTCCAGGACTCCCTCAGTAGCCCCTGAACCAGTCTTCAATGACGATAAGTCCGGCGTGCATAATGTTCGGCATTGCAAGGCGGGTTCCTCCCTCGAATAATCCGGAGAAGATAATGAACACCAGGATAGTGTCCGGCTCTGCAAAAATAATTTCCACATTCCATCGTAGAGAGCATAAAGTATACACTTAGCTCAATCTGCTGACGTATTATGCGATGTGTCAACACACCGCAACCAAGCCTTTGTTTGAATTACTATACCACCTCAGCACGTTTAGCGAAGCGGTTTCCTTGGCACGTCCTGTCGAAGCAGAGATCGTGTTCCCCTTATTCCGGGATTCTCATCAATACGTGTGTGGGTAACCCAACGCGCCATTGATGGTGGCGCTTGGGAGATAGCGAGTTTTACCGGGCGATGGGGGCGCATAGTTTAGTCCGCCTATATATAAGGGATAAGGATTCACCTTCTCACCTACGCCTTCTTCCTCCTTTGCTTATCCATCCCTGCAAACTCAAGCTCCAACGCCTAAGCTCGCGCATCTCGCCTCGACCTTCTCCGAATATGTCCGGAGCGGGAGGTAAATGGTTAGCCTCCACCGCCAAGGAGGAGGACATCTCCAAGCTGCGCGACGCCGGATATCTTTCCAGCGATATTGCACATCGGCTGCCCGACGAGGGGCAGCTCATCCCTACCCCAGGGCCTCATGAGAGGGTCGTCTTCCTTCCCCACTTCCTCCGCGGACTGGGCTTTCCGCTCCATCCATTTGTCCGGGGGCTCATGTTTTACTATGGCCTGGATTTCCACGATCTGGCGCGAACCGTCCTCAACATCTCGGCGTTTATCGTGCGTGTGCGAGGCCTTCCTCGCATCCAGCCCCACTTCGCTGTGCCTCAAGACCTTCAACGTCAAGCGAAGGTTGTGAAGGGCGCATAAGCGGAATCTTGAGGCGCCATGTTGGGCAAATTGCCCAACGTCCCTTGGCTAGAAGGGACCTTCGTGGACTCCGTCAAGGGGTGGCAATCGGGGTGGTTCTACATCACCGAGCAGCGCAAGCCCACATGGGCGGCGGCCCCCGAGTTTAGATCTGGAGTCCCCACGCAGCTCACCTCCTGGAAAGAGAAGGGCTTGTAGTGGGGCAGTCCGGTGGAGGTGACGGGACTCCGAGCCTGCATCAAGAAGATGGTGATCAATAGGCTCCGGCTAGTCGACGTGGTCCAAGTCATGCTCCTCCGGCGGATTCTCCCATGCCAGGAACGGGCATTCAATTTGTGGGAGTTCAATCCGGAACAGCAGCAGACACTAAGCGGGCTCTTCGATACAACACACGAAGGTGCCTAGAGGGTGCTGTTCAAGGGCGCCGAAGCCCCCGCATCCGTGACCGAAGACCGCGGATTCAGCTCGCAGTCTCTGACTGACGAGGTAAGTGATTCAACCCCATTACGGGACACTTGTGGTAATTAGATTGACTCTAGTGAGGTTTTAATCTGCCTCTTCCTTTGACAGGAATGGATGGAGAAGGCCAAGCTGCTCATCAGCCCGGCTCCCATGCCGAAGACCAGTGGGCGCCCGCTTAGCGGGTTGCTGGTTCGGCACCGCACGTGGTGCCGGAGAAGAAGGCCAAGAAGGTGGCCGCGGGGACTCGAAAGAGTTCCCGTAATCAGGCGTCTGACGACGACGAGGACTCCTCCCCTGAAGACGAGGAGGAGGAGTACTCTCTCTCGGAGGAGGGAGAGAAGAAGAGAAGGCCTCCCCAATCGGGCGGCGAAGGGTCAAGAGGGGAGAACTATCCCCGGACAGTTCGCCAACATCGGCGTTGGCGAGGATGAGTGGCCTCAAGGGCGGCGTCGGCGGATCATAAGTATTCGGATCATTTATATGCCGTACCTTTCAAGTCATGTAGTATCCTTCTAACGCCGCATTCTGTCCGTAGTCCGGCCAAGGATGATCTCCCCGACTTCGATGGCGGGTCGTTAGCCTCGTCGGAGTAAATTCCGTCCCGACCGCCTCTACCCCACGCCACGACGAGGGCGCCGAGGTGGGATCCCAAGAGGACCCATCGGAGGAGGCTCGAGGCGCCGTCGAGCGACCTCCGGACTTTGTGCGGACTCTACATCGGAACCCGCGGTGGTTCCAGAGTCCGCAAGCGGCCCTTCGAAGAAGGGCAGGACCGTGGACGCCGCGGCCTCCGTCCAACCAGAGCGCCAGATAACCTATTGGAGGTCCTTAAAGGCGCTTCCATCGAGGAAGAGCACCGCACTATTATGAGTGCGGTGATTGAGAAGGTTCACTTCATGAAGAGCCGGTGACCGAAGCTCGCAGCAGCCTTCTAACGAGCTTTGAGGTAAGAAGTTAAAATTATGTAATGTAATACCGCATAGACAGTAGCCTCGATGCTTAGTTCGGTGTTGAAAAGAAAAGCGGATGAGGATCTAACAAGATATCTGTGAGGTTGCCTAAAATATGTCAATATGGGTTTGCAGGCTGCGCTGCTGACCTCTGCCGCATTAACGGCGGAGGTCGAGGCGCTGAAGAAGAATCTCGAGCGGTCCGAGCAAGAGCTCGGCCATGCCAAGAGGCAGCTCGAGGAAAAAGAAGGTGAATAACACCACTTAAATAAGTACCTTACAGAAAAGGATTTCGGTTGCAAGTAAAATTAACAATGATAATATGTGTATTGCAGGGGCCACTAACGAGGTGGCAGCCCTGAAGGATGCCGTGTCCGTGGCCGAACGCAATGTGTCCACGGAGCGGGCTGAGCGAGAAAAGCAAGAGGCACTGGTGGCGGAAGTTCGGCAAGAGCTCCAGGCTCTCATGGACATGAGAGTTTGGAGCGTGACTCCAAGACTCGAGAGTCCGAGCTTGCCTCGGGTCTCGAAAGTGCCAAGTCCGCCAAGGCCGAGGCCCGTAGGGCCCTTCAGGAAGTTGAGGACATAAAGAAAATAGCGGCGGGTAAGGCATTTTTCCTGCAAAGCAGGCATGTTAGTGTGAACTACGACACTTACCCGTCGGAGCTCTCGAGGCGTTTGCGGATCTGCCGCGTGGTCGTCGATGCCGCCGCATTCTATCGTGGCGAGGAGGGAGCTCGGCGGAGAAGGTCTTCGGTCTCGATACTCGAGGTCGGCCATCCGGTGCCCCCAAGCGACCAGCTGAAGCAGCTGGTCGAACTCCACAAGGTAGCTGAGGAGGCCATGAAGGGCCTCATAGTCTGGCTAAAGCCTAGACAGGCCATGCCTGGGAGCTACTTTGGCCTCGTGCGGCGGCTGGTGGATGCATGCCCAAGGCTGGATGTAGTCAAGCGCTCCGCCTGTATTGAAGGTGCTCGTCGGGCCCTTGCCCGCATAAAGGTGCAATGGGGCAAACTGGATGCGGAGAAGCTTCTCACGGATCCACCGCCACCGGGCAAGGAGCATCGCCGCGCGAGCGGTATTATAAAGTTGTCTGAAGGGAGCTGCGATATTGCGATGAGTGCTCCGGAATGTAATTTTGAGTGAACTTCGCTGTATATATCTTGTGCGCTGAAAACTTCGTTCATATGCGCCATGAGCAACGCTTGTTTAATTTAAAATATTACCTTCATGCGGCCGTTTGTGAAATCTGAGAGATGGCAAGTCGTTGGCTTCAGCCCCCAAGCCGCAAGTCTTTGGGGTGTTGATGATAAACTTGAGCACTCTTGTTCCCATTTTTGGGTCCATCTAGGGAGGCGGTCAACACGATGAACAAGGCAACCGGACTTATAATGCTTGAACACTCTCACTTAGCCATAGAATTCTATAATTTTAAATTTCGGCGAAGCCCCTGGTATTCGGAAGACCGAATCCGAGGCGCTATCCATGCCTTCTTCGGACATTATCCGGAACTTCGCTCGAAGCGGCGTGAGTCTTTAAGGACCCGAAATAACCTCTCGAACAGCAACCAGTCTCTCGCCTTATCATGCCGTCGGTTTAGCTTTCTCCATCGAGGCGTTAACCCGGCTCAACCGGGCGCAATCGCGATGGTTCTCCAGTGCTACCTTAGCCGACGAGCGGGCGTAAGGCACCAAAACATGGGAGCCGGGCAAACCCAACTATTGACCCAAGACATGATTCGGAGCCGATTCATATAATGCTATAAGTTCGGGGTGCCGCACTTGTGAAAGTGTTCGGACTTAATCACACCATAATGTGGGGAACAGAAGCCCCTGGCGTATTCGGCCGTACCAAAATATACGGGTGCAAGATGTCATATAATGAACATATATATAAAAGATAATGCATTTGCAAAAAAGAGGTGTTGCATTATTTATGAAAGAAAGTCTGCTAGTAGAGCGGACTGATACAAATAGTGCGGTAAGCAAGGGATTTGGACTAAATAAACATGTCCCCTCGAGGATGAGCTGCGATGGGTGTATATAATCGAATTTAGTGCTCGTAATTGAGACCACCTGAATGTTCGTCGCGGCCTTCTTTAGTCCCTGACTGTTGCATCATGAGTTCGGCAGGTTCGCCGCCGGACAGGGCTTCTGGTTAACAAAGTCCTGCGTTCATAAAAGAAGAAAATATAAAAAAATAAAAAGAAGGGGGGCACTCGTGTGAGCCCCTGGTGTGGTCGAGCCGCACTCTAGGTCCATTGTGATTGTGCCCCCTTTCCCTGCGCCCATGGTATCTAAAAAGCGTAATGATGTATGCGGAGTGTTATTCTTGCGATCATGCGCGGGCGAGGGCTGGGGCCGCATTGCTACGCGTGCTCCGATGGCGCCAGGTGGTCTTGGTTGGCATTGCTCCGGGCGCGCTTTGCTGCATCCGGCTTTCTAACTGCCGGACTTGAGAATTGCGTGAGAAGGCTACTCTGTACTTCTACCGCGAGAGCCGCTGTATGTTCCTCCGTACGGAGGGAGCGTTCCGTATTTCCATTGACCGTGATGACTCCACGAGGGCCTGGCATCTTGAGCTTTAGGTATGCATAATGCGGCACCGCGTTGAATTTTGCAAACGCGGTTCGTCCCAGCAGAGCATGATAGCCGCTACGGAACGGGACTATATCGAAGATTAACTCTTCGCTTCGGAAATTATCCGGGGATCCAAGAACACTTCTAGTGTGACCGAGCTGTCTGATTGGCCTCCACTCGGAATGACACCTTTAAAGGTTGTCTTTGTAGGTTTAATCCTTGATGGGTCTATGCCCATTTTGCGCACTGTATCCTGATAAAGCAGGTTCAGGCTGCTACCGCCGTCCATCAGGACTCTTGTGAGGTGAAATCCATCGATGATTGGGTCTAAAACCAATGCGGCGAATCCGCCATGGTGTATGCTGGTCGGATGGTCTCTTCGATCGAAAGTGATCGGACAAGAGGACCATGGATTGAACTTTGGGGCGACTGGCTCCATCGCATAGACGTCCCGTAGTGCGCGCTTCCTCTCCCTCTTGGGTATATGGGTCGCGTATATCATATTCACGGTCTGCACTTGTGGGGGAAAACCCTTCTGTCCTCTATTGTTCGGCGGCCCGGTCTCCTCCTCGTCGTCGTTGTTTAGCCCCTTGTCATTGTTTTCGGCAATTAACTTGCCGGCCTGCTTGAACACCCAGCAATCTCTATTGGTGTGGTTAGCTGGCTTTTCAGAGGTGCCATGTATCTGGCATGAGCGGTCGAGTATTCGGTCCAAATTGGACGGACCCGGAGTGGTTCTTTTGAATGGCTTCTTCTGCTGACCGGGTTTAGAGCCTCGGAATCCGGTGTTGACTGTCGTATCCTCCTTATCGTCGCTGTTAATGCGGCGCTTGTTTTTGATTCGACGTGACATGTCGTTGTTGTCCTTAGTATCCGGACTGCCAGAATTTTTACGGAGATTGTTGCTTCGGGCTAGCCAGCTGTCCTCTCCCGCACAAAAGCGGGTCATTAACGATGTGAGGGCGGCCATGGATTTCGGCTTTTCCTGCCCCAGGTGCCGGGCTAGCCATTCGTCCCGGATGTTATGCTTGAAGGCTGCGAGGGCCTCTGCATCCGGACAGTCGACGATTCGATTTTTCTTCTTCAAGAACCGAGTCCAGAATTGTCTGGCCGATTCGTCTGGCTGTTGAATGATGTGGCTTAGGTCATCGGTGTCTGGTGGTCGCACATATGTGCCTTGGAAGTTATCAAGGAATGCGGCCTCCAGGTCTTCCCAACACCCAATTGACTCTGCGGGCAGGCTGTTAAGCCAATGCCGAGCTGGTCCTTTAAGCTTGAGTGGGAGGTACTTGATGGCGTGGAGATCGTCGCCGCAGGCCATATGGATGTGGAGAAGATAGTCTTCGATCCACACCGCGGGGTCTGTTGTGCCATCGTAAGATTCGATGTTTACGGGTTTAAACCCTTTGGGGATCTGATGATCCATTACTTCGTTAGTGAAGCATAACGGGTGTGCGGCGCCCCTGTATTGAGCGATATCGCGACGCAGCTCGAGAGAGCGCTGTCTGCTGTGTTCGGCCCGGCCGGGGTTATTGTGTCCGGCACGACGGTATTCGTCGTGGGTCGTAGGGCGCCCACGTGATCCATAGATGGATCTGGATTGCCTTGCTTTGTCCTCCAATATGTCTCGCAAGTCCGGCGTTCCCTCCGGCCGTACTTTTGGAGCGATGCGGGAACGTTCTTGGTGGGGCCTAGATGCCTCTGTCACGACCACGGGGTGGTCGGTCGACCATATCGTCGCTGGTGAAGAAGGTATGTATGCTTCCTCCTCTAATCGGGGAGCAGCTTGCGTCTCGGGTAACTTTTGGAGGGGCGTTCGAGTTTATACTCTTGCCGTGAGGACCTCGGTCCATCGATCGGCCAGCGTCCCTGATCAGCTTGAAGCTGCTGCTGCTTTTTCTTTAGGCTGTTTGTTTGTGGCGATAAGCCTGCGCTTGAAGCGCTCTTGTTCGACGGGATCCTCGGTATGACGAATTCATCATCGTTGAGGCTTGCCGTCTTGGAGGGAGGCATATAGTTATCATCCTCAACCCCTTAAATGCGCCGCCCTCCGTGGGGGCTTGCTTCGCATCCTCCTCGCTGAGTCTTGCTAGAGGATTGTCTTGACACTCTCTGGAGTGTTATTGTCTCTGTGTCGGAATCTCCATTCTTCTTTGTGGCGGGATTTAAGCGGCGCCACGACGCCGGCGTTTGGGCTGCTTCTTTAAAGAGTCGCGCCGCTGCTTCTTCGCCATCCCTTCTTTTGGGGTATCCACCATGTATCGTCATATGACGAGGTGGCCTTCCAGCGCCTGTGGCGCTGGTTCTGATAAATCTCGCACGTCGTCCATAGCGTCGATGTCTTCGGAGTCGTAATCTAGCATGTCGGTTAAATCCTCGACAGTGGCTACAAAGTGGGTGGTGGGTGGGTTCTGAATTTCTTCGTCGTCCGTACCCCAACCATCCTGGCCATAGTCCGGCCAGGACTCTCCTGATAGCGAGAGATGCTTTAGTGAATTCAGGATATCGCCAAAAGGCGAGTGTTGGAAGATGTCCGCGGCGGTGAATTCCATAACCGGCGCCCAATCCGGATCGATTGGTAGGGGCGTGGGAGGTTCAGAGTCCGGCGAGGAGTCCGGTGCCTCGGAATCACGAGTTTCGCGAGGGACAAGATTGGTGTTCGGCTCCATCGCCGTAGATGTTGAAGCCCCCAGGGCGGCGTCTATCCGGCGATCCTTGATCTGGGCGATAGGCTCCGGGCTAATGGCCGAAGCGGATCCGAGTGCGGCCACCAAGGCACTGTTCGGCGGCAGAGCTAGATCATGCCCATCGTCACAGCCGCGGCCTTCGGTTATGGCTCGAGTCCGTCGAAGATCAAGTCTCCGCGACATCGGCCGTGAAGTTTAAGCTTCCAAATCGACTGACGACCAGGGCGTAGCTTCGATCTGCTCGGATGGCCAAGTGAATTGGCCCGCAGGCGAAGCCGCCAAATCTGAAGATCTGTCCGGGAGAAAAGTCTCACCACGACAGCGTTGCTGGTTGGAGATGCCATCAAGCCTATCGGTGACGACACAGAGGAACTCTCAATGAAAGCACCAATGTCGGTGTCAAAACCGGCGGATCTCGGGTAGGGGGTCCCGAACTGTGCGTCTAGGCGGATGGTAACAAGAGACGAGGGACACAATGTTTTTACCCAGGTTCGGGCCCTCTCGATGGAGGTAAAACCCTACGTCCTGCTTGATTAATATTGATGATATGGGTAGTACAAGAGTAGATCTACCACGAGATCAAGGAGGCTAAACCCTAGAAGCTAGCCTATGGTATGATTGTTGAGATGTATGTTGTCCTACGGACTAAAGCCCTCCGGTTTATATAGACACCGAAGAGGGCTAGAGTTACACAGAGTCGGTTACAATGGTAGGAGATCTACATATCCGTATTGCCAAGCTTGCCTTCCACGCCAAGGAATAGTACCATCCGGACACGAGCCGGAGTCTTCAATCTTGTATCTTCGTAGTCTTGGAGTCCGGCGGATATTGATAGTCCGGCTGTCCGGACACCCCCTAGTCCAGGACTCCCTCAATATCCAACTATGGCTACTTCTTCATGGTATCTCCCACCCTCCAGGGTCCATTTTCCCTTTGATACATTAGGTGTGGTACCCTTATCTTAGAAGGCTCTTTGCCTTAAGTAATGTTCTTATTACTCTGGATGAAATCTATATTTTGTTTGTGTCATCCAAACCATCTAGGCACTCGCCTAGAAAAATTTACTACGATGATGACCCTCTTGTTTGCTTTGAATCCAATGGATGCTATGTTAATGCCAAGATGATGACATGGTATCCCCGCCCTAGAGTGTGCTACCTTGTTGCGACCAGTTATTGCAATATAGTCCAACAATGGAGGAATAGAAGATTAGGCGAGCCTCATAAACGCAAGACTTGATGCCAACAATGGCATAAGGACATGTTGTCATGGTCTCGCTTTTGCCAATCCTAAACGACATGCTAGGTCAGCTAATAAGTTTGCTCTATATTACAAATAAGAATTAATTTTAGGAGTATTATTCCATCGCTTCTTCTGCCATTTACAATAAGTGCATCGCTTGGTTATCAGACTAGCTTATCATATTGGCATGGATGCGGATTTTAAAATCTAATGAACTTACAAGTGATATGAGATTCTGTAGTTTGGTGAGATATCAGTGTTTTTGAAGGATATTCATTTGATTTGTTGAAGTGTATATGTGGATTACCCAACCCTTTCCATCAGTTCAGACTTTTGGTTGCGTTGGCAAGTGCATGAAGCCTAACATGGTGTAAATGTTGATTGCCTAGCTAGCCCTTTCCATAAGTTTGGACTTTTGGTTGCATTGGCTAGTACATGAAGCTTAATATGGTATCAGAGCCTAAGGTCTCGCTTTCAAGTCCAGGCTTTTGCTATTTATCAAAAAATTGCTCCTGCCCCCTTTGTGTCCACGTATAGGCCTCTTAAGCGGTACCTTTGAGTCTATTCATGTGTTGACATCCAGCATCACATGTGATAGGGGGTGTTGAAGTGTATATGTGGATCGCCTATCCTTTTCATTAGTTCAGACTTTTGGTTGTGTTGGCTAGTGCATGAAGCTTAACACAATTCACCAAGGCATATTAAATGAGATGATGTATCACGGGCAAATGTCTCATACTTCATACGGGAAAACATATACCTTTCCATTGAAATCATTTGTAAGCATATGTGCTTGTTTGGATAAACCCAACAATGGAGACAATCAATAATAGCTTTCCTAAACTACAATGTGAGACGTCTCCAATGTATCTATAATTTTTTATTGTTCCATGCTATTATATTACCCTTTTTGGATGTTTATGGGCTTTATTTTACACATTTATATCATTTTTGGGACTAACCTACTAACCAGAGGCCTAGCCTGTATTGCTGTTTTTTTGCCTATTTCAGTATTTCGAAGAAAAGGAATATCAAACGGAGTCCAAACGGAATGAAACCTCCGGGAGCGTGATTTTTGGAACGGACATGATCCAGAGGACTTGGAGTGCAAGTCAAGAAGCAGCCAAGGCGGTCACAAGAGGGTAGGGCGCGCCCCCTGTCTCGTGGGCCCCTCGGGCGGCCACCGACGTACTTCTTCCTCCTATATAAGCCTACGTACCCCGAAAACATCCAGGGAGCCAACGAAACACAATTTCCACCGTCGTAACCTTCTGTATCCACGAGATCCCATCTTGGAGCCTTCGCCGGTGCTCCGCCGGAGGGGGAATCGACCATGGAGGGCTTGTACATCAACATCCTTGCCCATCCGATGAGTTGTGAGTAGTTTACCACAGACCTACGGGTCCATAGTTATTAGCTAGATGGCTTCTTCTCTCTTTTTGGATATCAATACAATGTTCTCCCCCTCTATTGTGGAGATCTATTCGATGTAAACTCTTTTTGCGGTGTGTTTGTCGAGATCCAATGAACTGTGGGTTTATGATCAAGTTTATCTATGAGAAATATTTGAATCTCCTCTGAATTCTTTTATGTATGATTGAGTTATCTTTGCAAGTCTCTTCGAATTATCAGTTTGGTTTGGCCTACTAGATTGATCTTTCTTGCCATGGGAGAAGTGCTTAGCTTTGGGTTCAATCTTGCGGTGTCCTTACCCAGGGACAGAAAGGGTTAAAAGGCACGTATTGTATTGTTGCCATCGAGGATAAAAAGATGGGGTTTATATCATATTGCATGAGTTTATCCCTCTACATCATGTCATCTTGCTTAAGGCGTTACTCTATTCTTATGAACTTAATACTCTAGATGCAGGCAGCAGTCGGTCGATGTGTGGAGTAATAGTAGTACATGCAGGCAGGAGTCGGTCTACTTGTTGCGGACATGATGCCTATATACATGATCATGCCTAGATAATCTCATAACTATTCGCTTTTCTATCAATTGCTTGACAGTAATTGGTTCACCCACCGTAATACTTATGCTATCTTGAGAGAAGCCACTAGTGGAACCTATGGCCCCCGGGTCTATCTCTTATCATATTTGCTTTCAATCTACTTTTATTTGCATCTTTACTTTTTGCATCTATATTATAAAATACCAAAAATATATTTATCTTATCATACTATCTCTATTAGATCTCACTTTCGCAAGTGGCCATGAAGGGATTGACAACCCCTTTATTATGTTGGTTGCGAGTTCTTTGTTTGTTTGTGTAGGTGCGTGGGACTTTTGAGGAGCCTCCTACTGGATTGATACCTTGGTTCTCAAAAACTGATGGAAATACTTACGCTACTATTGCTGCATCACCCTTTCCTCTTCAAGGAAAACCAACGCAAGCTCAAGACATAGCAAGAAGGATTCGTGGCACCGTTGTCGGGGAGGTCTTCACTCAACTCAAGACATACCAAGTACCCATCACAAACTCATCTCCCTCGCATTTACCTTATTTGCCATTTGCCTCTCGTTTTCCTCTCCCCCACTTCACCCTTGCCGATTTATTCGCCCTCTCTTTCCCAATCTCCTCCTCTCCTTTTCACTTCCCTTTTTCTATTTGCTTGTGTGTTGGATTACTTGTTGCCATGGCGCAAAATAATACCAAATTGTGTGATTTGTCAAATACCAATAATAATGATTTCCTTAGTACTCCGATTGCTCCTCTTAATGATGTTGAGTCTTGTGAAATCAATACTGCTTTGCTGAATCTTGTTATGAAAGATCAATTCGCGGGCCTTCCTAGCGAAGATGCCGCTACTCATCTACACAACTTTGTTGATTTGTGTGATATGCAAAATAAGAAACATACGGATAACAATATTGTCAAATTGAAGTTATTTCCATTTTCACTTAGAGATCGTGCTAAAGTTTGGTTTTTCTCTTTGCCTAAAAATAGTATTGATTCTTGGAACAAGTGCAAAGATGCTTTTATCTCTAAGTATTTTCCTCCCGCTAAGATTATCACTCTTAGGAACGATATTATGAATTTTAAACAACTTGATCATGAGCATGTTGCCCAATCTTGGGAAAGAATGAAATTGATGATTCGCAATTGCCCTACTCATGGTTTGAATTTATGGATGATCATACAAAATTTTTATGCCAGTTTGAACTTTGCTTCTAGAAATCTCTTAGATTCGGCCGCGGGAGGCACGTTTATGGAAATCACGTTAGGAGATGCTACAAAACTCCTTGATAATATTATGGCTAATTATTCTCAATGGCACACCAAAAGATCTTCTAGTAAAAAAGTGCATGCTATAGAAGAAATCAATGTTTTGAGTGGAAAGATGGATGAACTTATGAAATTGTTTGCTACTAAAAATATTCCTCATTATCCCAATGATATGCCTTTGTCTAGTTTGATTGATAATAATAATAAATCTATGGATGTGAATTTTGTTGGTAGGAATAGTTTTGGAAACAATGCTTATAGAGGAAACTTTAATGCTAGACCGTTCCCTAGTAATTCCTCTAATAATTATGGAAATTCCTACAATAATTCTTATGGTAATTTTAATAAGATGCCCTCTGATTTTGAGAATAGTGTTAAAGAATTTATGATTTCTCAAAAGAATTTTAATGCCTTGCTTGAAGAAAAAATGCTCAAAGTTGATGATTTGGCTAGGAACGTTGATAGACTTTCGCTTGATGTTGATTCTCTTAAACTAAGATCTTTTTCTCCTAAGCATGATATCAATGAGTCTCTCAAGGCAATGAGAATTTCCATTGATGAGTGCAAGGAAAGAACTGCTAGATTGCGTGCAAAGAAAGATTGCTTTATAAAAGCGTGTTCTTCTAGTTTCCATGAAAATAATGATGAAGATCTTAAAGTTATTGATGCGTCTCCTATTAGATCTTTGTTTTGCAATATGAATCTTGATAATTATGGGACTGATGATGAGTCAACTTTGCCTAGAGGGCATCCCAAGAATTCGGAGTCTTTAGATCTTGATGCTAAATTTGGTAAAAGTAGGATTGGAGAGGTCATGACTTTAAATAGTATTGAACCCACTATCTCATATTTCAAGGAAATTAATTATGATAATGGCTCTTTAGAAGGTTGTATTTCCTTGTTGCAATCCGTTGTTAATTCTCCTCATGCTTATAGTCAAAATAAAGCTTTTACCAAACATATCGTTGATGCCTTGATGCAATCTTATGATGAAAAACTTAATTTAGAAGTTTCTATACCTAGAAAACTTAATGATGAGTGGGAACCTACTATAAAGATTAGAGTTAAAGATCATGAGTGTTTTGCTTTGTGTGATTTGGGTGCTAGTGTTTCCACGATTCCGAAAACTTTATGTGATATTCTAGGTTTCCATGATCTTGATGATTGCTCTTTAAATTTGCACCTTGCGGATTCCACCATTAAGAAGCCAATGGGAAGGATCAATGATGTTCTCATTGTTGCAAATAGAAATATGGTGCCCGTAGATTTTATCGTTCTTGATATAGATTGCAATCTTCCTCTCCCTATTATTCTTGGTAGACCTTTCCTTAGAATGATTGGCGCGATTATTGATATGAAGGAAGGGAATATTAGATTCCAATTTCCAACGTATCTATAATTTTTTATTGTTCCATGCTATTATATTACCCCTTTTGGATGTTTATGGGCTTTATGTTACACATTTATATCATTTTTGGGACTAACCTACTAACCGGAGGCCCAACCTGTATTGCTGTTTTTTTGCCTATTGCAGTATTTCGAACAAAAGGAATATCAAACGGAGTCCAAACGGAATGAAACCTTCGGGACCGTGATTTTTGGAACGAACGTGATCCAGAGGACCTGGAGTGCAAGTCAAGAAGCAGCCGAGGCGGCCACGAGAGGGTAGAGCCCCCCCATAGGGCGCGCCCCCTGTCTCGTGGGCCCCTCGGGCGGCCACCGACGTTCTTCTTCCTCCTATATAAGCCTACGTACCCCGAAAACATCCATGGAGCCAACGAAACACAATTTCCACCTTCGTAACCTTCTGTATCCGCGAGATCCCATCTTGGAGCCTTCGCCGGTGCTCTGCTGGAGGGGGAATCGATCAAAGAGGGCCTCTACATCATCTCCAAGGCCTCTCTGATGAGTTGTGAGTAGTTTACCACAGACCTATGAGTCCATAGTTATTAGCTAGATGGCTTCTTCTCTCTTTTTGGATCTCAATACAATGTTCTCCCCCTCTCTTGTGGAGATCTATTCGATGTAAACTCTTTTTGTGGTGTGTTTGTCGAGATCCAATGAATTGTGGGTTTATGATCAAGTTTATCTATGAGAAATATTGGAATCTCCTCTGAATTCTTTTATGTATGATTGAGTTATCTTTGCAAGTCTCTTCGAATTATCAGTTTGGTTTGGCCTACTAGATTGATCTTTCTTGCCATGGGAGAAGTGCTTAGCTTTGGGTTCAATCTTGCGGTGTCCTTACCCAGTGATAGAAAGGGTTGCAAGGCACGTATTGTATTGTTGCCATCGAGGATAAAAATAAGGTGTTTATATCATATTGCATGAGTTTATCCCTCTACATCATGTCATCTTGCTTAAGGCGTTACTCTGTTCTTATGGACTTAATACTCTACATGCAGGCAGGAGTCGGTCGATGTGTGGAGTAATAGTAGTAGATGCAGGTAGGAGTCGGTCTACTTGTTGCGGACGTGATGCCTATATACATGATCATGCCTAGATAATCTCATAATTATTCGCTTTTCTATCAATTGCTCGACGGTAATTTCTTCACCCACCATAGTACTTATGCTATCTTGAGAGAAGCCACTAGTGAAACCTATGGCCCCCAGGTCTATCTCTTATCATATTTGCTTCCAATCTACTTTTATTTGCATCTTTACTTTTTGCATCTATATTATAAAATACCAAAAATATATTTATCTTATCATACTATCTCTATTAGATCTCACTTTCGCAAGTGGCCGTGAAGGGATTGACAACCCCTTTATTGTGTTGGTTGCGAGTTCTTTGTTTGTTTGTGTAGGTGCGTGGGACTTTTGAGGAGCCTCCTACTGGATTGATACCTTGGTTCTCAAAAACTGAGGGAAATACTTATGCTACTATTGTTGCATCACCCTTTCCTCTTCAAGGAAAACCAACGCAAGCTCAAGACGTAGCATTAAATCATATGTGCGTATCTTCCCATCTTGGAAATATTATACTGAAGATGAAGGAAAATGCCAGTTGCAGGTGTTTATCCAGGAGTTATGTGTAAGTAATGTTATTCATGACAATTACTTTGCTTTGTCCCATACATCCTACCTCCATGATGGTTATAATACATCAAATTTTCCCATTTTTATCTATAGAGAAGGACCGATTTGGAAACTCAGGATGAGGTAACATGTGCTAATACCTCTGCTATCTTCAAGAATGCTTGGTGGCAGTATCGGAATTACCAGAAGAAAACATACTTCACCAGCAAAGAAACTCATCAAATTCCCTTACCTTCTCCCGAGACACATTTACTGGATGATGACTGGGAACGCCTTGTTCTGTACTGGTCCCGAACCAAGAATGTGGTAAGGTCTATGAGATCATTTTCTATTTTTAAGTACTATATTCTTGCGTCTTACTGTACTCTGTTCATGTAGAACAAGTGCCTAAACCTGAAGAACAACTGTTCTAATTTAAGATTCCATTGCTATCATAGTTCAAAAAAGCACTAGGCGTTAATTGTGCGTTTTGCCACCGCCTTGCGCTTTACTGACCAAAGCGCATGCTTATGCACAGTTATGCATAGATTAAGCGTAGTTATGCGCAATGCGTTTTGCCAACGCCTAGAGCCTAGGCGCGCCTTTTTTAACTATGATTGCTATCATGCATACTGCTTTGCTCTTGTATCACTGTATTTACTCATACAAACTTATTTTTAAATTGAAGGATCCAATCGAAACTCCAATGTCACAACAGGTATGTTCACGCATGTTTCTTTAACAGGTTTGCTCTTATCAATAGCTCTGTTGATTTCAATTTCAATTGTGTATATAGTTGACTTCTCATATCATGCATATTACTATTATCACAATAGAGCCAATAGTGTTGTTGTACATGTAGACTCGTGGTACCCGTCTGAAATCTTGTTGTGCGGTGTATTTTCCCACGCTTTGTATTCTTTCACTGCTGCTTTGTCTTGAACTGATATGATTTGAACCGTGTCTCTATTTTGATTTGGCAAGACAATGCAGTGACCATAGGACATAGATATATGTTTGTTTGATGATTTTATTATGTACTAGTACTTGGCAATGGAAGAATTGGTAGTTTAATCATGTCCACCTTACTAATGAACTGGTTCACCGAAATGAGTTTCAGATACTAGTACATGCTAAACCTGTTATGTGTCTACTTGTTTCTTCTTTTAGAATGCTAACAGAATATTGGGGAAGAGTGCCTTATTAAGCAATGGTAAAGGAAGTAATGCAAATAAGGTTTAGGATAGTGACACATCCTTGTTGACCCAACAAAGCTGATAAAACAGCTAAGGAAGACTATCTTGAAGACAGTGAGACAACCCCAAAGTCTTGTCTTGGTTTAGTGTTTGAGTTAGTGGCCACTACCGCTTGCACAAGCTATTCAAACTCACTATCTGAATCAATTCGGTTTCTTGAGTCTCAACTGCAAGCTGAAAGACATCGATCAGCTGTGCTGCGAGAAGAAGCAGAAGGACTGCGGAAGTCCCTGGAGCATTCAGATGCATACTTTCTAGTGCAACAGCAAGCGTTGGAGGATTTTAGCGCCAAACAGGACAAAGCTAATAAGCTTGCTAAGCTTATTGCCATCATGGTGGATACCCAGGATAACGTTTCTTGAGTTCTAAAGTTGTTTCAGTTATGCTCTTGTTTTGCTGCCGCGTTTATTTGCACTAGTGGCCAATTTTGATGGCCAGTGTATGCAGTATGCTGCTTTGTTCCCTATATTTGCACTGGTGGCAAACTTTGATGCCCAGTGGATTTAATATGTGCAATAGCGGTAATAGGCTAGCATTAATTGCTTGCTTATTTATTTCCTCATTGTCTTGTTTAGTTGTTTGCTTGTAGTCACTGCAGTTCTTTTTCTGTGTTTTTCTAGTGGCCACAATAGCCTATTTTTGGTAACTAGGCCAAAATAATCATGGCAGCACACAAACTGTTGTAACCATGGGCCTCCTGCGAGCCGTATGATCCATGGGCCTTCTACGGTCGTAGGATCCATTGGCCTTTGTACGGGCCGTAGGATCCATGGGCCTTCTACGGGCCGTAGGGTCCATGGACCTTCTACGGGCCGTAGGATCCATGGGCCTTCTATGGGGTGTATCATCATTTCGCCAATCATGGGCCGTACTATTCACGGACCATAACGGGTCGTATTTTATAACTGTATGAAAACAGCCCAACAGATATTTTTTGACATGAAAACGGCCCAACATATTAATGGTCCACAAACGGGCCGACTGTAACGACGGGCTGAATTTGGCCCACAAGCGAAAAATAGCGATGTGGGCGTAAGTAACGAATCTGCAAATGAGCCCAAGAAATAATGGGCCCTGAGAAGGCCGAAAGATAACTTGGGCTAGAAATGGCCCAGTGGAATAATGGGCCGTTAATGGGTATAAAGTGGTACACTGTTCATTACGGGCCAGTTTCACCACGGGCCGTTAATGGGCCAAGAGTTACAAAGGGCCTCATATGGGCCGAAGGAAGTCATGGGCCACACATGGGCCGGAAGTTAAAACAGGCTGGAATCATATTGGACGGCCCAGATGACGCTACTGGGCCTAATTCAGATAGGGCGTAACGGGCCCTGGGTTAGCGGGTTGTAAATGGGCTATATGCGGACAGGCCATTAACAGGCTTTCCGTGGGCCGGCTCGCCATCTTTTGACCAAGTCAAACGGGCCGGCTTTTCAAAGGAATGGGCCTCTGTTGGGCCGTGCCACATGTCGACGTATCATAGGCGCCTTGGGTCCAATGAGTGGATGACATCTGTCCCAACGGTGAGCCGACACGTGTTTCCTCCAGCCAATGATGATTTTACACGTGGAAAATCCCCATTGGTCGGAGCTGTTAACGGGTTATCGGATCCAAAACCCGACCCGATAGCTTAACGGCGTTCTGTTACCATGGATGCCCCCATTGGTCGGAGCTGTTAACAGGTTATCGGATCCAAAACCCGACCCGATAGCTTAACGGTGTTCCGTTACCGTGGATGCCACGTGTCGGTCACCCTTGATGGACGCACTTCTGTGATGCGCGATTTATCGTCATGGAAGTGGACACTTCCATGATGATAATTTTGGTAATGTCATGGAACACTTCTATGACAGCACAGGTATGACTATCTTGATTCGGTCATAAAATCGTCATGGATGTACATGCATGACAAAAAACGCAACCTACTGTGACAAACACGTATCATCACGGAAGTGTATTTTTTTTTGTAGTGGCTACCACTGTTACTGTTACCGTTACTACTGCTGTTATCATCAAAACTATCAAACTACTTTGCTACTGATCACGTTGCTGCAAATAATTAATCTCCAAGTGTGGTTGAGTTGACAACTAATATGTCTCCAACGTATCTATAATTTATGAAGTATTCATGCTATTATATTATCCATCTATGATGTTTTATATGCATTTATATGCCATTTTATATGATTCTTGGGACTAACCTATTAACCTAGAGCCCAGTGCCAGTTTCTATTTTCTCCTTGTTTTTGAGTTTTACAGAAAAGGAATACCAAACGGAGTCCAATTGACGTGCAAATTTTTGATGAATTTTTATGGACCAAAAGAAGACCATGGAGCATAGGAGTTGGGTCAAAAGAGTCCCGGGCTGCCCACGAGAGTGGGGGGCGCGCCCACCCCCCTAGGGGGCGCCCCCCTATCTCGTGGACAGCCCGGAGACCCCCCTGACGTGAAATCTATGCCAAAAATTCCTATAAAGACAGAAACCTTTGGGAAATAACCTAGATCACAAGTTCCGCCGCCGCAAGCCTGTGTAGCCACGAGAAATCAATCTAGGCCCTCTCTGGCACCCTGCCGGAGGGAGCCATCATCACCGGAGGCCATGGAGGAGTATCTCGGAGGGGCCATCATCGCCATGAAGGCCAAGGACCATAGGGGGAAAGCCATGGAGGAGGAAGCACAAGGGGGAGAACCTCTTCTCCTCTCTCTTGGTGGCGTTGGAGTGCCATCGGGAGGGGAATCATCACCGCGGTGATCGTCTTCATCAACATCAACATCATCATCACCATCCTCATCTCTTTTACGTGGTCCACTCTCCTGCACCCCGCTGTAATCCCTACTTGAACATGGTGCTTTATGCCGCATATTATGATTCAATGATGTGTTGCCATCCTATGATGTTTTGAGTAGATATCTTTTGTCCTTGGGTTGATTGATGGTCTAGATTGGTACGAGTTGTATGTTTTATCTTGGTGCTGTCCTATGGTGCCCTCCGTGTCACGCAAGCGTGAGGGGTTCCCGTTGTAGGGTGTTGCAATACATTCATGATTCGCATATAGTGGGTTGGTGAGTGACTGAAACACAAACCCGAGTAAGTGCGTTGTTGCGTATGGGAATAAAGAGGACTTGATGCTTTAATGCTATGGTTGGGTTTTACCTTAATGATCTTTAGTAGTTGCGGACGCTTGCTAGAGTTCCAATCATAAGTGCATATGATCCAAGTAGAGAAAGTATGTTAGCTTATGTCTCTCCCTCATATGAAATTGCAATGACGACTATCGGTCTTGTTAACAATTGCCTAGGACAATTCCGCACACCGATCCATCATTATTCCACACTTGCTATTTATATTATTTAGTAATATATTCTAACTTTATGATAACAGCACCTACTTTTATATTTTATCTCTCCGATATCATACAAAGTTATCCTCTTTATACCCACGACACAGTTTTTCTTGTTTCTAGTTGGAAGCAAAGGTTGATTGCACGAGAGTCGTGTCGATGGCGATAGGGCTTGAGAGAATATTGATCTTACCTTTGGCTCCTTGTGGGTTCGACACTCCATACTTATCACTTCCACCTTTGGGAATTGCTACGATGATTCCCTGCACTTGGGGATTATCAAGCTCTTTTATGGCGCCGTTGCCGGGGAGCAATAGCGTGGGGTTGATATTCTCGTGTGTGCTTGTTTGCTTTCTTCACTAAGTAGATTTTGTTTTTCCTTTTTGTTTCTGTTTAGTTGTGGGTGAAACATACAAAAAAAATTAAAAGAATGAAAATACCAAAAAAATATTTACTTGCCTCTCATGCCTAAAAAAGTTTTTCAAAAAGAGAAGTGATTGGAAAGTTATGCATTGAAGAAGTGAGGGTCGACCTTGAGCACTTGTGTTCATGCTCACGGAAACAATGTAGAATTTTTCATGGAAATTTCTCTGTAAATAATTATCCCCTTGTATATATCTATTGTATTATAAAAATAATGTGCCAAGGTTTGGTTTTAGTATGATAAGATTGCTTGCTTACTATGTGCAGAACAAAAACAAAAACTTTGGCTGTAGTGCATGAATTTACATTTTTTACTGGAAAGTCAAATGGGTCTGAAACTTTTTCAAATTACTTCTGTACAAATTTTTCAAATTGTCAAATTTATTTCATAATTTTTGGAGTTACAGAAGTTTACTAAACTTCCAGATTACTACAGACTGTCCTGTTCTTGACAGATTCTGTTTTTCGTGTGTTGTTTGCTTATTTTGATGCATCTATGGCTAGTATGTAAGGGTATGAACCATAGAGAAGTTGGAATACAGTAGGTTTAACACCAATATAAGCAAATAATGAGTTGATTACAGTACCTTAAAGTGGTAGTTTGCTTTATTACACTAACGGATCTCACAAGTTTTTGTTTAAGTTTTTGTGAATGAAGTGTTTGAAGAACGAGGAGTTACCGATGTGAGAAGAATAAAGAGAGACAAGAGTTCAAGCTTGGGGATGCCCAAGGCACCCCAAGTAAATATTTTAAAGGATACTCAAGCATCTAAGCTTCGGGATGCCCCGGTTGGAATCACATCTTTCTTCTTCAACAAATATCGGTATACCTCGGTTTTTGTTTTGTTCACATGATTTGTGTCCTTTGTGTTTTTATTTTTCTTTAAGAATCATGCTAGTATGAGATAGCTCTTCATTGATTTATAGAATACTTCATGTGCTTCACTTATATCTTTTAAGTATGATCTTATAGAATTGCTCTTTGTGCTTCACTTAAATCGTTTGAGTATGGTTTTATAGAATGCTTCGTGCGCTTCACTTATATATTTTGAGCTTGGATATTAGCTAGTCTATATAAATTGTAGAATGCTCCAGGAACTTCACTTATATCTTTTGGAGTATGAATAATACTATAATTTAAAGTGAGTTTCGAAGAGTGTCAACTTTCAGAATTAGTGATCCCACTATCTTGGAGGGTGTTAAATCTTTGTACGATATTTATGAAAGTGGATTTGGAATAGTGTCAACTTTAGTTAGTATTCCACTATTTCGGAAGAGGATCCAATTGAGTATGAGAACAAAGTTTCTATCCATGATGCTACTGAAAACTATTATGAGGGAGGAATATATGCTTATAGGAGTTGCCATAATACCAAGTTTCCTCTCTATGTGCTTAAAGTTTTGAAGTTAAACTTGTTTTGCCTTCCTATGCTAGTTGATTCTTGTTCCTATAAATTGTGTGCTCACAAAATCCCTAGGCATAGGAAGTGGGTTAGATTTAAATGTGCTAGTAATATTCCTTCATGATGCTCTTTTTTATGTATTCAACTCTTATGTTTTATGCGAGCATCATTGAAATCATCATGCCTAGCTAAAAGGCAATAAAGAAAAGCGCTTGTTGGGAGACAACCCAATATTTGCCCTTACTGTTTTTGTGTGTCTACATGATTAAGCTACTGTATTAATAAAGTTTTGTAGCTTTTGTTTCAATAAAGTGCCAAGTAAGACCTTTGTGAAGACTTGGGTGAGAGTTAATGTGATCTTGCTGTAAAAAACAGAAACCTTGCGCTCACGAGACTAGCTGTCATTTTTTAAAGAAGAGTGCTTTTGAGTTGATTATTTTTGCAGAATATTAATAGACAAATTCCTCACACCCACCAATTTATTTAATAATTTTTGGAGTACCTGAATTATGGTTATTGTACAGATCATTATAGACTGTTCTGTTTCTGACAGATTCTGTTTTCATTGCATAGTTTGCTTGTTTTCTAGTTTCTATGACTTATATTTCTCAATATAAATTGTAGAAATGATATGGTATAGTAGCCATTATGTGAAAACAATTATGAACCTTGTCTTTTACAGTACCAAAGTGCATGGTTTACCCTTTATCATACTAACCTATCTCACGAAGTTCCATTAAGTTTTGTGTGATTGAAGTTTTCAAGTTTTGGGTGAGATATCGATATGAGGAGAATCAGGAGTGGGAAGACCCTAATCTTGGGGATTCCCAAGGAACCCCAAGGTAATATCCAAGGAATACTCAAGCGCCTAAGCTTGGGGATGCCCCGGAAGGCATCCCCTCTTTCGTCTTCAAAACTATCGGTATACCTTACTCGGAGCTATATTTTTATTCGTCACATGATATGTGTTTTGCTTGGAGCATATTTTCAATTTTACTTGCTGTTTGAGTAAAGTCATTGGATCTGAAATATTGAATAAAAAAAGGAACCCTCCCATGGATAGTTAATTATTTGACTACTCGGTGTCCCTCACTCATATCTATTGGAGTAGTTTGTCATTTACTCATGTGCTTCATGTATATCCTATGAGTAAATGGGGGAATGAATTGAATGTCATAAATCTGAATTTCTACATGTTTCATATTCTTATAACATGGATAGTAATGACTTCACATATATAGACTATGAGGCATAAAAGTTGTTGAGAGTTGGCAAACGTAGTTTTGGTCATCGTTGCAATTAATAGGAAGTAATAAGGAAAGAGAGGTTCACATACAAATATATTATCTTGGACATCTTTTATGATTGGGAGCACTCATTAAGTATGACATGCTAAAGGAGTTGACGTTGGACAAGGAAGACAGCATAATGGTTTATATTTTCTCACATCTCAGTTAAAGTATATTATCATTGACCTTCCAAATATGTTGAGCTTGCCTTTCCCCCTCATGCTAGCCAAATTCTTTGCACCATGTAGAGATACTACTTGTGCTTCCAAATATCCTTAAACCCAGTTTTGCCATGAGAGTCCACCATACCTACCTATGGATTGAGTAAGATCCTTCAAGTAAGTTGTCATGTTGCAGGCAATAAAAATTGCTATCTAAATATGTATGACTTATTAGTGCAGAGAAAATAAGCTTTGTACGAACTTGTTGTGGAAGCAATAAAAGCGACGGACTGCATAATAAAGGTCCACATACAAGGGGCAATATAAAGTGACGTTCTTTTGCATTAAGATTTTATGCATCCAACCCTAAACGCACATGAAAATCTCTGCTTCCCTCTGCGAAGGGCCTATCTTTTACTTTATGTTTTTACTTTATGCTTGAGTCAAGGTGATCCTCACCTTTCCCTTTTTAATTTTATCCTTTGGGAAGCTCCTCGTGTTTGAAAGATCATGATATATATATATATATATATATATATATATATATATATATATATATATATATATATATATATATATATCCAATTGGATATAAGTTAGCATGGGCTATTATTGTTGACATCACCTAAAGGTGAATACATTGGGAGGCAACACAATAAGCCCCTATCTTTCTCGATGTCCTTTGAAACTCCATAACCACAAGTATTGCGTGAGTGTTAGCAATTGTAGAAGACTATATGATAGTTGAGTATGTGGACTTGCTGAAAAGCTCTATTCTTGACTCTTTCTGATGTTATGATAAATTACAATTGCTTCAATGACTGAGATTATAGTTTGTTAGTTCTCAATGAAGTTTCTAAACCATACTTGACATTGTGAATAGATTGTTACTTGATCATGAAAAGTTTTATGAGATAAGCTACTATTATGACACATATTGATGCTAGAAAAGGTTGTTGAAATTATCATTGATCAAACTTGTGCACCTGCTAGCATTCACACTTCATAAATTATTTCTTTTATTATTTACCTACTCGAGGACGAGCAGGAATTAAGCTTGGGGATGCTGATACGTCTCCAACGTATATATAATTTATGAAGTATTCATGCTATTATATGCCATTTTATATGATTCTTGGGACTAACCTATTAACCTAGAGCCCAGTGCCAGTTTTTGTTTTCTCCTTGTTTTTGAGTTTCACATAAAAGGAATACCAAACGGAGTCCAATTGACGTGCCAATTTTTGATGATTTTTTATGGACCAAAAGAAGACCACGGAGCATCGGAGTTGGGCCAGAAGAGTCCCGGGCTGCCCACGAGAGTGGGGGGCGAGCCCACCCCCCTAGGGCGTGCCCCCTATCTCATGGACAGCCCGGAGACCCCCCTGACGTGAAACCTACGCCAAAAATTCCTATAAATACAGAAACCTCCGGGAAATAACCTAGATCGGAAGTTCCGCCGCCGCAAGCCTCTGTAGCCACAGGAAATCAATCTAGGCCCTCTCCGGCACCCTGTCGGAGGGGGCCATCATCACCGGAGGCCATGGAGGAGGATCTCGGAGGGTCCAACATCGCCATGAAGGCCAGGACCAGAGGAGGAAACCCATGGAGGAGGAAGCACAAGGGGGAGAACCTCTCCTCCTCTCTCTTGGTGGCACCAGAGTGCCATCGGGAGGGGAATCATTGCCGCGGTGATCGTCTTCATCAACATCACCATCATCATCACCATCCTCATCTCTTTTACGCGGTCCACTCTCCCGTACCCCGCTGTAATCCCTACTTGAACATGGTGCTTTATGCCGCATATTATGATTCAATGATGTGTTGCCATCCTATGATGTTTTGAGTAGATATCTTTTGTCCTTGGGTTGATTGATGGTCTAGATTGGTACAAGTTGTATGTTTTATCTTGGTGCTGTCCTATGGTGCCCTCCGTGTCGCGCAAGCGTGAGGGGTTCCCGCTGTAGGGTGTTGCAATACGTTCATGATTCACATATAGTGGGTTGGTGAGTGCCTGAAACACAAACCCGAGTAACGGGATTGTTGCGTATGGGAATAAAGAGGACTTGATGCTTCAATGCTATGGTTGGGTTTTACCTTAATGATCTTTAGTAGTTGCGGACGCTTGCTAGAGTTCCAATCATAAGTGCATATGATCCAAGTAGAGAAAGTATGTTAGCTTATGCCTCTCCCTCGTATGAAATTGCAATGACGACTATCGGTCTTGTTAACAATTGCCTAGGACAATTCCCCACACCGATCCATCATTATTCCACACTCGCTATTTATATTATTTAGTAATATATTCTAACTTTATGATAACAGCGCCTACTTTTATATTTTAGCTCTCCGATATCATACAAAGTTATCCTCTTTATACCCACGACACAGTTTTATTTCTTGTTTCTAGTTGGAAGCAAATGTTCGGTGCACGTAGAGTCGTATCAGTGGAAGATAGGGCTTGAGAGAATATTGATCTTACCTTTGGCTCCTTGTGGGTTCGACACTCCATACTTATCACTTCCACCTTTGGGAATTGCTACGATGATTCCCAGCACTTCGGGACTATCAACAACTCAGCTGCTAATACCTTCAAATATTCTTTGGCTCCCCTTGTGTCGAATATATGAATTTGGGTTAAATACTTACCCTCGAAAACTGTTGCGATCCCCTATACTTGTGGGTTATCACTCGTCCCCGACCGCCACTCATAAGGAAGACAATCAATAAATAAATCATGCTCCAACTTCATCACATAATGGTTCACCATACGTGCTTGCTACGGGAATCGCAAACTTTAACACAAGCATCTCTCAAATTCACAACTACTCTACTAGCATGACTCTAATATCACCATCTTCATATCTCAAAACAATCATAAAGAATCAAACTTCTCATAGTATTCAATGCACTTCATATGAAAGTTTTTATTATATCCATCTTGGATGTCCATCATATTAGGACTAATTTTATAACCAAATCAAATTACCATGCTGTTTTAAAAGACTCTCAAAATAATATAAGTGAAGCATGAGAGTTCAACAATTTCTATAAAATAAAACCACCGCCATGCTCTAAAAAGATATAAGTGAAGCACTAGAGCAATATTGTCTAGCTCAAAAGATATAAGTGAAGCACATAGAGTATTCTAATACATCACGATTCATGCATGTCTCTCCCAAATGGTGTTTACAGCAAGGATGATTGTGGCAAACTAAAAATCGAAGACTCAAATCATACAAGACGCTCCAAGAAAAACACATATCATGTGGTGAATAAAAATATATCCTCAATTAAAGTTACCGATAGACGAAGACGAAAGAGGGGATGCCTTCCGGGGCATCCCTGAGCTTAGGCTTTTGGTTGTCCTTGAATATTACCTTGGGGGTGCCTGGAGCATCCCCAAGCTTAGGCTCTTGCCACTCCTTATTCAAAAGTCCATCAAATCCTTACCCAAAACTTGAAAATTTCACAACTCAAAACTCGACAGAAAATCTCATGAGCTCCGTTAGTATAAGAAAATAAATCACCACTTTAAGGTACTGTTGTGAACTCATTATTTATTTATATTGATGTAATATCTACTGTATTCCAACTTATCCATGGTTCATACCCCCCGATACTACACATAGATTCATCAAAATAAGCAAACAACACGCGAAAAACAGAATCTGTCAGAAACAGAACAGTCTGTAGTAATATGTAACTCTCTAATACTTGTTTAACTCTCACAATCCTACTAAATTAGGAAAACCTGAGAAATTTGTGTACCAATCCATAGCAAAAAGAATCATATCAAAAGAATGTTTCTGTGAATTTTCCAAACTAATTTACTAAGCTCAAAAGTTTCTGATTTTCAGCAGGATCAACACAACTATCACCGTAAGCTATCCCAAAGGTCTTACTTGGCACAAACACTAATTAAAACATAAAACCACATCTAATCAGAGTCAATATAGTATATTTATTACTAAACAGGAGCAAAAAGCAAAGAATAAAAAATAAAATTGGGTTGCCTCCCAACAAGCGCTATCGTTTAACGCCCCTAGCTAGGCATAAAAACACGAATAGATCTAGGTATTGCCATCTTTGGTATGCAATTCATAAGTGGCTCTCATAATAGATTCATAAGGCAATTTAATTTTCTTCCTAGGAAAGTGTTCCATGCCTTTCCTTAATGTAAATTTAAATCTAATGTTTCCTTCTTTCATGTCAATAATTTCACCAATCGTTCTAAGGAAAGGTCTACCAAGAATAATAAGACATGTAGGATTGCAATCCATATCAAGAACAATGAAATCTATGGGCACATAATTCCTATTTTTAACAATAAGAGCATCATTAATCCTTTACATAGGTTTCTTAATAGTGGAATCCGCAAGATGCAAATTTAAAGAACAATCATCAAATTCCCGGAAACCTAGCACATCACACAAAGTTTTTGGAATCGTGGAAACACTAGCACCCAAATCACACAAAGCATAGCATTCATAATCTTTAATCCTAATCTTAATGGTAGGTTCCCACTCATAATAAAGTTTTCTAGGGATAGAAACTTCTAGTTCAAGCTTTTCTTCAAAAGATTGCATCATAGCATCAACGATATGTTTAGTCAAAGCTTTGTTTTGGTTATAAGCATGAGGAGAATTTAACACGGATTGCAACAAGGAAATACAATATATTAAATAACAATTATCATAATTAAATTCCTTGAAATCCAAAATAGTGGGTTCATTGCTACTTAAAGTCTTGACCTCTCCAATCCCACTTTTATCAATTTTTGCATCTAGATCTAAAAACTTCGAATCATTGGGACGCCTTTTAACTAAAGTTGACTCATCTCCAATCCCATATTTATCAAGATTAATATTGGAAAACAAAGATTGACTATGAGTCACATCAATCACTTTTAGATCTTCATCATTATTATCATGAAAACTAGGAGAACACGCTTTTACAAACCAATCTTTTTAGCGCACATCTTAGCGGTTCTTTCTTTGTACTCATCAATGGAAATTCTCATGGCCTTGAGAGACTCATTGATATCATGCTTAGGTGGTATAGATCTAAGTTTCAAAGAATCAACATCAAGAGAAATTCTATCCACATTCCTAGCCAACTCATCTATCTTAAGCAATTTTTCTTCAATCAAAGCATTGAAATTCTTTTGCGAACTCATAAATTCTTTAACACTATTCTCAAAATCAGAGGGCATCTTATTAAAATTTCCATAAGATTTCTTGTAGGAATTACCATAATTATTAGAGGAATTACTAGGAAACGGCCAAGGATTAAAATTTCCTCTATACGCGTTGTTACCAAAATTGTTCCTACCAACAAAATTCACATCCATAGAGTCATTATTATTCTCAATCAAAGTGGACAAAGGCATATCATTAGGATCAGAAAAAACACTTTTACTAGCAAACAATTTCATAAGTCCATCCATCTTTCCACTCAAAACATTAGTCTCTTCAATCGCATGAACTTTTTTACTAGTGGATCTTTCGGTGCGCCATTGAGAATAATTAACCATAATATTATCTAGGAGCTTAGTAGCCTCTCCTAAAGTGATTTCCATAAAAGTACCTCCCGCGGTCGAATCTAAAAGATTTCTTGAAGCAAAATTCAACCCGGCATAATTCTTTTGTATCATCAATTTCATCCTCTCCCAAGATTGTGCAACATGCTCATGATCAAGTTGCTTAAAATTCTTAATATCGTTCCTAAGGGAGATGATCTTAGCAGGAGGAAAATACTTAGAGATGAAAGCATCTTTACACTTATTCCATGAATCAATATTAGTTTTAGGCAAAGATGAGAACCAAGTTTTAGCACGATCTCAAAGCGAAAACGGAAATAGCTTCAATTTAACAATATCATTATCCACATCTTTCTTCTTTTGCATATCGCACAAATCAATGAAATTGTTTAAATGGGATGCGACATCTTCACTACGAAGGCTAGAAAATTGATCTTTCATAACAAGATTCAACAAACCGGCATTAATTTCACAAGATTCAGCATTAGTAGTAGGAGCAATCGGAGTGCTAATAAAATCATTGTTGTTGGTCTAGGAAAAGTCACACAATTTAGTATTATCTTGAGCCATTTTGATAGAGCAATCAATCCAACACACAAGCACACAAGAAGCAAGCGAAAAGAGATGAACGGAAGAGGGGCGAAGAAAAGGCAAAGGTTTTCGAAAATCGTTTTAGAAATGGGGGAGAGGAAAACAAGAGGCGAATGGCATATAATGTAATGCAAGGGAGAAGAGTTTATGATGGGTACTTGCTATGGCTTGACTTGATGTAGATCTCCACGGCAACGGTGCCAGAAATCCTTCTTGCTACCGCTTGAGCTTCTGTTGGTTTTCCCTTGAAGAGGAAAGGGTGATGCAGCACAGTAGCATAAGTATTTCCCTCAGTTTTGAGAACCAAGGTATCAATCCAGTAGGAGACAACACACAAGTCATTGAATACCTGCACAAACAATCAACAACTTGCACCCAACGCAATAAAGGGGTTGTCAATCCCTTCACGATCACTTGCAAAAGTGAGATCTGATAGAGATAGATAAACAGTAAAGTAATTATTTTTGGTATTTTTGGTTTACAGATCGGAAAGTAAAGATTGCAAAATAGTAGATCGGAAACTAGCAAGATGTAAACGAGATTCTATATAATGGAAAAGAGACCCGGGGGCATGGGTTTCACTAGTGGCTTCTCTCAAGATAGCAAATATTATCGTGGGTGAACAAATTACTGCCGAGCAATAGGTAGAAAAGCGCACAGTTATGACGATATCTAAGGCAATGATCATGAACATAGGCATCACGTCCGTGTCAAGTAGATCGACTCCTACCTGCATCTACTACTATTACTCCACACATCAACCGCTATCCAGCATGCATCTAGAGTATTAAGTTCATAAAGAACGGAGTAACGCATTAAGAAAGATGACATGATGTAGAGTAATTAACTCAAGCAATATGATGAAAACCCCATCTTGTTATCCTCGATGGCAACAATACAATACGTGCCTTGCTGCCCCTACTGTCACTGGGAAAGGACACTGCAAGATTGAACCTAAAGCTAAGCACTTTTCCATTGCAATAAACATCAATCTAGTAGGACAAACTAAACCGATAATTCGAACAGACTTGCAAATATATCAAATCATGCATATAAGAATTCAGAGAAGAACCAAATAATATTCATAGATCATCTTGATCATAAATCCACAATTCATCAGATCTCGGCAAACATGCCGCAAAAGAATATTACATCGAATAGATCTCCAAGAACATCGAGGAGAACAAGGTATTGAGAATCAAAGAGAGAGAAGAAGCCATCTAGCTAATAACTATGGACCCGAATCCCTAGATGGGATCTCACGGTACATAAGGTTGCGGTGGTGGAAAAGTGGTTTCGTGGCTCTCTTGGATGTTTTCAGGGTATAAGAGTATATATAGGCGAAGGAACTAGGCCAGGGGAGCCACGAGGGGCCCACGAGGGTGGGGGCACGCCCTCCTACCTCATGGCTTCCTTATCGCGTCTCTGGTTTCATCTCCAAATCTTCTGGTTTGCTTTCGGTCCAAGAAAGATCATCGCGAAGGTTTCATTCCGTTTGGACTCCGTTTGGTATTCCTTTTTTGTGAAACTATAAAATAGGCAAAAAAACAGAAACTGGCACTGGGCCCTCGGTTAATAGGTTAGTCCCAAAAATAATATAAAATAGCATATAAATGCCTATCAAACATCCAAAACAGATAATATAATAGCATGGAACAATCAAAAATTATAGATACGTTGGAGACGTATCACCTATCTATTTACTTTTATGCTGAGTCATTATCGTCTTATAAAAAGCACCAGTTGGAGAGCACCACTTTCATTTGTATGCATTGTTATTAATTGATATTGAGTATGACTGTGACTAGATCCCTTTTGCCATGAATTACAATGTCTAGTCAGTCCTTGATCTTCAGGGGTGCTCTGCATTTATGTTTTGTGGTCTGAGAAAGGGCTAGCAAGATGCCATCTTGTTATATCATATCATGATTCTTTTGAGAAAGCGTTGTCATCCGAGATTTATTATTATTACTCGCTAGTTGATTATGCCATTGATATGAGTAAACGTGAGACCTAAATGTTATTGTTAATATGGTTAGTTCATGATCTTTGCTGAAAACTTGAATGTTGGCTTTACATATTTGCAACAACAAGGTCAAGAAGAGTTTGTAAAAGTTTTTCTTTATCACTTTCAGTTTTTCAACTGAATTGCTTGAGGACAAGCAAAGGTTTAAGCTTGGGGGAGTTGATACCCCTCCAACGTATCTACTTTTCCAAACACTTTTGCCCTTGTTTTGGACTCTAACTTGCATGATTTGAATGGAACTAACCCGGACTGATGCTGTTTTTAGCAGAATTGCCATGGTGTTATTTTTATGTAGAAATAAAAGTTCTCGGAATGACCCGAAACTTCACGGAGTCACGTTATGGAAATAATAAAAAATACTGGCGAAAGAATCAAAAGAAGGGGGCCCACTCCCTAGCCACGAGGGTGCCCCCCCAGGGCGCACCCACTGCCTCGTGGGCCCCCTGGAGCTCCACCGACCTCAACTCCAACTCCATATATTCATGTTCGGGGAGAAAAAAATCAGAGAGAAGGATTCATTGCGTTTTACGATACGGAGCCGCCGCCGAGCCTTGTTCTTCCTCAGTAGGGCTGATCTGGAGTCTGTTCAAGGCTCCGGAGAGGGGAATCCGTCGCCATCATCATCATCAACCATCCTCCATCACCAATTTCAAGATGATCACCGCCGTGCGTGAGTAATCCCATCATAGGCTTGCTGTACGGTGATGGGTTGGATGAGATTTACCATGTAATCGAGTTAGTTTTGTTAGGGTTTGATCCCTAGTATCCATTATGTTCTAAGATTGATGTTGCTATGACTTTTCCATGATTAATGCTTGTCACTAGGGCCCGAGTTCCATGATTTCAGATCTGAACCTATTATGTTTCCACGAATATATGTCAGTTCTTGATCCTATCTTGCAAGTTATAGTCACCTACTACATGTTATGATCCGACAAACCCCGGAGTGACAATAGTCGGGACACTTCCCGGTGATGGCCGTAGTTTGAGGAGTTCATGTATTCACTAAGTGCTAATGCTTTGGTCTGGTACTCAATTAAAAGGAGGCCTTAATATCCCTTAGTTTCCATTAGGACCCCATTGCCATGGGAGGGTAGGACAAAAGATGTCATGCAAGTTCTTTTCCATAAGCATGTATGACTATATTCGGAATACTTGCCTACATTACATTGATGAACTGGAGCTAGTTCTGTGTTACCCTATGTTATAATTGTTCCATGATGAATTACATATGACATAATTATCCATCATTGATCCATTGCCTACGAGCTCATTTCATACTGATCCTTGCTAAGTTACTTTTCCGTTGCCACTGTTACGATTGCTACAAAACTGCTACTGTTACTTTTGCCACCGTTACAGTTACTTCCATACTACTTTGCTACTAAATACTTTGCTGCAGATATTAAGTCTTTTAGGTGTGGTTGAATTGACAACTCAGCTGCTAATACTTGAGAATATTCTTTGGCTCCCCTTGTGTCGAATTAATAAATTTGGGTTGAATACTCTACCGTCGAAAATTGTTACGATCCCATATACTTGTGGGTTATCACCTGCCTGCATTCTCATCTACATCCTTGCCTCGCTCGCTCTCTCTCTCTCTCTTTCTCTCTCTCAAATCTCTGACATGGCGCCGCCGATCTACCCATGCATCGAAGAGGAGGCTCCGCCCTCTGAGGACGCTCAGTCGAAGAGCAGCAACGATGAGGACCCCTACACGCTGCTGGACGAGGTTGCGCCGGACCCCCCAACTTTGGAGTGGTTTTGGGGCCAGTACAATCTTTGTCTGTGGAAGTCGCTGTCGTTGGCTGAGAAAGCCAGGCAAGTGGCATTCAAGAAGGAGATGGCGGAGGAGGAAGCCAGGTACCAGGTGGCCTATGAAGCCTGTGATGCCGCCTGGAAAGAAGAGGCGGTGGAGCTTTGGGGGCGAGCACGTCGTCGTGCGGAGGAGGTGTACAAAGACGGGTACTTCGTGAGGAAGGTCAAAGGCGCTAGGCGCCTCATCGCTGCATGGAGATGGGCCGATAAGCTCCAGCCTGCCACCGACGAGGACCTCCGGTGGACGCCCAATGAAATGGCAAGATCGTTCGCGCTTGTCCACCAGCAAGAGGCAGATCAGTACGTCAAGCGCTGCAAGGCGGAGGAGGCAGAGTACAGCCTCCGCGCTGGGAAGACGCCGCGCACCAGGGAGTTGCTGGCGAGGGGCTGCCGGAATACTGCCCTAGGAGGGATCATTAGTTTTAGTATTGTTCATTTTCAATTTTATGCATTGTACCTAGTAGTTAAGTATCATCACGTATATGTGATGATATTATATATATTCAGCGCTGTACTAATGAACAATTAATATATATTATGAATTCCATTTTCTATATTTTTTTTTGCATACTAATTTGTATCTAGCTGTTATCATCCACATATACATAATGGAAAGCATATACACACATTGAAACAGAACATATAAGAACAGAAAACAGAGTACACACATTGAAACAAAGCAATATTATGATTGATGTGAATACATAGCAGTCCACGTCGAAACGACTCAACAAAATAAAACGTGTCCATGAGACCATGACCAGCAACCCTTGCTTATGGTAGCTCTTGGCTCTGCCTGAACTCGTGTAGGCATCTGTCCAGGCAGTCGACACACTCGCAGTACATCTGGAGCGCGGTCTCGAGCTTCAAGTTGGCTATTTAATCGGAGATCACCAGCACAAGGATGCGACGGCCATGTTTCTCTACTGCGCCCAGGTGAAGCGGTCGATCCTAGCGATCAACGCATTGGCATCGAGCGGGCCAAGGACAAGGCGGACAGCGCGACCCATGCGAACGGCGCGGCAGGCGTCCGGTGCAAGTACGGCGCAGACGACCTCTGCCCACTCCTGGCGAGGAATGGGGGTACTGACGAGATGTGTACCCAGCTACGGCACCATATCGATAGCAGGCAAGCGCCGATGGATCTGCTCTTGCTGTGTGGCACGTCGCGCCTCTCGCTCTGTGGTGCTCCAACGGTCTTGCTATGAGGCAAGCCGCAGCCAATCAGCGCGGACACACCTAGCTTGATCTGCGGTGCGCCACCGTTCATGTTGTGCGGTGAGCTGCAGCCTCTCGGCGCTGATGAGGGAGTCCTGGATTAAGGGGTCCTCTGACAGCCGGACTATTTAAATGGGCCAAACTGTTGGGCTATGAAGATACAAGACAGAAGATTTCTTCCCGTGTCTGGATGGGACTCTCCTTGGCGTGGAAGGCAAGCTTGGCGATTCGGATATGTAGATTCCTTTCTCTGTAACTGACCTTGTATAACCCTAGCCCCTCCGGTGTCTATATAAACCGGAGGGTTTAGTCCATAGGAGATAATCATAATCATAGGCTAGACTTCTAGGGTTTTAGCCATTACGATCTCGTGGTAGATCAACTCTTGTAATACTTATATTCATCAAGATCAATCAAGCAGGAAGTAGGGTATTACCTCCATAGAGAGGGCCCGAACCTGGGTAAACATCGTGTCCCCCGCCTCCTGTTGCCATCCGCCTTAGACGCACAGTTTGGGACCCCCTACCCGAGATCTGCCGGTTTTGACACCAACATTGGTGCTTTCATTGAGAGTTCCGCTGTGACATTGAAGATAGGATTGATGGCTCGCCTTGTTATCAAGGACAATATCACCTCCGGAGGAGCCCTGGCCTCAGGCCAAACCCTCTGGCTGGGCGGCTTCACTATGACCGCCCGTTCGACCGTCGGGCCGACGATGACTTCTCGGGTCATTGAAAATCGCCTCCGCGTCAACTCAGAATACTCCAAACAGATGGATCCAACGGAGTTATCGTATTTAAATGAACTCCTAGATCGCATCGCTGCCTTGGGAGTCGCTACAGACTACGATGGGATTGGGCTTAAACCCGATCAGAGAGAAATTGAATCTCCACCGATCACCCATCAGATAGTGGTAGTGGAGGAGCAACACAACAACTCTTCCTCTATATTGAGGACGAACTATGTTTGGATTTCCGAGCTCACAGAGTCGAACACCCACCCGCGGGAAGACGTGCCTCCTACACTGAACCAAGAGTCGGACTGTGGGCCTGAAAAATTGGTTGATATCCTGAAGCCCGAACTGTTAAGCTCGGAAGTTTCTCAAACTCCGAATCCCAGATTGGGTCAGGGTTCGGACTTAAAAACACCCACCCACCCAGATACACGTGATATTATCCACATCAGACAGCAGTCCCAAGAAACGGTCCATCACTTTTAGGCCAGATTCCTCCTTGTCAAAGACAAGATCAAAGACTACCATGATGAAGACGCAATCTCATTACTCTACAAAAATTTCACAGACGAGGGAATCCTCAATGCAATCAACCACTGTCACGTATCACACTTCGCTGACTTGGCAACCATAGTACAGAAGTACTGCACAATGGAAAGCGCCTGGAAAACTCAGGCAGCTCCTTGGGAGCCACTGGTTTCCACTCAACCCCTCGTCTGGACAAAAATGATGCACCCTCGTCGGTTGCCTGATCCAATACTAAAAAATCCAAGCCCATTACGGGGCGCGGAACCGTTCTGGAGGTATGGCTCGATAGGCCATGCAAAATACACACAACACCGGATACCGTACCAACCCACAGCCTTAGAGCATGTTGGATACTCCGGCAAGTGGCCAAGAGCGACGAGGATCTCCTCACCAAAAATACCGCAGAGCAACATCCCACAGAAGACAATGACCCTACAGTATTGACTGTCTTCAATGCTTTTGCCTCAAACAATAGGCGCAAAAGGGCACTCCGTGGCCTCGCTGAAGTCTGCCAAGTCGCAGCAATAAACCCTTGGAACGAATGCCAGTGATGAACCAAAATTCAGAACAGTCTGGGCACCAACCGCATTGGTCCTCAGTCCGATTGTGAACGGCTTTCGGCTTACCAAAGTGCTCACGGACAGCGGCAGCGGACTAAACCTCATTTATGAGGAAACTCTCAACAAAATGGAAACAAACATGAGCAGCATTGAGCAAAGTAGCACGACCTTCTGGCGAATCATTCCTAGTCGGGAGGCGCGATGCGCAGGAAAAATCACACTCGATGTGGTATTCGGCACGCCGGAGAATTACCGGTCCAAAGAGATAACCTTTCAAGTGGCCCGTTCAACAGTGGATATCACGCCTTATTAGGGCGAGATGCATTTGCATGCTTCCAAGCTATACCCCATTACAGGTACATGAAGCTCAAGATGCCCAGGCCCAACGGTATTATCACTCTTGCCAGTGATCCGGACATAGCACTCCGCGCCGAAAACAAAACCGCAGCCCTGGCCCTCGAGGCATTGTCTGAAGCCCTCGCGGCCGAAGAGCTAACCACATTGCGCTCCACGATGGATAGGGACGACGTGATCTTGGACAAGCGACCCAAATCCACCTCCTTTAAACCAGCAGACAAAATAGTCAAATTCCAAGTTCACCCGGCGGACCCCAAGAAGACAACATCCATCGGGGCACAGCTAGACCCAATGGTTGACGCCGCACGACGAGCATTCCTACGTGAAAACTGGGACATATTCGCCTGGCACCCTTCTGATATGCCAGGGATCCCACGCAGTCTGCCCGAACATAGCCTTCAAGGGATATAAGCCAGTCAAGCAAACACGACGACGCTTTTTAGAACCCAAACGACAACCTATGGGGGAGGAGCTAGCCAAGTTACTCGAGGTCGGATTCATCAGAGAAATAAAACACCCGGACTTGCTAGCGAACCTGGTGATGGTACCAAAGAAGGATAAATCATGGCGCCTATGTGTCGATTTCAAACACCTCAACAAGGCCTGCCCTAAAGATCCCTTCCCCCTCCCCTGCTCGATCAGATTATCAATGCTACCGCAGGACACGACTCACTGTCTTCCTCGATGCATACTCCAGATACAATCAAATCAAGATGAAGGAGTCCGATCAAGCCGCAACGGCATTTATCACCTCATATGGGCCTTTCTGCTTCAACACTAGGCCCTTCGGGCTCAAAAACGCCGGTGCCACCTACCAACGCACGATTCAAACATGTCTGGAGAAACAAATCGGCACGACAGTTGAAGAATATGTGGATGACGTAGTCATCAAAACTAGACACATCGAGTCATTAATAGACGATCTGCGTCTCACATTCGACAACCTCCGAACATATGACATCAAGCTCAATCCGGAAAAGTGTGTTTTTGGCATTCCCGCTAGAAAACTACTGGGCTTCATCATTTCCAATAGAGGAATTCTGGCAAACCCAGCTAAAATCCGAGCTTTGTCACAATTGGCTACACCAACAGACCTCAAACAAGTCCAAAAACTATCCGGATGTGTGGCAGCTTTAAGCCGCTTTATCTCCAGACTAAGAGAAGAGGCGTTGCCACTCTATCGCCTTCTCCGACGCACCGATCACTTCGAGTGGACGGACGCGGCAACGACCGGACTGGAAGAAATAAAGGCTCTTCTAGCAAGCAACCCAATCCTAGCCACGCCAAATGTCAGTGAACCCATGTTATTATACATATCGGCCACACACCAAGTCGTAAGTGCAATGCTCGTCGTCGAACAAGACGAGCACGGACAAAAATTCCCGCTTCAGAAGCCGGTATATTACATATCCACTGTCCTCACACCATGCAAATCCCGGTACCCTCATTACCAAAAAATAGCACACGGTCTTCATGGCATCCCAGAAGCTACGACACTACTTTCAAGAGTGCTCAATAACGGTGGCATCCGAGGTACCACTCAATGACATAATAAACAACCGCGACGCCACGGGCCGGATTGCCAAGTGGGCCATTGAGCTCCTCCCATTCGACATAACATACAAACTGTGTCGGGCCATTAAATCTCGAGTACTGGCCGACTTCGTCGCTGAATGGACAGAGGCTAAACTCCCTAAAGAGTACGGCACATATTCTAACTGGGTCATGCACTTCGACGGCTCCAAAATGCTGGCGGGCCTAGGAGCAGGCGTTGTCCTAACATCCCCTACAAGAGATACAGTTCAGTACGTCCTCCAAATATTATTCACGGACTCTAACAATGCAGCTAAATACAAGGCCTTATTGCATGGTCTTCGGATGGCCGTCTCCATGGGCATACAACGCCTGGAAGTGCGCGGGGATTCAAACCTCGCAATATCTCAAATAAATAGAGATTTCGATGCTAAAGATCCGAAGATGGTGGCTTACCGTAACACCGTTCTCAAAATATCGGCTCGGTTCGAGGGGCTCGAGTTTCACCATGTGGCTCGAGAAAGTAATCAAGCGACGGATGTCCATGCTCGCATCGGTGCCAAGCACGACCCCGTCCCACCTAACATATTTTTGGAAAGGCTTTTCAAGCCATCCGTGGTGTGGCAAGGGGAGAGCGGAAACACCAATCCGATTCCGAATATAACCCCAGATTCTAAACACACTGACATTATCGGGCGCTCAGCCACCGAAATTACACCGTCGGCCCATCTCATCATGGTAGTCATTGCCCCATGGACCGAACCCTTCTTAGCCTACCTTAATAGGTGAGAACTCCCCGAGGATCAAAATGAGGCGCACTGCATTGTGTGGCGCTCTAAATCCTACAAGGTTCACGAAGGAGAACTCTACAAGAAAAGTGCTACCGGAGTACTTCATAGATGTATCTCTGAGGAAGAAGGGCGGTAGCTCTTGGCTGAAATTCATGCCGATCTCGGTGGTCACCACGCCGTGGCCCGGGCCCTTGTAAGCAAGGCCTTCCAAATAGGTTTCTATTGACCGACGGCCCGAGCAAACGCACAGGACCTTGTCCAACATTGCATCAGATGCCAGCTTTTCGCCAACCAAAGCCATATGCCACCCACCGCTCTACAAACAATCCCCATCACTTGGCCTTTTGCGGTGCAGGGGCTTGATATGGCGGACCCTTAAAGGAGGAAGCCATAAGAAAAAATATCTGTTAGTCATGGTGGATAAATTCACTAAGTGGATAGAAGCCAAACCAGTTAAAAAGGCCGAAGCTGGACCAGTGCTGGACTTCATATCCGGTGTGGTGCACCGTTATGGTGCTCCACACAGCATCATCACCGATAATGACTCCAATTTCACAGCCGATGAGGTGAAACCCTGGTGTGCTAATTTGGGCATTAAGCTCGATTACGCCTCCATCTATCACCCACAAACCAATGGTCAAGTCGAACGAGCCAATGGTCTTATCATTGCGGCATTAAGCCCAGACTAGTGCGGTCCTTGAAAGAATTAGACCAGCACTGGGTCGAGGAGCTCGACTCCGTACTCTCGGGGCTGCAGACCATGCCCAATCACTCTATCGGATATACACCTTTCTTCATGGTGTACGGCGCAGAGGCTGTGTTACCCTGCGACATTATTCATGACTCACCTCGAGTGCACATGTATGAAGAGAGAGAGGCCGGGCTTGATCGGCAGTACAACTTAGACGCCCTGGAGGAGGAGCGTGACGTCGCAAAAGTCTGTTCTGCAATTTATCAACAACAGGCTCACAAATATCAAAGCAGAGAAGTGCAAGCCAAGACTTATAATGTTAGTGAACTCGTTCTATGCTTGCCGAAGAAGAAAAAGGACAAACTCAAGCCCAAGTGGGAGGGTCCCTTCATCATTGACGAAGTCCTCATCGGAGGAGCGTACCGTCTGCGTGATGCATCAAACAGTCGCCTAGAGCCGAACCCATGGAACGCGGCCAGACTCCAAAGATTCTACGCCTAGCGCCGGACTCTTCGTCCGTCTCCTTTTTCCCTTTTTGTTTCCATTATTTATTTTCCTCTCTTTTCACATTTTCTTTTCTTTAGCCTTAAAGCTCTTGTGCGGCTAGACCGTACACCCACGACGCACACACTCTCAAATATGCACGTCAATTATACCCGGGGGCTTCTTGTACAGAAGCTTATTATTATTATTATTTTCCGAGCATCAAGCTCACCACATATGTGTTTTTTTTCGCGTATGTACTTTTTCTTCGCCACTATATGCATCGATATGACTTAAGTTTTGGCCAACCTGGGTTGCCTGGCTCTTGTGCTTATGCCCTACGTTCCCGTTAGTTCGGCTAGGGTATAGAGGGAGCACCTCTGTGATTGTTACTGTCGGGTCATTCGGATGTGTACCTCAGACTGGGTGAAGCCGAAAGCTAGTGTTCTTAAGGGAATATTCGGTCGGCGGACTAAAGATGTTCTTTACTCGTTACACTATGAAACCCCCAGATGTTACGTATACTGTGATTTTTCAATCACAGTTCGAACATGCACGTTAACGCATGATGACCCAGGGAAAGGAACCCTTAACGGAACTATTCTCTCAGGAAGATGTTTCTTACGATCAAAATGTAATATAACATAGCTAGCCGGATACTTGTTTGTTCAAGCAACTATGACCCCTATGCCTGGTTTCCACGCATACCCCGGTATACGTTACTGAGCGGGTATTCAGAAACACTCCGCACCTTCGGGTCCAGAGGTAAAAGCGAAAAGGTCTGCCATGACAATCGTTTTACAATCTGGCTAGGGACAAATTTGTCAATAGAAGTACATAGTCACTTGGACTCAAAAACTTCTTCCTCTATGCCATCTAACAGGCTATCTAGCCTACAATCCTGTTGGGAATATTTGGCGGCTACTTGTACCTGGTCATATACCAAACTAACGGCAATTTCTTCTCCATCTGACCCTAAAGGTCCGACTCGGGCCATGTGATTCAGATCGAGCTTGGTATACCGTGTTTTCACCATGGCCCAGGCCTCTCGCGCACCTTCCCGGCAAACCGATATCTTCCATAATCGAAAGCGCCGCCTCGCTCCTTTGAATAGTTGTACCAGCTCCTCCATACTTCCTGGAGGGGAGTCGGATGGCCACAAGGCCTTGGCAATACTCTGCATCGCCTGTCGAGCTCGCTTGTGCATTTGCGACAGCTCTTGTAGCAGATCGCTCAAAGATCCAGACACCTCCTCTTCGGGATGGCCCGTCAGCATACCTACAGACATAATTCTGTCAGTTCCTTCCCTAGCCGAATTACGCAGAGGCAAGTTTAAACACATACTAAATATGCTGCCTCACAGCCTCTTATTCTCCTTCACGGAGTTAGCCAGTTGGGCCCGCACATCTTCCAGCTCTTCGCCCAGCTTGCTGTGGGAATCTTGGAGCTTGTTTTTCTCCTCCCTGACCAGTGTCAGTATACGTTCGCCCGCGGCCAGTTGCTTTTGAGCTTCTGGACCTCCCGCTACGACTTCCGATGCCTCTCCCGGACGATCTGATGACTCTGCCATAAGATATGCACCTATATTAATATTCCTGGTATATGATTATGTTTTCTCGATAGAGGGGAACATTACCAGACACTGCCTTCTTGGATTTCTCCAGTTTGGCGGTAGTAGCAGCTAGCTGGGCCTGACAATTTTCCAGCTCTTGAGACAATAGGCTGTTCTTCTCTGTGAGTACCTGGTTGTACGATGATCCTTAAATCAGTTGTACCAACTGTTTCAAGTCTCGGGGGCTACTGGTATATGATTATCAGTTTTGTACAAATGTGTACTTACCCGCATATCTTTCAAATACTGGTATGTGGCTCTGGTAAGCCCATCTCGAGCAGCTCGGATGTATGCATCACTCGAGGTACAGGCGTTGAAAGCCTCTTCTAAAAAACCGGGGTCGCGAAGAGAGGCTCGACGGCGCCGATGATTCATGGTGCTTTCCATTTCAGAGTTCGTGACGGATACATCATCCTAACCCTCTGCAGAAGGACAATCCGGTGTCACTCCCGCATTAGCCTTGGTCCTTGAGACAGGGTCTGGAATCCGGCTGGTAGAGGTATGACCGGTAGGATCCCCGGACAAAGTCCGGCGAATGCTTTTCCTGATAAGACACAACGGATAGTGTCACTGTGACAGCCAAGGAGCATATTGAAAAAACCATTACCTCTTTGATGAAGGCTTAGTCGTGTTGTTATTTACCTTCCTCTCCGGAGGCCTGCCCGGCACAGGCGCCGTTCTTTTGAGAGTCGCCTCAGGTGCAGCATGGTGCGCCGATTGCCTCCCCTTTGGAGCACGAGATAGTGCGGTGGGTGAGGAAGAATGAGGAAGTTCTTTCGAAGGAGACATCTCCTGATTACTTACATGTGAGGCAGGGAGAAGACCGGGATAGTCAGCAGTGATGGCCACTTCCATGTCGTCATGGCTCGCCTAGTAAAACACTCCACCTCAAGCTCCACAAATATATCCGGATCCTCTTTGAATCCGGGGTCAAGGGCCCGGTTGTGGTCCTCTAGCTGTGGTGCGGGGCTGTGGAGCTCCTTGGTGATCTTCCGCCATTCCTGTTACAAATGGACGGATTAATATTTATGGAAAGGAACTCAGGGAGTAAATGGAGTGGAGTAGTGGGGTGGAAACTCACCCAGTTGGGAGGGTTGTACATGGAAAATTCATCTCTGCGCTTAATGCGGATGAACTCCTCTTTCTCCCCTTTGTATAGTCCGGCCAGTATTTTTGCCAGAGCGGAGGGGGTATCCGGACCCTTCCGACCGCAGCGGGAGGCGTCATCTTCTCCGTTATAGTGCCACATGGGATGCCCTCTGTATTGGAGTGGTTGGACCCCCCGGACTACGGATGTCGCCATAACCTCCACTATTGACAATCCGGACCGGGCGAGCGTCTTTATCTTGCTCATCAATTGACGAACCTCCGTGATATCTTCCTCCCCGAGGCTCCGGGCCCGCCAACTGTAGTGTTTCTTCAGCAGAGCACTTGAAATTTCAGGAAGACCCATTCGGACTGGGCCGGGAAGGGAGACGTCCTCAATATAGAACCATTCAGAAGTCCATTCTTCGGATGCCTTCTTTGGCATGCCGGACAGGTATCCGGTCCCGGTGATGCGCCATTCCTCAGCGCCACCCACTTGGAATATTGATCCCTCTTGATTACGAGGGACGAGGTAAAACCGTTTCCTCCATAGTTCAAAATGGGCCTCGCAACCTAGGAATAGCTCACAAAGAGCAACGTAACCCGCAATGTGCAGGATGGAAGCAGGAGTGAAATTATGCAGTTGGAGGCCATAATACTCCAGAAGCCCTCAGAGGAATGGATGGATTGGAAATCCGATACCTCTCAACAAATAGGGAACAAAGCATACTCGTTCCCCCCTAGCTGGGTTGGGGAAATTCTCCGCCTGCTCCCCACCATCGAAGGAAGCCAAATCGCCTTTTTTGGGGCCGTGAGGGCGGGAAGAAGAGCTGGGAGCGCTAGGCATGTTGGGGTGGTTTTCGCTGGCAAGCTCTGAGGATTTTTCGCTTGGTGTGGGTTGGATCTGAAGATCCCCATCTCTTTAAATAGACAATTTTCTCACATGGTCAGGGTGGTATGTGCAAAACTGCCCCAACCTCTCGTATTCGCTCGACACGTGGGAGCTGAAATCATGAAGGTGCAGAAGCCGATGAGCGTGACATTAAATGAAAAGTTGGATACTGGTCTTTAAGTCAGGTATTTTGAAGTAACCGGATAAGGAACCCGCCTTGCAATGCCGAAGACAATCTGCGCGCCGATGTAGGACCTTGCGAAGAGGTGTCTAGAGGGGGGGTGATTAGACACTAAGTACCAAAGTTGCAGTTTTTAAGATCTTTAAGTTTAAGTGGAGTTTAGGCACAAGTTCAACATTCACAATACATATCAAGCAAGCATGCAAAGAGTATATGAGCAGCGGAAAGTAAAGCATGCAACTTGCAAGAATGTGAAGGGAAGGGTTTTGGAGGATTCAAACGCAATTGGAGACACGGATGTTTTTGGCGTGGTTCCGATAGGTGGTGCTATCGTACATCCACGTTGATCGAGACTTCAACCCACGAAGGGTAATGGTTGCGCGAGTCCACGGAGGGCTCCACCCACGAAGGGTCCACGAAGAAGCAACCTTGTCTATCCCACCATGGCCGTCGCCCACGAAGGACTTGCCTCACTAGCGGTAGATCTTCACGAAGTAGGCGATCTCCTTGCCCTTACAAACTCCTTGGTTCAACTCCACAATCTTGTCAGAGGCTCCCAAGTGACACCTAGCCAATCTAGGAGAAACGACTCTCCAAGAAGTAACAAATGGTGCGTTGATGATGAACTCCTTGCTCTTGTGCTTCAAATGATAGTCTCCCCAACACTCAACTCTCTCTCATAGGATTTGGATCTGGTGGAAAGAAGATTTGAGTGGAAAGCAACTTGGGGAAGGCTAGCGATCAAGATTCATGTGGTAGGAATGGAATATATTGGCCTCAACACATGAATAGGTGGTTCTCTCTCAAAAATGGTAATTTGGAAGTGTAGGTTTGTTCTGATGGCTCTCTCCACGAATGAAGAGGAGGTGGAGGGGTATATATAGCCTCCACACAAAATCTAACCGTTACACACAATTTACCAAACTCGGTGGGACCGATTCAACATACTCGGTCAGACCGATTTAGTAAACCTAGTGACCGTTAGGATTTTTGGTGGGACTGACATGCAACTCGGTAGGACCGATTCAGTTAGGGTTAGGGCATAACGTAATCTCGGTAAGACCGATTACACAAACCCGGTGAGACTGATTTTGGTAATAAGCTTTCCAGAGAGTTGGTCAGGCAAACTCGGTTGGACCGATTACACAAACTCGGTTGAACCGATTTTGGTAATGAGTCAACCAGGAAGTTTAGATTGTAATCTCGGTAGTACCGATTGCTCAAACTCGGTGAGACTGATTTTGGTAATGGACATACACAGAGAGATTACAATCCCATCTCGGTGAGACCGAGATCCCTATCGGTGAGACCGATTTGCCTAGGGTTTGTGGCAGTGGCTATGACATTCAAACTCGGTGGCGCCGGATAGAAAGAATCAGTGGGGCCGAGTTTAACTTTGGGTTTAGGTCATATGTGTGGAAGTGGGAAAGTAGTTGAGGGTTTTTGAGCATATCACTAAGCACTGTGGAGCAAGAAACTCATTAAGCAACACCTCATCCCTTCTTGATAGTATTGGCTTTTCCTATAGACTCAATGTGATCTTGGATCACTAAAATGTAAAATGAAGAGTCTTGAGCTTGAAGCTTGAGCCAATCCTTTGTCCTTAGCATCTTGAAGGAGTTCCCACATCCTTTAGTCCATGCCACTCCATTGTTGAACTTATCTGAAACATACTAGATAAAAGTGTTAGTCCAACAAGAGATATGTTGACATTAATTACAAAAACCACCTAGGGAGCACTTGTGCTTTCAGTCTCCCCCTTTTTGGTAATTGATGACAACATACATCAAAGCTTTAGATAAAGATATAAAGAATAGCAAGTAAAGCTTTGGAAAGACATGTAACAAGCATAGGCTCCCCCTACATGTATGCAATCATGTGAATATGGAATATAGAAGCATGTGAGAGCATAACCATGATAGAGCAGGCAATATGTTACATGTATCTTGGCCATATGCATCAGAGCAAAGAATATTAAGGAAAGTAACTTCATGCTCATGAGTCCTTCTTGCAAACAGTATGTACATCAGCAAGAATTCCTCATATACATGATTGTGATGCATATACTTACCTTGTAGTCTTAAGTTGGCTTAGGATGGAATGAACCTGTGTAAACAAGGTTAGATACCACAGATGCACCTACTAGCCAGGGCAAACAAAAGAAACTACAAGAATACCAAGACTGGGATGACATGTAGAGAGTGAGTACTAAGTATCACATTGGATTAGACATGTCCCCAAGAGTAAAGATATGCAATGAATTTGAATGATTTCTTTCCCTTAGATGTCTAGCTCCCCCTGAATCTAACATGGGATACTGAGAGAAGATAGGGAATAGAAAATCAGAGCTGAAAGATATAAATGATGAATAGAGCTAATGCAAGTTAATGCAAATAAGCACATAAGATCATATGAACATGTCTCTCCCCTCAAGAAGACATGTGGGCATCTCTCCTCTTGAACACCAAGCATCTGGGATCCTTGAGAAATACTTTCTACTTAAGTATTCTCTCCCCCTGGAGATCTCTCTCTCCCCCTGAGGATCTCTCTCCCCATGAGGAGGTGATATACTCTTTCTCTGATGTGATCTCTTTCTAAATGATAAGCTTTGATGTGATCCCTCTCTCCCCCTTGGACATCAATTTCCAAGAAGGGTTTTCTGGAATCTGTCGAATGGGTTTGGTCCTTGAGTCACAACACAAAGCAATGATAAAAATGTGATGCTTGTAGAGGACAAGATTCATTGAGTGGAGCTGGAATAGAAGAAACATAGAATAAGTGGCAAATTGTCTTTCCTGTTGTGAAATCGGTGGCACCGTGTGGTATGCTTCGGTTGTACCAAAAGGATTCGGTTGGACCGAAAACAACAAATCGGTGAAACCGAGTTCATTGCAGAGAAAACACTTGTCACCTCAGCTCACTAGATTAGTAAGGACTCACAAAGATTTGCAAGGAATTTACTGAAAGATATGCAAGGAATTTGATGCAGAAAATGCAGAGCAAACAGAAAGAAATTTAGATGAAGTTTTTTTTGAAAGGGGAAACAAATATGCATGACACAAATGCAAAAACACAGAAAACAATCACAAGAGAACTTCATCTAGAGATGGTCGACGACAAAGCCACCTATGTTAGAGTATATTGACTTAGGAGCCAAGTGAGATCACTTGATCATAGGTCATACTCATCGTTTAAGCTCAAAATGGGTTTGCCATTTTTCGTTTAAGCATCTTGATGTGTTCACATCTTGTCGAGTTGCTTTAGCTCATAACTTGGAGTAAAGATTCTCTAAGATGGAATAACATACCTTGGTTGGTGGTGTTGTCCATGTAGTTGAACTTGTGTGGGTTGCTCAAGGTTGATGTAGTTCATCAAGAGTTGGGAGCACCACTAGGAATTTGAGTCCATCTACCTACATGGGTTAGTTCTTGCAAGGAAGAGAATTTGTCAAAGGATATGTTTGAGTGGTTCCGTGCTTCCTTGTCTTCAACCACCATAGTGTAGAAACTTGGTGATGTAGAGATTGTTCAAGATTTGAGTAGATTGCAATCTCATGGAATTTGATTCAACCAAGTACCTACATGGGTTAGATAACATGCAAGATGCAAATATATCCAAGACATAAGATTTTCATCATAAGAGAAATATCAAGGATTAGTCATAAGCTCATGTCTTGCATGTATCCAATGGAGTTTCTACTCCAAGTTTGAAGCATCAATGATGTTCAATTCTCCTCTTAACCTGCAAAACACTTTCTCATCAAGAGGTTTAGTGAATATATCCGCTAATTGCTTTTCGGTGCGAACATGCTTAAGATCAATGTCACCCTTAGCAACATGATCTCGAATGAAATGATGAAGAACTTCAATATGCTTAGTTCGAGAATGTTGCACGGGAGTGTGACCAATTTTGATAGCACTTTCATTATCACAAAGCAATGGAACATGTCTCACATATATCCCATAATCCTTAGAGTTTGGGTCATCCAAAGTAATTGAGCACAACATGAACCAGCGGCAATGTATTCCTCTTCGGCGGTGGATAAGGATACCGAGTTTTGTTTCTTGGAGGACCAAGACACAAGAGATCTCCCAAGAAATTGACAAGTACCTGAACTGGACTTTCTATCAACCTTGTCTCCGGCATAGTCCGAGTCGGAGTAGCCAACAAGATCGAAAGAGGCCCTCTTAGGATACCAAATGCCAAAATTTGATGTATGGATTAAGTATCTCACTATCCTTTTCACGGCCTTAAGATGACATTCTTTAGGAACAGCTTGATATCGTGCACACATGCACACACTTAGCATGATATCGGGACGTGAAGCACATAGATATGACAATGAACCAATCATAGAGCGATAAACCTTTTGATCAACCGGTTCACCATCTTTGGTCAAGTCAAGATGTCCACTAGTAGGCATGGGTGTAGACATACCTTTGCATTCTTGCATATTGAACTTCTTGAATAAGTCCTTGGTGTAATTTTTTTGAGAAACAAAGGTACCTTCCTTAGTTTGCTTGATTTGCAACCCAAGAAAGAATTTGAGTTCACTCATCATAGACATCTCAAACTTCTCTGACATTAGCTTCCCAAACTTTTCACTAAAATGAGGGTTAGTTGAACCAAATATAATATCATCAACATAGATTTGGCACACAAATAGTTCTCCATTAACCCTTTTAGTAAAAAGAGTAGAATCAATTTTCCCAATTTCAAAACCTTTTCCAATAAGGAACTTGGTCAAGCATTTATACCACGCTCTAGGAGCTTGTTTAAGACCATAAAGAGCTTTGTGAAGTTTGTAAACATGATTGGGTTTCTTAGGATTGACAAAGCCGGGAGGTTGCTTAACATAAACTTCCTCCACTATTTCACCATTTAGAAAAGCACTTTTAATGTCCATTTGGTACAAGGTGATATCATGATGATTCGCATAGGCAAGTAAGATGCGAATGGACTCAAGTCTAGCAACGGGAGTGTAATTATCACCATAGTCCATACCTTCGACTTGTGTGTAGCCTTGGGCGACGAGACGTGCTTTGTTGCAAACTACTTGTCCATCTTCATCTTGCTTGTTGCGAAACACCCACTTGGTACCGATGATGTTGTGGTTGTTGTCGGGCTCTTGTCGTGGTGGAGAAGGAGGTTGTTGATGTTCATCTTGATGCACTTCCTCGTTTTCTTCATCTTGTTGCGTCGCACTTGTGGATGCTTCCGTATCAACTCTTGGTTCACCTTGTTGTGAAGTTGAAGCTTCCACTTGGACGGACGAGGTACTCTCCTTTACCTCCGTTGGACGGACCTTGCCAATAGCCAAGTCTTGGATTTCTTCCGAAGGATCTTTGTCTCCTACATCAATTGGCAATTGCTCTACTTGCGAGCTGTTAGATTCATCAAACTTCACATCTACCGTCTCTTCAACCTTTCGGGTGAAATTGTTGTAGACACGGTAAGTGTGAGAGTTTGAGCCATAACCTAGTAGGAAACCTTCATGAGACTTAGAGCAAATTTAGAATGACGATGCTTATCAAGAATGTAGCACTTTGAGCTGAATACTCGAAAGTATCCAACTTGGGGTTTGTTACCGGTGAGGAGCTCGTATGCCGTCTTGCCGAGTAGCTTGTGAATATACAAGCGATTTGTTGCATGGCAAGCTGTCTCAACCGCTTCTGCCCAAAAGTGATTCGGTGTCTTGTACTCATCAAGCATCGTTCTCGCCATTTCGATGAGCGTCCGGTTCTTCCTCTCAACAACTCCATTTTGTTGAGGTGTGTGCGTAGCCGAGAACTCGTGTGAAATCCCTTCTTCGTCAAGAAAGGTGTCCACATTTCAGTTCTTGAACTCCGTTCTGTTGTCGTTGCGAACCTTCTTGATCTTCACTTCAAATTGATTTTGGGCCTTCCTAGCGAAGTTTTTGAAGATCTTTTGGACCTGCGATTTATCATCGAGAAAGAACACACCCACGTAAATCTTGAAAAATCATCAACTATAACTAGACCAAAGGAATTTCCACCGAGACTCTTGTAGGAGTTGGGACCAAAGAGATCCATGTGAAGTAGCTCGAGTGGCCTCCTTGTGGTCATGATGTTCTTCACGGGATGCCTTCCTCCAACCTGTTTACTTACTTGACAAGCACTGCAAAGTCTATCCTTATCAAATATGACATCGTTAACTCCAAGGATATGATTTCCTTTAATAAGCTTGTCAAGGTTTCACATACCAACATGACCTAGTCGTCTATGCCATAACCAACCTTTTGAGGATTTAGCAATGAAGCAAGTTTTAGGTTGAGCCTTTTTAGTGAAATCAACAATGTATATATTACCTCTACGCACACTGGTAAAGACCATTTCATGATTGTCTCGATGAAACACTTGGCAATCTACTTCAGTAAATAGGACATTGAAACCAAAATCAGCAAGTCTAGATACTGAAAGTAAGTTGTATCCAAGAGATTCAACGATCATGACATTTTGTATGGAGCTATCATGTGATATGGCCACCTTACCGAGGCCAACCACCTTACCCTTTGAGTTGTCACCAAAAGTGACATACTTTCGAGGACTATCATTTTCAGCAAGCTCACGAAACATGTCTTTATCTCCGATCATGTGATCGGTACATCCACTATCAAGCACCCATTCCTTTCCTCCTGACATATATCCTCGAAGATTTGCCATAAGACCAAAATGCCTCATTGCATCATCAAGATCGAAGTCACTATCATCATCCTCATCATAGTATCCATGTTCAACATCGTCATGTGGTGGATCAAATCCTAGAGAGGGTGATTCATTAGAATGAGTTTGACAATGCTCTTGCTTATGAATTTTTATAGCTTCGGAAATAATATCACTAATAATTCCAACATTTCCTTTGGCACGCATAAGGTTTGTAAGCTTAAATATACAATCACCAAACATAGGATCACTAGTATTCATCTTACTCAAAGCAATAGACTTATGGAGCATTTCATCAAGATTTTTCAAGGAATAATCTGGAAATCATTCCTCAAGAAATTTCCATATAGTGTAGGCACACTTAAGAGTAGGCAAACATCCAATCAAGTTTCTAGGCAATCCTCTAATGATAAGTTCGGCAGTTCTAAGATTCCTAATCATGACAATTGACTCATCATGGGTAGGATGCATAGGGTCAACATGAGGTGCACAAGGGCTAGCAATGTACTTGTTCAAATGATATTGATTGAAAATTACAAGCATCTCATTTTTTCACTCATGAAAATACTCCCCATCAAGTATAGGTACTCTATGTCTAAGACTCCCCAAAGTAGACTCATCCATCTTCCTCCAATGGTGATTAAACCAAGGCAATGGAGACCAATGCTCTGATACCACTTGTAGGACCTTGAGAAGAGGTGTCTAGAGGGGGGTTATTAGGCACTAAGTACCAAAGTTGCAGTTTTTAAGATCTTTAAGTTTAAGTGGAGTTTAGGCAAAAGTTCAACATTCACAATACATATCAAGCAAGCATGCAAAGAGTATATGAGCAGCGGAAAGTAAAGCATGCAACTTGCAAGAATGTAAAGGGAAGGGTTTTGGAGGATATAAACGCAATTGGAGACACGGATGTTTTTGGCGTGGTTCCGATAGGTGGTGCTATCGTACATCCACGTTGATGGAGACTTCAACCCACGAAGGGTAACGGTTGCGCGAGTCCACGGAGGGCTCCACCCACGAAGGGTCCATGAAGAAGCAACCTTGTCTATCCCACCATGACCGTCGCCCACGAAGGACTTGCCTCACTAGCGGTAGATCTTCACGAAGTAGGCGATCTCCTTGCCCTTACAAACTCCTTAGTTCAACTCCACAATCTTGTCGGAGGCTCCAAAGTGACACCTAGCCAATCTAGGAGACACCACTCTCCAAGAAGTAACAAATGGTGCGTTGATGATGAACTCCTTGCTCTTGTGCTTCAAATGATAGTCTCCCCAACACTCAACTCTCTCTCATAGGATTTGGATCTGGTGGAAAGAAGATTTGTGTGGAAAGCAACTTGGGGAAGGCTAGAGATCAAGTTTCATATGATAGGAATGGAATATCTTGGCCTCAACACAAGAGTAGGTGGTTCTCTCTCAGAAATGGTAATTTGGAAGTGTAGGTTTGTTCTGATGGCTCTCTCCACGAATGAAGAGGAGGTGGAGGGGTATATATAGCCTCCACACAAAATCTAACCGTTACAGACAATTTACCAAACTTGGTGGGACCGATTCAACAGACTCGGTCAGACCGATTTAGTAAACCTAGTGACCGTTAGGATTTTCGGTGGGACTGACATGCCACTCGGTAAGACCGATTCGGTTAGGGTTAGGGCATAACGTAATCTCGGTAAGACCGATTACACAAACTCGGTGAGACCGATTTTGGTAATAAGCTTTCCAGAGAGTTGGTGAAAGCACAAGTGCTCCCTATGTGGTTTTGGTAATTAATGTCAACATATCTCTTGTTGGACTAACACTTTTATCTAGTATGTTTTAGATAAGTTCAACAATGGAGTGGCATGGACTAAAGGATGTGGGAACTCCTTCAAGATGCTAAGGACAAAGGATTGGCTCAAGCTTCAAGCTCAAGACTCTTCATTTTACATTTTAGTGATCCAAGATCACATTGAGTCTATAGGAAAAGCCAATACTATCAAAGAGGGATGAGGTGTTGCTTAATCAGTTTCTTGCTCCACAGTGCTTAGTGATATGCTCCAAAACCCTCAACTACTTTCCCACTTCCACACATGTGTCCTTAAACCTAAAGTCAAACTCGGCCCCACTGATTCTTTCTATCCGGCGCCACCGAGTTTGGATGTCATAGCCACTGCCACAAACCCTAGGCAAATTGGTCTCACCGATAGGGATCTCGGTCTCACCGAGATGGGATTGTAATCTCTCTGTGTATGTCCATTACCAAAATCGGTCTCATCGAGTTTGAGCAATCGGTACTACCGAGATTACAATGCAAACTTCCTGGTTGACTCATTACCAAAATCGGTCCTACCGAGTTTGTGTAATCGGTCAAACCGAGTTTGCCTGACCAACTCTCTGGAAAGCTTATTACCAAAATCGGTCTCACCGAGTTTGTGTAATCGGTCTTACCGAGATTACGTTATGCCCTAACCCTAACCGAATCGGTCTTACCGAGTTGCATATCGGTCCCACCGAAAATCCTAACGGTCACTAGGTTTACTAAATCGGTCCGACCGAGTTAGTTGAATCGGTCCCACCGAGTTTGGTAAATTGTGTGTAACGGTTAGATTTTGTGTGGAGGCTATATATACCCCTCCACCTCCTCTTCATTCGTGGAGAGAGCCATCAGAACAAACCTACACTTCCAAATTACCATTTCTGAGAGAGAACCACCTACTCCTGTGTTGAGGCCAAGATATTCCATTCCTATCATATGAAACTTGATCTCTAGCCTTCCCCAAGTTGCTTTCCACTCAAATCTTCTTTCCACCAGATCCAAATCCTATGAGAGAGAGTTGAGTGTTAGGGAGACTATCATTTGAAGCACAAGAGCAAGGAGTTCATCATCAACGCACCATTTGTTACTTCTTGGAGAGTGGTGTCTCCTAGATTGGCTAGGTGTCACTTGGGAGCCTCCGACAAGATTGTGGAGTTGAACCAAGGAGTTTGTAAGGGCAAGGAGATCGCCTACTTCGTGAAGATCTACCGCTAGTGAGGCAAGTCCTTCGTGGGCGACGGCCATGGTGGGATAGACAAGGTTGCTTCTTCGTGAACCCTTCGTGGGTGTAGCCTCCGTGGACTCACAAGAACTGCTACCCTTCGTGGGTTGAAGTCTCGATCAACATGGATGTACGATAGCACCACCTATCAGAACCACGCCAAAAACATCCGTGTCTCCAATTGCGTTTGAATCCTCCAAAACCCTTCCCTTTACATTCTTGCAAGTTGCATGCTTTACTTTCCGCTGCTCATATACTCTTTGCATGCTTGCTTGTTATGTATTGTGAATGTTAAACTTGTGCCTAAACTCCACTTAAACTTAAAGATATTAAAAACTGTAACTTTCGTACTTAGTGCCTAATCACCCCCCCCCCCTCTAGACCCCTCTTCTCAAGGTCCTACAAGTGGTATCAGAGCATTGGTCTCCATTGCCTTGGTTTAATCACCATTGGAGGAAGATGGATGAGTCTACTTTGGGGAGTCTTAGACATAGAGTGCCTATTCTTGATGGAGAGTATTTTCATGAGTGGAAAAATGAGATGCTTGTAATTTTCAATCAATATCATTTGAACAAGTACATTGCTAGCCCTTGTGCACCTCATGTTGACCCTATGCATCCTACCCATGAAGAGTCAATTGACATGATTCGGAATCTTAGAACTGCCAAACTTATCATTAGAGGATTGCCTAGAAACTTGATTGGATGTTTGCCTACTCTTAAGTGTGCCTACACTATATGGAAATTTCTTGAGGAACGATTTCCAGATTATTCCTTGAAAAATCTTGATGAAATTCTCCATAAGTCTATTGCTTTGAGTAAGATGAATACTAGTGATCCTATGTTTGGTGATTGTCTATTTAAGCTTACAAACCTTATGCGTGCCAAAGGAAATGTTGGAATTATTAGTGATATTATTTCCGAAGCTATAAAAATTCATAAGCAAGATCATTGTCAAACTCATCTTAACGAATCACCCTCTCTAGGATTTGATCCACCACATGACGATGTTGAACATGGATACTATGATGAGGATGATGATAGTGACTTCGATCTTGATGATGCAATGAGACATTTTGGTCTTATGGCAAATCTTCGAGGATATATGTCAGGAGGAAAGGAATGGGTTCTTGATAGTGGATGTACCGATCACATGATCGGAGATAAAGACATGTTTCGTGAGCTTGCTGATAATGATAGTCCTCGAAAGTATGTCACTTTCGGTGACAACTCAAAGGGTAAGGTGGTTGGCCTCGGTAAGGTGGCCATATCACATGATAGCTCCATACAAAATGTCATGCTCGTTGAATCTCTTGGATACAACTTACTTTCAGTATATAGACTTGCTGATTTCGGTTTCAATGTCCTATTTACTGAAGTAGATTGCCAAGTGTTTCGTCGAGACAATCATAAAATGGTCTTTACCGGCAAAGCGAGAGGTGATCTATACATTGTTGATTTCACTAAAAAGGCTCAACCTAAAACTTGCTTCATTGCTAAATCCTCAAAAGGTTGGTTATGGCATAGACGATTAGGTCATGTTGGTATGCGAAACCTTGACAAGCTTATTAAGGGAAATCATATCCTTGGAGTTAACAATGTCATATTTGATAAGGATAGACTTTGCATGTGCTTATTAAGCAGGTAAACAGGTCGGAGGAAGGCATCCCGTGAAGAACATCATGACCACAAGGAGGCCACTCGAGCTACTTCACATGGATCTCTTTGGTCCCAACTCTTACAAGAGTCTCTCTGGAAATTCTTTTGGTCTAGTTATAGTTGATGATTTTTCAAGATTTACATGGGTGTTCTTTCTCGATGATAAATCGCAGGTCCAAAAGATCTTCAAAAACTTCGCTAGGAAGAACCGGACGCTCATCGAAATGGCGAGAACGATGCTTGATGAGTACAAGACGCCAAAGCACTTTTGGGCAGAAGCGGTTGAGACAGCTTGTCATGCAACAAATCGCTTGTATCTTCACAAGTTACTGGCAAGACGGCATACGAGCTCCTCACTGGTAACAAACCCCAAGTTGGATACTTTCGAGTATTCGGCTCAAAGTGCTACATTCTTGATAAGCATCGTCATTCTAAATTTGCTCCTAAGTCTCATGAAGGTTTCCTACTAGGTTATGGCTCAAACTCTCACACTTACCGTGTCTACAACAATTTCACCCGAAAGGTTGAAGAAACGGTAGATGTGAAGTTTGATGAATCTAATGGCTCAGAAGTAGAGCAATTGCCAGTTGATGTAGGAGACAAAGATCCTTCGGAAGCAATCCAAGACTTGTCTATTGGAAAGGTCCGTCCAACGGAGGTGAAGGAGAGTACCTCGTCCGTCCAAGTGGAAGCTTCTACTTCACGACAAGGTGAACCAAGAGTTGATACGGAAGCATCCACAAGCGGGACACACCAAGATGAAGAAAACGAGGAAGTGCATCAAGATGAACGTCAACAACCTCCTTCTCCACCACGACAAGAGAATGACAACGCCAACAATGAAGAAGGCCAAGAAGAAGAACAAGATGAAGGAGTTCAACCAAGAAACAAGCAAAAGCTTTCACGAGTTCGAGCAAGAATTGCTAAAGATCATCCCGTCGAGCAAATCTACAATGATATTCAAACCGGGAGAATCACTCGCTCTAAAACTCGTTTAGCTAACTTTTGTGAAAACTATTCTTTCATCTCTAGCATTGAACCTATGAAGGTTGAAGAAGCATTGGAAGATCCGGATTGGATAAATGCTATGCATGAAGAGCTACATAACTTTGAGAGGAACCAAGTTTGGACATTGGTTGGAAGCCCGACAACAACCACAACATCATCGGTACCAAATGGGTGTTTCGCAACAAGCAAGATGAAGATGGACAAGTAGTTCGCAACAAAGCATGTCTCGTCGCCCAAGGCTACACACAAGTCGAAGGTACGGACTATAGTGAGACTTACGCTCCCGTTGCTAGACTTGAGTCCAGTCGCATCTTACTTGCCTATGCTAATCATCATGATATTACCTTGTACAAATGGACATTAAAAGTGCTTTTCTAAATGGTGAAATAGAGGAGGAAGTTTATGTTAACCAACCTCCCCACTTTGTCAATCCTAAGAAACCAATCATGTTTACAAACTTCACAAATCTCCTAATGGCATTAAACAAGCTCCTAGAGCGTGGTATAAATGCTTGACCAAGTTCCTTATTGAAAAAGGCTTTGAAATTGGGAAAATTGATTCTACTCTTTTTACTAAAAGGGTTAATGGAGAACTATTTGTGTGCCAAATCTATGTTGACGATATTATATTTGGTTCAACTAACCCTCATTTTAGTGAAAAGTTTGGGAAGCTAATGTCGGAGAAGTTTGAGATGTCTATGATGAGTGAACTCAAATTCTTTCTTGGGTTGAAAATCAAGCAAACTAAGGAATGTACCTTTGTTTCTCAAACGAAGTACACCAAGGACTTATTCAAGAAGTTCAATATGCAAGAATGCAAAGGTATGTCTACACCCATGCCCACTAGTGGACATCTTGACTTGACCGAAGATAGTGAACCGGTTGATCAAAAGGTTTATCATTCTATGATTGGTTCATTGTTATATCTATGTGCTTCACGTCCCGATATCATGCTAAGTGTGTGCATGTGTGCACGATATCAAGCTGCTCCTAAGGAATGTCATCTTAAGGCCGTGAAAAGGATAGTGAGATACTTAATCCATACACCAAATTTTGGCATTTGGTATCCTAAGAGGGCCTCTTTGGATCTTGTTGGCTACTCCGACTCGGACTATGTTGGAGACAAGGTTGATAGAAAGTCCACTTCAGGTACTTGTCAATTTCTTGGTAGATCTCTTGTGTCTTGGTCCTCCAAGAAACAAAACTCGGTATCCTTATCCACCGCCGAAGCGGAATACATTGCCGCTGGTTCATGTTGTGCTCAATTACTTTGGATGACCCAAACTCTTAAAGATTATGGCATATATGTGAGACATGTTCCGTTGCTTTGTGAGAATGAAAGTGCAATCAAAATTGGTCATAATCCCGTACAGCTGTGAGGACCCCGACTCAATGCCACATCGATCTAGCATGTAACACCTCATATCACTTTGCGGCCTCACGCACGGTATTCCCACGGGTGTCGCCTTACGTTTGCCCGGGACTGTTTGCGCCATTTGGCACACGTATATGATAGTGTCGCTAGCATCCATATGGTAAGGATCCCGGGTTGACATGGCTAGTCGTAAACCCAAAGTGGCACAAACTTACAAGGACAGGCATCCATGACCCAGCATCGAACGTGTCGGTCATCAGCGAGTGAATCCAAGCTGTAGCACTGGGCTAGTAGGACTCGGTGAACTGGGCAGAAGCGGCTAACAGACTCGGTATTCATCGCGTGACCTTTCCCGAAGGGACGTACATAGGAACGAAGAAGGACACATGCCACCAGCCTAAGTGTTCGAGCAAGAGCAAGCTACCATGGCTCGATGGAAGCACTAGGAGACATTTCCGTAAGAGAGGCTACTAAGGATAAACAACTAGATAGTCAGATCCCACACATACCAAGCATTTCAATAACATACACACAATATGCTCGATATGTGCAAATACAACATGGCATCACAACATGACTCTACAACTCAAGTATTTTATTCAATAGGCTCCGAGGAGCAAGATATTACAAACATAGGTCTCATGACCCAACATTCAGAGCACACAAGTCAAGCACAAGCGGAAGCTTAACATGTCTGGGTACAGACATCTATAAATGAAAAAGGCTGAGAAGCCTGACTATCTACCAGATCCTGTCGAGGGCACAAGATCGTAGCTGAGGTAACAAGCTAAACGTCGAAGTCCACATGGAACTACGAGCGAGACCGAAGTCTCTCTGCAAAAACATAAAATAGGCAAACGTGAGTACAAATGTACCCAGCAAGACTTACATCAGAACTAACTACATATGCATCATTATCAACAAAGGGGATGGTAGAGTTTGACTGCAGCAAGCCAGCTTTGATTCGGTGGCTATCCTGAACTACGACTGCAATGTAACTCTTTTGAGGTGGCGCACACGAGTCCACATATTCACCATATCAATACACCACTATGGATCCTCTCCCGTCTCCCTACGAGAACGCCATCCATAGCACTCACACATATCTTGCGTATTTTAGAGTTTCCACTTTCACTTGTCTATGAACTGTACAGGCAACCTAGAAGTCCTTTACCGCGGACACGGCTATTCGAATAGATAATGTTAACCCTGCAGGGGTGTACTTCTTCACACACGCTCTCGCCACTTACCACCATGTACACGTCATGTATCTCGGCAACCTTCAAGCGGAAGCCTGGCGAGGGAGTCGGCCACGACGTGACTAACCGCACAAGTCTCTAGTCCAGGTTTATCGCTTATTCGGGTTCCATCCGCAAGGAGATCCGGTCGGGGTGTCGCTCACGGCCCCAAATGATGTGTGCAGGGTTCCGAAGCCCACCTCGACGGGTGGATCTATGCTTGGTACACCGTGCCACGGTGCCTAGTCGGTCCCAAGCCCACCTATACCGGGTGCCACTTGGTAGACTACTAACACTACCTATGAACACTAGAAACTAGTTGCAACTCCTGGACAGAGATCATGTTGATTAATAAGTCAAGAGGGGTCAAGTTACCGGAACCCAATGTGTGGTAGTAACTGTTCATGGATCACAAACACATAACTCAGTTCCTGAGGACGGTTTCAATGAGACAACCCACCATGTACTCCTACATGGCCTCTCACCGCTACCTTTACCAAATCGTGTTCACACACTTAGCTCTCAACTGTAGGACATGTTCACACACCTCCAATTCATCCCGATGAATCGACTGACACAACTCTAAGCAATAGCAGGCATGACAAACAAGCATGAATGAGTAGGCACATCAGGGCCCAAACAACTCATACTCATGCTAGTGGGTTTCATCTATTTACTGTGGCAATGACAGGTCATGCAGAGGATAAAGGGGTTCAGCTACCGCAGCATGTAATAGTTGAATCGTTGTTGTCCTAATGCAGTAAAAGAGAGCAGGAGCGAGAGAGTAGGATTGTATCGGAATGAACAAGGGGGTTTTGCTTGCCTGGCACTTCTGAAGATAATATAGTTCTTCATTGGTGTCATCGAACTCATCGTCGGAACCACGTCTATTGAGAGGGGACAAACAACGACAAACAAGGAAGAACACAATCAATGTAATGCACAATATGATGCATGATCATGACATGGCAAAATGCTGGTGTTTTGGCTAATGCAACTTAGAACAGATTAAATGAAGTTGGTTTGAACCAAGATTCAAATTCAAACTCCACATGTGGTTATTTACATGCCATTTAATTGAATTGTCCTAAACAGTAGTCATAAGTTGTTCTAACATGCATGAAAATGGTACAGATGGATAGATTGGATTTTTCTGATAATTTTTCATATATAAATTATTTCATTTGGAGTTATGGTTGAATTTATATGATTTTTAGAAGTTTTGGATATTTTCTAAAATAAATAAATAATTTCTGATTTATTTAAAACTCCAGAAAAAATTTACTGCGTCAGCATGACGTACTAGTGACATCAGCAGGTCAACGGACGGCCTAGGTCAAACCTGACCAGTGGGGCCTCATCGTCAAGACACGTAGTCACCATGAGGTCGACATGTGGGACCCGTCAAAGTCGACGTGGCCAAGTCAACATCGACAAAGGGGCCCATCGTGGTTAGTGTTAATCTAACGAGAATTAATACTAATTAGTTTAGGCATTTGGGGCCCACATGGCGTGGCTCTAGGGGTGGCTCAGCTGGGTCATTAGTGGCTAATGACGGCCACGTCATCAGTCGCCGGAGTTCAGCTGGCGACGACCAAACCAACGACGGAGGCTCGCCGAAGTTGAGGTACAGGCAGCGGCTGGGTGCGCTGAGGGCATCTACGCAGAGCTGGAACTCGCCCGCATCCACTCGTGGCAGCGGCTGGAGCTGGGGGGGCGGAGTTCGCCGGAGTGGAGCCCGCGGCGGCTACCGGAGCTCGGGGCTGGTGCGGGCTGGCGCTAGGGGGCACGGTAGGTCGAATGGGTGGGCGCGCCCGGCTCCTGGAAGCGTGCTGAGCACAGCGGTGTGCTCGGCTTCGAGCTACCGTGGCTCTAGCCACGATGGCGACGAGGCACGGCGGCGGCGAGCTTCGGGCACGACGGCGTTAGCGCTAGAGAACGTGCGGGGTGACGGGGATAGGGGCGAAACAAAGAGGGGCTCACCCCGCGTCGTTTGGAGGCATCTGCGAGCTCGGGGGAGGCCGGACGGTGACGTGGCGTTGCCGGTGATCTCAGGTGCTGGGGTTGAAGACGACGGCGATGGCAGCATTCCAGGGGCTCCTGCGGTGCGTTGCTCGGCGAGGAGGGGGAGGTGGTTAAGGCGGAGCTCCTGAAAACGTCGGGAGGTCAAGGGGAAGGTGGTGGCTGCGGTGGTGGCGAGCGGCGTCGGCGGTTGCGCTCGGGCGCGAGAGGGAGAGAAAGCAGAGGAGGGGAGAGGCACGGGAGAGAGTGAGAGGGGGCCAGGGGTTGCGTGGCGTCGCCTGGTGCATCGAGGAGGAGCCAGGCAGGCTGGGAGGGAGGAGGTGGAGGCCTCGGGCGCGCTGGCGTCGACACACCTCTGCCTACTGGCAGAGGTTGAAGACGATCGCCATACTGTGGGCTGGGCCTCACCATCTTTGGGCCAGTGGGCTGCCAGTGGCGCCTGTATGTGGGCTGCCAAGTGAGTTTTTCTGCTCTGTTTTAATTTTTTGTTCTGCTTTCTTTTTACCTAGTTATTTTGCCACCGCCAGAATTCAAAATGAATTCAAACAATGACAAAACACTCAATAATTTTATGGTGCTAGATGGACTTTTCCAATAGCACATAAAACATTTAAAAATTATTTGAAAATATATCCCATATATTATGGATATAATTCCAAATTCAAATACAATAATGATTTAAATTCAGTGCCCAAAATATTCCTTACAAATGTTCATTATTTTTGGTTTGGTGCAAAAGCCTTGCCAAAAATATTAAACAGTTAATAAGAACATTTTGAGAAACAATGAATGCAATTTTCCAGGGTTCTTTGCCCTTCTTGAATTAAATCTTGAGGCTTCCAAATTTCCCGAGCAGACAGATAACACGCTATCTCCAGGAAGGGCAGGCTGGAAGAACCTGTGGGCCTGGATGAAGGATCCATCGGAGAGGAAGATGGTGAAGGCGCCCCTCTTTGACGCGGTGACGGGGCGGCGCTGTTGGTGTCCATCATGGCAGAGGAAAGGAGGATGATGTGTGTCATGCGTTCTAAGGGGATAGGAAAGGGGATTCCTGACCATGAAGCGGACCATGAGTAGCGACAGGCGAGGAGATCGGGATCTGATGCCATAGCCTCCTGCACAGAATAGGACCAGCGAGCGCAGAGAGGTTGCCATATCCACCAACACCGCGGATGTACGTGCCGACATCAGGAGCATCCGAGTCGAACAGAAGCACAGGGGGTGTGCACAAGGCACGGTGGCTAGCGAGAGGGAATGCGGAGGGCGTTGATCTGGTAGGTGGTGAAGGGATAGGTGGAAGCTGGCGGCGGGGAAAAAAGAGGGCGCGGTGAGGAGCGGACAGGGCTGGGAAATAGGGTTAGGTTTGTCTAAGGGAGGGATTTTATAGCTGTTGGCCTTACTGGGCTGCTGAAGTACGACTAGATCTTGGGTTTAGAAAAAATTGGGCCCATAAGGTTCTGTGCAGTTGTATACATATTTTTATTTCATTTTGATATAGTGTTGTTGTTGGAAACACTTTATTTAATTACGAGTTGGCATTGTTAGAAAAGTCGGCAACATTAAAAAATCAATCATGTCAAGTGGAATATAGTAGATTAATGTATCAAGTCAATTCGAGATAATACGCAAAACCAACATAAAAGTGTCATCATAGGTGGCGGTGTGGTTGAACTGGAAAAGGTTTCTACATGCAACACAATACATTATAATGTTCATGTCAAAATTAGGTATTTTTGCATTGTCATATGTTATTATTGAAGTGAAATGATCCCTTTTTTCCCGTGTCTTTGACTATTATACCCAAATTTGATTTCAGGTGTTAGATGAAGTTTATCTATTTATTGGATGTAGTTCAAATGTGAACTACATGTATCTCAAATAAAGTTTCTAAAAATAAAGTTCATTTTAAGAAACTGTGTAAAAGATCTCGTATCCATAAATATAAAATAATTCAAAACATTTGTTGGGACATTCAAACATCTACATACATCTTGACTAGGTTTTTTTCTAATACAAAATCTAAATAAGGTCTATAAATTATGAAATTAGCATGGGCACATGTATTTTTATTTTGGCACCTTTAATATATATTATAGAAATTTATGACGGGAAATTGGTAATCTTTAAAAAAATAGAATTCGTTCAGTATTTATCTAATATTTTTTCATCTATAGATGTAAGACAATATGCTCTCTAGCACTTATTGATGAAAATATAATATATTGGCACCCACATGTTACAATGGGTTCTACATGTGGGTCTAGCATGTTCGCATGCACATGGCAATGGGTCCCCTGATCACTAGGCATACTAGGTCCATATGACACATCGGTCCATTGGTCAACTAAAAAAGTGTGTTTGGATGATACATGGGTCCCACCTATAAGTATGGTTGACACATGGGTGAAATTAACACGTAGACGCGACACATGGGCAAAATTGTTGAGGTGTCATCTAGTCACCTCCACCCTATGATTATGACCTAATAGTTTGGTCGTGAATGCCTAGGGTAATATCATAAACACTGATACATAGCCTAATGACCTATTTGTGCAATAGAATGATGACCTTATGGGAACAAATGGTCATAATGTTATAGGATTTGCACCCTCCTACAGTCTCCATGACAAATTTCTGAATTTTGATCATGGATCTATGACCAATCGAGCCGACATCACTACTTTTTGTCATAAACGAGCATTTTTCTTGTAGTGTCCCCCTCTTGACCATCCCGCACAGAGTGTAAGTGGTCAAGCTCTACAAACAATAGACTCATGTCTTTCTACCACTCCATTTATCCTGCCAGCACAGTATTGTGCCCCCTTGTCCTATAGAACATGAGGCAAAATCTTTAAAAAAGGGCAGGGTCTTCAGATACATGTGGACATAACCATCCAAGAGAAGATAACCTCTTTTTTCCAGTGAATAGGTGCTAATTCTTTTCAGCCTTAGCCTTATATTATATGTCACATAACTAACCTTGTAGTTAAGATTTAATATTTAACCTTTTTCTTGGATTAGGGTACAAACACAATTGGATATACTAATTAAGTAATTAGTATATGTAAGGCTTTAGATATTCTAGTTTATTTTCCACTAATTAATACAAGTCAAATCAATTTATGGGGGGAACTGATACATGTATGGATATGGATAGTATAGGTTACCACAAAAGAAAACATATGGTAATATGTCAATACCTTAATTTATGCATATGTGCTACATGATGTTGTAACAATGTGATGTAACTTTTCTTTAAATTCATGAGAAAATTATACTAGTTTGTGTTCCTGTTTTCTGGCACATATTTTTAGAACAAAAGGCTCTAGATGAGCTTAGCTTTGATTTAACAGAGCCATCAAACCAGCTAGGAAATACAACACACCATAGAAACACAATGGCTAAGTCGATACAACGGTGTTTAATGCAGAGCAAACACAACTACAACCATTACAAGCACCTATGAAAAGGAAAAACAGAGAACACAACTTGCAAAAGACTAAGCACTCTATGCTTGGCACTGAAGAAATCATGGCCTGAGTAGCTAAGCAAGACATAGCTGACCATCATAGGGGAATTATGCTCCATGTAGCACCTTGGGAATGGAGGAAGTAAAACACCTTAGATTTCTATCACTGAAGGGGGACCCTACTTCCTCGCCTTAGAACAGTAGGCGCTGCTCTGTCGGGATTCAATGCTGCATTCCGAGAGCTAGAAGGATGACAGCCTCGCGGAGTGAAGTAGCCCTAGAGCTACCACATAGATTCAGAATATACCTTGTCAGCAACCCATCACTATCCACGCACAACCAAAAGGAGCTGGAAAACTACTAGGGACAGACGCCTGCTACTTGTGAGCTGTGTCGGGATTTCCTCGAAGAGGAGAGGATGATGCAATATAGTAAAGATAAGTATGTCCACAATTAAAAACCAAGGTTACCAATCTAGTAGGAGAACCATGCAACACAGCATGAACAACACCTACACACAAAATAACAAATACTTTCACCCAACACAAACAAGGGTTGTCAATCCCTTGGTGGTTAATTGCAAGGATCAAATCTCATAGCGATTGATAGATAAACAAAAACATAAAATAAAACAATGTGCAGCAAAGTATTTTTGGATTTCAATATATATGATAAAAATATACCTAGGGGCCATAGTTTTCACTAAAGGCTTGTTTCTTGAACATAGCATACGGTGGGTAAACAAATCACTGTTGGGCAATTGATAGAAAAGTACATAGTTATGACGATATCCAAGGCAATGATCATGTATATAGGCATCACGTCCGAGACAAGTAGACCAACTCCTGCCTACATGAACTACTATTGCTCCACTCGGCGACCGCTATCGAGCATGCATCTAGTGAATTAAGTTCACAAAGAATGGAGTAACGCCTTAAGCAATATGACATGATGTAGATAAAGTAAACCCAATTAATATGAATAAACACCGTCTTTTTATCCTTCATGGAAACGATACAAGTACGTGTCATGTCCCTTTCTGTCACTGAGATTGAGCAGCACAAGATCAGACCCATCACGAAGCACCTCTCCCTTGCAAGATAAATCAATGTAGTTGGCCAAACCAAACCGATAGATCAAAGAGAAATACAAAGCTATAACAATCATGCATAAAAGAGTTCAGAGAAGACTCAAATAATATTCATGGATAATCTGATCATAAACCCACAATTTATCGGATCCCAACAAACACACCGCAAAAAAACATTACATCGAATAGATCTCTAAGAACATCAAGGAGAACATTGTATTAAAGATCAAAGAGAGAGAAGAAGCTATCTAGCTACTAGCTATGGACCCGTAGGTCTGTAGTAAAGTACTCACACATCATCCGAAGGGCAGCAAGATTGATGTAGAGGCCCTCCGTGATTGATTCCCCCTCCGATAGAGTACTGGAAAAGGTCTCTAGATGGGACCTCCGAAGAACAGAAACTTGCGGCAGCGGAAAAAGTATTTGGGGTGGCTCTGTGATGTATTGGGAATATTTGGGAATTTATAGAGCTGGAATTAGGTCAGGAGGTGCCACGAGGAGCACACAAGCCTAGGGGGCCCCCCTTGGGCGCGCCTAGCAGGCTTGTCACTGCCTCGTGGCACTTTAGGTCTTCTCCCGAAGCTTCTAGGGTCCCTTCTGGTCCAGAAAAAATTGTCAAAAAATTTCGTAGCGTTTGGAATCCATTTGGTACTGATTTTATGAAAAGCCAGAAACAAACAAAAAATAGCAACTAGCACTAAGCACTCGGTTAATAGGTTAGTCCCAAAAATTATATATAATTGCATAATAAAAATCCAAGATTGGTACTATAATAGCGTGGAACAATCAAAAATTATAGATATGTTGGAGACATATCAACACTGAAGAAGGAGGCGGTAGAGCACCTAGATGACACGTAGAGTAGCAAGGGAGCAAATCAACTGACTGCAACGAAATTCCCGGGAGTCCCCCGGCTTCTGCTGTGCAAAGAAGGGGAATCCTATCCCCTTCTGCTAGGATCAAAGATGTTACACAACTGCAACCGAGTAACACAACCCATCTTTGGAGAGCGCCAACTTGAAGGACATTTTTGGCACATCTCTCTCTCTCTCTCTCTCTCTCCACCTCCCTCCCTCCTCCTCCACTTTGTTGTGAATATCTTCATCATTGCATCCGATTGTAAAGTTCTACTCCCCTTTACTCAAAATACTTGCATTCCTTGTGGGGTGGGTGTAGCAGGTTCATTAAAGCCACTGGCTATGACTTTAAGGTATGTACTTGCATGGTCATTTATCAACAAATTAAAAGTCAATATAAGCTAGTTATCAAAACTGAGAGGCGGGGTAAGAAGGTTTTTGAGATGCAACAAGAACCTGGAATTGTCCTTGCGGCGATAAGAAAATGTCAGAAACCTTACGGCCCATTGTTTTTTATCCTACCAAAATGCAAGCAATTGTGACAAGGATGGGTAAACTGACGATAACAGAAATATGGATGTTGCATAGTGTTCTACATTAGTCCCCAACCAACAAATGTTGTTGTCTAAAGCCTTGCTCTTTTTTTACCATAGGGCATCTTCCAGTTTTGGCCTACCACCACTAGAAAACTTAGATCACCATTTGGTGAATGCACCAAGCCAAAGAAGGTACATTTCAGAGTCATGGTGATCGTACGATACCCACACAGGCAAGATTAGATGGACATACACATGATTTATGTTATCCACATGGTAGTGAATTCAATATTCTTCACATGGCGAAAAAATTAGGATATATAGTAAGTACACAATGGCAATACAAATTAACCCAAGAAGGTCAAAGGGGAGAGGTGGAGAGGGGAAGTAGTAGAGGATGGAGAAGGAAAGGCAAAAAGGCACAATCGAGGCAGAGACGCGGAGATAATGGTGAAGAATTATTGTTGAAGAATACCAGAGAGTCTGAGAAGTGTTGAGAGAAGAAGAAAGGTCAGGCCTCGAAGAAGAAGCATACTAGGATGACTTGAAGTGACATGACTCACTTCTTCCTATGGTGGTGGCATTAAATATATCCAACTATGGCTACTTCTTCATGGTATCTCCCACCCTCCAGGGTCCATTTTCCCTTTGATACATTAGGTGTGGTACCCTTATCTTAGAAGGCTCTTTGCCTTAAGTAATGTTCTTATTACTCTTGATGAAATCTATATTTTGTTTGTGTCATCCAAACCATCTAGGCACTCGCCTAGCAAAATTTACTACGATGATGACCCTCTTGTTTGCTTTGAATCCTATGGATGCTATGTTAATGCCAAGATGATGCCATGGTATCCCCGCCCTAGAGTGTGCTAACTTGTTGCGACCAGTTATTGCAATATAGTCCAACAATGGAGGAATAGAAGATTAGGCGAGCCTCATAAATGCAAGACTTGATGCCAACAATGGCATAAGGACATGTTGTCATGGTCTCGCTTTTGCCAATCCTAAATGACATGCTAGGTCAGCTAATAAGTTTGCTCTATATTAAAAATAAGAATTAATTTTAGGAGTATTATTCCATCGCTTCTTCTGCCATTTACAATAAGTGCATCGCTTGGTTATCAGACTAGCTTATCATATTGGCATGGATGTGGATTTTAAAATCTAATGAACTTACAAGTGATATGAGATTCTGTAGTTTGGTGAGATATCAGTGTTTTTGAAGCATATTCATTCGATTTGTTGAAGTGTATATGTGGATTACCCAACCCTTTCCATCAGTTCAGACTTTTGGTTGCGTTGGCAAGTGCATGAAGCCTAACATGGTGTAAATGTTGATTGCCTAGCAAGCCCTTTCCATAAGTTTGGACTTTTGGTTGCATTGGCTAGTACATGAAGCTTAATATGGTATCAGAGCCTAAGGTCTCAATTTCAAGTCCAGGCTTTTGCTATTTATCAAAAAATTGCTCCTGCCCCCTTTGTGTCCATGTATAGGCCTCTTAAGCGGTACCTTTGAGTCTATTCATGTGTTGACATCCAGCATCACATGTGATAGGGGGTGTTGAAGTGTATATGTGGATCGCCTAGCCTTTTCATTAGTTCAGACTTTTGGTTGTGTTGGCTAGTGCATGAAGCTTAACACAATTCACCAAGGCATATTAATGAGATGATGTATCATGGGCAAATGTCTCATACTTCATACGGGAAAACATATACCTTTCCATTGAAATCATTTGTAAGCATATGTGCTTGTTTGGATAAACCCAACAATGGAGACAATCAATAATAGCTTTCCTAAACTACAATGTGAGACGTCTCCAATGTATCTATAATTTTTTATTGTTCCATGCTATTATATTACCCTTTTTGGATGTTTATGGGCTTTATTTTACACATTTATATCATTTTTGGGACTAACCTACTAACCAGAGGCCCAGCCTGTATTGCTGTTTTTTTGCCTATTTCAGTATTTCGAAGAAAAGGAATATCAAACGGAGTCCAAACGGAATGAAACCTCCGGGAGCGTGATTTTTGGAATGGACATGATCCAGAGGACTTGGAGTGCAAGTCAAGAACCAGCCGAGGCGGCCACGAGAGGGTAGGGCACGCCCCCTGTCTCGTCGGCCCCTCGGGCGGCCACCGACGTACTTCTTCCTCCTATATAATCCTACGTACCCCGAAAACATCCAGGGAGCCAACGAAACACAATTTTCACCGCCGTAACCTTCTGTATCCGCGAGATCCCATCTTGGAGCCTTCACCGGTGCTCCGCCAGAGGGGGAATCGACCATGGAGGGCTTCTACATCAACATCCTTGCCCATCGGATGAGTTGTGAGTAGTTTACCACAGACCTACGGGTCCATAGTTATTAGCTAGATGACTTCTTCTCTCTTTTTGGATCTCAATACAATGTTCTCCCCCTCTCTTGTGGAGATCTATTCGATGTAAACTCTTTTTGCGGTGTGTTTGTCGAGATCCGATGAATTGTGGGTTTATGATCAAGTTTATCTATGAGAAATATTTGAATCTCCTCTGAATTCTTTTATGTATGATTGAGTTATCTTTGCAAGTCTCTTCGAATTCTCTGTTTGGTTTGGCCTACTAGATTGATCTTTCTTGCCATGGGAGAAGTGCTTAGCTTTGGGTTCAATCTTGCGGTGTCCTTACCCAAATGACGTAAAGGGTTGCAAGGCACGTATTGTATTGTTGCCATCGAGGATAAAAAGATGGGGTTTATATCATATTGCATGAGTTTATCCCTCTACATCATGTCATCTTGCTTAAGGCGTTACTCTGTTCTTATGAACTTAATACTCTAGACGCAGGCAGCAGTCGGTCGATGTGTGGAGTAATAGTAGTACATGCAGGCAGGAGTCGGTCTACTTGTTGCGGACATGATGCCTATATACATGATCATGCCTAGATAATCTCATAACTATTCGCTTTTCTATCAATTGCTCGACAGTAATTGGTTCACCCACCGTAATACTTATGCTATCTTGAGTGAAGCCACTAGTGGAACCTATGGCCCCCGGGTCTATCTCTTATCATATTTGCTTTCAATCTACTTTTATTTGCATCTTTACTTTTTGCATCTATATTATAAAATACCAAAAATATATTTATCTTATCATACTATCTCTATTAGATCTCACTTTCGCAAGTGGCCGTGAAGGGATTGACAACCCCTTTATTACGTTGGTTGTGAGTTCTTTGTTTGTTTGTGTAGGTGCGTGGGAATTTTGAGGAGCCTCCTACTGGATTGATACCTTGGTTCTCAAAAACTGACGGAAATACTTACGCTACTATTGCTGCATCACCCTTTCCTCTTCAAGGAAAACCAACGCAAGCTCAAGACATAGCAAGAAGGATTCCTGGCACCGTTGCCGGGGAGGTCTTCGCTCAAGTCAAGACATACAGAGTACCCATCACAAACTCATCTCCCTCGCATTTACATTATTTGTCATTTGCCTCTCGTTTTCCTCTCCCCCACTTCACCCTTGCCGTGTCATTCGCCCTCTCTTTCCCAATCTCCTCCTCTCCTTTTCACTTCCCTTTTTCTGTTTGCTTGTGTGTTGGATTACTTGTTGCCATGGCGCAAAATAATACCAAATTGTGTGATTTCTCAAATACCAATAATAATGATTTCCTTAGTACTCCGATTGCTCATCTTAATGATGTTAAGTCTTGTGAAATCAATACTGCTTTGCTGAATCTTGTTATGAAAGATCAATTCGCCGGCCTTCCTAGTGAAGATGACGCTACTCATCTAAACAACTTTGTTGATTTGTGTGATATGCAAAAGAAGAAACATACGGATAACAATATTGTAAAATTGAAGTTATTTCCATTTTCACTTAGAGATCGTGCTAAAGTTTGGTTTTTCTCTTTGCCTAAAAATAGTATTGATTCTTGGAACAAGTGCAAAGATGCTTTTATCTCTAAGTATTTTCCTCCCTCTAAGATTATCACTCTTAGGAACGATATTATGAATTTTAAACAACTTGATCATGAGCATGTTGCCCAATCTTGGGAAAGAATGAAATTGATGATTCGCAATTGCCCTACTCATGGTTTGAATTTATGGATGATCATACAAAAATTTTATGGCGGTTTGAACTTTGCTTCTAGAAATCTCTTAGATTCGGTCGCGGGAGGCACGTTTATGGAAATCACGTTAGGAGATGCTACAAAACTCCTTGATAATATTATGGCTAATTATTCTCAATGGCACACCAAAAGATCTTCTAGTAAAAAAGTGCATGCTATAGAAGAAATCAATGTTTTGAGTGGAAAGATGGATGAACTTATGAAATTGTTTGCTACTAAAAATATTCCTCATTATCCCAATGATATGCCTTTGTCTACTTTGATTGAGAATAATAATGAATCTATGGATGTGAATTTTGTTGGTAGGAATAGTTTTGGAAACAATGCTTATAGAGGAAACTTTAATGCTAGACCGTTCCCTAGTAATTCCTCTAATAATTATGGAAATTCCTACAATAATTCTTATGGTAATTTTAATAAGATGCCCTCTGATTTTGATAATAGTGTTAAAGAATTTATGATTTCTCAAAAGAATTTTAATGCCTTGCTTGAAGAAAAATTGCTCAAAGTTGATGATTTGGCTAGGAACGTTGATAGACTTTCGCTTGATGTTGATTCTCTTAAACTTAGATCTTTTTCTCCTAAGCATGATATCAATGAGTCTCTCAAGGCAATTAGAATTTCCATTGATGAGTGCAAGGAAAGAACTGCTAGATTGCGTGCAAAGAAAGATTGCTTTATAAAAGCGTGTTCTTCTAGTTTCCATGAAAATAATGATGAAGATCTTAAAGTTATTGATGCGTCTCCTATTAGATCTTTGTTTTGCAATATGAATCTTGATAATTATGGGATTGATGATGAGTCAACTTTGCCTAGAGGGCGTCCCAAGAATTCGGAGTCTTTAGATCTTGATGCCAAATTTGGTAAAAGTAGGATTGGAGAGGTCATGACTTTAAATAGAATTGAACCCACTATCTCGGATTTCAAGGAAATTGATTATGATAATTGCTCTTTGGAAGGTTGTATTTCCTTGTCGCAATCCGTTGTTAATTCTCCTCATGCTTATAGTCAAAATAAAGCTTTTACCAAACATATCGTTGATGCCTTGATGCAATCTTATGATGAAAAACTTAATTTAGAAGTTTCTATACCTAGAAAACTTAATGATGAGTGCGAACCTACTATAAAGATTAGAATTAAAGATCATGAGTGTTTTGCTTTGTGTGATTTGGGTGCTAGTGTTTCCACGATTCTGAAAACTTTATGTGATATTCTAGGTTTCCATGATCTTGATGATTGCTCTTTAAATTTGCACCTTGCGGATTCCACCATTAAGAAGCCAATGGGAAGGATCAATGATGTTCTCATTGTTGCAAATAGAAATATGGTGCCCAGAGATTTTATCGTTCTTGATATAGATTGCAATCTTTCTCTCCTATTATTCTTGGTAGACCTTTCCTTAGAATGATTGGCGCGATTATTGATATGAAGGAAGGGAATATTAGATTCCAATTTCCAACGATCTATAATTTTTATTGTTCCATGCTATTATATTACCCTTTTGGATGTTTATGGGCTTTATGTTACACATTTATATCATTTTGGGACTAACCTACTAACCGGAGGCCCAAATTTCGTATTGTCTTTTTTTTTGCCTATTTCAAGATTTCAACAAAAGGAATATCAAACGGAGTCCAAACGGAATGAAACCTTCGGGAGCATGATTTTTGGAACGAACGTGATCCAGAGGACCTGGAGTGCAAGTCAAGAAGCAGCCGAGGCGGCCACAAGAGGGTAGAGCCCCCCCTATAGGGCGCGCCCCCTGTCTCGTGGGCCCCTCAGGCGGCCACCGACGTTCTTCTTCCTCCTATATAAGCCTACGTACCCCGAAAACATCCATGGAGCCAACGAAACACAATTTCCACCGTCGTAACCTTCTGTATCCGCGAGATCCCATATTGGAGCCTTCGTCGGTGCTCCGCTGGAGGGGAATCGATCATAGAGGGCCTCTACATCATCTCCAAGGCTTCTCTGATGAGTTGTGAGTAGTTTACCACAGACCTATGAGTCCATAATTATTAGCTAGATGGCTTCTTCTCTCTTTTTGGATCTCAATACAATGTTCTCCCCCTCTCTTGTGGAGATCTATTCGATGTAAACTCTTTTTGCGGTGTGTTTGTCGAGATCCGATGAATTGTGGGTTTATGATCAAGTCTATCTATGAGAAATATTTGAATCTCCTCTGAATTCTTTTATGTATGATTGAGTTATCTTTGCAAGTCTCTTCGAATTATCAGTTTGGTTTGGCCTACTAGATTGATCTTTCTTGTCATGGGAGAAGTGCTTAGCTTTGGGTTCAATCTTGCGGTGTCCTTACCAAAGGATGTAAAGGGTTGCAAGGCACGTATTGTATTGTTGCCATCGAGGATAAAAAGATGGTGTTTATATCATATTGCATGAGTTTATCCTCTACATCATGTCATCTTGCTTAAGGCGTTACTCTGTTCTTATGAACTTAATACTCTAGATACTGAGTGAGAGTCGGTCGATGTGTGGAGTAATAGTAGTAGATGCAGGTAGGAGTCGGTCTACTTGTTGCGGACGTGATGCCTATATACATGATCATGCCTAGATAATCTCATAATTATTCGCTTTTCTATCAATTGCTCGACGGTAATTTCTTCACCCACCGTAATACTTATGCTATCTTGAGAGAAGCCACTAGTGAAACCTATGGCCCCCGGGTCTATCACTTATCATATTTGCTTCCAATCTACTTTTATTTGCATCTTTACTTTTTGCATCTATATTATAAAATACCAAAAATATATTTATCTTATCATACTATCTCTATTAGATCTCACTTTCAAAGTGGTCGTGAAGGATTGACAACCCCTTTATTGTGTTGGTTGCGAGTTCTTTGTTTGTTTGTGTAGGTGCATGGGACTTTTGAGGAGCCTCCTACTGGATTGATACCTTGGTTCTTAAAAACTGAGGGAAATACTTATGCTACTATTTCTGCATCACCCTTTCCTCTTCAAGGAAAACCAACGCAAGCTCAAGACGTAGCATTAAATCATATGTGCGTATCTTCCCATCTTGGAAATATTATACTGAAGATGAAGGAAAATGCCAATTGCAGGTGTTTATCCAGGAGTTATGTGTAAGTAATGTTATTCATGACAATTACTTTGCTTTGTCCCATACATCCTACCTCCATGATGGTTATAATACATCAAATTTTCCCATTTTTATCTATAGAGAAGGACCGATTTGGAAACTCAGGATGAGGTAACATGTGCTAATACCTCTGCTATCTTCAAGAATGCTTGGTGGTAGTATCGAAATTACCTGAAGAAAACATACTTCACCAGCAAAGAAACTCATCAAATTCCCTTACGTTCTCCCGAGACACATTTACTGGATGATGACTGGGAACGCCTTGTTCTGTCCTGGTCCCGAACCAAGAATGTGGTAAGGTCTATGAGATCATTTTCTATTTTTAAGTACTATATTCTTGTCTCTTCTCAGACTGCTCATGTAGAACAAGTGCCTAAACTCAAGAACAACTGTTCTAATTTAAGATTCCATTGCTATCATAGTTCAAAAAGCACTAGGCGTTAATTGTGCGTTTGCCACCGCCTTTGCGCTTTTATCGACCAAAGCGCATGCTTATGCACAGTTATGCATAGATTAAGCGTAGTTATGCGCAATACGTTTTGCCAACGCCTAGAGCCTAGGCGCGCCTTTTTTAACTATGATTGCTATCATGCATACTGCTTTGCTCTTGTATCACTGTATTTACTCATACAAACTTATTTTTAAATTGAAGGATCCAATCAAAACTCCAATGTCACAACAGGTATGTTCAGGCATGTTTCTTTAACAGGTTTGCTCTTACCAATAGCTCTGTTGATTTCAATTTCAATTGTGTATATAGTTGACTTCTCATATCATGCATATTACTAGCAACACAACAGAGCCAACAGTGTTGTTGTACATGTAGACCCGTGGTACCCGTCTGAAATCTTGTTGTGTTGTGTATTTTCCCATGCTTTGTATTCTTTCACTACTGCTTTGTCTTGAACTGATATGATTTGAACCGTGTCTCTATTTTGATTTGGCAAGACAATGCAGTGACCATAGGACATAGATATATGTTCGTTTGATGATTTTATTATGTACTAGTACTTGGCAATAGAAGAATTGGTAGTTTAATCATGTCCACCTTACTAATGAACTGGTTCACCGAAATGAGTTTCAGATACTAGTACATGCTAAACCTGTTATGTGTCTGCTTGTTTTTTCTTTTAGAATGCTGACAGAATATTGGGGAAGAGTGCCTTATTAAGCAATGGTAAAGGAAGTAATGCAAATAAGGTTCAGGATAGTGAGACATCCTTGTTGGTCTCCAACAAAGTTGATAAAACAGCTAAGGAAGACTATCTTGAAGACAGTGAGACAACCCCAAAGTCTTGTCTTGGTTTAGTGTTTGAGTTACTGGCCACTACCGCTTGCACAAGCTATTCAAACTCACTATCTGAATCAATTCGGTTTCTTGAGTCTCAACTACAAGCTGAAAGACATCGATCAGCTGTGCTGCGACAAGAAGCGGAAGGACTACGGAAGTCCCTGGAGCATTCAGATGCATACTTTCTAGTGCAACAGCAAGCGTTGGAGGATTTTAGCGCCAAACAGGACAAAGCTAATAAGCTTGCTGCTTATTGCCAAAGATGGTGGATACCGGATAACATTTCTTGAGCTCTTCTAAAGTTGTTTCAGTTATGTCTTGTTTTGTCTGCTGCGTTTATTTGCCTTCGTGGCCAATTTTGATGGCGATGTATGTAATATGTGCTTTGTTCCCTATATTTGCACTGGTGGCGAACTTTGATGCCCAGTGGATTTAATATGTGCAATAGTGGTAATAGGCTAGCATTAATTGCTTGCTTATTTATTTCCTCATTGTCTTGTTTAGTTGTTTGCTTGTAGTAACTGCAGTTTTTTTTCTGTGTTTTCTAGTGGCCACAATAGCCTATTTACGTAACTAGGCCAAAATAATCATGGCAGCACACAAACTGTTCTAACCATGGGCCTCCTGCGAGTCGTATGATCCATGGGCCTTCTACGGTCGTAGGATCCATTGGCCTTTGTACGGGCCGTAGGATCCATGGGCCTTCTACGGGCCGTAGGGTCCATGGACCTTCTACGGGCCGTAGGATCCATGGGCCTTCTACAGGGTGTATCATCATTTCGCCAATCATGGGCCATACTATTCATGGACCATAACGGGCCATATTTTATAACTGTATGAAAACAGCCCAACAGGTTCTTTTTGACATGAAAATGGCCCAACATATTAATGGTCCACAAACGGGCCGACTGTAACGACGGGCTGAATTTGGCCCACAAGCAGAAAATGACAGTAACGGGCCATAAGTAACTGAATGCTGCAAATGAGCCCAAGAAATAATGGGCCCTGAGAAGGCCGAAAGATAACTTGGGCTAGAAACGGCCCAGTGGAATAATGGGCCGTTAATGGGTATAAAGTGGTACACTGTTCATTACGGGCCAGTTTCACCACGGGCCGTTAATGGGCCAAGAGTTGCAAAGGGCCTCATATGGGCCGAAGGAAGTCATGGGCCACACATGGGCCGGAAGTTAAAATGGGCTGGAATCATATTGGACGGCCCAGATGACGCTATTGGGCCTAGTTCAGATAGGGCGTAACGGGCCCTGGGTTAGCGGGTTGTAAATGGGCTATATGCGGACAGGCCATTAACAGGCTTTCCGTGGGCCGGCTCGCCATCTTTTGACCAAGTCAAACGGGCCGGCCTTCTCAAAGGAATGGGCCTCTGTTGGGCCGTGCCACATGTCGACGTATCATAGGCGCCTTGGGTCCAATGAGTGGATGACATCTGTCCCAACGGTGAGCCGACACGTGTTTCCTCCAGCCAATGATGATTTTACACGGAAAATCCCCATTGGTCGAGTCTAACGGGTTATCGGATCCAAAACCTGACCCGATAGCTTAACGGCGTTCTGTTACCATGGATGCCCCCATTGGTCGGAGCTCTTAACGGGTTATCGGATCCAAAACCCGACCCAATAGCTTAACGGTGTTCCGTTACCGTGGATGCCACATGTCGGTCACCCTTGATGGAAGCACTTCTGTGACGCGCGATTTATCGTCATGGAAGTGGACACTTCCGTGATGATAATTTTGGTAATGTCATGGAACACTTCTATGACAGCACAGGTATGACTATCTTGATTCGGTCACAAAATCGTCATGGATGTACATGCATGACAAAAAACGCAACCTACTGTGACAAACACGTATCATCACGGAAGTGTATTTTTTTGTAGTGGCTACCACTTTTACTGTTACCGTTACTACTGCTGTTATCATCAAAACTATCAAACTACTTTGCTACAGATCACGTTGCTGCAGATAATTAATCTCCAAGTGTGGTTGAGTTGACAACTAATATGTCTCCAACGTATCTATAATTTATGAAGTATTCATGCTATTATATTATCCATCTATGATGTTTTATATGCATTTATATGCCATTTTATATGATTCTTGGGACTAACCTATTAACCTAGAGCCCAGTGCCAGTTTCTGTTTTCTCCTTGTTTATGAGTTTTACAGAAAAGGAATACCAAACGGAGTCCAATTGACGTGCCAATTTTTGATGAATTTTTATGGACCAAAAGAAGACCATGGAGCATCGGAGTTGGGCCAAAAGAGTCCTGGGCTGCCCATGAGAGTGGGGGGCGCGCCCACCCCCCTAGGGCATGCCCCCTATCTTGTGGACAGCCCAGAGACCCCCCTGACGTGAAACCTATGCCAAAAATTCCTATAAAGACAGAAACCTTCGGGAAATAAGCTAAATCAGAAGTTCCACCGCCGCAAGCCTCTGTAGCCACGAGAAATCAATCTAGGCCCTCTCTGGCACCCTACCGGAGGGGGCCATCATCACCGGAGGCCATGGAGGAGTATCTCGGAGGAGCCATCATCGCCATGAAGGCCAAGGACCAGAGGGGGAAAGCCATGGAGGAGGAAGCACAAGGGGGAGAACCTCTTCTCCTCTCTCTTGGTGGCACCGGAGTGCCATCGGGAGGGGAATAATCACCACGGTGATCGTCTTCATCAACATCACCATCATCATCACCATCCTCATCTCTTTTACGCGGTCCACTCTCCCGCACCCCACTGTAATCCCTACTTGAACATGGTGCTTTATGCCGCATATTATGATTCAATGATGTGTTGCCATCCTATGATGTTTTGAGTAGATATCTTTTGTCCTTGGGTTGATTGATGGTCTAGATTGGTACGAGTTGTATGTTTTATCTTGGTTCTGTCCTATGGTGCCCTCCGTGTCACGCAAGCGTGAGGGGTTCCCGCTATAGGGGTTGCAATACGTTCATGATTCGCATATAGTGGGTTGGTGAGTGACTAAAACACAAACCCGAGTAAGTGGGTTGTTGCGTATGGGAATAAAGAGGACTTGATGCTTTAATGCTATGGTTGGGTTTTACCTTAATGATCTTTAGTAGTTGCGGACGCTTTCTAGAGTTCCAATCATAAGTGCATATGATCCAAGTAGAGAAAGTATGTTAGCTTATGTCTCTCCCTCATATGAAATTGCAATGACGACTATCGGTCTTGTTAACAATTGCCTAGGACAATTCCACACATCGATCCATCATTATTCCACACTTGCTATTTATATTATTTAGTATTATATTCTAACTTTATGATAACAGCACCTACTTTTATATTTTAGCTCTCCGATATCATACAAAGTTATCCTCTTTATACCCACGACACAGTTTTATTTCTTGTTTCTAGTTGGAAGCAAAGGTTCGGTGCACGTAGATTCGTATCAGTGGCAGATAGGGCTTCAGAGAATATTGATCTTACCTTTGGCTCCTTGTGGGTTCGACACTCCATACTTATCACTTCCACCTTTGGGAATTGCTACAATGATTCCCTGCACTTGGGGATTATCAAGCTTTTTTAAAGCGCCGTTCTTGGAGCAATAGCGTGGGGTTGATATTCTCGTGTGTGCTTGTTTGCTTTCTTCACTAAGTAGATTTTGTTTTTCCTTTTTGTTTCTGTTTAGTTGTGGGTGAAACATACAAAAAAAATTAAAAGAATGAAAATACCAAAAAAATATTTACTTGCCTCTCATGCCTAAAAAAGTTTTTCAAAAAGAGAAGTGATTGGAAAGTTATGCATTGAAGAAGTGAGGGTCGACCTTGTGCACTTGTGTTCATGCTCACGGAAACAATGTAGAATTTTTCATGGAAGTTTCTCTGTAATAAATTATCCCCTTGTATATATCCATTGTATTATAAAAATAATGTGCCAAGGTTTGGTTTTAGTATGATAAGATTGCTTGCTTACTATGTGCAGAACAAAAACAGAAACTATGGCTGTAGTGCATGAATTTACATTTTTTTACTGGAAAGTCAAATGGGTCTGAAACTTTTTCAAATTACTTCTGTACAAATTTTTCAAATTGTCAAATTTATTTCATAAGTTTTGGAGTTACAGAAGTTTACTAAACTTCCAGATTACTACAGACTGTCCTGTTCTTGACAGATTCTGTTTTTCGTGTGTTGTTTGCTTATTTTGATGCATCTATGGCTAGTATGTAAGGGTATGAACCATAGAGAAGTTGGAATACAGTAGGTTTAACACAAATATAAACAAAGAATGAGTTGATTACAGTACCTTAAAGTGGTAGTTTGCTTTATTACACTAACGGATCTCACAAGTTTTTGTTTAAGTTTTTGTGAATGAAGTGTTTGAAGAATGAGGAGTTACCGATGTGAGAAGAATAAAGAGAGACAAGAGTTCAAGCTTGGGGATGCCCAAGGCACCCCAAGTAAATATTTTAAAGGATACTCAAGCATCTAAGCTTCGGGATGCCCCGGTTGGAATCACATCTTTCTTCTTCAACAAATATCGGTATACCTCGGTTTTTGTTTTGTTCACATGATTTGTGTCCTTTGTGTTTTTATTTTTCTTTAAGAATCATGCTAGTATGAGATAGCTCTTCATTGATTTACAGAATACTTCATGTGCTTCAGTTATATCTTTTAAGTATGATCTTATAGAATTGCTCTTTGTGCTTCACTTAAATCGTTTGAGTATGGTTTTATAGAATGCTTCGTGCGCTTCACTTATATATTTTGAGCTTGGATATTAGCTAGTCTATATTAATTGTAGAATGATCCAGGAACTTCACTTATGTATTTTGGAGTATGAATAATACTATAATTTAAAGTGAGTTTCGAAGAGTGTCAACTTTAGGAATTAGTGATCCCACTATCTTGGAGGGTGTTAAATCTTCGTACGATATTTATGAAAGTGGATTTGGAAGAGTGTCAACTTTAGTTAGTATTCCACTATTTCGGAAGAGGTTCCAATTGAGTATGAGAACAAAGTTTCTATCCATGATGCTACTGAAAACTATTATGAGGGAGGAATATATGCTTATAGGAGTTGCCATAATACCAAGTTTCCTCTCTATGTGCTTAAAGTTTTGAAGTTAAACTTGTTTTGCCTTCCTATGCTAGTTGATTCTTGTTCCTATAAATTGTGTGCTCACAAAATCCCTAGGCATAGGAAGTGGGTTAGATTTAAATGTGCTAGTAATATTCCTTCATGATGCTCTTTTTTATGTTTTCAACTCTTATCTTTTATGCGAGCATCATTGAAATCATCATGCCTAGCTAAAAGGCATTAAAGAAAAGCGCTTGTTGGGAGACAACCCAATATTTGCCCTTACTGTTTTTGTGTGTCTACATGATTAAGCTACTGTAGTAAAAGTTTTATAGCTTTTGTTTCAATAAAGTGCCAAGTAAGACCTTGGTGAAGACTTGGGTGAGAGTTAATGTGATCTTGCTGTAAAAAACAGAAACCTTGCACTCACGAGATTAGCTGTCATTTTTTAAACAAGAGTGCTTTTGAGTTGATTCTTTTTGAAGAATATTAATAGACAAATTCCTCACGTCCACCAATTTATTTCATAATTTTTGGAGTACCGGAAGTATGGTTATTGTACAGATCATTATAGACTGTTCTGTTTCTGACAGATTCTGTTTTCATTGCATAGTTTGCTTGTTTTCTAGTTTCTATGGCTTATATTTCTCAATATAAATTGTAGAAATGATATGGTATAGTAGCCATTATGTGAAAACAATTATGAAACTTGTCTTTTACAGTACCAAAGTGCATGGTTTACCCTTTATCATACTAACCTATCTCACGAAGTTCCATTAAGTTTTGAGTGATTGAAGTTTTCAAGTTTTGGGTGAGATATCGATATGAGGAGAATAAGGAGTGGGAAGACCCTAATCTTGGGGATTCCCAAGGAACCCCAAGGTAATATCCAAGGAAGACTCAAGCGCCTAAGCTTGGGGATGCCCCGGAAGGCATCCCCTCTTTCGTCTTCAAAACTATCGGTATACCTTACTCGGAGCTATATTTTTATTCGCCACATGATATGTGTTTTGCTTGGAGCGTATTTTCAATTTTACTTGCTGTTTGAATAAAGTCATTGGATCTGAAATATTGAATAAAAAAAGGAACCCTCCCATGGCTAGTTAATTATTTGACTACTCAGTGTCCCTCACTCGTATCTTTTGGAGTAGTTTGTCATTTACTCATGTGCTTCATGTATATCCTATGAGTAAATGGGGGAATGAATTGAATGTCATAAATCTGAATTTCTATATGTTTCATATTCTTATAACATGGATAGTAATGAATTTACATATATAGAGTATGAGGCATAAAAGTTGTTGAGAGTTGGCAAACGTAGTTTTGGTCATCGTTGCAATTAATAGGAAGTAATAAGGAAAGAGAGGTTCACATACAAATATATTATCTTGGACATCTTTTATGATTGGGAGCACTCATTAAGTATGACATGCTAAAAGAGTTGACTTTGGACAAGGAAGACAACGTAATGGTTTATGTTTTCTCACATCTCAGTTAAAGTATATTATCATTGACCTTCCAAATATGTTGAGCTTGCCTTTCCCCCTCATGCTAGCCAAATTCCTTGCACCATGTAGAGATACTACTTGTGCTTCCAAATATCCTTAAACTTTTGGTTGTCCTTGAGTATTACCTTGGGGGTTCTTGGAGCATCCCCAAGCTTAGGCTCTTGCCACTCCTTATTCAAAAGTCCATCAAATCCTTACCCAAAACTTGAAAACTTCACAACTCAAAACTCGACAGAAAATCTCATGAGCTCCGTTAGTATAAGAAAATAATTCACCACTTTAAGGTACTATTGTGAACTCATTCTTTATTTATATTGATGTAATATCTACTGTATTCCAACTTATCCATGGTTCATACCCCCCGATACTACACATAGATTCATCAAAATAAGCAAACAACACGCGAAAAACAGAATCTATCAAAAACAGAACAGTCTGTAGTAATATGTAACTCTCTAATACTTGTGTAACTCTCACAATCCTACTAAATTAGGAAAACCTGAGAAATTTGGGTACCAATCCATAGCAAAAACAATCATATCAAAAGAACGTCTCTGTGAAATTTCAAAACTAATTTACTAAGCTCAAAAGTTTCCGATTTTCAGCAGGATCAACACAACTATCACCGTAAGCTATCCCAAAGGTCTTACTTGGCACAAACACTAATTAAAACATAAAACCACATCTAATCAGAGTCAATATAGTATATTTATTACTAAACAGGAGCAAAAAACAAAGAATAAAAAATAAAATTGGGTTGCCTCCCAACAAGCGCTATCGTTTAACGCCCCTAGCTAGGCATAAAAACACGAATAGATCTAGGTATTGCCATCTTTGGTATGCAATCCATAAGTGGCTCTCATAATAGATTCATAAGGCAATTTAATTTTCTTCCTAGGAAAGTGTTCCATGCCTTTCCTTAATGGAAATTTAAATCTATCATGTCAATAATTTCACCAATCGTTCTAAGGAAAGGTCTACCAAGAATAATAAGACATGTAGTATTGCAATCCATATCAAGAACAATGAAATATATGGGAACATAATTCCTATTTTTAACAATAAGAACATCGTTAATCCTTTACATATGTTTCTTAATAGTGGAATCCGCAAGATGCAAATTTAAAGAACAATCATCAAATTCTCGGAAACCTAGCACATCACACAAAGTTTTTGGAATCGTGGAAACACTAGCACCCAAATCACACAAAGCATAGCATTCATAATCTTTAATCTTAATCTTAATAGTAGGTTCCCACTCATCATAAAGTTTTCTAGGGATAGAAACTTATAGTTCAAGCTTTTCTTCAAAAGATTGCATCATAGCATCAATGATATGTTTAGCCAAAGCTTTGTTTTGGTTATAAGCATGAGGAGAATTTAACACGGATTGCAACAAGGAAATACAATATATTAAATAACAATTATCATAATTAAATTCCTTGAAATCCAAAATAGTGGGTTCATTGCTACTTAAAGTCTTGACCTCTCCAATCCCACTTTTATCAACTTTTGCATCTAGATCTAAAAACTCCGAATCATTGGGACGCCTTTTAACTAAAGTTGACTCATCTCCAGTCCCATATTTATCAAGATTAATATTGGAAAACAAAGATTGACTATGAGTCACATCAATCACTTTTAGATCTTCATCATTATTATCATGAAAACTAGAAGAACACGCTTTTACAAACCAATCTTTTTAGCGCACATCTTAGCGGTTCTTTCCTTGCACTCATCAATGGAAATTCTCATGGCCTTGAGAGACTCATTGATATCATGCTTAGGTGGTATAGATCTAAGTTTCAAAGAATCAACATCAAGAGAAATTCTATCCACATTCCTAGCCAACTCATCTATCTTAAGCAATTTTTCTTCAATCAAAGCATTGAAATTCTTTTGCGAACTCATAAATTCTTTAACACTATTCTCAAAATCAGAGGGCATCTTATTAAAATTTCCATAAGATTTGTTGTAGGAATTACCATAATTATTAGAGGAATTACTAGGAAATGGCCAAGGATTAAAATTTCCTCTATACGCGTTGTTACCAAAATTGTTCCTACCAACAAAATTCACATCCATAGAGTCATTATTATTATCAATCAAAGTGGACAAAGGCATATCATTAGGATCAGAAAAAACACTTTTACTAGCAAACAATTTCATAAGTCCATCCATCTTTCCACTCAAAACATTAGTCTCTTCAATTGCATGAACTTTTTTACTAGTGGATCTTTCGGTGCGCCATTGAGAATAATTAACCATAATATTATCTAGGAGCTTAGTAGCCTCTCCTAAAGTGATTTCCATAAAAGTACCTCCCGCGGTCGAATCTAAAAGATTTCTTGAAGCAAAATTCAACCCAGCATAATTCTTTTGTATAATCATCCACAAATTCAAACCATGTGTAGGGCAATTACGTATCATCAATTTCATCCTCTCCCAAGATTGTGCAACATGCTCATGATCAAGTTGCTCAAAATTCTTAATATCGTTCCTAAGGGAGATGATCTTAGCAGGAGGAAAATACTTAGAGATGAAAGCATCTTTACACTTATTCCATGAATCAATATTATTTTTAGGCAAAGATGAGAACCAAGTTTTAGCACGATCTCTAAGCAAAAACGGAAATAGCTTCAATTTAACAATATCATTATCCACATCTTTCTTCTTTTGCATATCGCACAAATCAATGAAATTGTTTAAATGGGATGCAACATCTTCACTACGAAGGCCAGAAAATTGATCTTTCATAACAAGATTCAACAAAGCGGCATTAATTTCACAAGATTCAGCATTAGTAGTAGGAGCAATCGGAGTGCTAATAAAATCATTGTTGTTGGTCTAGGAAAAGTCACACAATTTAGTATTATCTTGAGCCATTTTGACAGAGCAATCAATCCAACACACAAGCACACAAGAAGCAAGCGAAAAGAGATGAACGGAAGAGGGGCGAAGAAAAGGCAAAGGTTTTCGAAAATCGTTTTAGAAATGGGGGAGAGGAAAACGAGAGGCGAATGGCGTATAATGTAATGCAAGGGAGAAGAGTTTATGATGGGTACTTGCTATGGCTTGACTTGATGTAGATCTCCCCGACAACGGTGCCAGAAATCCTTCTTGCTACCGCTCGAGCTTCTGTTGGTTTTCCCTTGAAGAGGAAAGGGTGATGCAGCACAGTAGCATAAGTATTTCCCTCAGTTTTGAGAACCAAGGTATCAATCCAGCAGGAGACAACGCACAAGTCATTGAATACCTGCACAAACAATCAACAACTTGCACCCAACGCGATAAAGGGGTTGTCAATCCCTTCACGATCACTTGCAAAAGTGAGATCTGATAGAGATAGATAAACAGTAAAGTAATTATTTTTGGTATTTTTGGTTTACAGATCGGAAAGTAAAGATTGCAAAATAGTAGATCGGAAACTAGCAAGATGTAAACGAGATTCTATATAATGGAAAAGAGACCCGGGGGCATAGGTTTCACTAGTGGCTTCTCTCAAGATAGCAAATATTATCGTGGGTGAACAAATTACTGCCGAGCAATTGATAGAAAAGCGCATAGTTATGACGATATCTAAGGCAATGATCATGAACATAGGCATCACGTCTGTGTCAAGTAGATCGACTCCTACCTGCATCTACTACTATTACTCCACACATCAACCGCTATCCAGCATGCATCTAGAGTATTAAGTTCATAAAGAACGGAGTAACGCATTAAGAAAGATGACATGGTGTAGAGTAATTAACTCAAGCAATATGATGAAAACCCCATCTTGTTATCCTCGATGGCAACAATACAATACGTGCCTTGCTGCCCCTACTGTCACTGGGAAAGGACACTGCAAGATTGAACCTAAAGCTAAGCACTTCTCCCATTGCAAGAAACATCAATCTAGTAGGACAAACTAAACCGATAATTCGAACAGACTTGCAAATATATCAAATCATGCATATAAGAATTCAGAGAAGAAAAAAATAATATTCATAGATAATCTTGATCATAAATCCACAATTCATCAAATCTCGGCAAACATGCCGCAAAAGAATATTACATCGAATAGATCTCCAAGAACATCAAGGAGAACAAGGTATTGAGAATCAAAGAGAGAGAAGAAGCCATCTAGCTAATAACTATGGACCCGAAGATCTGTGGTAAACTACTCACGCTTCATCGGAGAGGTAATGGTGTTGATGTAGAAGCCCTCCATGATCGAATCCCCCTCCAGCAGGACGCCGTAAAAGGTCCCTAGATGGGATCTCACGGTACATAAGGTTGCGGTGGTGGAAAAGTGGTTTCGTGGCTCTCTTGGATGTTTTCAGGGTATAAGAGTATATACAGGCGAAGGAACTAGGTCAGGGGAGCCACGAGGGGCCCACGAGGGTGGGGGCATGCCCTCCTGCCTCATGGCTTCCTTATTGCGTCTCTGGTTTCATCTCCAAGTCTTCTGGTTTGCTTTCGGTCCAAGAAAGATCATCGCGAAGGTTTCATTCCGTTTGGTATTCCTTTTTTGTGAAACTATAAAATAGGCAAAAAAACAGAAACTGGCACTGGGCCCTCGGTTAATAGGTTAGTCCCAAAAATAATATAAAATAGCATATAAATGCCTATCAAATATCCAAAACAGATAATATAATAGCATGGAACAATCAAAAAATATAGATACGTTGGAGACATATCACCTATCTATTTACTTTTATGCTGAGTCATTATCGTCTTATAAAAAGCACCAGTTGGAGAGCACCACTTTCATTTGTATGCATTGTTATTAATTGATATTGAGTATGACTGTGACTGGATCCCTTTTGCCATGAATTACAATGTCTAGTCAGTCCTTGATCTTCAGGGGTGCTCTGCATTTATGTTTTGTGGTCTCAGAAAGGGCTAGCGAGATACCATCTTGTTATATCATATCATGATTGTTTTGAGAAAGCGTTGTCATCCGAGATTTATTATTATTACTCGCTAGTTGATTATGCCATTGATATGAGTAAATGTGAGACCTAAATGTTATTGTTAATATGGTTAGTTCATGATCTTTGCTGAAAACTTGAATGTTGGCTTTACATATTTGCAACAACAAGGTCAAAAAGAGTTTGTAGAAGTTTTTCTTTATCACTTTTAGTTTTTCAACTGAATTGCTTGAGGACAAGCAAAGGTTTAAGCTTGGGGGAGTTGATACCCCTCCAACGTATCTACTTTTCCAAACACTTTTGCCCTTGTTTTGGACTCTAACTTGCATTATTTGAATGGAACTAACCCGGACTGACGCTGTTTTTAGCAGAATTGCCATGGTGTTATTTTTATGTAGAAATAAAAGTTCTCGGAATGACCCGAAACTTCACGGAGTCACGTTATGGAAATAATAAAAAATACTGGCGAAAGAATCAAAAGAAGGGGGCCCACACCCTAGCCACGAGGGTGCCCCCCCCCCAGGGCGCACCCACTGCCTCGTGGTCCCCCTGGAGCTCCACCGACCTCAACTCCAACTCCATATATTCATGTTCAGGGAGAAAAAATCAGGGAGAAGGATTCATTGCGTTTTACAATACGGAGCCACCGTCGAGCCTTGTTCTTCCTCGGTAGGGCTGATCTGGAGTCCGTTCGAGGCTCCGGAGAGGGGAATCCGTCGCCATCATCATCATCAACCATCCTCCATCACCAATTTCATGATGCTCACCGCCGTGCGTGAGTAATCCCATCATAGGCTTGTTGTATGGTGATGGGTTGGATGAGATTTACCATGTAATCAAGTTAGTTTTGTTAGGGTTTGATCCCTAGTATCCATTATGTTCTAAGATTGATGTTGCTATGACTTTGCCATGATTAATGCTTGTCACTAGGGCCCGAGTTCCATGATTTCAGATCTGAACCTATTATGTTTCCACGAATATATGTGAGTTCTTGATCCTATCTTGCAAGTTATAGTCACCTACTACATGTTATGATCCGACAAACCCCAGAGTGACAATAGTCGGGACACTTCCCGGTGATGGCCGTAGTTTGAGGAGTTCATGTATTCACTAAGTGCTAATGCTTTGGTCTGGTACTCTACTAAAAGGAGGCCTTAATATCCCTTAGTTTCCATTAGGACCCCATTGCCATGGGAGGGTAGGACAAAAGATGTCATGCAAGTTCTTTTCCATAAGCACGTATGACTATATTCGGAATACAGGCCTACATTACATTGATGAACTAGAGCTAGTTCTGTGTTACCCTATGTTATAACTGTTCCATGATGAATTACATCTGACATAATTATCCATCATTGATCCATTGCCTACGAGCTCATTTCATATTGATCCTTGCTAAGTTACTTTTCCGTTGCCACTGTTACGATTGCTACAAAACTGCTATTGTTATTTTTGCCACCGTTACCGTTACTTCCATACTACTTTGCTACTAAATACTTTGCTGCAGATATTAAGTCTTTTAGGTGTGGTTGAATTGACAACTCAGCTGCTAATACTTGAGAATATTCTTTGGCTCCCCTTGTGTCGAATTAATAAATTTGGGTTGAATACTTTACCGTCGAAAATTGTTACGATCCCATATACTTGTGGGTTATCACCTGCCTGCATTCTCATCTACATCCTCACCTCGCTCGCTCTCTCTCTCTCTCTCTCAAATCTCTGCCATGGCGCCGCCGGTCTACCCATGCATCGAAGAGGAGGCTCCGCCCTCTGAGGATGCTCAGTCGAAGAGCAGCAACAAGGAGGACCCCTACACGCTGCTGGACGAGGTTGCGCCGGACCCCCCAACTTTGGAGTGGTTTTGGGGCCAGTACAATCTTTGTCTGTGGAAGTCGCTGCCGTCGGCTGAGAAAGCCAGGCAAGTGGCATTCAAGAAGGAGATGGCCGAGGAGGAAGCCAGGTACCAGGTGGCCTAAGAAGCCTGTGATGCCGCCTGGAAAGAAGAGGCGGTGGAGCTTTGGGGGCGGGCACGTCGTCGTGCGGAGGAGGTGTACAAAGACGGGTACTTCGTGAGGAAGGTCAAAGGCGCTAGGCGCCTCATCGCTGCATGGAGATGGGCCGATAAGCTCCAGCCTGCCACCGACGAGGAGCTCCGGTGGACGCCCAATGAAATGGCAAGATCGTTCGCGCTCGTCCACCAAAGAAGAGGCGATCAAGACGTGTTAGCGCAAAGCGGAGGAGGCAGATACAGCCTCCATGGCTGGGAAGACGCCACACCGTGGAGTTCTTTGGCGAGGGGCTGCCGGAATACTGCCCTAGGAGGGATTATTAGTTTTAGTATTGTTTATTTTCAATTTTATGCATTGTACCCAGTAGTTAAGTATCATCACGTATATGTGATGATATTATATATATTCAGCGTTGTACTAATGAACAATTAATATATATTATGAATTCCATTTTCTATATGTTTTTCGCATACGAATTCGTATCTAGCTGTTATCATCCACGTATACATAATGGAAAGCATATACACACATTGAAACAGAACATATAAGAACAGAAAACAGAGTACACACATTGAAACAAAGCAATATTATGATTGCTGTGAATACATAGCGATCCACGTCGAAACGACTCAGCAAAATAAAACGTGTCCATGAGACCATGACCAGCAACCCTTGCCTACGGTAGCTCTTGGCTCTGCCTGAACTCGTGTAGGCATCTGTCCAGGCAGTCGACACACTCGCAGTACATCTGGAGCGCGATCTCGAGCTTCAAGTTGGCTATTTAATCGGAGACCACCAGCTCAAGGATGTGACGGCCATGTTCCGCTACTGCGCCCAGGTGAAGCGGTCGATCCTAGCGACCAACGCATTGGCATCGAGCGGGCCAAGGACAAGGCGAACGGCGCGACCCATGCGAATGGTGCGGCAGGCGTCCGGTGCAAGTACGGCGCAGACGACCTCTGCCCACTCCTGGCGAGGAATGGGGGTACTGACGAGATGTGTACCCAGCTATGACACCCTATCGATAGCAGGCAAGCGCCGATGGATCTGCTCTTGCTGTGTGGCACGTCGCGCCTCTCGCTCTGCGGTGCTCCAACGAACTTGCTGTGAGGCAAGCCGCAGCCTATCAGCGCGGACACACCTAGCTTGATCTGCGGCGCGCCATCGTTCATGTTGTGCGGTGAGCTGCAGCCTCTCGGCGCTGATGAGGGAGTCCTGGATTAAGGGGTCCTCCGACAGCCGAACTATTTAAATGGGCCAAACTGTTGGGCTATGAAGATACAAGACAGAAGATTTCTTCCCGTGTCCGGATGGGACTCTCCTTGGCGTGGTAGGCAAGCTTGGCGATTCGGATATGTAGATTCCTTTCTCTGTAACTAACCTTGTATAACCCTAGCCCCCTCCGGTGTCTATATAACCCGAAGGGTTTAGTCCATAGGGGATAATCATAATCATAGGCTAGACTTCTAGGGTTTTAGCCATTAAGATCTCGTGGTAGATCAACTCTTGTAATACTTATATTCATCAAGATCAATCAAGCAGGAAGTAGAGTATTACCAACATAGAGAGGGCCCGAACCTGGGTAAACATCGTGTCCCCCGACTCTTGTTGCCATCCGCCTTAGACGCACAGTTTGGGACCCCCTACCCGAGATCTGCCGATTTTGACACCAACATTGGTGCTTTCATTGAGAGTTCTGCTGTGACATTGAAGATAGGATTGATGGCTCGCCTTGTTATCAAGGACAATATCACCTCCGGAGGAGCCCTGGCCTCAGGCCAAACCCTCTGGCTGGGCGGCTTCACTATGACCGCCCGTTCGGCCGTCGGGCCGACGATGACTTCTCGGGTCATTGAAAATCGCCTCCGCGTCAACTCAGAATACTCCAAACAGATGGATCCAACGGAGTTGTCGTATTTAAATGAACTCCTAGATCGCATCGCTGCCTTGGGAGTCGCTACAGACTACGATCGGATTGGGCTTAAACCGGATCAGAGAGAAATTGAATCTCCACCGATCACCCATCAGATAGTGGTAGTGGAGGAGCAACACAACAACTCTTCCTCTATATTGAGGATGAACTATGTTCGGATTTCCGAGCTCACAGAGCCGGACACCCACCCGTGAGAAGACGTGCCTCGTACACTGAACCTAGAGTCGGACTGTGGGCCTGAAAAATTGGTTGATATCCTGAAGCCCGAACTGTTAAGCTCGGAAGTTTCTCAAACTCCGAATCCCAGATTGGGTCAGGGTTCGGACTTAAAAACACCCACCCACCCAGATACACGTGATATTATCCACATCAGACAGCAGTCCCAAGAAACGGTCCATCACTTTTGGGCCAGATTCCTCCTTGTCAAAGACAAGATCAAAGACTGCCGCGATGAAGACACAATCTCATTATTCTACAAAAATTTCATAGACGAGGGAATCCTCAATGCAATCAACCACTGTCACGTATCGCACTTCGCTAACTTGGCAACCATAGTACAGAAGTACTACACAATGGAAAGCGCCTGGAAAACTCAGGCAGCTCCTTGGGAGCCACCGGTTTCCACTCAACCCCTCGTCCGGACAAAAATGATGCACCCTCGTCGGTTGCCTGATCCAATACTAAAAATATCCAAGCCCATTACGGGGCGCGGAACCGTTCTGGAGGTATGGCTCGATAGGCCATGCAAAATACACACAACACCGGATACCGTACCAACCCACAGCCTTAGAGCATGTTGGATACTCCGGCAAGTGACCAAGAGCGGCGTGGATCTCCTCACCAAAAATACCGCAGAGCAACATCCCACAGAAGACAATGACCCTACAGTATTGACAGTTTTCAAGGCTTTTGCCTCAAACAATAGGCGCAAAAGGGCACTCCGTGGCCTCACTGAAGTCTGCCAAGTCGCAGCAATAAACCCTTGGAACGAATGCCAGTTGTCGGTGTACTAGAGTAGGGGTACCCTAGTATCTTGAACTAGTGCACGGGCAGTCGCGGCACCCCGCGGCAAGGCTTGCCGGGTGACCGCCAAGGTCCTCCGTGGTTCCTTTGGAGCCATTCAAGAACAAAGTATTCAAGCTGAGAAGACAAGACCCCGGCAAGAGGAGCTTGCCGGGAAGGCCGACCAAGGCATCTTAAAGGACTTGCCACGACGCGTCCCGGCAAGGCCCGGTGAGCGACAAGCCTCCGAACGCGGCAAGACAACGACCGCGGCAAGACGCGTGCCGCGGCAAGCTAACACTCTGTACCCGCGCCCCACCACATCCACCAACGTGTCGCCTCAGGACCTTTCGGTAGCGCTGTGGCAAGAGGTCAGCAGCCGGTGGTGCGGTGGCAAGCGACAACCGACAAGATTGCCATCGTGGCAGCGGTGGCGTCCCTGACGGTCCCTTTTTGCACTCTTTGGGCGACGCAGACGGGCATTTAATGCCTTTGTCCCCTGCCATCAGGGTTAGGGATGATACATTGTACAGGTAGTTGTACCCACCGCAACACCTTTCCATTTTTACCCTTGTCTACGTTGCCACCTGTTGGTGACCCCTTGAGCATATAAAAGGAGGCCCATGCGCAACGTACAGGGGGTTGAAAGGCAGAAAAACACTCACGCTCGGTCTCGTTAGCAGCTAGTGTGTACTGTAGCACTCAGCGCTCCCGAGCAAGAACTCAATACACTCAAACATGCAGCGGTAGGAGTATTATCTCTCCGGAGAGCTCCGAAGCTGGGTAAACTGCTCATGTGCTTCGCCTCGATCTACTCTTCGCGCGACCTCCGCCCCCCCCGAACCGAAAGGGGCTCGGTCCGCCGGTCCCATAGGTGTTCGTGGATCAGTTTCCCCCAACACCAGTGATGAACCAAAATTCAGAATAGTCTGGGCACCAACCGCATTGGTCCTCACTCCGATTGTGAACGGCTTTCGGCTTACCAAAGTGCTCACGGACAGCGGCAGCGGACTAAACGTCATTTATGAGGAAACTCTCAACAAAATGGAAACAAACATGAGTAGCATTGAGCAAAGTAGCACGACCTTCTGGCGAATCATTCCCAGTCGGGAGGCGCGATGCGCAGGAAAAATCACACTCGATGTGGTATTCGGCACGCCGGAGAATTACCGGTCCAAAGAGATAACCTTTCAAGTGGCCCCATTCAACAGTGGATATCACACCTTATTAGGGCGAGATGCATTTGCATGCTTCCAAGCTATACCCCATTACAGGTACATGAAGCTCAAGATGCCCAGGCCCAACGGTATTATCACTCTTGCCAGTGATCCGAACATAGCACTCCACGCCGAAAACAAAACCGCAGCCCTGGCCCTCGAGGCATTGTCTGAAGCCCTCGCGGCCGAAGAGCTGACCACATTGCGCTCCACGATGGATAGGGACGATGTGATCCCGGACAAGTGACCCAAATCCACCTCCTTTAAACCAGCAGACGAAATAGTCAAATTCCAAGTTCACCCGACGGACCCCAAGAAGACAACATCCATCGGGGCATAGCTAGACCCAACGGTTGACGCCGCACGACGAGCATTCCTACGCGAAAACTGGGACATATTCGCCTGGCACCCTTCTGATATGCCAGGGATCCCACGCAGGCTGGTCGAACATAGCCTTCAAGGGATATAAGCCAGTCAAGCAAACACTACGACGCTTTTTAGAACCCAAATAACAACCGATGGGGGAGGAGCTAGCCAAGTTACTCGAGGTCGGATTCATCAGAGAAATAAAACACCCGGACTGGCTAGCGAACCTGGTGATGGTACCAAAGAAGGATAAATCATGGCGCCTATGTGTCAATTTCAAAGACCTCAACAAGGCCTGCCCTAAAGATCCCTTCCCCTCCCCTGCTCGATCATATTATCAATGCTACCGCAGGACACGACTCACTGTCTTCCTCGACGCATACTCCAGATACGACCAAATCAAGATGAAGGAGTCCGATCAAGCCGCGACGGCATTTATCACCCCATATGGGCCTTTCTGCTTCAACACTAGGCCCTTCGGGCTCAAAAACGCCGGTGCCACCTACCAACGCATGATTCAAACATTCTGGAGAAACAAATTGGCACGATAGTTGAAGAATATGTGGATGACGTAGTCATCAAAACTAGACACGTCGAGTCATTAATAGACGATCTGCGTCTCACATTCGACAACCTCCGAACATATGACATCAAGCTCAATCCGGAAAAGTGTGTTTTCGGCATTCCCGCTAGAAAACTACTGGGCTTCATCGTTTCCAATAGAGGAATTCAGGCAAACCCAGCTAAAATCCGAGCTGTGTCACAGTTGGCTACACCAACAGACCTCAAACAAGTCCAAAAACTATCCGGATGTGTGGCAGCTTTAAGCCGCTTTATCTCCAGACTAGGAGAAAAGGCGTTGCCACTCTATCGCCTTCTCCGACGCACCGATCACTTCGAGTGGACGGACGCGGCAACGACCGGACTGGAAGAAATAAAGGCTCTTCTAGCAAGCAACCCAATCCTAGCCGCGCCAAATGTCGGTGAACCCATGTTATTATACATATCGGCCACACACCAAGTCGTAAGTGCAGTGCTCGTCATCGAACAAGAGGAGCACGGACAAAAATTCCCGCTTCAGAAGCCGGTATATTACATATCCACTGTCCTCACACCATGCAAATCCCGGTACCCTCATTACCAAAAAATAGCATACACGGTCTTCATGGCATCCCGGAAGCTACGACACTACTTTCAAGAGTGCTCAATAACGGTGGCATCCGAGGTACCACGCAATGACATAATAAACAACCGCGACGCCACGGGCCGGATTGCCAAGCGGGCCATTGAGCTCCTCCCATTCAACATAACATACAAACCGTGTCGGGCCATTAAATCTCGAGTACTGGCCGACTTCGTCGCCGAATGGACAGAGGCTAAACTCCCTAAAGAGTACGGCACATATTCTAACTGGGTCATGCACTTCGACGGCTCCAAAATGCTGGCGGGCCTAGGAGCAGGCGTTGTCCTAACATCCCCTACAAGAGATACAGTTCAGTACGTCCTCCAAATATTATTCACGGACTCTAACAATGTAGCTAAATACAAGGCCTTATTGCATGGTCTTCGGATGGCCGTCTCCATGGGCATACAATGCCTGGAAGTGCCCGGGGATTCAAACCTCGCAATATCTCAAATAAATAGAGATTTCGATGCTAAAGATCCTAAGATGGTGGCTTACCGTAACGCCGTTCTCAAAATATCGGCTCGGTTCAAGGGGCTCGAGTTTCACCATGTGGCTCGAGAAAGTAATCAAGCGACAGATGTCCATGCTCGCATCGGTGCCAAGCGCGACCCTATCCCACCTAACATATTTTTGGAAAGGCTTTTCAAGCCATCCGTGGTGTGGCAAGGGGAGAGCAGAAACACCAATCCGATTCCGAATATAACCCCAGATTCCGAACACACTGACATTATCGGGGGCTCAGCCACCGAAATTACACCGTCGGCCCATCTCATCATGGTAGTCATTGCCCCATGGACTGAACCCTTCTTGGCCTACCTTAATAGGTGAGAACTCCCCGAGGATCAAAATGAGGCGCACTGCATTGTGTGGCGCTCTAAATCCTACAAGGTTCACGAGGGAGAACTCTACAAGAAAAGCTCTACCGGAGTACTTCATAGATGTATCTCCGAGGAAGAAGGGCGGTAGCTCTTGGCTGAAATTCATGCCGATCTCGATGGTCACCACCCTGTGGCCCGGGCCCTTGTAAGCAAGGCCTTCCGAATAGGTTTCTATTGACCGACGGCCCGAGCAGACGCACAGGACCTTGTCCAACATTGCATCGGATGCCAGCTTTTCGCCAACCAAAGCCATATGCCACCCACCGCTCTACAAACAATCCCCATCACTTGGCCTTTTGCGGTCTGGGGGCTTGATATGGCCGGACCCCTTAAAGGAGGAAGCCATAAGAAAAAATATCTGTTAGTCATGGTGGATAAATTCACTAAGTGGATAGAAGCCAAACCAGTTAAAAAGGCCGAAGCTGGACCAGTGCTGGACTTCATATCCGGTGTGGTGCACCGTTATGGTGCTCCACACAGCATCATCACCGATAACGACTCCAATTTCACAGCCGATGAGGTGAAACCCTAGTGTGCTAATTTGGGCATTAAGCTCGATTACGCCTCCATCTATCACCCACAAACCAACGGTCAAGTCGAACGAGCCAATGGTCTTATCATGAGCGGCATTAAGCCCAGACTAGTGCGGTCCTTGAAAGAATTAGACCAGCACTGGGTCGAGGAGCTCGACTTCGTACTCTCGGGGCTGCAGACCACGCCCAATCGCTCTATCGGATATACACCTTTCTTCATGGTGTACGGCGCAGAGGTTGTGTTACCCTGCGACATTATTCATGACTCACCTCGAGTGCACATTTATGAAGAGAGAGAGAGGTCGGGCTTGATCGGCAGGACAACTTAGACGCCCTGGAGGAGGAGCATGACGCCGCATTTTATCAACAACAGGCTCACAAATATCAAAGCAGAGAAGTGCAAGCCAAGACTTATAATGTTAGTGAACTCGTTCTATGCTTGCCAGAGAAGAAAAAGGACAAACTCAAGCCCAAGTGGGAGGGTCCCTTCATCATTGACGAAGTCCTCATCGGAGGAGCGTACCGTCTGCGTGATGCATCAAACAGTCGCCTAGAGCCGAACCCATGGGACGCGGCCAGACTCCAAAGATTCTACGCCTAGCGTCGGACTCTTCGTCCGTCTCCTTTTTCCCTTTTGTTTCCATTATTTATTTTCCTCTCTTTTCACATTTTCTTTTCTTTAGCCTTAAAGCTCTTGTGCGGCTAGATCGTACACCCACGACGCACACACTCTCAAATATGGACGTCAATTATACCCGGGGGCTTCTTGTACAGAAGCTTATTATTATTATTATTTCCGAGCATCAAGCTCACCACATATGTGTTTTTTTCGCGTATGTACTTTTTCTTCGCCACTATATGCATCGATATGACTTAAGTTTTGGCCAACTGGGTTGCTTCGGCTCTTGTGCTTATGCCCTCGTTCCGTTAGTTTGGCTAGGGTATAGAGGAGCACCTCTGTGATTGTTACTGCCGGGTCATCCGGATGTGTACCTCGGTAGGGTGAAGCCGAAAGCTAGTGTTCTTAAGGGAATATTCGATCGGCGGACTAAAGATGTTCTTTACTCGTTACACTATGAAACCCCGGATATTACGATATCTTGTGATTTTTCAATCACAGTTCGGACATGCACGTTAACGCATGATGACCTAGGGAAAGGAACCCTTAACGGAACTATTCTCTCAGGAAGATGTTTCTTACGATCAAAATGTAATATAACATAGCTAGCCGGATACTTGTCTGTTCAAGCAACTATGACCCCGATGCCTGGTTTCCACGCATACCCCGGTATACGTTACTGAGCGGGTATTCAAAAACACTTCGCACCTTCGGGTCCAGAGGTCGAAGCAAAAAGGTCTGCCATGACAATCGTTTTACAATCTGACTAGGGACAAATTTGTCAATAGAAGTACATAGTCACTTGGACTCAAAAACTTCTTCCTCTATGCCATCTAACAGGCTATCTAGCCAACAATCCTGTTGGGAATGTTTGGCGGCTACTTGTACCTGGTCATATACCAAACTAACGGGAATTTCTTCTCCATCTGACCCTAAAGGTCCGACTCGGGCCATGTGATTCAGATCGAGCTTGGTATACCGTGTTTTCACCATGGCCCAGGCCTCTCGCGCACCTTCCCGACAGACCGATATCTTGAATAGTTGTACCAGCTCCTCCATACTTCCTGGAGGGGAGTCGGATGGCCACAAGGCCTTGGCAATACTCTGCATCGCCTGCCGAGCTCGCTTGTGCATTTGCGACAGCTCTTGTAGCAGATCGCTCGAAGATCCAGACACCTCCTCTTCGGGACGGCCCGTCAGCATACCTACAAACATAATTCTGTCAGTTCCTTCCCTAGCCGAATTACGCAGAGGCAAGTTTAAACACATACTAAATATGCTGCCTCACAGCCTCTTATTCTCCTTCACAGAGTCAGCCAGTTGGGCCCGCACATCTTCCAGCTCTTCGCCCAGCTTGCTGTGGGAATCTTGGAGCTTGTTTTTCTCCTCCCTGACCAGTGTCAGTATACGTTCGCCCGCGGCTAGTTGCTTTTGAGCTTCTGGACCTCCCGCTGCGACTTCCGGTGCCTCTCCCGAACGATCTGATGACTCTGCCATAAGATATGCACCTATATTAATATTCCTGGTATATGATTATGTTTTCTTGATAGAGGGGAACATTACCAGACACTGCCTTCTTGGATTTCTCCAGTTTGGCGGTAGCAGCAGCTAGCTGGGCCTGACAATTTTCCAGCTCTTGAGACAATAGGCTGTTCTTCTCTGTGAGTACCTGGTTGTACGATGATCCTTAAATCAGTTGTACCAACTATTTCAAGTCTCGGGGGCTACTGGTATATGATTATCAGTTTTGTACAAATGTGTGCTTACCCGCATATCTTTGAAATACTGGTATGTGGCTCTGGTAAGCCCATCTCGAGCAGCTCAGATGTATGCATCACCCGAGTTAAAGGCGTTGAAAGCCTCTTCTGAAAAACCGGGGTCGCGAAGAGCGGCTCGATAGCGCCGATGATTCATGGCGCTTTCCATTTCAGAGTTCATGACGGATACATCATCCAAACCCTCTGCAGAAGGACAATCCGGTGTCACTCCCGCATTAGCCTTGGTCCTTGAGACAGGGTCTGGAATCTGGCTGGTAGAGGTATGACCGGTAGGATCCCCGGACAAAGTCCGGCGAATGCTTTTCCTGATAAGACACAACGGATAGTGTCACACTTTAATGTGACAGCCAAGGAGCATATTGAAAAAACCCGTACCTCTTTGATGAAGGCTCAGTCGTGTTGTTATTTACCTTCCTCTTCGGAGGCCTTCCCGGCACAGGCGCCGTTCTTTTGAGAGTCGCCTCAGGTGCAGCATGGTGCGCCGATTGCCTCCCCTTTGGAGCACGAGATAGTGCGGTGGGTGAGGAAGAATGAGGAAGTTCTTTCGAAGGAGACATCTCCTGATTACTTACATGTGAGGCAGGGAGAAGATCGGGATAGTCAGCGGTGATGGCCACTTCCATGTCGTCATGGCTCGTCTAGTAAAACACTCCACCTCAAGCTCCACAAATATATCCGGATCCTCTTTGAATCCGGGGTCAAGGGCCCGCCAGGTCCTCTAGGCTGTGGTGCGGGGGCTGTGGAGCTCCTTGGTGATCTTCCGCCATTCTGTTACAAATGGACGGATTAATATTTATGGAAAGGAACTCAGGGAGTAAATGGAGTGGAGTAGTTGGGTGGAAACTCACCCAGTTGGGAGGGTTGTACATGGAAAATCCATCTCTGCGCTTAATGCGGATGAACTCCTCTTTCTCCCCTTTGTATAGTCCGGCCAGTATTTTGGCCAGAGCGGAGGGGGTATCCGGACCCTTCCGACCGCAGCGGGTGGCGTCATCTTCTCCGTAATAGTGCCACATGGGATGCCCTCTGTATTGGATGGTTGGACCCCCCGGACAACGGATGTCGCCATAACCTCCACTATTGACAATCCGGACCGGGCGAGCATCTTTATCTTGCTCATCAATTGATGAACCTCCGTGATATCTTCCTCCCAGAGGCTCCGGGCCCGCCAACTATAGCGTTTCTTCAGCAGAGCACTTGAAATTTCGGGAAGACCCATTCGGACTGGGTCGTGAAGGGAGACGTCCTCAATATATAACCATTCAGAAGGCCATTCTTCAGATGCCTTCTTTGGCATGCCGGACACGTATCCAGTCTCGGTGATGCGCCATACCTCGGCGCCACCCACTTGGAATATTGATCCCTCTTGATTACGAGGGACGAGGCAAAACCGTTTCCTCCATAGTTCAAAATGGGCCTCGCAACCTAGGAATAGCTCACAAAGAGCAACGTAACCCGCAATGTGCAGGATGGAAGCAGGAGTGAAATTATGCAGGAGGCCATAATACTCCAGAAGCCCTCGGAGGAATGGATGGATTGGAAATCCAATATCTCTCAACAAATAGGGAACAAAGCATACTCGTTCCCCCCTAGCTGGGTTGGGGAAATTCTCCGCCTGCTCCCCACCATCGAAGGAAGCCAATCCGGCTTGAACGGGGACTAGATCTGCGGGGGGAAGAAATCCCTATGTCTGCAGCTTCACTAGCTGATTATGGGATACGGAGCACTTTTCCCAATTGCCTTTTTTGGGGCCGTGAGGGCGGGAAGAAGAGCTGGGAGCGCTAGGCATGTTGGGTTGGTTTTCGCTGGCAAGCTCTGAGGATTTTTTGCTTGGTGTGGGTTGGATCTTAAGATCCCCATCTCTTTAAATAGACAATTTTCTCACATGGTCAGGGTGGTATGTGCAAAACTGCCCCAACCTCTCGTATTCGCTCGACACTTGGGAGCTGAAATCATGAAGGTGCAAAAGCCGATGAGCGCGACATTAAATGAAAAGTCGGATACTGGTCTTTAAGTCAGGTATTTTGAAGTAACCGGATAAGGAACCCGCCTTGCAATGCCGAAGACAATCTGCGCGCCGGTGTAGGACCTTGAGAAGAGGTGTCTAGAGGGGGTGATTAGACACTAAGTACCAAAGTTGCAGTTTTTAAGATCTTTAAGTTTAAGTGGAGTTTAGGCACAAGTTCAACATTCACAATACATATCAAGCAAGCATGCAAAGAGTATATGAGCAGCGGAAAGTAAAGCATGCAACTTGCAAGAATGTAAAGGGAAGGGTTTTGGAGGATTCAAATGCAATTGGAGACACGGATGTTTTTGGCGTGGTTCCGATAGGTGGTGCTATCGTACATCCACGTTGATGGAGACTTCAACCCACGAAGGGTAACGGTTGTGCGAGTCCACGGAGGGCTCCACCCACGAAGGGTCCACGAAGAAGCAACCTTGTATATCCCACCATGACCGTCGCCCACGAAGGACTTGCCTCACTAGCGGTAGATCTTCACGAAGTAGGCGATCTCCTTGCCCTTACAAACTCCTTGGTTCAACTCCACAATCTTGTCGGAGGCTCCCAAGTGACACCTAGCCAATCTAGGAGACACCACTCTCCAAGAAGTAACAAATGGTGCGTTGATGATGAACTCCTTGCTCTTGTGCTTCAAATGATAGTCTCCCCAACACTCAACTCTCTCTCATAGGATTTGGATCTGGTGGAAAGAAGATTTGAGTGGAAAGCAACTTGGGGAAGGCTAGAGATCAAGATTCATATGGTAGGAATGGAATATCTTGGCCTCAACACATGAGTAGGTGGTTCTCTCTCAGAAATGGTAATTTGGATGTGTAGGTTTGTTCTGATGGCTCTCTCCACAAATGAAGAGGAGGTGGAGGGGTATATATAGCCTCCACACAAAATCTAACCGTTACACACAATTTACCAAACTCGGTGGGACCGATTCAACAGACTCGGTCAGACCGACTTAGTAAACCTAGTGACCGTTAGGATTTTTGGTGGGACTGACATGCAACTCGGTAGGACCGATTCGGTTAGGGTTAGGGCATAACGTAATCTCGGTAAGACCGATTACACAAACACGGTGAGACCGATTTTGGTAATAAGCTTTCCAGAGAGTTGGTGAGGCAAACTCGGTTGGACCGATTACACAAACTCGGTTGAACCGATTTTGGTAATGAGTCAACCAGGAAGTTTGCATTGTAATCTCGGTAGTACCGATTGCTCAAACTCGGTGAGACCGATTTTGGTAATGGACATACACAGAGAGATTACAATCCCATCTCGGTGAGACCGAGATCCCTATCGGTGAGACCGATTTGCATAGGGTTTGTGGCAGTGGCTATGACATTCAAACTCGGTGGCGCCGGATAGAAAGAATCAGTGGGGCCGAGTTTAACTTTAGGTTTAGGTCATATGTGTGGAAGTGGGAAGTAGTTGAGGGTCTTGGAGCATATCACTAAGCACTGTGGAGCAAGAAACTCATTAAGCAACACCTCATCCCTTCTTGATAGTATTGGCTTTTCCTATAGACTCAATGTGATCTTGGATCACTAAAATATAAAATGAAGAGTCTTGAGCTTGAAGCTTGAGCCAATCCTTTGTCCTTAGCATCTTGAAGGAGTTCCCACATCCTTTAGTCCATGCCACTCCATTGTTGAACTTATCTGAAACATACTAGTAAAGTGTTAGTCCAACAAGAGATATGTTGACATTAATTACCAAAACCACCTAGGGAGCACTTGTGCTTTCAGTCTCCCCCTTTTTGGTAATTGATGACAACATACATCAAAGCTTTAGATAAAGATATAAAGAATAGCAAGTAAAGCTTTGGAAAGACATGTAACAAGCATAGGCTCCCCCTACATGTATGTAATCATGTGAATATGGAATATAGAAGCATGTGAGAGCATAACCATGATAGAGCAGGCAATATGTTACATGTATCTTGGCCATATGCATCAGAGCAAAGAATATTAAGGAAAATAACTTCATGCTCATGAGTCCTTCTTGCAAACAGTATGTACATCTGCAAGAATTCCTCATACACATGATTGTGATGCATATACTTACCTTGTAGTCTTAAGTTGGCTTAGGATGGAATGAACCTGTGTAAACAAGGTTAGATACCGCAGATGCACCTACTAGCCAGGGCAAACAAAAGAAACTACAAGAATACCAAGACTGGGATGACATGTAGAGAGTGAGTACTAAGTACCACATTGGATTAGACATGGCCCCAAGAGTAAAGATATGCAATGAATTTGAATGATTTCTTTCCCTTAGATGTCTTGCTCCCCCTGAATCTAACATGAGATACTGAGAGAAGATAAGGAATAGAAAATCAGAGCTGAAAGATATAAATGATGAACAGAGCTAATGCAAGTTAATGCAAATAAGCACATAAGATCATATGAACATGTCTCTCCCCTCAAGAAGACATGTGGGCATCTCTCCGCTTGAACACCAAGCATCTGGGATCCTTGAGAAATACTTTCTACTTAAGTATTCTCTCCCCCTGGAGATCTCTCTCTCTCCCCCTGAGGATCTCTCTCCCCATGAGGAGGTGATATACTCTTTCTCTGATGTGATCTCTCTCTAAATGATAAGCTTTGATGTGATCTCTCTCTCCCCCTTGGACATCAATTTCCAAGAAGGGTTTTCTGGAATCTGTCGAATGGGTTTGGTCCTTGAGTCACAACACAAAGCAATGATAAAAATGTGATGCTTGTAGAGGACAAGATTCATTGAGTGGAGCTGGAATAGAAGAAACACAGAATAAGTGGCAAATTGTCTTTCCTGTTGTGAAATCGGTGGCACCGAGTGGTATGCTTCGGTTGTACCGAAAGGATTCAGTTGGACCGAAAACAACAAATCGGTGAAACCGAGTTCATCGCTGAGAAAACACTTGTCACCTCAGCTCACTAGATTAGTAAGGTCTCACAAAGATTTGCAAGGAATTTACTGAAAGATATGCAAGGAATTTGATGCAGAAAATGCAGAGCAAACAGAAAGAAATCTAGATGAAGTTTTTTTTTGAAAGGGGAAACAAATATGCATGACACAAATGCAAAAACACAGAAAACAATCACAAGAGAACTTCATCTAGAGATGGTCAGCAACAAAGTCACCTATGTTAGAGTATATTGACTTAGGAGCCAAGTGAGATCACTTGATCATAGGTCATACTCATCGTTTAAGCTCAAAATGGGTTTGCCATTTTTCGTTTAAGCATCTTGATGTTTTCACATCTTGTCGAGTTGCTTTAGCTCATAACTTGGAGTAAAGCTTCTCTAAGATGGAATAACATACCTTGGTTGGTGGTGTTGTCCATGTAGTTGAACTTGTGTGGGTTGCTCAAGGTTGATGTAGTTCATCAAGAGTTGGGAGCACCACTAGGAATTTGAGTCCATCTACCTACATGGGTTAGTTCTTGCAAGGAAGAGAATTTGTCAAAGGATATGTTTGAGTGGTTCCGTGCTTCCTTGTCTTCAACCACCATAGTGTAGAAACTTGGTGATGTAGAGATTGTTCAAGATGTGAGTAGATTGCAATCTCATGGAATTTGATTCAACCAAGTACCTACATGGGTTAGATAACATGCAAGATGCAAATATATCCAAGACATAAGATTTTCATCATAAGAGAAATATCAAGGATTAGTCATAAGCTCATGTCTTGCATGTATCCAATGGAGTTTCTACTCCAAGTTTGAAGCATCAATGATGTTCAATTCTCCTCTTAACCTGCAAAACACTTTCTCATCAAGAGGTTTAGTGAATATATCCGCTAATTGCTTTTCGGTGCGAACATGCTTAAGATCAATGTCACCCTTAGCAACATGATCTCGAATGAAATGATGAAGAACTTCAATATGCTTAGTTCAAGAATGTTGTATGGGAGTGTGACCAATTTTGATAGCACTTTCATTGTCACAAAGCAATAGAACATGTCTCACATATATCCCATAATCCTTAAGAGTTTGGGTCATCCAAAGTAATTGAGCACAACATGAACCAGCGGCAATGTATTCCGCTTCGGCGGTGGATAAGGATACCGAGTTTTGTTTCTTGGAGGACCAAGACACAAGAGATCTCCCAAGAAATTGACAAGTACCTGAAGTGGACTTTCTATCAACCTTGTCTCCGGCATAGTCCAAGTCGGAGTAGCCAACAAGATCAAAAGAGGCCCTCTTAGGATACCAAATGCCAAAATTTGGTGTATGGATTAAGTATCTCACTATCCTTTTCATGGCCTTAAGATGACATTCTTTAGGAGCAGCTTGATATCGTGCACACATGCACACACTTAGCATGATATCGGGACGTGAAGCACATAGATATAACAATGAACCAATCATAGAGCGATAAACCTTTTGATCAACCGGTTCACCATCTTTGGTCAAGTCAAGATGTCCACTAGTAGGCATGGGTGTAGACATACCTTTGCATTCTTGCATATTGAACTTCTTGAATAAGTCCTTGGTGTACTTCTTTTGAGAAACAAAGGTACCTTCCTTAGTTTGCTTGATTTGCAACCCATGAAAGAATCTGAGTTCACTCATCATAGACATCTCAAACTTCTCCGACATTAGCTTCCCAAACTTTTCACTAAAATGAGGGTTAGTTGAACCAAATATAATATCATCAACATAGATTTGGCACACAAATAGTTCTCCATTAACCCTTTTAGTAAAAAGAGTAGAATCAATTTTCCCAATTTCAAAACCTTTTCCAATAAGGAACTTGGTCAAGCATTTATACCATGCTCTAGGAGCTTGTTTAAGACCATAAAGAGCTTTGTGAAGTTTGTAAACATGATTGGGTTTCTTAGGATTGACAAAGCCGGGAGGTTGCTTAACATAAACTTCCTCCACTATTTCACCATTTAGAAAAGCACTTTTAATGTCCATTTGGTACAAGGTGATATCATGATGATTAGCATAGGCAAGTAAGATGCGAATGGACTCAAGTCTAGCAACGGGAGCGTAATTCTCACCATAGTACAGACCTTTGACTTGTGTGTAGCCTTGGGCGACGAGACGTGCTTTGTTGCAAACTACTTGTCCATATTCATCTTGCTTGTTGCGAAACACCCACTTGGTACCGATGATGTTGTGGTTGTTGTCGGGCTCTTGTCGTGGTGGAGAAGGAGGTTGTTGACGTTCATCTTGATGCACTTCCTCGTTTTCTTCATCTTGTTGCGTCCCACTTGTGGATGCTTCCGTATCAACTCTTGGTTCACCTTGTCGTGAAGTTGAAGCTTCCACTTGGATGGACGAGGTACTCTCCTTTACCTCCGTTGGACGGACCTTGCCAATAGCCAAGTCTTGGATTTCTTCCGAAGGATCTTCGTCTCCTACATCAATTGGCAATTGCTCTACTTGCAAGCTGTTAGATTCATCAAACTTCACATCTACCGTCTCTTCAACCTTTTGGGTGAAATTGTTGTAGACACGGTAAGTGTGAGAGTTTGAGCCATAACCTAGTAGGAAACCTTCATGAGACTTAGGAGCAAATTTATCAAGAATGTAGCACTTTGAGCTGAATACTCGAAAGTATCCAACTTGGGGTTTGTTACCGGTGAGGAGCTCGTATGCCGTCTTGCCGAGTAGCTTGTGAATATACAAGCGATTTGTTGCATGGCAAGCTGTCTCAACTGCTTCTGCCCAAAAGTGCTTCGGTGTCTTGTACTCATCAAGCATCGTTCTCGCCATTTTGATGAGCGTCCGGTTCTTCCTCTCAACAACTCCGTTTTGTTGAGGTGTGTACGTAGCCGAGAACTCGTGTGAAATCCCTTCTTCGTCAAGAAAGGTGTCCACATTTCAGTTCTTGAACTCCGTTCCGTTGTCGCTGCGAACCTTCTTGATCTTCACTTCAAATTGATTTTGGGCCTTCCTAGCGAAGTTTTTGAAGATCTTTTGGACCTGTGATTTATCATCGAGAAAGAACACCCACGTAAATCTTGAAAAATCATCAACTATAACTAGACCAAAAACATTTCCACCGAGACTCTTGTAGGAGTTGGGCCAAAGAGATCCATGTGAAGTAGCTCGAGTGGCCTCCTTGTGGTCATGATGTTCTTCATGGGATGCCTTCCTCCAACCTGTTTACCTGCTTGACAAGCACTGCAAAGTCTATCCTTATCAAATATGACATCGTTAACTCCAAGGATATGATTTCCTTTAATAATCTTGTCAAGGTTTCGCATACCAACATGACCTAGTCGTCTATGCCATAACCAACCTTTTGAGGATTTAGCAATGAAGCAAGTTTTAGGTTGAGCCTTTTTAGTGAAATCAACAATGTATAGATCACCTCTACACACACCGGTAAAGACCATTTCACGATTGTCTCGACGAAACACTTGGCAATCTACTTCAGTAAATAGGACATTGAAACCGAAATCAGCAAGTCTAGATACTGAAAGTAAGTTGTATCCAAGAGATTCAACGAGCATGACATTTTGTATGGAGCTATCATGTGATATGGCCACCTTACCGAGGCCAACCACCTTACCCTTTGAGTTGTCACCGAAAGTGACATACTTTCGAGGACTATCATTTTCAGCAAGCTCACGAAACATGTCTTTATCTCCGATCATGTGATTGGTACATCCACTATCAAGAACCCATTCCTTTCCTCCTAACATATATCCTCGAAGATTTGCCATAAGACCAAAATGTCTCATTGCATCATCAAGATCGAAGTCACTATCATCATCCTCATCATAGTATCCATGTTCAACATCGTCATGTGGTGTATCAAATCCTAGAGAGGGTGATTCATTAGAATGAGTTTGACAATGATCTTGCTTATGAATTTTCATAGCTTCGGAAATAATATCACTAATAATTCCAACATTTCCTTTGGCACGCATAAGGTTTGTAAGCTTAAATAGACAATCACCAAACATAGGATCACTATTATTCATCTTACTCAAAGCAATAGACTTATGGAGAATTTCATCAAGATTTTTCAAGGAATAATCTGGAAATCGTTCCTCAAGAAATTTCCATATAGTGTAGGCACACTTAAGAGTAGGCAAACATCCAATAAAGTTTCTAGGCAATCCTCTAATGATAAGTTCGGCAGTTCTAAGATTCCTAATCATGTCAATTGACTCATCATGGGTAGGATGCATACGGTCAACATGAGGTGCACAAGGGCTAGCAATGTACTTGTTCAAATGATATTGATTGAAAATTACAAGCATCTCATTTTTTCACTCATGAAAATACTCCCCATCAAGTATAGGTACTCTATGTCTAAGACTCCCCAAAGTAGACTCATCCATCTTCCTCCAATGGTGATTAAACCAAGGCAATGGAGACCAATGCTCTGATACCACTTGTAGGACCTTGAGAAGAGGTGTCTAGAGGGGGGTGATTAGACACTAAGTACCAAAGTTGCAGTATTTAAGATCTTTAAGTTTAAGTGGAGTTTAGGCACAAGTTCAACATTCACAATACATATCAAGCAAGCATGCAAAGAGTATATGAGCAGCAGAAAGTAAAGCATGCAACTTGCAAGAATGTAAAGGGAAGGGTTTTGGAGGATTTAAACGCAATTGGAGACACGGATGTTTTTGGCGTGGTTCTGATAGGTGGTGCTATCATACATCCACGTTGATGGAGACTTCAACCCACGAAGGGTAGCAGTTCTTGCATGAGTCCACGGAGGGCTCCACCCACGAAGGGTCCACGAAGAAGCAACCTTGTATATCCCACCATGACCGTCGCCCACGAAGGACTTGCCTCACTAGCGGTAGATCTTCACGAAGTAGGCGATCTCCTTGCCCTTACAAACTCCTTAGTTCAACTCCACAATCTTGTCGGAGGCTCCCAAGTGACACCTAGCCAATCTAGAAGACACCACTCTCCAAGAAGTAACAAATGGTGCGTTGATGATGAACTCCTTGCTCTTGTGCTTCAAATGATAGTCTCCCCAACACTCAACTCTCTCTCATAGGATTTGGATCTGGTGGAAAGAAGATTTGAGTGGAAAGCAACTTGGGGAAGGCTAGAGATCAAGTTTCATATGATAGGAATGGAATATCTTGGCCTCAACACAGGAGTAGGTGGTTCTCTCTCAGAAATGGTAATTTGGAAGTGTAGGTTTGTTCTGATGGCTCTCTCCACGAATGAAGAGGAGGTGGAGGGGTATATATAGCCTCCACACAAAATCTAACCGTTACACACAATTTACCAAACTCGGTGGGACCGATTCAACAGATTCGGTCAGACCGATTTAGTAAACCTAGTGACCATTAGGATTTACGGTGGGACTGACATGCAACTCGGTAAGACCGATTCGGTTAGGGTTAGGGCATAACGTAATCTCGGTAAGACCGATTACACAAACTCGGTGAGACCGATTTTGGTAATAAGCTTTCCAGAGAGTGTTCTTTCTCGATTTTTCAAGATTTACATGGGTGTTCTTTCTCGATGATAAATCGCAGGTCCAAAAGATCTTCAAAAACTTCGCTAGGAAGAACCGGGCGCTCATCGAAATGGCGAGAACGATGCTTGATGAGTACAAGATGCCAAAGCACTTTTGGGCAGAAGCGGTTGACACAGCTTGTCATGCAACAAATCGCTTGTATCTTCACAAGTTACTGGCAAGACGGCATACGAGCTCCTCACCGGTAACAAACCCCAAGTTGGATACTTTCGAGTATTCGGCTCAAAGTGCTACATTCTTGATAAGCATCGTCGTTCTAAATTTGCTCCTAAGTCTCGTGAAGGTTTCCTACTAGGTTATGGGTCAAACTCTCACACTTACCGTGTCTACAGCAATTTCACCCGAAAGGTTGAAGAAACGGTAGATGTGAAGTTTGATGAATCTAACGGCTCACAAGTAGAGCAATTGCCAGTTGATGTAGGAGACAAAGATCCTTCAGAAGCAATCCAAGACTTGTCTATTGGCAAGGTCCATCCAACGGAGGTGAAGGAGAGTACCTCGTCCGTCCAAGTGAAAGCTTCTACTTCACGACAAGGTGAACCAAGAGTTGATACGGAAGCATCCACAAGCGGGACACACCAAGATGAAGAAAATGAGGAAGTGCATCAAGATGAACGTCAACAACCTCCTTCTCCACCACGACAAGAGAACGACAATGCCAACAATGAAGAAGGCCAAGAAGAAGAACAAGATGAAGGAGTTCAACCTAGAAACAAGCAAAAGCTTTCACGAGTTCGAGCAAGAATTGCTAAAGATCATCCCGTCGAGCAAATCTACAATGATATTCAAAGCGGGAGAATCACTCGCTCTAAAACTCCTTTAGCTAAATTTTGTGAAAACTATTCTTTCATCTCTAGCATTGAACCTATGAAGGTTGAAGAAGCATTGGAAGATCCGGATTGGATAAATGCTATGCATGAAGAGCTACATAACTTTGAGGGGAACCAAGTTTGGACATTGGTTGGAAGCCCGACAACAACCACAACATCATCGGTACCAAATGGGTGTTTCGCAACAAGCAAGATGAATATGGACAAGTAGTTCGCAACAAAGCACGTCTCGTCGCCCAAGGCTACACACAAGTCGAAGGTATGGACTATGATGAGACTTACGCTCCCGTTGCTAGACTTGAGTCCATTCGCATCTTACTTGCCTATGCTAATCATCATGATATTACCTTGTACAAATGGACATTAAAAGTGCTTTTCTAAATGGTGAAATAGAGGAGGAAGTTTATGTTAAGCAACCTCCCCGCTTTGTCAATCCTAAGAAACCAATCATGTTTACAAACTTCACAAAGCTCCTTATGGTCTTAAAAAAGCTCCTAGAGCATGGTATAAATGCATGACCAAGTTCCTTATTGAAAAAGGCTTTGAAATTGGGAAAATTGATTCTACTCTTTTTACTAAAAGGTTTAATGGAGAACTATTTGTGTGCCAAATCTATGTTGATGATATTATATTTGGTTCAACTAACCCTCATTTTAGTGAAAAGTTTGGGAAGCTAATGTCGGAGAAGTTTGAGATGTCTATGATGAGTGAACTCAAATTCTTTCTTGGGTTGGAAATCAAGCAAACTAAGGAAGGTACCTTTGTTTCTCAAACGAAGTACACCAAGGACTTATTCAAGAAGTTCAATATGCAAGAATGCAAAGGTATGTCTACACCCATGCCCACTAGTGGACATCTTGACTTGACCGAAGATAGTGAACCGGTTGATCAAAAGGTTTATCGTTCTATGATTGGTTCATTGTTATATCTATGTGCTTCACGTCCCGATATCATGCTAAGTATGTGCATGTGTGCACGATATCAAGCTGCTCCTAAGGAATGTCATCTTAAGGCCGTGAAAAGGATAGTGAGATACTTAATCCATACACCAAATTTTGGCATTTGGTATCCTAAGAGGGCCTCTTTCGATCTTGTTGGCTACTCCGACTCGGACTATGTCGGAGACAAGGTTGATAGAAAGTCCACTTCAGGTACTTGTAAATTTTGGTAGATCTCTTGTGTCTTGGTCCTCCAAGAAACAAAACTCAGTATCCTTATCCACCGCCGAAGCGGAATACATTGCGCTGGTTCATGTTGTGCTCAATTACTTTGGATGACCCAAACTCTTAAAGATTATGGGATATATGTGAGACATGTTCCATTGCTTTGTGAGAATGAAAGTGCAATCAAAATTGGTCATAATCCCGTACAGCTGTGAGGACCCCGACTCAATGCCACATCGATCTAGCATGTAACACCTCATATCACTTTGCAGCCTCACGCACGGTATTCCCACGGGTGTCGCCTTACCTTTGCCCGGGACCGTTTGCGCCTTTTGGCACACGTATATGATAGTATCGCTAGCATCCATATGATAAGGAGCCCGGGCTGACATGGCTAGTCGTAAACCCAAAGTGGCACAAACTTACAAGGACAGGCATCCATGACCCGAATCGAGCGAACGTGGTTCATCATCACCGAGTGAATCCAGTCAGTAGCACTGGGCTAGCAGACTCGGTGAACCGGGCTGTAGCGAGCTAACAGGACTCCGGTATTCATCGCGTGACATTTCCCCGAAGGGACAGACAAAGGAACGAAGAAGGACACATGCCGGCCAGCCTAAGTGTTCTGGAGCAGTAGCAAGCTACCATGGCTCAGTGAAAGCACTAGGAGACATTTCCCGGTAAGAGAGGCTACTAAGGATAAACAACTAGATAGTCAGATCCCACACATACCAAGCATTTCAATAACATACACACAATATGCTCGATATGTGCAAATACAACATGGCATCACAACACGACTCTACAACTCAAGTATTTTATTCAATAGGCTCCGAGGAGCAAGATATTACAAACATAGGTCTCATGACCCAACATTCAGAGCACACAAGTCAAGCACAAGCGGAAGCTTAACATGTCTGGGTACAGACATCTATAAATGAAAAAGGCTGAGAAGCCTGACTATCTACCAGATCCTGTCGAGGGCACAAGATCGTGGCTGAGGTAACAAGCTAAGCGTCGAAGTCCACGTGGAACTACTAGCGAGACCAAGTCTCTCTCAAAAACATAAAATAGGCAAACGTGAGTACAAATGTACCCAAGAAGACTTACATCGTAACTAACTACATATGCATCATTATCAACAAAGGGATGGTGGAGTTTGACTGCGACAAGCCAGCTTTGATTCGATGGCTATCTGAACTACAACTGCAATGTAACTCTTTTGAGGTGGCGCACACGAGTCCACATATTCACCATATCAATACACCACTATGGATCCTCTCCCGTCTCCCTACGAGAACGCCATCCATAGCACTCATGCTTATCTTGCGTATTTTAGAGTATCCACTTTCACTTGTCTATGAACTGTACAGGCAACCCAGAAGTCCTTTACCGCGGACACGGCTATTCGAATAGATAATGTTAACCCTGCAGGGATGTACTTCTTCACACACGCTCTCGCCACTTACCACCATGTACACGTCATGTATCTCGGCAACCTTCAAGCGGAAGCCTGGCGAGGGAGTCGGCCACGACGTGACTAACCGCACAAGTCTCTAGTCCAGGTTTATCGCCTATTCGGGTTCCATCCGCAAGGAGATCCGGCCGGAGTGTCGCTCACAGCCCCAAACGATGTGTGCAGGATTCCCAAGCCCACCTCGACGGGTGGATCTACGCTTGGTACACCGTGCCATGGTGCCTAGTCTATCCCAAGCCCACCTATACCGCGTGCCACTTGGTAGACTACTAACACTACCTACGAACACCAGAAACTAGTTGCAACTCCTGGACAGAGATCATGTTGATTAATAAGTCGAGAGGGGTCAAGTTACCGGAACCCAATGTGTGTTAGTAACTGTTCATGGATCACAAACACATAACTCAGTTCCTAAGGACGATTTCAATGAGACAACCCACCATGTACTCCTACATGGCCTCTCACTGCTACCTTTACCAAATCGTGTTCACACACTTAGCTCTCAATAGTAGGAAATGTTCACACACCTCCAATTCATCCCTGATGAATCAGACCTGACACAACTCTAAGCAATAGCAGGCATGACAAACAAGCATGAATGAGTAGGCACATCAGGGCCCAAACAACTCATACTCATGCTAGTGGGTTTCATCTATTTACTGTGGCAATGACAGGTCATGCAGAGGATAAAGGGGTTCAGCTACCGCAGCATGTAATAGTTGAATCGTTGTTGTCCTAATGCAGTAAAAGAGAGCAGGAGCGAGAGAGTAGGATTGTATCGGAATGAACAAGGGGGTTTTGCTTGCCTGGCACTTCTGAAGATAATGTAGTTCTTCATTGGTGTCATCGAACTCATCGTCGGAACCACGTCTATTGAGAGGGGACAAACAATGACAAACAAGGAAGAACACAATCAATGTAATGCATAATATGATGCATGATCATGACATGGCAACATGCTGGTGTTTTGGCTAATGCAACTTAGAACAGATTAAATGAAGTTGGTTTGAACCAAGATTCAAATTCAAACTCCACATGTGGTTATTTACATGCCATTTAATTGAATTGTCCTAAACAGTAGTCATAAGTTGTTCTAACATGCATGAAAATGGTACACATGGATAGATTGGATTTTTCTGATAATTTTTCATGTATAAATTATTTCATTTGGAGTTATGGTTGAATTTATATGATTTTTAGAAGTTTTGGATATTTTCTGAAATAAATAAATCATTTCTGATTTATTTAAAACTCCAAAAAAAACATTTATTGCGTCAGCATGACGTACTAGTGACATCAGCAGGTCAACGGACGGCCCAGTCAAACCCGACCGATGGGGCCTCTTGATCGATCACACACAAGTCGACTCTGAGGTCGACATGTGGGACCCGTCAAAGTCGACGTGGCCAAGTCAACGTTGACAGCGGGGCCTTGTGGTTAGTGTTAATCTAATCTGAATTAATACTAATTAGTTTAGGCATTTGGGGCCCACATGGCGATGGCTCTAGGGTGGCTTATTTGGGTCATTAGTGGCTAATGACGGCCACGTCATCAGTCGCCGGAGTTCGGCCGGCGACGACCAAACCAACGACGGAGGCTCGCCGAAGTTGAGCTACAGGCAGCGGCTGGGTGCGCTGAGGGCATCTATGCAGAGCTGGAACTCGCCCGCATCCACTCGTGGCAGCGGCTAGAGCTGGGGGGGCGGAGTTCGCCGGAGTGGAGCCCGCGGCGGCTACCGGAGCTCGGGACTGGTGCGGGTTGGCGCTAGGGGGCACGGTAAGTCGAATGGGTGGGCGCGCCCGGCTCCTGGAAGCATGCTGAGCACAGCGGTGTGCTCGGCTTCGAGCTACCGTGGCTCTAGCCACGATGGCGACGAGGCACGGCGGCGGCGAGCTTCGGGCATGACGGTGTTAGCGCTAGAGAACGTGCGGGGTGACGGGGATAGGGGCGAAACAAAGAGGGGCTCACCCCGCATCGTTTGGAGGCATCTGTGAGCTCGGGGGAGGCCGGACGGTGACGTGGCGTTGCCGGTGATCTCAGGTGCTGGTGGTTGAAGACGACGGCGATGGCGGCATTCCAGGGGCTCCCGCGGTGCGTTGCTCGGTGAGGAGGGGGAGGTGGTTAAGGCGGAGCTCCTGAACACGTCGGGAGGTCAAGGGGAAGGCGGTGGCTGCGGTGGTGGCGAGCGGCGTCGGTGGTTGCGCTCGGGCGCGAGAGGGAGAGAAAGCAGAGGAGGGGAGAGGCGCGGGAGAGAGTGAGAGGGGGCCAGGGGCTGCATGGCGTCGCCTGGTGCATCGAGGAGGAGCTAGGCAGGCTGGGAGGGAGGAGGTGGAGGCCTCGGGCGCGCTGGTGTCGACACACCTCGCCATCTTGGCGAGAGGTTGAAGACGACCCATGCTCGGTGGGCTGGCCCTCACCTCTGATCTTTGGGCAATTTGGGCTGCAGTGGCGCCGTAAGTGGGCTGCCAAGTGAGTTTTTCTGCTCTGTTTTAATTTTTGTTCTGTTTTCTTTTTACCTAGTTATTTTGCCACCGCTTGTGAATTCAAAATGAATTCAAACAATGACAAAACACTCTGAATAATTTTATGGTGCTAGATGGACTTTTCCAATAGCACATAAAACATTTAAAAGTTATTTGAAAATATATCCCATATATTATGGATATAATTCCAAATTCAAATACAATAATGATTTAAATTCAGTGCCCAAAATATTCCTTACAAATGTTCATTATTTTTGGTTTGGTGCAAAAGCCTTGCCAAAAATATTAAACAGTTAATAAGAACATTTTGAGAAACAATGAATGCAATTTTCCAGGGTTCTTTGCCCTTCTTGAATTAAATCTTGAGGCTTCCAAATTTCCTCAATTCAGGTTTCAAAAATTTAAACATGATGCAAGCAAGATGCAAACACTAGGCAACACCAGAAGCTAGGGATGTGACAACAATATTCTCGAACTAAGCATATTGAAGTTCGTCATCATTTCATTCGAGATCATGTTGTTAAGGGAGACATTGATCTTAAGCATGTTTGCACCGAAAAGCAATTAGCGGATATATTCACTAAACCTCTTGATGAGAAAGTGTTTTGCAGGTTAAGAGGAGAATTGGACATCATTGATGCTTCAAACTTGGAGTAGAAACTCCATTGGATACATGCAAGACATGAGCCTATGACTAATCCTTGATATTTCTTATGATGAAAATCTTATGTCTTGGGTATATTTGTATCTTGCATGTTATCTAACCCTTGTAGGTACTTGGATGAATCTAATTCCATGAGATTGTAATCTACTCACATCTTGAGCAATCTCTACATCACCAAGTTTCTACACTATGGTGGTTGAAGACAAGGAAGCACGGAACCACTCAAACATATCCTTTGACAAATTCTATATTGAGCTTCATGATTGTCATTTTTGGATACACAAGTGCTCTTCCTTGCAAGAACTAACCCATGTAGGTAGATGGACCCAAATTCCAAGTGGTGCTCCCAACTCTTGATGAACTACATCAACCTTGAGCAACCCACACAAGTTCAACTACATGGACAACACCACCAACCAAGGTATGTTATTCCATCTTAGAGAAGCTTTACTCCAAGTCATGAGCTAAACCAACTCGACAAGATGTGAATACATCAAGATGCTTAAACGAAAAATGGCAACCCCATTTTGAGCTTAAACGATGAGTATGACCTATGATCAAGTGATCTCACTTGACTCCTAAGTCAATGTACTCTAACATAGGTGACTTTGTCGCCGGCCATCTCTAGATGAAGTTCTCTTGTGTTCTTTTCTGTGTTTTTGCATTTGTCTCATGCATATTTGTTTCCCCTTTCAAAAAAACTTCATCTAGCTTTCTTTCTATTTTCTCTGCATTTTTCTGCATCCAATTCATTGCATATCTTTCAGTAATTTCCTTGCACATCTTTGTGAGATCTTACTAGTCTAGTGAGCTGAGGTGACAAGTGTTTTCTCTGCGATGAACTCTGTTTCACCGATTTGTTGTTTTCGGTCCAAACGAATCCTTTCGGTACAACGGAAGCATACCATTCGGTGCCACCGATTTCACAACAGGAAAAACAGTTTGCCACATATTCTGTGTTTCTTCTGATCCAGCTCCACTCAATGAATCTTGTCCTCTACAAGCATCACATTTTTATCATTGCTTTGTGCTGTGACTCAAGGACCAAACCCATTCGACAGATTCCAGGAAACCCTTCTTGGAAATTGATGTCAAAGGGGGAGAGAGAGATCACATCAAAGCTTATCATTTAGAGAGAGATCACATCAGAGAAAGAGTTTATCACCTCCTCAAGTGGGAGAGAGATCCTCAAGGGGGAGAGAGATCTCCAGGGGGAGAGAATACTTAAGTAGAAGTATTTCTCAAGGATCCAAGATGCTTGGTGTTCAAGAGGAGAGATGCCACATGTCTTCTTGAGGGGAGAGACATGTTCATATGATATTTTGTGCTTATTTGCATTAGCTTGCATTAGCTCTGTTCATCATTTATATCTTTCAGCTCTGATTTTCTAGTCCCTATCTTCTCCCAGTATCCCATGTTAGATTCAGGGGGAGCAAGACATCTAAAGGGAAAGAAATCACTCAAATTCATTGCATATCTTTACTCTTGGGGACATGTCTAATCCAATGTGGTACTTAGTACTCACTCTCTACATGTCATCCCAGTCTTGGTATTCTTGTGGTTTCTTATGTTTGCTCTGGCTAGTAGATGCATCTGTGTTGGTTCATTTCATCCTAAGCCAACTCAAGACTTCAAGGTAAGTATATGCATCACAGTCATGTGTATGAGGAATTCTTGCTGATGTACATACTGTTTGCAAGACGGACTCATGAGCATGAAGGTATTTTCCTTAATATTCTTTGCTCTGATGCATATAGCCAAGATACATGTAACACATTGCCTACTCTATCATGATTATGCTCTCACATGCTTCTATATTCCATATTCACATGATTGCATACATGTAGGGGGAGCCTATGCTTGTTACATGTCTTTCCAAAGCTTTACTTGCTACTCTCTATATCTCTATCTAAAGCTTTGATGTATGTTGTCATCAATTACCAAAAAGGGGGAGATTGAAAGCACAAGTGCTCCCTAGGTGGTTTTGGTAATTAATGTCAACATATCTCTTGTTGAACTAACACTTTTATCTAGTATGTTTCAGATAAGTTCAACAATGGAGTGGCATGGACTAAAGGATGTGGGAACTGCTTCAAGATGCTAAGGACAAAGGATTGGCTCAAGCTTCAAGCTCAAGACTCTTCATTTTACATTTTAGTGATCCAAGATCACATTGAGTCCATAGGAAAAGCCAATACTATCAAGGAGGGATGAGGTGTTGCTTAATGAGTTTCTTGCTCCACAGTGCTTAGTGATATGCTCCAAAACCCTCAACTACTTTCCCACATCCACACATGTGTCCTTAAACCTAAAGTCAAACTCGGCCCCACTGATTCTTTCTATCCGGCACCACCGAGTTTGGATGTCATAGCCACTGCCACAAACCCTAGGCAAATCGGTCTCACCGATAGGGATCTCGGTCTCACCGAGATGGGATTGTAATCTCTCTGTGTATGTCCATTACCAAAATCGGTCTCATCGAGTTTGAGCAATCGGTACTACCGAGATTACAATGCAAACTTCCTGGTTGACTCATTACCAAAATTGGTCCTACCGAGTTTGTGTAATCGGTCAAACCGAGTTTGCCTGACCAACTCTCTGGAAAGCTTATTACCAAAATCGGTCTCACCGAGTTTGTGTAATCGGTCTTACCGAGATTATGTTATGCCCTAACCCTAACCGAATCGGTCTTACCGAGTAGCATATCGGTCCCACCGAAAATCCTAACGGTCACTAGGTTTACTAAATCGGTCCGACCGAGTCAGTTGAATCGGTCCCACCGAGTTTGGTAAATTGTGTGTAACGGTTAGATTTTGTGTGGAGGCTATATATACCCCTCCACCTCCTCTTCATTCGTGGAGAGAGCCATCAGAACAAACCTACACTTCCAGCATACATTTTCTGAGAGAGAACTACCTACTCATGTGTTGAGGCCAAGATATTCCATTCCTACCATATGAATCTTGATCTCTAGCCTTCCCCAAGTTGCTTTCCACTCAAATCTTCTTTCCACCAGATCCAAATCCCATGAGAGAGGGTTGAGTGTTGGGGAGACTATCATTTGAAGCACAAGAGCAAGGAGTTCATCATCAACACACCATTTGTTACTTCTTGGAGAGTGGTGTCTCCTAGATTGGCTAGGTGTCACTTGGGAGCCTCCGACAAGATTGTGGAGTTGAACCAAGGAGTTTGTAAGGGCAAGGAGATCGCCTACTTCGTGAAGATCTACCGCTAGTGAGGCAAGTCCTTCATGGGCGACAGCCATGGTGGGATAGACAAGGTTGCTTCTTCGTGGACCCTTCGTGGGTGGAGCCCTCCGTGGACTCGCGCAACCGTTACCCTTTGTGGGTTGAAGTCTTGATCAACGTGGATGTACGATAGCACCACCTATCGGAACCACGCCAAAAACATCTGTGTCTCCAACTGCGTTTGAATCCTCCAAAACCCTTCCCTTCACATTCTTGCAAGTTGCATGCTTTACTTTCCGCTGCTCATATACTCTTTGCATGCTTGCTTGTTATGTATTGTGAATGTTAAACTTGTGCCTAAACTCCACTTAAACTTAAAGATATTAAAAACTGCAACTTTGGTACTTAGTGTCTAATCACCCCCCCCCCCCTCTAGACACCTCTTCTCAAGGTCCTACAGTTGGTCAGCAAACTCGGTTGGACCGATTACACAAACTCGGTTGAACCGATTTTGGTAATGAGTCAACCAGGAAGTTTGCATTGTAATCTTGGTAGTACCGATTGCTCAAACTCGGTGAGACCGATTTTGGTAATGGACATACACAGAGAGATTACAATCCCATCTCTGTGAGACCGAGATCCCTATCGGTGAGACCGATTTGCCTAGGGTTTGTGGCAGTGGCTATGACATTCAAACTCGGTGGTGCCGGATAGAAAGAATCAGTGGGGCCGAGTTTAACTTTAGGTTTAGGTCATATGTGTGGAAGTGGGAAAGTAGTTGAGGGTTTTGGAGCATATCACTAAGCACTGTGGAGCAAGAAACTCATTAAGCAACACCTCATCCCTTCTTGATAGTATTGGCTTTTCCTATAGACTCAATGTGATCTTGGATCACTAAAATGTAAAATGAAGAGTCTTGAGCTTGAATCTTGAGCCAATCCTTTGTCCTTAGCATCTTGAAGGAGTTCCCACATCCTTTAGTCCATGCCACTCCATTGTTGAACTTATCTGAAACATACTAGATAAAAGTGTTAGTCCAACAAGAGATATGTTGACATTAATTACCAAAACCACCTAGGGAGCACTTGTGCTTTCAGCCGGACACCTCGTCATTGAAGCCTGGTTCGGGCGCTACTGAGGGAGTCCTGGATTAAGGAGTCCTCAGACAGCTGGACTATTAACATGGGCCGGACTGTTGGGCTATGAAGATACGAGACAGAAGACTTCTTCCCATGTCCGGATGGGACTCTCCTTAGCGTGGAAGGCAAGCTTGGCGATTCGGATATGTAGATTCCTTTCTCTGTAACCGGCCTTTTATAACCCTAGCCCCCTTCGGTGTCTATATAAACCGGAGGGTTTAGTCCATAGGGGACAATCATAATCATAGGCTAGACTTCTAGGGTTTTAGCCATTATGATCTCGTGGTACATCAACTCTTATAATACTCATATTCATCAAGATCAATCAAGCAGGAAGTAGGGCATTACCTCCATAGAGAGGGCCTGAACCTAGGTAAACATCGTGTCCCCCGCCTCCTGTTACCATCTGTCTTAGACGCACAGTTCGGGACCCCCTACCCGAGGTCCGCCGGTTTTGACACCGATAGTTGACATGCCTATCTTGATCCGCGGCGTTGAAGTGCCATGCGCCAAGGGTCTGCTCAACCCTGGTGATGATGCACATCATGTCGTCGTCCATCGCGTTGATGAGGAGCGCCTCGGCCTCGACGGGCCGTGGCGCCTTCTTGTTTTCCTCATCGAGGAGGTTGATGGTAGAGGCGGCACCTTGGTGGGTTGGCATGCTTGGGAAAGGTGGATGTGCTACAGGCTGCGGTTATTGCCTCTGTGCGTCATGCACTGCCTAGGTTTATGCATAATATCGCTGGGTAGCGGCGGGAAACCAGTGAGGAAATGGTGGGAAACTGTGGCGTTTTCATAAAACGCCATCAATTAATGGAAACTTAGCATAGAAGGAACATCGAGCTAGCACGATGCGTGCGGGCACATTGCCTGCCCAAGGCTATGATCCATATACTTGTGTGCCCAATAGAGTACACTATTCACAGTAAAGAATATTGTTCCGTTTATCCTAGTAGAGCAGTGGCGGCAACCGTCACAAGAAGTAGATGATGATCAGAGTTTATCCTAATTAATTATGCATGTAATAGTTTACTTTGGTGTGTGGAAATGTCATGTGTGTACTAGCCACCTATGTAATTGGATGTTTTTGTTGTGTTGCCTAATTGAAAACAGTTCGTCTGAGTGAACCGTATGCCGTATATCGCACACACCTTGATATGGCGAACCATTTCTTTTGTGTTGCCTAGTCACAAACAGTTCATCAGAGTGAACTGTATGCCGTATATGGCACACACCTTCATCTGGCTGCCCGTTTCTATTGTTCCGCCTCATAACAAACAATTTATCCGAGTGAATTGTATGCCGTATATCGCACACACCTTGATCTGACTGCCCGTTTCTGTTGTTCTGCCTCATCACAAATAGTTCATTGAACTGAACCGTATGCCCCGCATCACACGCGCAACTAAAATCTGAATTGTGTTTGATGTATACTTCATCACAAATGTTTTGCATCTTTTTTGATGGTTTTTTACATCACCGTTTGCGATTAATGCATCACACACAGTTTCATTGAAGGGTCTCTGATCGTAGTGTCGCGTTAGCAGCATCCTGCAGTAGTGCTTCATCTGAGGAATCGGTGATGGTGCTGCTCTTCCGATGGTGTAGGTGAAGACGGCACTGTGGGAATGGAGGTGGCGCAATAGATGAGGCGAACGTCTGGGTAGCTCCTTGGAGGTGGAGGACGGGGTGGTTGAACCGACGGGACGACGAGATTGACGACGGATTCTCATCCGGTGTGGTGGATGAGGGACATTGAGCTATTGCGGTGGATGATGTCATCGGGGAAGAGGCTCCGGTTGGGCAGCGGTCGATTGGCGGGCGGAGGACGGTGTGGGGCTTCGCGGGTTTAGGCGGCCTCGGTGTATGAATGGGGGCGGAGGGGATGGGAGGGAAACCATGGCTTAGGGACGCGCTTGTCCGAAGTGTGGGGTAAGTTACAAAAGTACCCCCACTGATTTGAACTAGGTGGTTGTTTCGGTTCAGGGGTATCATGAGAATTTGCGTGTCTGGATTCCGTAGGAGGTGGGAGTTTTCACGCGCATTGTAATTTTGGGATAGCAAGGCGCAAGTTGGGATGGAGGGAGTTTTCGGACCATAATGAGACGAAGATATATCTTAAAATTTTGGGATAACAAGGTGCGGGTTGAAGAGGCGAGACGAGCCTAACGTCTACTGTACCAAATCAATTCGCACTTCCCTCGACGAAAAAATACAAAAAAATTCAATTCGCACCACACAAGAGAGTCTAGTCCCGTTTTACTGTATGAGTTAGTACAGATGCCATTCAAAACTTTGAACCCATGTTATGTTCAATTAAAATATTTCGCTAGGTGTATAATGCATGTAACATGCTACTCAACTGAACATTTTAATGCATTCCAAACGTATATACTACCACTTCAATATGAACAAATTTCGAATTTGTTTCTCTATTTGAATAAGTTCTACAATCATGGTTGTTGTCAAGTTAAACCATCGTCTGTATATTATCTTCACAATGCACCACATGATTACTGTCAACTTAAATATGAACTATGTGTAGTATGTGAACTCAAACTCAGATTTTTGAATCCACTTTATGTTGATTTCAAATCATAGTACATTTCAAGCTCTAGCTAGATCTTCATAATCTAAACCATGTAAAATGTGTTTATCACATAATGAATGGTGCCCCGCCCCTACGCCTACAAGTATTTAGTTGTGAGCTGCAAACGCCACACATTATCACAAATTCAAATAAAATGTGAGATTGTTCAGTATATATTATGTTTTAGAACTTTAGATTGTTCGATGTTTAGTTGTGAGTTGCAAAGGCCACGCATTATCTCATTATAGTATAACATGTCCAAAACCACACCACGTGTATCACCACTATATTCATGCATGCATAGGTTAAAACACTATGATCTCTTATTCAAATATATGGATCCACTTTTATAACAAATTATGATCTCTATTAGTCTTTTACACAAACACAATCCTCTTATCTTTATAGCTAGCACTAACTTTCTCTCGTGCATGCACATGACCTCCTCGCCCTGCCCCTCCCTCAGCATTCTATCCATCGCACACATTCACTTATTTTCTTTAGGTCTTTCTCCCCGGTCTCCACAACTCCTTCTTTCTGACACACACCGGTCGATAAACCTCTCTAACTAGGTCTGCCTACCACACACACACACACACACACTTTGCATCTCTTCCTTTCCCCGTCCATGCCCCATGTCTCTCATACGGTCCCACACACATGTAAACTCTCGCCCCTCTTTTCATCGATCTCGCAATTGCACGCTCCCCCCTGTATAGTAGGCCTCTCGCACCACCTCCTAGCTCCATCCCTCTCTCTCTCTCTCTCTCTCTCTCTCTCCGTCTCTTTGGGCCTTATTTTCCTATAACAAATGGATGTACACCGACCGATCTCCCTCTATACGTATAGCTAGCTAGGTCGTCTATAACTCGTTTTCCCCATGCGCCGACCAATCTACCTCATTAGTTATGTCTCTCCCTTCCACCGACACACAACAATTGATCTGCCGATCTAGTTACATCTGCTCACGAAACACATATGCTTCCCCCTTCATCATCCATGCATGCCTCCCGACACGTCTATCACGCACACGCACAAGCACACACAAAAACACATCCCCTCTCTTCTTGATATTGTAGTTGTACCCTCCCTTTGTCTAGTAGGCCTCTCCCACCATCTCCGAGAAGCAACTCCACCACCACCCCTCTGGCACTCTACCTCTCTCTCTCTCTCAACCTATTTACCGTCCTACACTTATGTATGGATGTCGATCGATCTCCCTCAAGACATAGTTAGGTCTCTCCTTCCCCACACAAATACGAGTCGATCTATCTCTCTAGTTAGGTCTCTGCCTCCCCCTACCCCCACACACACACTGATAGATCGAGCTCTATAGTCATGTCTCCCTGCCACACACAAATTTGCCATCTCCCCTCCGACGTTTTGGTAGGCCAGTCCCCTATATCTTTGACGTGCGCACACACAATTTTGTTGGCTCTCTTCATCGATCTCGCACCCACACACTTGATCCTCTCTTCGATTCTATCGATATCTCACGCCGATGATCCCTCCTCTCTTCTTGTGGATCGCCCCCTCTATATATGATATAGCTAGACCTCTATTTCACACACATTGCATGTGTCACTTTTTTTTGAGATATCATCGACACATATTCCCACAAATAAACTCACAAAATCACCCCCCCCCCTAAAAAACACTCACGAACGCACACGCCATTCTTTTTGGCAATTCTGCACACGCCATCTCTCTCTAGGTTTGTATCTCTCTCACACACACCCACGTAGGTGGGGTAAGTGCATGAAGAGAAGAGGTGCACGCAGGACGCACGTACTCCCGTCTCTTTCCCAATCACACCCGCACGGGTACACGGTGGAGCTCATTTATGTATGAAAAGGCAACCCACATGGTAATTTGACACTGTGTAGTGGTTGTCCACTTGATGGAGCATCGTGTACCACGCGTGAACAAACAAAGTGCGACTTGACGCGTTGGCACGTTATTTTTTAAAAAAGGTTTTATTCCTCAATGGCGCATGTACAGAATATAAACCGATTGTTATCGAGAGAAAAAAATAAAATCACTCCACTATACTATATTGTATAATATAGGCAGGATCCTCAATGCTTGCTTGCTGGGGTCGGTCTCTTCTACTCTCTCACACAAGATGGCGGTGGCCTCTCTCTCTCTCTCTCTCTCTCTCTCTCTCTCACCGCTGGTCCTTGATCCGACCGGATCCAGATCGCCGACAGAAAGGGAGGATGTGCAACAATGCTCCGGTCACCAGCGTCGATGCAGGAACCCACTGCCGGCGTGTCTTAATCTGTGGTACCCACTGTTCTCTCTAGCAAGCTCCGGTGCGGTAGTGCCTTTGCCCCTTGCTCGCTGCCGCAGTATGAGCAGATCCCGCCCGCCGCCGCCCTCCTGGTTACATCCTGGCGACCCTCAGGTACAGCTTCCTCTAGAACCGTCCTTGCTCCATCACCCGTTTTCCCAGGTCGCTGTATGTGGATCTTCTCTAGTTCTTTGCCAAAAACATTATAGCTCGGCCGGCGTACTTTCCATGTTTCATCAACAATGCCACTATTATTGCAATCACGCTTATTCAATATCCTTGTCAACTGGGATGCTCAACTTCATTTTAGTGGAACTGCACAAAATGATGGGATGGTGCATGCATCCAACTTCTACATGTCTTGGCGGGCATCAACGAGCCACGTGAAAGTGGCTACCAACATGTCCACCGTGGCCAGGAAATGAAAGCATTCTTAGCGACCTGATCGATCATTTTTTTCTTTATTTGTACACTTCTCACAACTTTGTCTTAAGTTGTGAAGTAAATATTTGGTCTGATATGTGAATCATTAATATGCATTGGCATGCTTGTTAGTTTCCTTTGTATTTGATGGAGTGTTGTAATAAGAAAACTTTCAAGGCAAGACACATGAAAGAAAAGCTGAAAGCTTCATGGAATTGTACTAGTATAATTTTATCTCGCTGAGAAATTATATTAACTAGCATAGTATATATAAAAAATGTTGAAAGGTCGATAGCATTGTGAGAAACTATTTTAGGAGCACAGAACTTCATTTCCTCGACATGTGGGACATCCAGCATCCGAGTCCACGTGCCATGCACCAAATTATGAGTGCACAACCGCAAGGAATACCACTAATGAGTCGTCAAGTCTCAAAGCCACACCTTTCTAATAGTAAGTTGGACGCATGTGTAAGTGCATCTAGTGCCCCTTAGTGATTTTGGTGTATTGAAGACTTATAGGTTAAGTAACTGATGTGTTTGTGAGTGTACACAGGTCTATAAGTCTATGAGGAGTTTGATATTTACAGAGAAAGTCGACCCTAAAATGAAGTTCTTCGATCAAGACTTTGACATTCGAAGACTTTACAAGACTTTGAAAGTGAAGAAATTGGTGTGACCTTGAAGACTTGATATTCATTCGAGGAATATGAAGCGTGAAGACTTTTGTTTTCATAGTTTCATTTTCTCTTTCTTGAGTCATAGGAAACACCGTCTTCACAAAGGGGTCGAGGAAATACTAAGGAAAAATTTCCAAGTGATGCTCAACTCAAAATCCTACACCTACCAATCCCTTGAGTGAAGCCATTGGAAATCTCATACTGATTCGATCAAATTCTTGATGTGACGCAGATTCTTACAGTCATGATGACTTTCTCTCGATCGAGGAGTTAGGAATTCGCCGATGTGAATTGCCTACACAATGAGAACATGATAGCCCGAGGAATTTGAGAGTCAAATTTCGACCGTTCTTGTCTTCTTGCTTGGCTGTCCCAAAATATCTTATCCACCTAACGGTCATATCATTGAAGGGCATTTATGTCTTATCATGTCGGGCTGCTCCCTAGGCTATAAATAGCCGCCCCTACAACCACTAGCTGGTTGGCTGCTCCGAGAGAACTTGACACTTGTCATTTGAGAGCAACCCATCCTCAGAGGACTTTGGCGAAAATCATCAAGTGAGGAAAATCCCAAAACCAAACCCCCACAAACCCAAAGTGATTGAGCATCACTGAAGAAATTGATCCTGCGTGGATCCGGCGCTTGTTACCTTTGAAGACTGTGCTTCTTCCAGACGGTTAGGCGTCAAGGTCTAGAGCATTCAAGAGGAATTGTGGATCGCCGAGTGACCAAGTCTGTGAAGGTTTGGAAGTCACCAAGACTTACCACGAGTGATTGGACGAGGCTGCGTGGGTCTTAGTTCAAGGAGAATACGGTGAGGATCGGGTGTCTGAGTTGCGGCTCGAGAGGCGGGTGTCCGGATCGTGTGTCCTCGAGTTTAAATACTCGGCCGCTCCAACCAGACGTCTGGCGAGACAAAGCGGTTGGGCTGGTTTACCAAATCATTGTCTTCACCAACTGCTGGTTCTATTTCCTCAACTCTTCCATTTCCTCATTCATGTTGCATGTTATTCATATCGTGCTTGAAGACTTTGATGAAGACTTTCACAAATTCCTCGCCCAATTTCTTGATCTGTTTTGTCTTCATCTTGTTATCCTGTGTTTACGCTTTCCGTACTCAGTTCTTAGTCTTCATTTCATCATGCCGACTATGTGTGTATCCCGTTATGTTTACTTCGAGTACATATTCATGCAAGTAGTTCTTCGCTAAGGAATTTCCTCACCGCAAATTCCTCGATGAAGAATTCATAAAATAAGCCTATTCACCCCCTCTAGTCGATATAACGCACTTTCAATTGGTATCGAGCAAGGTACTCCTTGTTACGTGTGATTTTGGTTTAACCGCTTTGGAGTTTTAGTTATGTCGACCGCAGTATGATCAAGGTCTCATTTGGGTGTCCTACCTTTGATGGAACGGACTACCCCTCTCGGAAGAACAAGATGTGAATGCATCTTGAGGCAATTGACAATGATCTCTGGTATGTTGTGGAAAATGGTGTCCCCTCTGTCACTGAAACACTGGCCGCTACCGATGTGAAGAGATTCAAACAACTCGATTCCCATGCGAAGAATATCATCTGTGGCCATCTGAGCAAAGGACAGTATGGAAGAGTGAGTGCTTTGGAAACTGCTAAGCTTATTTGGGATAGGCTGTCCAAAGTAAATGAAGGAGTCTCAACTCAGCGTGACTCTCGAGTCGATGTTCTTCGGAATCTCTTCAACCGATTCAAAAGACTCGACAACGAAAATGTCCAACAAACCTTTGATCGCCTCACTGACATCTCAAATGAGCTTCAAGCCCTCGGTGCCACCGACATCACTGATCATGAAGTTGTGAAGAAACTGCTGAGATCGCTTGATTCCTCATTTGATACTCTGGGACTGATGATACAAGAACATGCCGACTACAAGTCGCTTGATCCTGCCGATATCCTCGAAAGGCTAAACACTCACGAGTTCGACTTCTTTGAAAAGAGAGATCTCTATGGCTCAAACTATGGCAAACCACGTGCCCTGAAGGCTAAGGTTATGTCTGACTCTGAATGTGAGGATTCTGGTAGTAGCCTTGGTGATCCTGAAGAACTGAGCCAGGATCTAGCTCTGCTTGTGAAGAAATTTCAGAAGTTCACAAGACGTGGTCGCTTTGGAAAACCCTCAAGAGGAAATTATTCTTCATCCAGTGACTACAAGAGAAGACTTTGTGTCAGGACCCCGACTCAATGTCACATCGATCTAGCCTGTAACACATCATATCACTTTGCGGCCTCACGCACGGTAACCCAACGGGTGTCGCCTTACCTTGGCCCGGGACCGTTTGCGCCTTTTGGCACACGTATATGATGGTGTCGCTAGCATCCATATGAAAAGGAGCCCGGGCTGACATGACTAGTCGTAAACCCAAAGTGGCACAGACTTACGAGGACAGCATCCATGACCCGAAGATCGAGCGTGTCGACCATCAAGAATAAGTTCCGGCTGTAACCTTTGGGCTAGCAGACTCGATAAACCGGCAGAAGCGGCTAACAGACTCCGGTACTCAATGCGTGACATTTCC